>JAHFWJ010000488.1:0-1200000 GCA_028555115.1 Himalopsyche japonica | reverse complement strand
AAGTCTATTTATACAAAACAAAAAAATAATTTGAGTTAATGGTAGCAGGTGTACAAAACCATGGGTACAAGAACTAGGAAACGATTTACATAAAATCATACAATATTGATACAAATAAAGTAAATTAGTATAAAAATTAAATGTTCACAATCACTTATTAAGAATTACAATTACAATTATGGTAAATCAATAATCCATTAGGAGCTCTAAACAATCAATAAGGAAGTAAGGAATGGGAAATTTTTAATGACGAAAATAACCCACAATCACTACTTAATGGAACAAAATAAATTAATACATGAGAAGTCGATTAAAGATGAATCGATGAGATGGGAAGATATGGTCAGTCAGGGGCGTTCCAATATTTTCTGTAAAAAAAATTTTAGTAAAAGGAGGCAATATCATTTTTCAAAAAAAAAAAAAAATTAATATTTATTTGAAATATATATTTATTAATCTAATTTATTCATTCTTTTATTCATCGCTTGTTGACAATTCCTATGACAGAATCAAATTTCAATTTAGAATTAAACACCATTAAACAGATCGCACTTAACAATGGATACGATGCAAAGTTGTTTGATCGACTTGTCTTTAAAAAAACTAAAAAATTAGCTTTATTAAATGTAACCTCGAGCTTGATGATTGATGTTCCCTCCGTTGAAAAACGTTGGGTAAAACTAAGTTATTTAGGCCGAGTTTCTGAAAACATATCCAAGAAGTTAGACAAAAAACTTTTTAATGTATCTTTTTATAACAATCATAATCTTAGTCGAATGTTAGTTAACACGAAAGACAAAATTAATATTTTAAGCCAAAGTGGTATTTATCTTCTAAAATGTGATTCCTGTGAGGCTAGGTATATTGGTCAAACAGGAAGATCCTTTCATACTAGATTTAAGGAACATTTAGCTTGTGCCAAAAAAGGCGATGAGATTTCTACTTTTGGAAACCATTTGTTTCAAAATAAACATTCATGTGATTTTACTATAAACTACAAAATCCTGCATTTCAATAACAAATCACTGAATTTAGATAAACAAGAAATCCTTGAAATTAATCGATATAAATTTTTGCCTAATTCTAACCTTATAAATGAACAAACTACTTTTGCGTCGTCACCATTGTTATACTCATTAAATTAGATTAATAAATATATATTTCAAATAAATATTAATTTTTTTTTTTTTTTTGAAAAATGATATTGCCTCCTTTTACTAAAATTTTTTTTACAGAAAATATTGGAACGCCCCTGACTGACCATATCTTCCCATCTCATCGATTCATCTTTAATCGACTTCTCATGTATTAATTTATTTTGTTCCATTAAGTAGTGATTGTGGGTTATTTTCGTCATTAAAAATTTCCCACTCCTTACTTCCTTATTGATTGTTTAGAGCTCCTAATGGATTATTGATTTACCATAATTGTAATTGTAATTCTTAATAAGTGATTGTGAACATTTAATTTTTATACTAATTTACTTTATTTGTATCAATATTGTATGATTTTATGTAAATTGTTTCCTAGTTCTTGTACCCATGGTTTTGTACACCTGCTACCTTTAACTCAAATTAATTTTTTGTTTTGTATAAATAGACTTGTTTGTAAATTGTATTCTATCAGTTGATAATGCTCGCGATGAGCGAAACCGGTCCTGATCAAAAAATATATTGTGGAAATAAGTACTAAAAAAATGTGTTTTTATTATTTAAAATATAATGTCTTTCCATCAAGAAGTGACAGTTAACACCTTAAAACTCTTCCATTCTATTCTTGTATGCATTATCCGTTTGATTGTGGAGAGACGTGTTCACATCGTTGAGCAATTTATCTATCGATGTAACATATATATAATATTATTTGAAGAATAGAGGCTTTAAGGTGTTATTGCCCTCCCAGCTTATTCATGGTTCTGGAGTAAGTGTATTTTTGTGGTTTCTTTTTTAAATGTTAAATTTGGTTTTCAGAATGTAATTAATTTCACATTTTTATGACAAAGCAGCTTGAAATAAACAGTAAAAATAACTCTAAATATTGTTTTATTTGTTATTTTATTGTTTCACAGCTGGGATTCGTTTTAAGGTATCTTCAGAGATTTAAGCCCCAGGATGCAATATAAATGACCCAAACCCGGGGATGTTACTGACAATTGAAAGTATACATAGTTTGAACGATTCAAATTTTTAATAATCCTACTAAGCATTCAGTCGATATAGTATCGACAATTAAATGTGTTCATTTCATACACTAGATAATTAAACGAATGGAATCTTTATGGTAATGGTGAATATTGAGCTAAGATTTTTTAATTAAAGTTCCTGTCAATTATGACACTCTGATTATCGATATTTTTAGGCGACAATTTTTTTCTAATTAATCGTATAATTATCTATCAAAATATTTACGATTAATTAATAAAAACCTCAACCACCTGTAGCCAACCAAACTGCATTAAAATACGAGTATTTTAGATATATATCGTCTTGTTTCATAATATCACATAAAGTATGATAAAAGTAATCAATTCATTGACGTGTAACAGAGGTTGTGTTTTTACCACCGTAATCACCATTTCATTGTTTTTATGAACTAAGTCAAGCAAACATTTAAATATAATAATATTACTCACAGTTGGATTATTATTATATAAATTATTTATGTGATTGTAAACAATTTTCAACCAACCACAATTAGTTTTATATATACAAGCGTTTTTAAAACAAAAATCATATGCCTAAAACACTTCAGTCTCTCTTATATATTTATAAACTTAATACAATAATATCATCAACATCTTTCAGAAGCTTTCATAGTTTTTTTTTCACGTTGCAACAATTTTCCGGCGAGCTTTTCAGAAAAAAAATATATAAGTATATTAAACAAAAAAACATAGTCAAAATCAATTTTCAGTAATTTGATACCGTGACCAAAGTAAAATCTGCAGTTAATATAATGAAATTGTATAAACATTTAAATTGCACGAAAAATTAGAAATAAAGACATATTAAATTTAAAAAAATATATAATTGATATCTGGATCGGTTTTGCTCATCGCAAGCCCTACAACTGGAGGCGATCGATATTGAGTTATTAAATTGTGAAAATTGGCTTACGCCTTCACTACTTTTGATGAAATAGCTATCATTTATATATCTTATGAAACTTGTTGAACTAAAATACATTGCTATTTTTTCACTTTGTCTATTACTTTTGTCAATTATCATAAAATATATAAGAACACACCATAGATATCGCATCCAACCTTTTGGGCTGCATTATTCGAAAATATTTTTTATATTTAGTTGGAATCCGTCGTCTACTTTGACAGCATGCCCTTTAAATCATTTATTTGTCAGGATAATCGCATCTTTAAATCAATCAATTACCTAGGTAGCATTAGTGAAAAAATTAATCGGGAAATTAAAAACTCAGTAAACGTAGCTTTCAAGGTCAACAACAATTTAGGCAAACATCTTAAAAATAGGAAAGATAAAATTAATAAGCTTGACAGAAGCGGTATTTATAAAATGTCCTGTGGCTCATGTTTATCCGTTTATATCGGTCGGTACTACAGACAGGTAGAAGTATACCCACGGCAGGAAGTAACATGTAAGATCATTCAACAGTAAAAAAACAGATTCACAATTCGCTAATCACGTTATAAAGGAATCATATAATATGAATTCAAACTCAGCGCCTAAGTGTTTGCATTTTTGTAATAAATATCCCAAGATGACGGCTTTAGAACAGCTGGAAATCAATAGATATCACAAATGATTCCTAACAAACAAACTAATACAAGCTAGGTCGTTAAAACAGGAGAGAAGATGTTTTTTGTATCTTTTCTACACAGCTATATATAGATAAGCAAATGTTCGTTTAAGCATAGTCCTGACGTTGGCGTGAGCCGAAATAGGTATCAACTATAATTTAAAAAAAAAATTGTTTAACTTAAATACATTGCTATTTTTCACCGTGTTATAGTAGAGTTCTACCAAGTGAATGCCAATTCAATCAATCATTTATTTGTAATTTCATCACTTGAATTGTTAAAAAAATTATCTTTACCGATTGCAATATTGTTTGCTCACTTTTTTTCCAAATTTAAAATACCGGTATTATAATACATTATTTAATTTTTATTGAATTATCAATTGTAGAACGTAAAAAAATAGAAGACTGTTTCTTCAATCTGACGTAAAAATTTTGATCAAAATTTTCATATTCAAGAATTTTTTGATATACCCAATTAACACGGTGAAAAAATAGCAATGTATTTTAGTTCTACAAAATTATTTTTAACAAATATAGTTGATAGCTATTTCGGCTCACGCCATCGTCAGAACTATGCTTAAACTAACATTTGCTTATCTATATATAGCTGTGTAGAAAAGGCACACAACACATCCTCTCTCCTGTTCCAACAGTCTAGCTTTTTACTTTAACACACTGGCACTAAATTTTCAAAATTCTAAATGAAACAATAGGTGTCTATGACAATAAGATTATATGTGGGACGGAAGTGATCCTTCTGGAAGTAAATCAGACCACCCCTTTGTGCAACGGCTGGACAAGTGGCGATGCTATTATGTTAGTTTGGTCGTTAAGAATCCTTTGTGATAATTGGTGTCTATTGATTTCTAGCTATTCTTAAGCCGTCATTCTCCGACCCTTACTACAATGATGCAAACATATAGGGGCTGAGTTTGAATTTATATTATGTGATTCATTAATAACGTGACTAGTGAATTGTGAATCTGTTTTTTTATTGTTGAATGATATTACATGTTCCTTAGCTCGAGTAGATATACTTCTACCTGTTTGTCCGATATAAACTGATAAATATGAGCCATAGGACATTTTATAAATACCGCTTCTGTCCAGTATATTGATTTTATCTTTACTATTTTTAAGGTGTCTGCCTAAGTTGTTGTTGACCTTGAAAGCTACGTTTATTGAGTTTTTAATCTCCCGATGAATTTTTTCGCTTATGCTACCTAGGTAGTTAATAGATTTATAGAAGCGGTTATCTTGTATTGGGTTCGGGTAAATGAGTTTTCTAGCTAGATTTAATTGTTTTTTATATAATAAATTATGTAATATATATTACTACCGCTATGTATGTAACATATGTTGCAAAATAATGCATGTTTAAGCGAAAAAATTCATCGGCAAAGCAATAATTCAAATATTTTCACATGTATACGAATTGATATTGAAATTCCATCAAACATCCTCAGTGAATATCGTATTAGTTGATGATTTGTTAAATTTATTTTCCTATAGACAATCAAAAAAGATTATTTCGTTATTTCGCTTGATTAATTATCGGTGCTCAAATTTTACACTGCTTTTCATACATTTTAATTCAGTTTTCGTAAACGATAAAAAAACGATGTATTTTCCGATTTCATAACATTTTTACACGAAAAAACTACTTGTAATTAAAACTCAGTTTAAAAACATCAACAATAATTTCCGTCATCATTTTTTTTGGTTTATGATAAAAATATGATTAAATAATTATGATAAAAATGTAATTCCTCAAAAAAATATCTGCCTGCTAAGCTTTTACAGGAAATTATGCAAGGTAAATTTTCACACAGAAATGTATTCATTATGGTGTTGGCGGTAAAGGAAAAATTACGTAATCCAATTCATAAAAATAAGTCTACTCCACCGGGCAGGTCATTTAAAAGGGTTGAGAATATCCAACTACTGCAAAGGTTGACTGCTGACTGGAGGGATGAAAGAAGGTATGACTTTCTTAAATAAGGTCAACCAGCCACTACAAAAAGCAGACACAGCGTGAACAAGCTGAAGCTAGAAAAAAGCAACATTTAGTTATATAAAAAATAGGATAAATTCTATTCGCAAGATAATTTTGATGCAACGTTTTGCTATACTAAAATAATAGTACCTCATTAATATGTTTTCTTCAGTTAAACATGATCAATCAACAATCAATGCCTAGTGAGAATCTTTTGTATATAGCATACACAGAGATGATAAACTTGGACATGTGGCGATTCGCGTCAAACTAATAATAATTTCATACACTTATTAAATAAATAAACCTCAAGAATATTCCAATTAACTAGTAAAATAATTCGATGTGGTGTACGTTATTATTACATTATAAAAATGTTTAACTTGTTCCTTGCTAAGCAGCGTAAAAAAATCAAATACCGAATTTTTCATAAATTGATTAAGTAGCAATAAAAAAATTTGGAAAATATTATGGAAATTATTGGAAATAGCAGAGCGATAATTTATGACTAAAAATATCTTTGACTGAAAATTTGTACACTTTTTGTGTTGTGTTTTTTTTTCACGTTGACAATTGTAAAACTTTTGAATATCAACTAAAAACGAATCTGTTGAATCGTTAGGGTGTGTTTGTCAATAAATGACTTCTAATTTCTCGATATAAAGGGAATTCTTTTCTTCCTGCTAAGCGCTCGGAAAAAGGTTATCCGTCACTGAAATATATCATAGTATTGATTTATGAGTTTTTATTACTAAATGTTGAAATCTCTGCTTTGTGTGTCAGAAGGTAGTAAAAAGCTGTCTTTTAATTTAACATCATTCAAAAAAGCTCTATATCGTGCCAAGAAAATTGGATTAGATTCTTTACCTCGTGAAACAGTGGCTGCATACACAGAACGGATGGAAGTGGGACAAACATTTTTTTTATATTTTAAGATTCCTAAGTGCGGGAGCAACACCATTCAATTATGATCACAATCGAATTCGAATTGTTGAAACTTTTTACGATATTAAATTTCCAGCATTTACCTTCAATAGATATCATATATTATATACATACTACGTCAACGATTTCGTTTTAAACAACCATAGCCTTCCGAAAAACTAGCTGACATTTTAAAAGTTCAATCTTGCGCGTTAACCTTTTTGGAAATACAATATACTTAACTTCAATTGAAGGGTTTTAAATAAAGGCTTAAGATTTTGACTTTTTCAGATGTTATGTAAAAATACCATTCATTGCGCTTTTAAAAACAAGCAAGTTATCTTATTTGGTATATTTTTAATGTCATCAAATCGTAAATATAGATATATGCTTAAAAACCATCTTCAAATAAATGTTTATTTTTCATACAGGTAAAATAGAGTGAATCGTAAAGAAATTGGCCATTTCAACTTCTAACTGATAAAATAAGGTGTCAGCAACCTTCATCTTAAATTTATCACCATTCATAGTTTCGCCGCACTCTTTTTAGTTTGTCATATAACAGTAGTTACCATCAACGGATACTATCGTCTCCCTCTGCTTCAAATCTATGCGAAACCTGCTTTTCGAATAATTTAAACCATATTGATTTTTTACAATTCTTTCTTTCTCTTCTTTTCGATTCTCTATTCTTTATTTTAGTTGGAAAATGAAACATATAAAATGTTCCCAAATGCTGTATTTTGCTCTTCATTTAGGTTAATGGTAATATCCAAGAAATTGTCTCAAAAATTAGGTTTAGGCAGAACAAACTGAAAACGTAAAATATTAATGCACTCAGCTATTATATATTGTTGTTATATAAATGTTGTAGCCAGCTAAAGCTTAAAAAAAATCTTTAATCGGCCAATAACTACACGTACCACCCTAAATGATATATTGTGAAGTGTGCAGAAGTCATTTAAAGATTTTATTTTTGTTCAACTTCCTATCATGAATTCTTCGGTTCAACGGTGGATTTAAATAAAAATTGTAAAAAAATTGAAAACCTTTCAACACATTATAAATTATCGCTTAATTTTATCGACTAGCTGAAAAAAAAATAGTTTTGATAGTTCTGCGTTCAACTGACAAAATTACTAAACGATTGTTAAATTATTCATCAAAGTTGAAATAAAACATCTCTAAGCACATAACTAGTTCTGATATTTACAAGAAAAGCAATATCGAAGTTAATCAGTTTACAGATACAAAAATAGACTGAAATCAATCTACAAAATATATTTTCGTTGCGATGCTTAGACTGTAATAATGTCAACTATGTTCAGAAACTGAGGTCGAAATATATTTACTGCTTTTAAATTAGAGCCTGTGGCAAATATTTAGATTAAGAAACTATAGAATCGCCATTTCGTGTAATTTGATGTGATTTTTTGTTTTTAATCGAATATTCACTAAACAAAAAAAAACAAATCATAATGAATTACCATTAATTTTTATTATTTAAAATATCATGTCATTCCGTAAATAATAACAATTAACCCATCAAAAGTGAATATTTAGTACATATATATATTTGGGACAAATATAATAAATCAATAATTATTCACTATTTTTACGATACGTATATAAAACAGAAAAAACAACGTATTTCCCGATTTTTTATGATTGTGATTGCCCCGATAGCGGCTTTTCGGATAGCGCGTTCCTTATTTACCGCGTTATTGGGAAGTCGACTGTATTCAACATAAAATACAATCTTAATATCCATTTCATCGCCCACTTTTATTGATCGAAATCAATTATAATTAAATTATTCAAACTCTCTCGATTTCTCCTTTTGACATATTTTGGTATTATAATATACGAATTCAATAGAACTGATGATCAGTGTACATTTTCTCTATCAGGAAATTGCCCAATTGAGTTTATCACTTTTATTAAACGTACGCCTTCAATAATCTCCCTTGTTAATCATTTACGTCATACTCAAGTCTTTTAGCCGCTTTTATTATGGAAATATCTGCTATGAACACATTTCGGGTAAGAATAGCTTTATAAACTTTATTCTAAATATAATTTACTTCTTTGCTCGTATTTATTATACTTATATATCTATTTATAGAGCATTATTTATCAAACTAGGCTTGACATAAGAATACAAATATATTTCTGAAGCGATAATAAGTAATAAGTAAACGGAAACGGAAAAGCATTACACTTGAATAAAATATACAATTAGATTTCATTATTCAAAAATGATATGTTTCCTCTAAGAAATGACAGTTATCTCATTTGAAACTGGATTGTTTACTTTTTTAAAACGAAATTAATTTAGGTTTTTTAATAAAGTAATATAGTTAAATAAAAAAATCGCAGTAGGAGAGCAGGAAAATGATAAATTCAAATTGCCTCAAGATGATTCGTGTTGCCTAACTATCAAAATGACATGAGTGAAGCATTTTTAATTAATTTAAAATATAATATATTCCGCTTAAGTTGACATAATAAGTCAGTGATTAAATTACAAATATACACTTTCTTTAGTTAGAATAAAATCATTAATTCTTATATGTTTGGTTAAAATATTGGATAGAAAAACAAATTTAATGATTTATACAATAATTCAACACAAGATTTCCCAAACTTTGCTTTACAGCAAGTTTGATCTTTAAAAACCTTAATGTCATTAAAAATAATCCTGTAAGTGCTGCTTTTCAAATAGATTTCCATTAAAAAATAGTGTCGCATATCTTTTTAATGGATTAGCTTACCAGAGAGTGTAAAAAATACTTTTTTCCTTTATTGAAACATCGCTAATGGATTTGGGTAGAATTAAAATCTGTGCAGATAAAATTTAAATGTTGTCGAGAAACCATGATATTTTTTAGTATTTAAATTCTCTATACCTTCAATTAATACTGCGTAAAACAATATCTTATAAAATTTATATTTAATCTGGCTTTACGATTTCCAGACAAATGCTTAATTTCAGGACATCTCTTGCAGAATATAAAATTTATAACGATTAACATAAAAACCTACTAAGTAATATAAAATAAATTCCATTAGAGTAACGTTTTTGAGATAAGTGCATAATTTTATTTTTTTATCATTATGGCGATTGATTACTGGTAAAAAATTTAAAACTATCAATTATATAGCGTAGGACGAATTTATTGAAACACAATCAATTTCAAATGTATTACAGTTACGTAACCGCAATGTTTGGTTGATCATGTTTCGCCTGTAACACCTAAACAATATTTTTTAGTTTTAAATAGAAAATTTTGGGATCATTCTCGATTAATGTATGATATCAACTGAAAGTGCTTAGTGAAATTTCAATATCAAATTTGAGTTGTTGAGGCTTTGTACGATTTCACATGTTCCGATACTAACGGTCCGGGTTACGTCTTTTAGTATCTTCAGGGATTCTATCACTCGAGAAAACCGACGAGTTTTGTTGCATCCGCTGATAAGTCGTTAACGCTCGCGAAACTGGTTCTGATAATCAAATATATTATGTAAAGGCTGTAGAGTCAGAGACGTGAAAAACGAATGTCTCCGACTACTTTTTTGATTAGATTTTGTAGAAAATCTCAATGAACAACTATCCAGATTGGTTGGTTGATCTTTAATTTAATGTACATAAATAATAAAGTTAGGAAAAATCATGACGAAATAAACTTTTTTTAGTCGGAGTTGATTTTTTCAGTGACGCGTTTTTGGTCGCAGTCATGGTAGGGATCGTGAGTTTTTAACGACTCCACAGCCCTGGTAAGTATTACTTAAAACTATGTTTTTATTATTTATATGTTTATAAAATAGAATGGCTTTCTACCAAGAAGTGATAGTTAACATCTTATGACATATCAGTGTCAAATACTTTAATTGATTGGATTTTTAATTATCACGTCTAAATCACAGATGAATGAATGATAGTGACTTTGTCATTTATCCATTGTTTGTGAACAAGCCAGATAAAGAAAAAATAAATTAAAAGATTTTCGGAAAAATCTTATGATAATAATTTGACTTAATCTTAAGCCAAATTATCCGGCTTAAGCGGAAGTTTACGATGTCTATCCACCAAGAAGTGACAGTTAATGCCTTCATAGATGGTGAGACTCGATTGTAAATTATCAGTAAGACGTAACTGTATTTATAAGAATATACCCCAAAAAAATACGCGTTATTCTTACCCATTTATTATGGAGTTCACCCAAACGAATTTCAATTATACGTTCTTGTTTCGAATGATGTAACGTATCATTATGTGGTATGACTATACAATAATACAGTGAACACAGATAATTCGTTGCTTTCGTTTATTCAAGTATGAAAAATTATTAAATTATACGTTACACAACACCAAAGTAACCGGCCAAGATAAAAAAATGCGCAATGAATAGGAAAATTATGCATCTAATGGGATATGAAACTTTTCAATTGCTTACATATCTGCTGGATTTTCTTTATATGATAATTAATGTAAAAATATTAAAGAAAGGACAGTAATTTACTGATATATGTGTAAAATATATAAAATAATAATGAAAAATTCAATGTAAATCAAATTAAAACGAATAACCATAATGAATTTTGAATGTTTGTTTATAGTTTGCTTCAAATCAATCAATAATGCTCTCGCGGTGGAGGATAGGGACTGAAATTAAAATTGTAAAAATACATTTTGTGTGTTTATAATTGACAATCAACAATACAAGAAAGTTTAAAATGTTGAAACTTCTACTTAAAAGCTAAATTAAATGCTTAAATAGTTTGATTCTTCTTGATACATACATAAATTTGTTAAATACAACGAAACTGAATTATTTTTTGAAATATTCAGTGCTTAAATATCACCAAGAAACAATTTGAACATCACTCTAAAATGTTTGAATAAAATTTAAGCTTCGTGCTTTCACAATAACGTTTGATCTATTATCTTTTATCTGCAATGTAATGTTTTAAGTATGATAGAATGAAGGAAGTTGACGGAAATTTATTTTTACCTTTGGTGCCTTCCTTTTAATATCTGGCAACCAATATTTTCAAAACCAATCTGCCACTGTATACATACATATTAATCAGATATAAAAAAAACTCTAAACATTTGGGTTGTTACATTATATCAAAATGTGGTGGAACTCTTAATTACACGTTTTTATAATAATAAGATCTTTACAAATAAATAGCTACTTCGAATTATAATTGCTGTTTTATACATCACTCAAAAATTCACATTCTGCAAAATCAATATCTTTGTCTTTGAACGACACCTGATCAAATCTTTAACGTATAAAATTATTCTGAGTGGATTCAATTTAACAACAAAGATTACTTGAAAGATAAAGGAAATACCATAATGCCGGAATAAGATGTGAACAGCTTTTATCGCTTTTATACAAAGCCGATTTCAACGAGCAACGAAAACTTGTGAAAATAATTGTTATCGAGTTGCCAATTCCGAAATACTACTTCATTTAATAAATTGAATCGAGGAGGCTTACCCATGGCCATCCTTCATATCGACCAACTTGACGGCGCTGTAATTAAGAAAGCGATGAAAGGCAAGTACTGGTAAGTCCAAATTGTGTGTTAGTTGAACAAAAATACATACACTCTTTTATATCACTTCAAACAATATGTAAAAATTAATTACTTACCGTTTAAAAAGTGATAAAAGCACATATAATAAAATCTTAAAACTTTTAATGACATGCAGAACCCAATAAGCTTAATAGTAATCATATCATGGTATCATTTAAAAATCACTTTATTTATTAAAATTACTAGTTGTTTAGGGGTTCTCAAACCTATTTGGTTTTCAGCGCCCCTGAAATATCAGATTTTTTTGGGACGCCCCAATTCTAAGCATTGGTTATTTCATGACAAAAATTATGTTTCTAATAGTTATTCTTAATTTTCAATTCAAAATCTCATTGATATATCTATACCTTTAATGATGTCTATAAATTTAGTTAATAAACAACCAAAACTCAAAACTTAACTTTTTAAAATTGATTATACGATTAATACTAAACATTTAAAGGCAAATTCTATTTTTATTGCAACAACCTAAAACACATAAATTTAGCTGTCTCGGTGATCGGATATTGAGACTGGGCAGCCAACAGAATTTTTGGTGCAGTTGCAGGTCTTGGCTTAACGTTGGCCCGAGTAAAATTTTATGAAGTGATAATATTTTGTAAAGGAGAATATTTACGGCGCCCTAATAGAACAACCGCGGCGCACACTTTGGGTAACTCTGGGTTATCTGACTGCTAAAAATTCTTAGTTTCTGAATTGGAAATTGTATTAATATATTCATTTGATACATACACAAGCGTCACATTTTTTTAAGTATAAGATTATTGCTTTTGGAATGTAGAAAATATTTATAAAAAATAACATACGGAATTTTAAAAATAGCAAGGAAGTCAACTGAGAAATCTCAGAAAAAATCTACTCTAGCAAATTAAATAATAGTATTCGTCTGAAGTCACTTTTAACTAGGGATTCCAACTTGGCTATCCGGATATCCGATATCCGGATATATCCAGACCTTTTTAACTTTTCGATATCCGGATATTTGGGGAAATATCCGGATAGTATTCGTTATAATTTTTAATGAAATATTTTACAGAACATTTTCGATACTCAAATAAATATTAGGTCATTTCTTTAGCACAAAGTATTATTAAGAGAATTCACCCAAATTTGTTATGTAGTAATGATTTAATCTCTCATGACTCTGATGTAGAAATAACACCCCTCTCTTTTTCGACTTCCGAATTGCAACATGAAATGCGTAATTCTATTTTATCTCTCGCGGAAACTGACGATAATACATATGACAATACAAATAATCTGAAAATAGATTTTAAATACTTAGATAATACACTCCTAACAATAAAACAGCAGGACAAATTAAAACTGAATTAAGGTCAAATTTAAAATATGATACATTTAATGCTCTCTTATTTTTAAAATATGAATTGTTAAAATCTGAATAAATGACTTATATTACAAATGAGCTCGTTTTTAGTGTAATTTTTTAGTTCATAAATTTTTATACGAAGTAATGTTTTGTTATTTTTATACTTACTGAAACTATCCGGATATCCGGATTATAGTTTCATTTTTACTAATCGATATCCGGCATGCTGGTTGTTAATTTAAAAAGAACACTCGAGATAAAACACAACGAAAAAATACTGTTGTTTAAAATCTATACATAGTCGTCATATGGTGGGTTCTATCCATTCATATCTTCATACAAAACACATATGTTACATTCACAGTCCATCGTTGTTTCAGATCTGTTAACTTATTCCGTGCTAACGATGCGCCTAGAGTGTCCACACGAACATCCACTATGCGCTCAGGATCCGCCTAGCGTGTTCATGCCCGAAACGTAAAAAGAATATTTTACGATTGTTGATATTGTTTGTATTTTTTACTAGCCGACAATATTTATTTTGGATTTGTCGCCTTTGGATCTTGCCGCGCGAAACTTTTTTTTGCATAGTAAAGCTGAGTCTACACATGCCGCTGTGAATATTTTGTTGTGATTTTCATTCAAATTTTTTCACTGTTTTATTCCGCTGTTGATTTTAGCAATAAGAATATAAAAATAACTGTAATATTTCTATAACATTGTTTTGTGAAAATTTCATCGCAGAAAAATTGTTTTATGTTAATTTTCGAGCTTCAGCTATTTAGTGAATTTATAGAAAAAATAAGTGCTTTTTGAATAATGTAGTGTGTATAGTATATATATTTACAATCATAAAAGTTTCATTTTGATTTTCCTTCAAAAATATTTTGGATTGATTTTCTTTTTAATTTGCCAGTTTGCCATTTGCACAATTTATGTTGATATATACATACAGTTCAATACCACGCGTAAAATAAAAAAAAACTATTCTTATCGCAACCAAAAAATTAAGAGTTGTGACAAGCCTCAGTGTTCAAAAAAAATCTAAATGCTAAGCATTAATATTTTCTACAGATGACACAAAAGAAAAAATACCCACACAATAAATAAACGTGTTTGAAATAGTATATACCATAGACAATATATAGCGAATAACTCTTCTGCGCCGAATACCTGTATTTTCAAAAGGATAGAATGAAACTATTTAAAAAAAAAATCTTCTTCAAAATAAATACACGTGTATACCGATCATTATATTATGAACTTGCTGGCGATTTATCACTGTAACATGAGACGCAAAAATACCAACGTCAAGTTAGTTGTACTTGCAGACACTCGCATGTATTGTCTTTGAAATCATACATATTATTAATAATTTGCAATACATTTTTATAATTTAAATATATTCACCATGACACTGTTACAAGGGATTTTAGATTTGCACTGAAAGCGTTAAACCAATTGTGACAAGTTCATTACTATACAAGAAAATTTCAGTCGAATTACTTTATATCTATACATTGATAGTTTCAAGCATTTTAATCCTTCGACTTATAACGGCTCAACAATGCTCAAAAATATGTGCTGTTAATCTTGGAAAGATTGTTAACAACATATTGAGTGTTGGAATGTTCTTTATGTGGTTTACCAGGGAACAGGCTAACATTGAATAGTATACAATCTGTTTATTATTGAAATTTTCAAGACTAAAATCAATTTATAATGAAATTCAATTACTTGTATGACAATTTTAAGCTTTTCGTATTTAAAAGCTTAATTATGTTACAACTTAAAAGCTTTTAGTATTTAAATGCATAAGATGAACCTTTCTCATTGATGCATAGGATTTAAAGATCACCAAAAAAGAAGTACCTCAATTGACTTGCATGATTATTCATACAATATATAATTTCAATATATAATGTTTTCTTCTAATTACGACTTTTTCATAAGTCCCATAAAAACGTGAAAACAGGGTTGCACTGTACGTGTAATTTATATATGTATTTATAATGTGCTATTTCTTTGAATCAATATGAAGCTTTAGATTTTGTGTATATATATTTAAAAGTGTTTACAGCATAAATATTGTTACGTTTAAAAACATATTGCAAAAAGAATATTTCTGAAAAACTTTTATTCATAACTTTATTTTCAAGAAAAACTATAGGTGAACGACATGTTTGACAATTTTTTTACATCGGAAAACGTACGGAAAATATGTTCCAATTTTAACGCTGGTTCAAACTTTTATAAAGTAGCGATCACAATTTGAAAGACAAATATATTATACATCAAGCTCAAAAATAACTTGTATTAAAATTAAGCTCTGCTCAGCAAACAATATCCGATCGTCTGTATGGAATGGGCAAGATTATAATGAAAGAAAAATGGTAAATTTATTTTACACGACAACCAGAATATATTTTAATTAAAAGGCATTGTTTCAACGTTTTTTGATACTTGTAAACAAAAGCGATTTTCCTTGAACAAAGAACTTTTTGCTGATTCTTAAAATCAAATGTGAATGAAAATAATCTTTCTCATTAGCCATTGTACATAAAAATTTCTCTGAAAAAACATCAAAGCAATACGCCTCTATCTAAATAAGATTTTAACTTGTCTTTGATAATCTCCTATAAGTCTATCGTCATACAATCTAAGTAGAAGATCTCTTCAATAAAATACAGAGGCACCCTCCAGTCAATCTTAAATCGATATTCCTTAACTCTTAATCGATTGGCAAATATCGAAAAAGTAATAGAACTAGATTTATAACATTTAAGTTTACATATAGGTAAATAATTAATGATATTTACTTTTCTTAAAAGGGCTGTGCGGAAGTAAAAAAAAACACTCTTCCGACATTGACCAACAACACGACTCCGACTGAAAAAGTTTAATTTTGTCAGATTTTTTTCTACCTTTACTTGGTAGTACCATTTATTTGGTAAGTTTTATAAATAAACTTTATTACACTTTCAATAACGATATTTTTAGAAGGTTTTGTTTTTGTCGTAAAATTCGCGGCGTGCTGGGTACCGCCATACATGTACCTGCCGGCAGTTAACCAGTTAATATAACTTTCAGAAAACCCGCTCATATTTACCAATTTTTGTGTAACCCATCTTTGAAAATTAAAGGAAGGCGGGACGTTTCTAAAATTTTACTTTTTTTAATAAATATTTTATTCTTTCCCGCATTCCTCGTTTTCCGCATTTTTCATTTATTTTTTAGGGCCCCACGAAAAACGTATAATCGAGGTTTCACTGTATACAGTTTCAAAAATTCAAATTAATTCTTATTTGATTCTCAACTACGAAAATTCAATTTAATCGATGTGAATAATTTTATGCTTATTCATAAATTTTCATTTGTTTTAAAAATATAGATGATATTGAAAAAAAACTTAATAATAATATTCTCAGGTTACTTTTAATGTGTTAACTGTCACTTCTTGATGGAAAGGCATGATATTGTATTATTTCCTGTAAATTGTTTCTTTGTTCTTGAATCCGTGGTTTTTTACACTTACTACCTTTAACTCAAATATTTTGTATAAATAGACTAGTTTGTAAATTGTATTCATCAGTTGATAATGCTCGCGATGAACAAAACTGGTCCTGATCAAAAAATATATTGTTGAAATAAGTACTAAAAAAAAATGTGTTTATTATTTCGGATTAGATGTTATTTCAAAACACCTAATAGAATTTCATTCCACTGAGAGAAAAATATTGATAAACATATTTAACAAACCATTTTCAATTGTTTTACCAACAACATTGTTTGGTTGGGTTAGAATGAAGCGAAATTCATAGAATAAATACTTAAGTCCGCACAAATGTCATTCAATGATACTAATCACACGTCATAGTAATACTCGACATTTTGTATTAACCTCGTAAATCTGTTTTATCTGTAAAATATTCGACCAATGTGTGGTTTTTATTCTTGATCATAATTGTAGTATAACGACCATAAGAAAAACTTGCATACAATATCGGATAATTTTCTGATAAAAAAGTTAATCGAACGTGTTGATATTTTGTACGATTCAACATGTTTTGTCACACGGATCATTTCTATTAATAGTGCGGTTGTAATAGAACTGACACATAGTAAACGGTTTGCATTGATTATTTACTATACAAACGGAATTACACAGGAAAAAATATAGACCCTAAAGCCAATAATATATATAAAAATAACTTTAATGATAATTAATTGGTTGAAAGCCCGGAACGCACTTGTGAACTCAGCCATCAGGACGCTATGATGAGTACCGAACAAGCAGAGCTGTTTGTTGTGCTTCGTCCTCATACGGGCATAATAGGCTACGCTGTTTTGGCAAAAACCAAGGCCAACTTTGAGGAATTCGATAAATTTACAACATCATACGGGGAACGATGTATTCTCAATTCGTCTTTAGATTCAACACGGAGCAGATTTTAACTCTTCCGCCACGGCCGATTTTCAGGACACAGATACACAGGATACTTGATATCACTAAAGCCAAATGGCTGAGCAATTCGCGTTTCTTTTTCTTTTTTGAGCACAATAATTGTATGGTAAACAATGCCAAGAAAATGGTAGAAAAGAATGATTCATTTTTATCAGTATTGCGTTATGGAAAGCAGACGTGTAGCAGTTGTTGCATACACAGAACAGGTGGAGGTGAGGCAAACAACTTGTGATATTATTATACTGTCATTCAATGTTGTATATAATAATTTAACCAACACACAGTCAATGAGGTTTTGATGAATGGTTTTTCAATAATTAATAATCAACTATCATTAAATTTTTATTGGGTAATTCGAAACCTATACATAGGTACGTATAAGGTTACTAGTCTTCGGGTTTAAGTTTTATATGTTTTATAGCAAGCTTTTTTCTATGTTTCAGTTATATTGTCGTGAGTGTCGAAACATGTGAAAATGTACAAAGTTTTAAAAATTCAAATTTGATATTGAATCATCCTCCATACGCATCCTCAGCCAACATCGTAAATTTAAAACTAGAAAGGTATGACTAGACATCTAGTCTGACGTTATGTGACCAGCCTGATTAATTATACTTCTATTTCAATTAAATTAAATAAATATAAAATGTTTTTTGCGGTGTTAACAGATAGCAGTGTATAGGAGCTCTTTAATAAATATGAACATCGCGGTAACGAATTGAAAAAGAAAATTAATGATAGTGGTTGAGTGTATTATATCGAGTCGCAAAATACAGGGTTCAATAAATATAAATGAGTGACTATCATCTTATAATAAATAAAAACATGGCTATTTTCAGTCGTTCCGAAGACAACTGAAATACGACAAATTATATCTTCATACGAAATTATTTTATATATAACATTACAAATGCAATTGTCGCCACTCTGCAATGATTGGCTACTCAGTGATAAATCACAAAGATATATCAAATTTAAATATCGCTGAAAGAAGAATTATTTTTACACTAAGACATGTCAAAATACTTCAGTAATCAATATGTATGATTTTTCTTTCCGTTTAGTATTTTTTTCGACCAAAAAAATGTATGAGCAAGCGATTAACGATTTAAGCAAGTTTTATCAATGTTTCTTGGATCTTTCTTTCTATCAGTTGATAATGCTCGGGAAAAGCGATACCGCTCTTGATCGTAAAATATATTGTTGAAATACAGCTAAAAATGCATATTTTATTTTTTAATATTATGACAATATTTTAGTCCCAAAAAATCAATACATCGCTATTTTTTCGGTCTATTATTATGAAATTCAACTAATAAAATATCATACCTTTCCATCAAGAATTGACAGTAAACACTTTAAAGGCGTTAACTATCACTTTTTAAATGTATAAAATTATATTAAACATTCATTGTTCAATTATCTTCGATTTTATTGTTGATGGTTAATATTTGTTAGTTTTGAGCAGTATTTCTTAATATTTAAAGTGAACTACACTCCCTTTAATCTGAAAATAATTGTCGACACCCCATTGGAAAATATGATAAAAAATTTTCATTTATAAACATAAATTTTTTGCGAAATATATTGTTGATTTAAAAAAATATATATTTTATATATCAATTAAAAAACAATATTATTTTTATAAATGGGTTGACTTTTTTTTTTTCATCATTATACTTAATTATAATTCACGAATCTCAAACAAAAAAACAATTGGGAGATGACATCGAAAATGCAAATAGCTTTCAAATATCGCTAAAATAATTTATATTGTAGAGGCTTCGCCCACACCTCTACAAATACATTTCGGCACCCCTGGGAGCTCAGGCATCCCGGATTAAGAATCACTGGTTTTGAGTGTTCTTTAGCAATGATTTGTCATCAGCCGTCTCAACAGTTGAGACGTTAGCAGTCAGCAGGTTAACATTAAAATGCGGAGCTTTTGAGTTAACCAAGAAAATCAAATGATTGGCTATGAATATAGTTTTCTTAGTCCATCATTGTAGAAAAACTATTTGTGAATTGAAATGATTTCCCTAAAATACCTATATAATCTAGGAAGTCGAGGCACGTCCTACAAAAACAAATTCATGTAGATCCACTTAACTTTTTCGCCGTTTTCTTTCACTGTTATTGCTTATATTTGTGACACGTTTCTCCAAATAATTACACACAAATATACTGGAAATATAACAATATTTTTGGATGTTTTATCTCTGTTACTAACCAAAATAATTTTAATTATACGTGATATGTTAGACGTATTTTATGATTGACCTTCTGAATGCTAATATCTTAACTCTTGAGATGTCTGCTTACTATGTTAATATTTGTATAAATATAGGCCAATTCGCCCTGATAATCTCCATAGGTTTGTTTAACACCAACGCTGCTGAGTTAATTTTTGAAATATTCAATATAGTTGCACTTCACATAACGAGCGACTCTGGTAACTAGTAATTCGCATAACGAGAAAAATCGATTATGAAAATGGTCCTTAAACGAACGAAATTTTGCATAACGAGTGACGCGGAAAGGGATGTCCCATCGAAACGTTATTTATTTGCGACAATAAAAATGAAACGTAAAATCATTATAAGACATGGAGCACATTATTTTATTTTACATTGTTTTATATGAAAAAATTGATTTGATTAACGAGTGTTTCACATAACGAATAAGATTTTGGAAAGACTTAGTCTTTAGTCGTTATGAGAGGTTCTAACGTATTGGCATATCCTCATAAGACTCAGCAGGAACAGGTATAAATACCAATTAATAATATGATGGAGAAAGTCTAGATAATTTATATTCTCTTATCCATCGTGTTCCTTGATAAATTGAGAATTGATTATCTCGATAATATTCCGAAATTTACACGTATTTAAATACAGTAATATTAATATCACAAAATCATTTTCTGGAAAATTGTTTTTTGCGTGTAGTTTATGTATACTTGACCTTTATTTTATTGTGGAAGTAGTACTAAAATTGTGTTGTAAAAATGTTTTAAATTTAAAGTACATACATAAGGAAAGTAGGAAAAACCCGATAAAATTTTATTGGAGTCGTGTTGTTGGTGAATGACACAGTCGTAGTCATTTTTTCCTTAAAACCAAAAACCTCCTAAATCTATATTTTAGTATTTAAATTAAAAAGGCATATTTTTTCGTGATTTTTGTTACAAAAGCTGTATCATAAAAAATTCACAAACAGCAAAACGAGAATATAAATATATATGAAATAAAAATAAAAAAAATACTTTCTTCAATGTGTGACATTTTTCAAAACACATGCCTCTTATTCAAAAACAAAACCATAAAGAAGCAACGAACAAGCGAATGATTATGAATAATTTATATATCATAGTATTACATTTTACAGGCGTACAAATCTGCTTGGGTATATGTATTTGGTTTTGTTTTTAAATAAGAATGACATTCGCGACATGGTTTCTTACTTTAGTAGTGTCGACATCGCTTTGATAACTTTGAGTTGCAACTGTGTCTTACCACTTATTCATTATTAAAAAGACATAAAAAAAAAATATATTTCCGTGAGTTGTAATGGAATGTCTTTTTATGAAAACGGGACATTTTAGCGTCCCGGGAAGTTCTTGGAGACAACGGGACAGGCGATCTTAAAACGGAACGTGTGGTCACATATGATTTTATACTTTTTTAGATTAAAGATTTCTAGCAGCTAAACTTTAAGTTACTATATTATAAGACATCGATTGATCAACGGAGCTTAATTTTGGCCTGCCTATTACTGATAAGATATATAGTTAAAAGTCAAAACATCAGCGGGAGAAATAATATATAATATTATTTTCACCTTTTGATAATCTTTACGGCATCAATCTAGTAAAAATCAGTTGTTTGAATAACATTTTTCTTCGTCATTTTTCAAGTAAAAGGTAAGAGTTCAATGAAATGCTTTATGTCATATTATATACTAATGGTAGGCATACGTGAGATCAACAAGAGCCACATTCTATATTTTCACACATATATAGCCACCCCATAGTCACGTTCTAATTCAATATTAAACTCTCAAATTAAAATTTAATTACATAACCAAGAAAATAAAGATAATAAGCAAATACTTAAAAATTTATTCAATAAAAATAAAATATAATATATACTTTTTTCGCAGTTGCATTTATAATCATGGATTTTGTCACTTACAACATTTAAAACAGAAATCTCACGAAAATATAAGTTTAATTGACAAAGAAAAAACTCTTTTTTGTCAAGAGATATGGGTGCCGGAAGTGGCTCTAGACGTAACATTTGCCCACATCTGTTATATATGATCAAAATCTTCGAAAAAAAAAAATAACAACGACATATAACTGGTAAATTTAAAACGAAAAAACAAATTTTTTACAAATTTTTCTGTAAAATAAGACAATACTTTCCAGTGTTTACTTTAAGTCGATATTTTTCTTACGATGAGCGCTTAAATAAAATGATCATAGTAGTATTTTCTGTATTAAAAATACTTCAATGATGTTGTTTTAAGGCTGATTTTCGATGGTTATATTTTTTTAAAGGGATAGTATAAATATTTGGCCTCGCATTTTCTTTTCCGAAAGCTCTTAAAGTTTTTTGTTATTTGTCCACAATGAAGAGACGATATCTTTTATTTTTAACATACATATATTTCCATAAAATACGCATGATTTCAATCCAAGTCAGTGAATCAACTACCAATAATGTCGCGTTAGTGGCACAGTACTTATGTGTATCAGTTGATTATGCTCGCGATTAACGTAACCGGCCCTGATCATAAAAGTATTAATTTGTAGAAATTGTATTAAAAGAAAGTGTTATTATTATTTTTTAACATGCTGTGTAGCCGCGTCACGAAAGTACAGACGTTTATAGTTAGGAGATTAAAATCCATCTTTGCATCTAGGCATTAGTTAGTTGAAAAAAACCCATTTTTTTGATAAATTATAATTATGTCAAACAGTTATATGTATGCTTGTTAGTTATCCCCATTTGTCTCAAAATAAGATTTAAAAAATATTACATACAAAATCATTTTAATTTCAGTATTAGTGGTCTCCGATTTTTTATTCTTTTTTTTACTGGTCCGCAGGTGTAAAAAGATTGAGGAACATTGATGTAGTACACATATGCAACAATTTACATTGTTGTATGCAAGGTGAATTACTCTGTAATACTCTGTAATCAGCAATTATTGAATCAATATAATTTACTTAAAATATCAACTGAGAGTGGATAATGGATCTTGGGATATTAAAGTTGAATTGATTAAATATTGCATAATTCAACATGTTACTTACAAACCAGATTTCGCCTTTCAGCATGCGCGATCGAATCAAGGGTTTTATTAGAAATTCCCAGAGATATTTGGAGGCAAAAAAGCTATGATTTGATTAAAATTCAACTGAAGACTGGAATTAATCAAGAAGCTTTCAAAAAACAAAAAACAGCCATTTATAATTTAGCTATCTCGTGAGCCAACTAGTGCAACAAAATGCGACACAACTTATTGAATTCAAACTTGCACATTCACAGTGATCCGTCTGTTATCTGTGGATAAAAACTTATAAAAGTTTCAAGGAATATATTAAAAGTCCATTTAACTCATTCCCTTGCTGAGCTATACAAAATATATTTAAAAAAAAAAGTAATTCAAAAATTTATTCAATAGTCGTGTTAGACAGACTCATTGAGTTTGTCAGGCTATATTTTACACAAAAATTTGCTTATACGTGGGAATTTTCATGTTTTTAAGAACTCATATATTTTTTAGTATAATCTATCTACATATAAAATTTTATGACTCAATTGGGTAATGTCTTAATATTTAGCATTGCAATTCGTTTGCACACAATCATGCTCGTAGCATTATGTTGAAATTCTGCAAAAATTCATTAACGGTTTTATCGCAAGACTTATAAACGAAAGATAAAAAAAATATGTTTTGAAATTCACAGAGCTAAAAAGTCAGATCAAAAAATATTAGTGTGAAAGCCTTTAAAATATATGTGTAACCTAAAGCACCTAATTGACAAAGATCAAAATATCTTCCCAACCACAATCATAATGTGTTAGGTACTTACCTGAAACTAAATCAAATTCAGCTTGTAGTATTTTAAAAAAAGGAATCCATCAAAACATTCAACAAGATTCACTTGTTTTGGGAAAGTAATGCAATAAAACAACATCATTTGAGCTGTTGGTATTTTTTTATTAGAAGCAGCTTGCTACATGTATTTTGATAAAATATATAAATAAAATTATAGCCTTGATTAAACCAAGAATAAATTAAAAACAGTTGAATTATTTTGTTTTCTTAGTAAATTAATTTAACCGTACCGAAAAAATTATGAACCAATTAATAACATCTTATTCCATTTTCATTTTCAAGTAAGCAATTGTTGCCATGAGGAACACGAATATTTCAATTATTTTTTTTATTACAATCTGATTGATACATTTATGGCAAGTAATAGTTCAATACAAATTATTTATTTTACAAACTTCATTCAGGATTTTGGGGCTATCAAATATAATTTTTTTTTTTTCAATTTCAATGTAAATATTCCTAAAGCGGTGTCACACTTGGTAACTCAATCAGTGATCTGACAATCAGTGATCTGACAATCAGTAACCAATTCTAATTTAAATTAAAAATGAATTTTCTCAAAGTTAGAGTCTAATATATAAAAAAAAACTTCGTTTTTTCATGAAATGTACTGATTTAAGATTAACTGTGATTTTTCACATACAGATGTCATTGTTATATATCCAAAAAAATATATAAATATTTTGAGACAATAAATGTATAAAAAACCACCTCATCAAATCAATACTAAGTAAATTATAGTGAGCATAACTTTACACAGTAATAAAGCACCACGTAATTACCACAAAAACAACATAACTACACTTCAATGACAACATAAAATTGTGTGCACCTTCTTTAGCAGTAATTTCTTTTGATATAGCAAAGGTACATACATTTATTATTATGAAGTGAAATAGATTTTATTTTTATAAATATAATTACGAATGGAAGAAAGGTGATGTTTTTAAACAAATAAACCGTTTAAACTCTGAACGCTTCCACTTTAAATACAATTCAACTCAGCTCCAAGACTTAGTGTCTATATGAAATTAAAATTGTTAAATCATTGTACGATTCCACATGTTTTGTTACTAACAACATGGGTTTCGCTTTTTGGCATCTTCAGGCCTTCTATCACATAGATGAAACAGAATTGACACACAATTAACAGTTAGCAAAGGTATTAATTGAAGGAAATTAGACCTCAAGGCTAAGCTAAATGACAGCTAAACTAAATTCAATAATATTGATCTAATAATAATTATCACAATGGCCTGTGACAAGTTTCATTAACGATATGTACTGTTAATGAGTCATTTTAGAAAGGATTTTACAATAAATAATAATAAACTATCATTGAAATATAATTGGACAAAGCATGTGGAATCGTACAAAGTTTTAACAATTCAAATTTCATGTGGAAATTCCATCAAGCACCTTCAATCCATATCATAAATTATTGTCTATATTTTTCATAATTCATGGACCGCTAAGTCGAGTACATTCATGTTCTAGAATGCTTGAAGATGCTGTAAGGAAAATCCAGCCCGGGAGTGACAAAAAATGTGGAAGTGTACATTATAAAATTATTTACTTAGACATTTGATATGTTATCGTTGTTGACCAAATCTGTTAACCCTTTAACTGCCCAGAATATGTTAAATCTTTGAATACACCTCAATGACAGATAAATTTATTGCAGTATTGTATTAGAGAAATGGTTTTTCTTCTACTTTCAAAACAAACCCTAAGATGTAACTTCTAAGGAATAAAAAATATATTTATTTGCTTGAATGGCTTGAAAATGTCGGTCAACGACATCTCAGCATCGAATATGCATGATAAATGTGCCTTACACAGGCTTTAGAAAGGTTATTAATTGGTTCTGTCATACTTTTAATAGCACTCATAAAAAAGCATTTTATCTTTCAACAACCTTTCTCACACATAAATATAATATATTAATGTCACATTGCATTTGATTAAAATTAAAACATGTAATTCATCAAAAGTAATAAATATAATAAAAAAATATTCAAACACATTACAAAGAATCGCCATTGAATAAAAAATAGCATTAGTCAGAAATATTCTTTCTTTATTTATTACCATATACACAAACCTAAACATTTAGTCTATACAAATTGCATTATATTCTTGTAGGAAAAGTTTCTTAATAATAGGTATATAATTATTTCAATAAATTTCACTCCATATTCACATCATTAGACATTCCCAATCCTGATACAAAAAAATTTTGTTCCCTTCAAAATGTGCGAAATAATCAGAATTGAACAATATTCCTACTTAAATTAATATACGAATGATTTTTTTTATTTATAATAAGAATACTATTATTTCATAAAATTCAAAATACAAAAGACTAGATAATTTATTTTCATTTCCGACATAGCAATCATTAGTAAAAACTTGATAAATTAATAAACTGCCTTTCAAATAATAATCAGTAAAGATACAATTTTTTAAACCTAAATAAAAAAAAATGGTTTTGTGCAACGCTCATAAACGACAATCATATAATGGCAGATATTTATAATTGTGATATAAATCTAATTACAATATATATAAAAACTTATATATTAAGCCATATTACATCCATACAGGAAGATACCTATATTTTAAAATACCTTAAACATTACTATACCACAAATTCTATATATTACTCATAGGAACCACCAGGTTAACTAACGCACCAAGTACATTATCTCTAACATGAATGTGCCGATAACGAATAATTTGAGTAAATCATTTGTGTGCACGTTGAGAGTCTTACATTTTTATAGCCATTCCATCATAACATAACACTGATTGACTGGAGGACACTTGGAAATAGAGTAGCGTCATCTAATTTTAATTTCCAAAACAATAATTGGACTCATATAGAGCAGTGAACAATGCTTGTCGCAGTCCATTTTTCAAAAGCTATAATTTATGATATCGATAAAAGGTGTTTGATGAAATTTCAATATCATTAATATAATTTAAGCACTGTTAAGATTTTAAGCCTCAGAGAAAAAATAAGAAATATTGCATTCACCAATTATGCTTTGAATAAACACTGCTGAACAACAAATAAAATTTCAGTGTTGAATAAAACTGACTCGATAAAACTTTAAATATTATCTCTGTATAGCAGCTATTTTTAGTTTTGAAAGTTGAAATATAGAAGCCGCTAATGTATTGTTTTCTTTTTCACAATATAAATAAACAACCAAGGCTTATGAGTATTTCTGATATTATAGAATATACCAAAACAAGTTCAACATTTCATTCATCAAAACACCATTTCACAAGGTCCAGTCAACGTATTGCATATTAACACAATAAAAACCTATTTAAAGTGAGTTTCCCTTTTTAGCAAGATATAAGTTATGTTCAGCATTTACGATTTTATGTTTTGAATAAATATATTGGTTAATAATTGTTTTTATACATTCGTAGGATTATAATGTGCTATTTAACAATGGTTATTTCATTACAAATACAAATCTTTTTTATTGGTTAATAGCTTGAAGACATCTAGGAGAAAATATATGAACCAAAGAGTCCCAACCGCAGTCGGCTATTTGATTTTTCCGTAACGTATTCCAGTCGAGTCCATATGTGAATTCAGAATGGTGCTTTATTGTTTCAATGGGGTCAGAGCTCTGTTTGAAATCCCATAACCTGTTTACAATATAAAATGAGAAAATTATAGATGACAGTATACCAAAATAAAATTAATTTTAAGATAATTTATGGATAGAATAGAAAATTTTTAGTATCGAGAAATGAAATAAGAATTTTTACCTGGTAGTAAAATCATATGAAACTGATGCCATAACGGAGAGCGTATGTGGAGAAAATTGAACTCTTCTAACTGCATATTCACAACCTGGAAATATAAAGACATGTACTGCATGAGTGAAATAATCAATATAAGAAGTCAACGATACTAAAATTACTGGACAAACAGTTCCCAAAGAAGCACGTAACAGTCGTTATGAAATAGTAATAAATTATTTATTTGCGCAACCTGCTTCATGAGATGAAAAGTTCATTGTACATAATACGATTTCCTACATGGAAAATATTAGATGTAGTAAAAAGTCCTGACGTTTTTTTCAAACGCGTTTCTTAAAATCGGTCGGCTTCGGGCCTTTGGTTAAATAAGATGTCATAATATTTTTTTTCGTGTTGTGTGACATCTCAAGTTACGTTCCGTATAGAAAAAAAAAAGGTTCATTCGTCCCAAACAGAATGACCGACCTTTGCCCTTCATAAGTATATCTGCGCGGTTGCATGCTTCTTCAATATAACGCCCAGAACAGTGCAGTCGTCGCCACTAAAGACATTTGCGACAATTATAGGGACGTGTTAAAGGTTCGAAAATGTCAGAGATGGTTTACAAAATTTAAATTTGGCAATTTAAGCATTGAA
Organism: Himalopsyche japonica; assembly: GCA_028555115.1. NCBI lineage: Eukaryota > Metazoa > Arthropoda > Insecta > Trichoptera > Rhyacophilidae > Himalopsyche > Himalopsyche japonica. The sequence continues at coordinate 1,171,341 of JAHFWJ010000488.1, read as the reverse complement.
AATTACCCTCGAAGTGGACGACCTCATACAGTGGATGAAGTCGCCCTGAAAACTGAAATCGAAAAAAATCTTATGCTAACAAAAAAGTAATTGTCCAATATAGTCGGTACTAAATGGTCCACAAAATAAAAGTACCTGAAAAGGCTGAGAAAAATTCGAAAAGTAGGAATTTGTGTGCCACACGCGTTGAGCAATCGGAACAAGGCGCAGCGACTAAGCGCGTGCCAATTGCTGCAAAAATAACACACTTTACAACCATTTTTTCTAAACCTGATTATCGGAGATTAAAAGTGGGTGTTATATACGAATATATCGAAGAAAAAATAAATCTAAATCATCGACAACAACCAATTCCGACCCCTTGAACTGGTTTACACCCAAAACAACTTTTACTTTGTGTTTGGAGGGATTTCAAAGAAATAATTCATTATGAAATGTTAAAATATGGTGAAACTATGACGGCACAAGTATACTGTGACCAATTAAACAAATTAAGTGCAGCTTTGACAAGAAAGAGGCCGGGCAGGATGAATGGACGCAACGATAAACTGCAAAACGAAAACGCGCGACCGCATGTGGCGAATATGACCTGGGAAAAAATCCAGGAGTTGGGTGGGAAAACTTTATTGCATCCACCTTATTTACCAGATCTAGCACAATCGGATTACTATTTATTCTGTTTAATATGAAAAAAAATTTGGGATAAAAAATTTCAAACAAAAAATGACGTGAAAAACGCTATTTCCGACTATTTTAATTCCAAATCAGTAGATTTTTTTACTAAATGGATTTTAGACTTGTCTAATAGGTAGCAGAAGGTTATAGATAGACAGGGAGATTACTTTTTATAAATAAAAATAAAAAAAAATATTAAAAAAAACACTTTGAGTTTCATTTAAAAAAAACGTCAGGACTTTTAAGACCTAATGTTTGCACCATAAAATATGATTGTTGTTTTCTACACAATTAGTTGATAACGCTCACAATGAGCAAAACTGGTCTTGTTCTGAATAATATAAAATTGTGGACATCATACTAAGAATTGTGTTTTGTTATTCAAATATAATTCCTTTCCACCAAAAAGTGACAATTTAACACTATTTAAGTAATCAGCATACTGCAAACTGCTGTCAGAATATTTTAGTTTTTCAACTCTCTTGTTCTTTTTCATTTTAGCGCTGAAAAATTCTTAAGATTTTTAATCTCTTCCACACTAACACCCCGACGTATGGGACGGCAATGTGCAAGGCCTGTACACGAGCGCCCCAGACGTTGGGACGCGAACATTCAAACATCGATAATACAGGCAATCTTTTGCATATAGGACTGATTTTTGTGTTAAAATATCGGCCAATTTTTCTTGATACTACCACCTTCATAAACTAGTCAAAATTATTAGGCTAAAATGTTTGAAAAATCGATTTTTCGAACCCTTCAAATTTATTCCAACCCCTCCAAAGTAACATATCAATGAATGAAACTGCGTGCTAAACTCACGCCTAACTTCGCACTGAACTTTGCACCGATCTCGCGGCATTGCAATGTCCTCCATGACACGTGACAGCAATGGCACTTGTTCATTTGAATTTGATTGGTGGCTTCGTTATGTCACGATAATGGCGATTTACGAGTGAATTATTTGTTAGCGATATATTTGTTAACGTGATTATGACAACATAGGACATTTCTTTGTGTTTTTTAATGTTGTGAAACATTTCTAATGCATCTAGCTTCCATAAAAGCCAACCCAATTAGTTTTTATTGCTGTATTTATAGTTCTATGTAGAAAGAGAACATTTTGAAAAATAGCAACGCAGTCAGATTTATTTTGTATGAAAAACTGTCGCGTTGATCGGGTTAAGATGTACCACTATTTTAAGGACTCCGTGGTAATGTGCAGAAATTATAAGGCATCACTAATTATTTAAAAAATGAATTAATTAGTGTTGGTACTAAGCAATCTGAGGAAAAATTGGATTATATTTTAAAACAAATTTAGCTTGCATTACAGATTTTTATCCGTCTCCAAATTAAAGAAATTTATAATCCAGCAAGACACTATGATGTCAAAGAGATACTCTACACATTCGCTAAAAGCCTGTTGCAAAACTTTTTCCATTCCTTTAGGATCCGATCGCCCATTTTGAAGACATTGTTTTTTTTTTATTTCCCTGACCATCTTTTCCAGTTTATCTGTAGTCAATTTCACTTCATTTTCCATAAGTAATAGTTCCTCAAAATCTTTGCTTCCACGTTTGAGTAACAGATGCGAGCCAAAGGATGAAGAGATTTTTTGTGATACAAAAAGTACACCGTTTGAAGCCGCACTGTTTGACTAAATTGAAATATATTGTTGAAATTTTATTCCTTAAATAGGTAACTCACCTTTTAATTCGAAAATTGGAGCTGTCAAATTTCGTACATCCCATCCTCGTATTAGTCCATCTGAACCAGCAGTGGCTAAGATATTCTGATCATATTTACACCAATCACACGACAACACCTGAAATTTGAAATTTTCGTTGATGTCAAAATGACAGGTTTTAACTGATCGATTATATCACGGATATGATTTCAAGGAAAACTAAATAAGGATATCAATTCTGATATTTTAAGGCAACAACCTATTAATGAAACTTACTTTGAGATTAACGTCAAATATATTCACCGCATTGAAGAAAGATGATCATATTTTTTATCATAGAGCTTCATATCACATCAAATCAGATATGTCTTTGATAATACAATTGATATATACAATTAGAGACAATTGTTTGCAGATGAAACAACATGGATAGAATATGGCTAATAAATTATGAACTAAACCAAATTCAATCAAGATTCATTTAAATGTAAAAAATTCAATTAAAACAGTATACTTTGTACATTCAATAATAATATTCAAATATAGCTTTTTCAAAATATATAAAATATTACTTTTAGAATATGATAGACTGGACTATTAAAACCCTTAATCCTAGAGTGTTGAAAACTAGATATCGGCCGACAGAAACTTGTATAGGAAAAAGTGTTACCATATTTCAAGGAAGTTGATTGTGCACACATACGGATATGAAACAATCACATACTAGAAGAAAAAACGGATGTGGTATTTGACTATAGCTTTATTAAAAATAGTCAGTGTAAAATTTAAAAGATATGATACTAGAATTAAAACTTGGTTTAGATGTTCCCGTGTAGAACCTTGTAGGCAATAATCAAAATAAAGATCTATGCGTGAATTACTTTTACAGAATAATGTTTTAATTCATTTTAACCGCGTATCGAATGATTCTAAAAATATTCAAAATGCATATATAATTTCTATAAAAAAAACACCAAAATAGTATTTATACTATAGGATGCAGAAAGAGTAAAAGTAATCAAGATGAAGTAGTTTATAATACATACAAAATAATACATAAGTAATTATTTTAAACTGTAAATATAAGTTAATTTATTAATAAGCACCAATCAAACATACCCAACAGCCACAGAGACTATTAGCAGACAGCAGAATTACATATTTGATTGAATTTCGCCAAAGTTTCAGAGAGAAATGGCACATAATTATAAAAGCAAAGTATTTTATCGCTTTAGTTACATGAGAAAATACGATGACTCTACATATATGGCTTCTGCACATGACGTATACGAAAAAAAATCAGAAATACCTAACGAAAGGTTACTACGTCACATGTAATCTCCTGTGACGATTCATGCCATTTTTCGTGGCAATGTATGACGGATAAGTTTAAAACTATTGTAGGTTTCTTTCAGAGAGATTATGTAAACAGAAATACTGCAGTATTAAGCAATATTGATTTGAGATTGTAAATATGTAAAGGTTTGCTTTGTTCAAACTAATTTAATAATAATTACGTTGCAAAATTTTAAATATGAATAATCAACAACTGTTTTCTTGGTACCTATAATACAGATTCAAATAATTATTAGTATGAAAGCGTAAGATATATAAAATGTCTAAAAATGATATGCATAAGAATTTTATTTAGCACTTTACCTCAGCTTCGTGGGCTTTCACGCTAGTTGTAGGTCTGACAGTGTTGATGCTATTCCAAATTTTTAGATAACCATCTCCAGATACTGATGCAAATGTGTTTGGAATGTGAGGTGAGAACATGGCATTGTACACCAATTGTGAATGTCCTAAGTAAGTATTCAAAGAGTTTTGTCTATTCGGGTCCCACTGGAATCAAAAATAAGTAAATGATAAAACTATTGTTGTACAAAAGAAAAAACTTTCCATAATCTTATCTAAATAAATGAATAATTATATGTTTGAATCTTATCTTGTCCTAGAAAATCAATATAATATGTAACGAATCTCATCTTACTGTAATATGACACATTGTTTTAACGACTCAAATGCCGATAATGTGCAGGTATGCAAACACCATCACAAGAATATTTATGAATACATATAGATTTATTAAAATAAATTTAAATCAAAGATGCCTATTGAATGTTATTCACATTCTAGTGGAATAGATATCACAGGTTGTGCAAAAATTAAGAGTTAAAGATAAAAAAAAAACTAGAAGAATATTTTTTCCAACCAATTTCGCTTATGATTAGCGACAGATAATGTGCATTTTTATCGATATTATAAAAGACTCTATATTTGGAACCATCAATTTGACCATTTTTAAAAACAAATAAATATTGTAATTAGTTCAAATTTTTTCATTAAAAAAAATCATTCTTTTCCGGTAGGCCTAATATTTAATTAGCTGAAAAATCTTATTGTATCCACACGATTCACAGAGCAAATTGACTGCATGACAGACAGTCATTATATTCTCCAACTGATCAAATCTAATCTTTTCAGTCAATAATAGCTATAGGATGTCAGGTTTTCAACAACTTGTTCTAAAATTAACAGAAATCATAGACAAAACTAGTTATCGTATAGTTTTCATTTTAGTTAAGTGTTTTAGATAATCATTTAGGACAAAATGGTCAAAATTCAGATCTATAGATATTATATTATATCATAAAAAAATACAAAAAATATTATTTCAATAATCAATTCAAAACTCAATCATATTTAACGTTAGATTAGTCAAGATTTGTTCTAAAAGGTACTTATTAGCCACCATAAGTAAATAAATAATGCAAGTCATAATGAAAAAAAATATAATATATATTGAGGGCCAGAACCAGTCATTACTTTCTCATGTTTATATTCCTTTTCTATATTATTTCTAAAACTTTCATAATTAGTTATTGATAAAATATATCTTATAATGAAGCTTCACTGACCAATTTAACACTACAATCCCAAGAGGCACTAAGAATGTGTTGTTCTTGTCTAGTGCGTGCCCAGTCTACTGAATAAACTTCTTTTTTGTGCTCTCGTAGTGATAAGGGGGCTACCGCAGGACGAGATACGTCCCATACTTGAAGTCCGCCATCACCAGATGCGGATACTACAGTGTTGCTATCAGTCTCAGACCAAACCTATAAAAAAAGGAATAAATATTAGATATAACAGAGATAAAGCAATTAGCATAACCTCACATAATATTTTTTTTAGATATTGGTTCCCGCTGTACTTAAAATGAAGAATTCATCAAGAGATTTTTATGACAAGACCCGGCTTTCAACATTTTTTCATGGAGAGGAATGTAACAATGGTATCCGAAATAGTTTGATTGAATACTACTAATTCCTGTTGTTTTTTCCAAAAATTTTCAAGATTTCTATTTCTTTGGCAATATTTATTCCCTATGTAGAATATATGACCATTACAGCAGCACTGTGATTCTCTGTTGGTTCACTTTCTCCCATGACATAAAAGAATTCCTTTGTTGCTGTTGATTACATTCCGTGGATAGTATCTGATCGTCATCCAGAACTAAGATAGTGTCATTGATTGGAAGAATAGGCAGGCAAAATTGATGCTATCTGAAGGCAATTGCATAACATGGTGTTGCTTGGTATATCTCTTATCTTATTTCGGATATGAAAGGATAAAACTCATTTTTTCCGTTATAAATCCATAAAGCATTTGAAAATATAACATGAGTTATATAAATGCCCATTCTGGGATTGGAGCCATTTATAATGAAATAGCAACGATGAAAATGCTCCAGGTCAATGCACTCATCCATAACAATTAAGTTCAGGAAGCACAGTGAAAAATGAAAAGGTAAAATGTCCGACTAAATATTTCCCAAAGTTGTAATTCATGCTTAATAGATAGGGTGTATGTGATAATAAATAATTACGTGTATACAGAAAGTAATGCGTGAATACATTACAACACATAATATGTAAGTATATCGGATAGATTCTTGCAAAAAATAAACAAACGTCTGTAGTCTGCAATATGAAATCAATTGCTAAATACATTAGCATACTAAAATCCACTTTTTTGTATATGTGCTATGCATGTTACAAAGGATTGTGTATGAAAAGTTTAGCCTAGCTGAAATTGAATGGATAAATTAATATATATATATACTTCTTAATAATTTCATTTTAAATTTACAATTGCATGATTCGATAAAGAAATAAGACTGTGACGGACAAAACACTTACATGTCAACTGTTACAGTGATTTACCATGTTCTTTAACATTGGTTTAAACACTTGTAAGTGTATATCCTGAGTTCAACGGTCACAGCCCTTGAAAATAACACACTTCTACACCTAAGGGCAATGAGTGAATCCATTGCATTTACATCGTCATATCCATTGTCAATCAATAAAGTTAATCTAAATAGTACCTCTATTATGCTTAGACAAAAGTTCTGATGTCACAGATCAATTCATTCACATATGCACATATAGACAGGTAGATATGTTAATAAAACTACGATTAAATACATACCACGTCAAATAAGCCATCGCTCCATTGGAATGTGTGTATTTCTGTTATGCCAGATCCGTCAGGGGACAACTCCAACAAGAAAAGGGTACCACCTCCAGCTAATCCAAAATATTGACTGGTAGCTACCACCAATCTATCAGGATTGAAGGGCGAAAATCTCACACTGTACCCATGTCGATTAGGAGTCAAAAATGTAGGCATTTTGAGCAGCAAACTAAAAACGAATAACAAAATCTGTTAAAAATACATCTGTGTGACAGATAGATTCATCTCGGCAGTAATTGACATATTAAAGTGACGTTTGATAATATTTGTAATCAAATATACTCGTTACCTTATCAACTACACAATTTCTAAGATTCTTTGCATTTTCTTTTATAGAAAATTCCATTAATAAGTCTAAAAAATAAAAATATTACAGGCATTCCATGCCAAACAGACAGATCCGAATTCAGCCATGTTTGATTACTTGTCATTCTATTCGGAGGAAAAGTGTTACATACATACAAAAATGATACGTTCGCAGATGTATGGCTTTATAAGCAAATCAATAATGTATGTTTATGTTCTTTGAACGACACGTCACATAATCCCATTTGAACACCCCCGCCAAAATACAATCCTATTACAAAAGGTGATCGATTGAATATGAATCCATACAAAATATGAACCACTATAAAAACCAAGACAATTCTAGGAATCTTTACTTCTGGTGGACTTGTTTGTTCAAGCAGTACATCTACGAAAATAATAACATCGTTTTCGAAATAATAAATTCATCTTTGCAGTTTCAAGTGATACAGAAATCAAGAAAAATGATTTGTTTCTTGAGTTTGGTATTTGTGGTAGCAGTGAAGGTGTTCAAGAAAACTACACCAAATGGAAAAGTGACCGTGTACTTGGGAAGACGAGACTTCGTCGATCATCTCGATTTTTGCGATCCCGTCGATGGAATCATCGTTGTCGACAATGATTACTTAAAAGGAAGAAAAATTTACAGCCAGGTATATTTTTTACAACGGAAGATAGTGAAATACATTTAAATATTTATCAAAAAAAATCTTTACTAAAAATATTATGTTTTCGGTAGCTCGTCACTACTTACCGTTATGGTCGCGAAGAAGATGAGGTCATGGGAGTTAAATTCTCAAAGGAAATGGTACTTGCCCATGAACAAGTCGTCCCAATGGTTAACAACAAAATGGAATTGACTGCTATTCAAGAAAAACTGCTGAAGAAGCTTGGACCTAACGCATTTCCGTTTACTTTCCCATTCCCCGATATGTCTCCTAGCTCGGTAACTATATTATCACACTAACTTAACATTATTAAATAACATCATTTCAGTACTTACCACAATTATTTGCAATATTGCTTTGGCAAAAAAATATTATGTGATTTATCAAAATATTGTGTATTGCTCCACTGAAATAACAACTTCTTACAATAATTAACGTTTTTGAAATTGAAGATATTATTGAAGCGAATACAATTATTTGAATGCTTTTTTCCTTTAGATAACTCTTCAACCAGGAGATGATGATCAAGGAAAGCCTCTTGGAGTTGAATACAGCGTCAGGACTTATGTCGCTGATAGTGAAGAAGATAAGGGCCACAAACGTAGCTCAGTCACACTGGCTATAAAGAAGGTAAAATAACATTAAATTTAACATAACCAACTATATAAGACGCAAAATATATACTTTTAATGGACCATTGATAATTTATAACTTTCTTCTCAATAGTTGCAATATGCTCCTGCCACTCGCGGCCGTCGTCTTCCCAGCTCTCTCGTCAGCAAAGGCTTCACATTCAGCAATGGAAAGATCAATCTGGAAGTTACTCTGGATCGCGAGACCTATTACCATGGTGAGAAGATCGCTGCCAATGTGATCGTCTCTAATAATTCGAGGAAGTCTGTGCGCGGAATGAAGTGCTACGTCATCCAACACTGCGAGATCACCATGATCAACTCTCAATTCAGCAGGCACGTCGCCTCCCTCGAGAGCAGGGAAGGATGCCCAATCACTCCTGGAGCCAGTCTGTCAAAGACTTTCTACCTTGTACCACTGGCTCGCACCAACAAGGATAGCCGTGGTAAAGATAAATACACCTTAATGCGTCTTAGTTGACTATATTCCAGTTTAATTTCACTAGAATGTTAAAAGCGCGGCTTGAACGAAACGCTTGGTCAGTAAATTAATCGATTTGAAAAACAAAATCCCAATTCAAATTTGTAGTTTTGAGCAAAGGAAATGTCACGCTGATATTGACTTTTATGCTACAATATTTTCTAAGACATTCACATTAAAAAAAAAAAAAAAAAACGGATTTAGTTTAAGCGATCAGAAAAAGTATAATTTCGATGAAATATATCATAGTATGCATAACTACCACGGGCGTAATGACAATACGATTGTTGTACTAAATACAATGAATTAAGTTATGCTTTTTTTGTCAGGAATCGCTCTGGATGGACATTTGAAAGAAGATGACGTGAATCTGGCCAGCTCTACTCTGGTGGCCGAAGGAAAATGCCCAACCGAAGCCATTGGTATTGTCATTTCTTACTCCCTTCGCGTGAAATTGAACTGCGGAACTCTCGGAGGAGAACTGGTGACTGACGTGCCATTCAAACTATTGCACCCAGCTCCTGGTAAGTCACCAATCCAGCTCTCTAACAAATGAAATATTTATTTTGTCATCCAGTTCTCTAAATATCACTATGTCATTTCAAGACTTAATTTCATTCCAATAGCAAATATTGTTTACAAACAATATTTTTTAATATAGCTACATATTAAACGAACGAAATGCGTAAAAGCATACCGATACAGAAGTGTTGAATATAACGACTTGTTATATATTTACAATATTCACTGATTATATTAATACAACAATTAGTATTTTATTGTATATCTCAGCCAACTTCATTCTTTTGTAATATAAATCAAATAAAAAGTTTGTATATTTATTGACGTTTCAAACGTATGTTGTTTTATCTTAGGAACCATCGAACGACAACGCGTCAACGCCATGAAGAAGATGCAATCTATTGAACGTCATCGTTATGAAAACTCTCTTTACACCAATGAAGAAGAAGACAACATCGTCTTCGAAGACTTCGCTCGTCTTCGTCTCAACGAGCCAGAATAAACGCCTAAACCCACCATCGAAACAACACAACTTTTATACGATGCCAAACAGCACATTGCGGAATAATCTTTTTCGGAATATTGTTTCGAAAATACAACTAAGGCTAAAAGACGATTGATACAACTGACATTACCAAAAATCATTTTAAAAAACCAAAAACATCAGTAAAACACAAACATAAAATAACAAAAAAATCTACGCAAAGCGAAGTCTGAAGTACTAAACAAAAATTACCACCAGAAGTAGCACTAATTTCGTAAAACAATTTTGTCATCTTAATAATTTGCGAATATCCAATTTTCTTTGTTTGATAAATAATTTATTATTTTTTTGATTTGTTTAAACGAACAGAATTGAGCGCCGAAAAAAATACGATGACATCTAACTAAGGGAAGAAATTCTGATTTGATATATTATGGTTTCGCTTTAATTATTATATAAAAATCAATTATAATTTATTAATACACAACTGAAAGGCACTTTATATTCAAATAACATACAATTAATACCAAATAATCTTGTATTATAGTATACTAGTTTGTCAAAGCATCTATTCTATATAACCATTTTTTTAATGTGAACAACAAATATAATTGTAATGTTGTGAATATGAGTAAATTTCAAATAATAAAATATAACCAATGCATTCTGTACTCACTGTTTTATTTTACTGCTATTATCACACTTTTCAGGTCAAATCAATAACCCGATATTATTAAATATTATATTGTTTTTTAGAATAGTGTTCATCCAAAATCTTAAATGGAACTAGTCTAAAGGTCGTAAAACTTCCTTCAAGAAAACATTATCCCCCTCCTAGATTATCCATAAAATTCGTTATTTTATATCTTGTCTTCAAGGGAATCAAATTTATAATAATAATAATCACGGTCTTCTATTTATTTCACAGTATCCTCGTCCGTTGGATAAAACGTTAAAAAAATACATGCAATTGTCTGCGAGCCATTAAAATAATTCGCAATGTCTAAAAATGCACAAGTCTTTTTTAAGACAACACTGCGGTTGTATAGAAAACAATTTGACGCTTAAGCTGTTCTTACTTCAATTGTTCAATAACAATAATGACTATCGGATCTAAAAGGTCAGTCATTTCTGGTTTATAAATCCGTGATCAAAATACCTTATAAAACCATAAAGATATTGCATAGTATTTTACGGCTACCATCATATCGCAAAAGTAACCCTTCATTTAAAATTACAATTCCCATCAGTGTAAAACTGGACAGACTACTTTTGGCTATTTTTATATGAATGTTTACTTGCTGTGAGAACTGTTTCTATTCAAACGAAAACCATTCTTCCTTCTGTATTAAATAAGTGTCAAAATCCTCGATCGTATTTAAATATGTCCATCAAAGGGATACTTCCTTGCAAAAAAAGCAGGTTGACCGGTTTTATCCAAAAAGAAAGTATTAAATTCAACCCTTATGTTGGTTTGTTGAGTATTTTTGCTTCTTACTTAGGGTAGTTCTCAATGTCCTATTCATTGAAAATCCTCCCCTTTGAAATTTTGACCATTTATTGTCGCCGGGAAAGAAAACCTGTTTTGGGATACCTGTCGGATCGGGAAGGGTATGGAAGGTCGACCCATTGTTACGCGACCCATATTTGCATACCTACATTAAAAAGCGGAATATAATTGCATCAGAGCTTTCTAATAGACATTGCAATTTCATATGCAGTCCGTAATCGTTTACACATGTCAAGCAACATGTATGTAAAACTAGCAGCGTAATATTTTTTAATTAAGCGCTTTCAAATTCACAATTCAGGTTTAAAACAATTAATGATAGTAGTTCTATACCCAAGGGATACGATTTTCAAAAATATTTCAATGAACGATTTGCCGGATTGGTTGGTTGATATATGCACCTAAATAGGAAAGGTACGAAAAACCTGACGAAAGAATTTTATTATTTTAGCAGAAGTCGTGTTGTTGGTCAATATTGGAGTCGGAGTCGTGTTTTTTAACGACTCCACAGTTTGCGTATTTATTATATGTAAATAGTTAAATTTTCATGCCTGTTTTACAAAATTCTAGCACAATTTTTATTGAAGGCTTAATTCTACTCCGAAAATAAATTTGTTAACTCTTTTTTTCGTTTTTGGAGTCAATAATAATTCTATTCCTTGTGTAATAATTTATATATTACGTAGAAAGGAAAAACTGAAAATTACAATGTATATTTTTTATGCATTAGTGTCATAGTCTATATTGTGTACAATATTTTACTCAATGCATGAAAATATAAAAATACGCATTTTTCTAAATAAAAAAAAATTTGGTAAGAAAAATAAATAACAAAAAGTAGGTAACAAATTCTTTATTTCGTTAATTTTTATGAAATATTTATGAAATTTTAGAAAAATAATAAGTACAAAAAATTTGCAGCAAAAACTGCTGTTGATCAATTGATATCAAATCAATGATTCAACCCCTCAGATTTTGCCTTGAAAAAACATCATAATTATTTAGTCGATTATCAACAAAAAAATTACGTACTATCCGTATTTTCAAGTAAATTAAAATATATTATGTATCTCTATTCACACTCTGTTTGAGTGTTGAAATTTTTTAAGCATACACATTATCGTTTAAGTCGCTGGCATCTTGTCTCGAATCTTTTAGTTTGAAATCGTGACGTTAATCTTTGGCATTATGTTTCTCAGTTGATGGGCTTGAGGACAAACTTGCGGCCGGAAACCTGATCGATGACCTCTCCGGTGGCAGGGTCGAGCACCAGGGACTGTTGGGAGACAGCCGGTTGACGCTTCTCGCGGGTTCCCTTCTCATTGTCGCCTTCGTAAGCCTGGTAATCAGCTACAGCTTCGCTTCCTTCGTCATGATTGTCTCCATGTCCGGCATGGTTATAATCCCAGTAGTGCTCGCCGTATCCTCCGTGCTTATCTCCCCAACGAACCTATCATTTACCATAATTATTATAGAAAAAATGAAAAAATACCAATTCAATAAGAGAGTAAAAAACCACCTTGGATAGTTCCAAATTTGAAATATTAAAATCACAAATTTAAGCTTCAATTAAACAGCGCAAGTTCACAAGCTATTCAATAAATAGAGTGGCAAAATAATTAAGCTCGAAGACCGGTGAAAAGAAGACAGTGTAAATGCATATCAAGAAAATAACTAACCGAATAAATTTAAACGACGAAAATGGCTAAAAATTAGTAATATTTAATACCAAAATGAACACGTATGTAACAATAACAAGCTCTTGAACGACTTCGCTCATAGCGAACATCATCAACCGATCTCTGATCTTATTAATATAAAATTGTGAAAATTAAATCATACACGACTTTTTTGCACAAAAGAAATAATTGAAGCAATTAAAGTTGATGAATAGCGTTAGTCGAGGAATGTATACTATATTATATTAAAAAAAGGAATATAATTTTACCAGAAATGGTAAGCCATTGCGTTAGTACTATTATTGTGGAAGACGATGACAAATGAGTAAAACTACGTGTTTGTGCTTTAGCAAACTTACGTTAACTTATTGCACACGTGATAAACTTTAAACTGTTTATAGTAAAAGAACATTCTTATGAATGTAATTACGAATTGATTTTTATAATAAAAATAACAGTTATACGTTTATAAATAGTATATTAAGTTAGCAGCAATTTATATTGAAAAAAAAGGTAATCGTAACACGAAAACCATTATTTTGTACATGCAATAGTTATAAAAAACTTTATTTTATAGCCGACATCTGGGAGTAGACGAGAGTATTCCTAAATTTTTGTTATTAAATTGTAATACACAGATTTTTGTATTTAATTTGAATATTGTTTCGCGTTAAAATAAAATAACTAAAATTAGTCTTTTTTGCTACAAAAATATATACGAATGAATGTACTTTATGAAAGTTCACAATTATAGACGTAATTAATTAATTGTTTTAAGCATTGTTATTATTTTGGTTAGTTAATTTAGTGTTAAAACTGTATCGTACTTTAGTTTTGAATTCGCCTGCATGAGGATGTGCTTTTTCATGTCTTTCAATGAAGTGATGTTCATTTCCTTTTCTGTGTCCTGTTTCGTAGTGATCTTTGTGCGGCACGTGGGCATACCTTCACAAGAAAGATCCAGCAAAAAGCCACCAGTCAGATTAGCAGAAAGTCCAAGGTTAGTTTCCAATCAGAGGCGGAAAGTTAATTGGTTATTGAGCGACCCAACCAGACGATACCACAGTTGAGTGAAGTGTTCATATAAAGAAGAAAAAATTCCCAGTTAGAAAAAAACAGCATAAAATTTTGAGATTTGCAAGCTATTAAAATAAGTGTTTCCATAGAATTTACTCAAATGTATATATTTTAGCTATTAAATAGAGTTTGTATATTTGATGATCACGTTAACCGATTGATTTTAATAAACAAAAAATGATTTATTTTATTTCTTTCCAACATAATCTGATAGCTTACACCGTAAAAATGGTATAAGACATAATAGTATTAATAACAGATATATTTGAAAGTGAATAATATTAAATTTAATGATGTTAACTGAAACAACAACGACATATTTTACCTCAATAAAGTGTATAAAAAGGCAATTGAAAATTTTATAGCCACGACTTTAACTTAAATCAAAATACTCAAATTTGGAATAATGTTCATTTTTTAAGTGTTGCCATATCTATTGCTTTCAAATAATTTTCGATATTTAAGCGTCACTTTTGATTTATTTTGTATGAATAATAAAAAAAAATATTTTTTCAGCAAATTCTTTTTACAAACACTTATTTTAAGCTTGAAGCACCGACTCCCATTAGTGAATAATATTTGAAATTATTTCTTTTACTTTTCCTTGGTCTCTATGATTTTTAAAATCCTTGCTTTCATATCTCTGCTCCCAGTCATCGGGATTTTCACAAACATGGCCGAATTCTATCTTATGAGGAGCCAACTGGGCAGTAAAAAAGTCCCTATAAGAATTATTCGTAGTATGTAGTATAAATTTCGACGAATGCGTTTACTGGAGTATTGATAAAAAAGGGTTAAATTTTAGGGGAGACACCTTTCAAAGGAACATAAATTAACATAATTGTATTATTGTAAATGGGGTATATTAAGGCCACGAAGAGGGGTAACGGGGGCTTAGTAAAAAATACTTACTTTAAAGTAAAACACATCTTATGAAAAAACATTGAACATATGGGTGTGTCAATTTTCAATTTTTTCGACGATTTGGTTTTAAATCAATAAAATTGACACGCCTTATTTTCGAAATAATTTTCAATAATAGAGTAATATATTATATTTGAAATATTTATAATTTTTGTGACGTTGATCTAAAATTTTCAATCCGGAATCTATATTGCAGTTAATAAAATGTTTTCATTGAATGAATTCAATTATTTTTTTGTTAGCTTATTCTGTTTTTATGATGCCACTGTTGGGTTGACAGTGGCACAGTGATTCACGTTGTTGACTTGAGTATTGGATCTCACGTGGTTCTCGTAAAAAAACTTACGGTAGGAGAAATGATCATGTACTCTAGATGGGTAACGAACATAGATAAAAACGTAAGTTTTTAGTAAGTTGACACAAGATTATTAAATGACTTCATATTGAGTGCCTAATAGCATGAAAAATATTTTAACGTGCGTTCAAATATATATATTGATTAGGAAAATACTGACTGGAAATATTTAGAGTGGTGTCCATGATGACCATGCCCATGTCCTAAATGTCCATGTCCTGTGGCTTCGGCAGCTCTGTCCTCGGTGGTGTCCAGCACGACTCCTTTATCAGCACCAACTTGACGCTTGTTCACTTTGTCTAACTTGGCTGCGTGAGAAGACACCACCACAGCCAGCAGGGCCACTCCCAACTGAAAACAATTGCAATCCACGTTTCATGACTCCAAATCTAAATAATATAATACAAATCAATGTTAAATTCTAAATTTGAACGGTATAACATTGAATAATATAGTATAATAAAACGAACAGCCGCACATTTATAAATATAATTTCTTTTAAGCACATAAAGGATATTTTAACACCAAATATTACAAAGTTTAATTTGATAGTGTTAAACAGGCGTATGGAAGTTATCAGGATATATTAGGCTATGTTTAACACAAAATTCTTGACTCGATCAACAAACCGCGTAAATACATTCCAACACTAATTAATTCAAAAAACAATTCCGCTGTGTTGCTATCAAATAAATTTACGAAGATTTTTGTAAAAAAATTGATACTGAATCTTTTTTTAACACATAAATTAGCTCTAGAACGCAAGTTTTAACACTTTTATCACTTTTATAACATCTATCAACACACTGCAATCACCTGTCTTAACAATTGAGACGTTAGATTGATAATTTGGTTAGTTAAATTTTGGTGTATTTTTCATTTAAATTTATTTCTTAACCTAAATATATTATTTCATTTGAAGTTTTTGTATTTATGGTGTTGTCTTTTAAATAATTCTGTTAATTGATTAAAACATTTTCCTAACCTGCACACACAAGTTTTTGTTAATCTTCATGTTTACACTGAAACGACTGAAATGCTATTGTACCTATTTGGTTCGATATCAAACTATTTATACGACAGTTCAATCACAAGCAACTGACAAAAATAATGTATATAATACTTTTTTCGTACTTGACCAAAAACAGTACACACAGAAGTTTTTGTTTATTTGCGCTTAACACAAAAGGAAGCACGCATCCAAAACTAGTTAGTGTCAAAACATTCAAAATTTTCACTGATTGGCAGTCCAGAAAAAAACTTTTCCAGAGTGTTTAAAAAGCCTTGCTAATGCAAAATTAGTATTTTAGAGTGAATAAGATATAGAAGCAAATGAAACACGCTAACTATGGCAATCTGGCAAAGTACTCAACTCGGAAATAAAACCTCAAGAAATGAACTAAGATGTTGACAAAAAAATAAAGTTGCGGTCACACTTGACTGGTTGGGTGGCTAAACCAAGTCACTTTCAAAAATCTATCGGCATTTCTGTTGTGAAACTTAAAGTGAAAGATACAATAGGATTTTCATTTAAATATTTTATTCAATTTATGACATCGACTGAAGGTGATTGATGGAGTTTTAATATCAAATTTTAATTGCTGAGACTTGGTATGATTCTACATGTTTTGTCATTAACGACCTGGGTTTCACCTTTATGCATCTTCGGTTATTCTATCACACGGATGTAACAAAACTGATACATAAATAAACAGTTTGCATCGGTTATATACAGGATGAATTGATAACAAAGGAAAAACACAAGCCCCAACGCTAGGAACCAATCGTACAACTAAAATAACTTCCGATACTATTGATTTAATGATAAGTCCTATGATTAGTTTTATTAACACTAATTACTATGAATGAGTCATTGATGAACAAATTCTACAAATAATAATAATCAGTTATTGTTAAAATGCAATCTGGTAATTTCAAACTTAGATATACATACTTATTTCAATAGTGAAACGGTGAAACTTTTTGAATTTGATATTGTCAATATCGAACTGTCAATTACCTTACATAAAAAACGTGGAGCTGAATATTGATTGAATTGGCATTTACTTGGTAGAACTCTAAGAAAAGAATGTAGGTGAAATGTATTTTTGTAGAATTAAAATACATTGCTATTTTTTCATTGGTATATCTTAGGTTGTTTATATAAAGTTGAGCATTATTTAAAATCATAGTTATTGTAATGACGCAAGCCGAAATACCTATCCATAACTTGACTTAAGAAATTCAGAGTTAAATACTTTGTTATATTTTAAACAATATAATAAAATTATTGACATTATAATATCGTCCAAAATCTTAGCTTCATGTTGTCATCCGTTGCGAATTGTTCCGGAACAACCGGCTGCCAAACTTCGATCAGGAGTAGAAGTGAAAACTGCAGAGCAATGGATCATTCAACCGTTCTGCTTCAACAAAATGCATAAAAAAACCTCTTTGAATCTTTCTTCAACATATTTCCCAACAGAGGCAGTGACAAAGCGGCGGTTTTTGCCCGCCGATTTTCACGCGACACTTCCGTTTTCGCAGTGGCTCTCTTTTATTATATCGAAATAAGAAATCGAGCCGGCTTGCTCTCGACAGAGGTATAAATTGATATTTCATTTAATTTTTAGTAACAGTACGCAAACATCATAGACATTGTCACATTGTTCATAGAACGACAAAACATAAACAAAGCAAAAATGGAATACTTCAAAATTGTAAGTTGACCAAAATAAAAAAACAGTAAAATTTTTAGATACAATTAAGTATTTTTTACAGAAATAAAACCATAAAATAATAAAATGTTTGACTGTACGAAATTTTAAATATATTTATGTTTTAATATACCTAACTAACAATAACTAATCATCCCTACTTTTTTTTACTAGCCAATTTTCTCACGTAATCACGCATAATTATTCAATTGAAATGCATTCATTTTTATTTGTGTATATTTATTTTCTTATAACAACAAAATAACATACTTCATACTTAAATTATACATACAAGTAATGGAACTAAAATAATTTAAACGTTGTATTGTCAATCTCTTCTTTAGTTAATTTCTAGTTATGACGATGATGGCTAACGAAATAACTATCGACAAACATAGAAGTATTACAGTTTAATACTTTTTTTTTTATTTTTGGCTTTCTATAATAAACTTTCAACGAATATTGTATCTAAGTGATACAACTTCACATTTTTAACATTATTTTTTTGACAGATTTTGCTTCATTAAATTTTAATTATAATTGCTGATTATTATCAGTGAACAAAATGGCGTTATTTAGTAAATAAAATATATGTTTTTTAATTTTTGGTATTTTGCGATAAAGTTTATGTTTTAAATAATAATTTTTTATTGTATTTTTTTTCAGTATACTCTTTTGGCTATTGTCATTCTGGCAATCGTTACACAAGCACGCGCCAGTATATATGCATACCCTGATGGTAAAAAATCGTATTAAATATTTTGATAACATATACTTAAAAATTTTAAATAAGCTTCTAACAAAGCTATTATTTAATAGTACGAACACATTTTCAAAAATAACATAATAATGAGTCGGATGGCTTCGGGACTTCCAGAAACACTTTTAACATTCCCATAGCCAAAGTAGAAAAATTCTCCCCCAGCTTTCACTATATCTAAAATATATATTTAAATTTTGTTGAAACAATGTTTAAATTAAACTGAAAGCTTAAATATTTTTTTTACATATATTGCTGAAGGAAAAAACTAATAGGCTACCAGCTACATCGGCATTTTTTTAAAATTGATACCCATTATAAATCAATGTTTCATTTTATATAATTTGTTTTTTTACGGATTATTCATTTAGAAAATGCGATTATTGCAGCATAAAATATATTATTATAGGTAAATACAGATACATAAATGTCATATCAATCATTTTTTATCGTAATATGAGAGAATAAAGCCATTATTTTTGGGGTCTGGTAAAGTCTTCTCATGCCTCACAATCAATTTTTCGAACATAGTCCTTCAAGGGTTAAATTTGAATAATTATAGCAAACTCATCATACATTCTTGATAATAAAATATCAATGTACCAACAGTTATTATGTCGTAAACGCTTATCTATTTATTTAACAATTGTTTACTTAATTCAGTGGATGAAGTGATCAGGCTTGTCCGCACCCGCCGTTCCCCTCATCATCCCGGAGTCACCGGACCAGTCCACACCTTCGTGAAGACAGACAAGCACGCTCACTTCAAGTGGGGAGTTCGCCACCATGTTGGCCACAAATACGCTGGCCACTAAACAGAACCATATACCAAAGACCAAAGCATCAAGTCCTGATTCAAAATACCCAACTCAAAAACAAACTGTTTTTGACAAACCGGCGTGTGCGAAAAATATAAGTCATTGAAAATATTGTTCGGGCTTCACTTACGATGATAATTGCTGTGTGAACCGCTAAAAATATGACCGATATTTGTAAACATTTTTTTTTTCAATTTGGTTTTGTATATTTTTTTTTATAAATGTCGCTAAGGAAAATTCATTTCATCGCCCACGCATGTATAAATATTTGAGCGATAAACATGCGACAGCTTTTTTCCGTTTTGTTATTTTTGTTTAAATAAAGAAATGTTTAAAAATCGATTACAAGGAATTTTATTAATACATTGGGTAACCCATTAATGAAAATAATCTGTTATGACTATTTGAAGACTATATTCTCTATCTGAATTGTTCGTTAACTGATCAATTGAGTTTTACAGATCGAATAAGTGGATTGGAAAGATCGTTTCAGTTCGTTATCCGAACACAAAAATCTTCCGTGATAGTGTTTATTGTGCGATTTGTTCGCAGTCCGAAATGTTCGTTAACCGACCAATTGAATTTTACAGATAGAATAAGTGGATTAGAAAGATCTTTTCAGTTTGTTATTCGAATATGAGTTCGTTATCCGAATACAAAAATCTTCCGTGATAGTGTTTGTTGTGTGATTTTTTCACGGTCCGAAATATTCGTTAACGGATCACCCACCGTAATTATTAGAGTTGTTTTTTTATCTACAAAAATGTATTAATTTTCAACCGAAGCTCAGCAGTTTTATTTAAAAAGATTTTTTTTGTTAGGATGAATCGCATATATTATTGCCGTTTAAACTTCATGAATGATAAAATGAAATCTATCTAAAACTATCCTTATCTCCGATATGTCACCATGTATAGCTACGACGTCTTCATTTTGGTATTTCATATACAGAAGTTACAACCAAGAAATGAACTAATCGACAAACACTTAAAATATACACTATCTACAGTTCCTGTATTAGCCATATGCTATGTCTCGTGAAGACCCACTCTCTTAGTTAAAAAATGTTGATCAACTGAACAAAAAACAGTTCTTGCAGTTCTCTTCTGTTAAATAACCTCCACTTAAACTACTCGAGTTCCTTTTTTTATGAAAAACATCAAAATGCAACAAGGTCCAAATTTTTACAATAGATTTTTTCTTTCTAGAGGAATTCCAATTAGATTCTTATTTTTTGATAAGATTGTTTTTTTGTTAAACTTTGACAATGGACTCGTCGACCTATATCAAATATAAAAGGTAGCTCATGCGACCCCTTCGACACCGTCCAACCTACCCTTAGTATCACCAATGCATTGTAATATATTAAATAAAATATTTCGAAATTATTAAAAAAATACCATCATATTCCTAATAAATTTTTCACTTTAATATACATATTTTCTAAATTACTTAAAAATTTCTTCGTCAAAAAATTGATTTGTTTCACAAAAATTACACAAATTATCTGTATTATTAAAATTGAATTAAATAATTTATATAGTATATTATTCTATACACATTGTTACACAATGTAGACTGACTATTACATCATAATTTTATACTATTGATAAAACACCATTTCATTCAAAATATTATCTCAGATTGAGTACATATTTCATTGTTATTTCATTCATCAAGATAAAGTCTTCATAAAAAGTTCGACGTAACAGTAATAATTAATTATTTTATTCAATGCTATCACAGCCCAATAAAAGAAAGTGATTAATGATCGGAGAAATTCAGCCTAAACTTGCGTACACACACAGACACATTCATAATTAAAAGTAATTAATTAATTATTAATATTTAGTATGTGTTATTTATAATTCGTTCAATGTATTATATATTGCCTCATTAAGCTACGTAATTTTGCTTGTCGTAGAGACTTATTAACTATTTAGAACATTTTTTCTTACGTTTTCTGTGTACATACTTGTTTTTGTTGCGTTTTATTAACACTCAATATAAATTGCACGAATGTTAATCACCACTCTGTGTGAATTAATTTAATTTCCATTATTATTTGCAGCAATAATTAATCATTGAATCATTGTCCATGCGCAAATACTCAAGTATTGCATGTGTATTTTTTTTTAAATCGTACCCAACTGTTCGATGTTGTGTTGTTTGGTTGCGGTATCCATAGACTCGCACCTATTGTACGAACACATACATGAAAAGAAGGTTTTTTTAATGGTTCATAATACTGAAATTTCCAAATGATTTGATCATATTGTTGCATTTACAAATTGAATTTTCAACTAATCGTCCAAGCTGAGAAAACTTGGCATCGAAGTTACCATGACCAGAAATGAATTGGCTGGTCTAGATATTATATGTCAAGACACTGATTATATCCATATGCCACTTTATATTCGGAAAACAATTAATGCTTGCCCGTCTTTGGAAGAATTTCCTCGTTGATTCTATCTCAACAATGCGACATTGACTTTAATGAACCTGAAGAAAGGAATGACATTATATATAAATTTCCAACACATCCATACGACCTTAAAAACGGTTCGCATCACGAGCGATTCGCTTAAAAGTATGCTTCCATACACGTCACATCCTTCTGTCTTAACTCTGTTAAAAACACGATTTTTAAATATGCTATGACAAACGTATATTGTAAAACAAATTGTGATATTAAAATGCTTGCATAAGTCTATATGCTCCATATTTAGAGCGAGCATGTTAAAAAACACTAAAACCGTAATTTTGCATAAAATTTTGACTGAGACTGGTGACATTTCAATATCAGATGTGAATCTTTAAAACTTTATACATTGCTACATGTTTTATCACTCACGATCCGGACCTTTGGTCATTTTAATACACGAATGCACTCGAGTTGACAATCAGTAACAGCTTACCCTGTTTAGGTGTAAGACGAATTATAAAAAAGGACAGGTGTTAAATTGGATTAAATTAACATAGTTATATTATCGGTTATGAAATTTCATTTCTAAATAGGTATTTGCGTGAGTGGAACAATAGGTTGACAAACTGGCTGGCTCAACTGATGTTTAAAATATTGACCAATATATTAAAACCCTTTTTACTCGACAAACGATCCCAGACAATACAATTTGTGACTGCAATAATGGACGACGAATTATTTTAAATTCGTTCACTTATAATTTAAATAGAAAAAAAATACTTTATAAAATTTCATTGCAATTAGAGCGTTAGAGTGTTGACATTCGTGATATTATCTATTTTTTTTTATCTTGATTTATTAAAAAACTGATAGAAGTGAATATGATGAAGTTATAGAAAAGACCATACCACGTTGAAAGCACCGTTTCTCGTCCGATCACCGAAGTTAAGCAGCATTGGACGCGGATAGTGCTTGGATGGGTGACCGCTTGGGAACACCGCGTGCCGTATTCTCTTGGCTATGGGAAGGAAAACCCAGACAGAAAACCGCACACCAACCCGCCTGGGCAGCGTGGTGTGCCATGTCCAAACAACCCCCCTGAAAGAGAAAGCAAGGGGAGGCCTTCATCCAGCAGTGGATCGACCCCGACTGATGATGATGATAGAAAAGAGACCGAGCTTTCTTAGTCTTAGAGTGTAGCTTTTCATTGTTAACATATTTTTTATTACATTTGTTTATAGTTCAAGTTAATTTATATCTAAATAATTTGATCTAGTTGGAATTTCTCGAATGTAGCCTTATTAAAATAAATATTGATGAATACGCCTGTACAGACTGAAGACATTCTTTTAAAGCAATTTTGGTTAAGAATACACAGATTTTATATTTTTAAATATATATTAAAATATCAAAAATCAATATAATTTGTCGTTATTGTGAACTTGAATGATGATTTATTTATTATGTAATTAATTTGCTCACTATTATGTAATTGATTAAATATTATGTAACTGATTCATTATTACGTAACTGATTAAGTATTACGTAACTGATTAAGTATTATGTAACTGATTAGTTATTATGTAACTGATTAATTATTGTGTAATTGATTAATTATCGTGTAATTGATAAACCATCCTGCAAGTGATTTTTTTTTATGAAAATGATTGAATATTGTCTGATAATATGTACTCTGCTTTGATCCACCACTGAATCTATTCGATATTATTTAGCAATACGTTATTAGAAAATATCACAAAGTGCCGAAACATATTATTCTTAACGCAAATGTTAACGCATTGAAAAAATGTATTGTATTACTCATCGACCCGAGAGAGTAAAATATGACATGTAACAACAATCATTATTGTTTCTTATGTAACGCGCACAAAAATTATAACGAAAGTGTTCTACACATTTTTCGTGAGCTCTTTTTTCATGTATATTTATGAATCACATCCGTGAAGCTATTTTTTTACTTACCAAACCATAAAATAGTATTTTTTACAAATGTTTTTTAAGTTCAATATTTTATTGCCCCGTATATACGTGGAAATGTTATTTTTTCAATATGTACTGTTTTTAGATACTAATGAATGTATATCATATGTATATATCCAACTACACCTATTTTTTAAATACTTATTATTATTATTTAAAATACTTATACATCAACTTTGGATGCTTGATGTTATTTCAAAATCAAAATTGACCTTTTGGAATTGTGTAAATTTCCACTGAACTGAAAGACAGTAAACAGTTAGCATCGCTTAATACAAAAAAAATTACACATAATATGTAAACTGTGAAGCTAGGACCTAAATATTATATATTACGAAAATTAATTTTCTATCTACTGATTTGATTATAATGACGTTCGATTTAGAAAACGATATTCTTATAAACAATATAGACTGATGACCTTTTCATGAAAGGTTTTACAATGTTTTCTCTTTAAAAGTCTTGTGCTGTAGTTATATAATATTTTATAACGAATCACCGCTTCCATAAATCCATCACTAACATCATATGAATGCATTTTATGAGAACAAGCAAATTTATACAAATATAAAATGTATTATTATTATTTGAAATATCACGCTTTTCCACTAAGGAGTGACAGTTAAAACTTAAAAGTGTTTCATATATATATGCACATATGATATTCATATAATACTTTAATTTTGCCATAAAAATTACTTAGAAACGCAATAAAAGAAATACGAAATTTCCATATATAATATAACGAAGAAATAGCCCCTGGAATATTTGGTTTATATATTGTCCATGTGAAGAGCATAGATTTTCTAAATTAAGTCCACACATTTGCAGCAACAAATAAAAACACATTCATTTATACATATGTGAATCATTAGTTTTTTAAACCAGGTAAAAATTAACTCAAAAAATTGCATAAATAGTATTGTTTCAGTTGATTTGCTTGCGATAAGAAAAACCGGTCCCAATCTACTGATTGTACTAATTTAGAAACCTTCGAGAGCATGTGCAACTCATTTTTTATCGCAATCCTATGAAAAAGTAAATGCTCGCGATGAGCGTAGCCCGTCCTGATCTAATTTTTGACTTAACTTTTGCGGGCGTGTTCCCAATAATACACTTAACTTTCATCTCAGTCTGATGAACGGTATGGCAACGAATAAAATACGGAAAAACAAACAAACATTTATTTTTATATACTAGATGTGAGTTTGTGTTGAAGGGCACAAGTGTAAGGTGTTTCTAAATACTACTTCAAAATATATACTATTCATTCTATGTATTGAAACTCATATATGTTTTATTGTCAGATTTATGTTATACAATAAAACATTCACACAAGGACACCAAATATTTATCAATTTATGTTCCTGATACTAATTTGACCGTAGTAAAAAATTCTTTGTTAATTGGCTGCCGGAATAAATATTGCTATAGTTACCAAAAATATATGTTATATGAACATTGCAAGTCAAAATTATTCAAATGTATTATATTATGAATATTTTTTTAACTGCTGTTTTGTTTATTGTACATTGATATGATTCAAACAATCGGTATACTTATCATTTCGATTCTATTCATCTCTTAAACGTACATAATATGAAAATATTGTTTTTTTTTTGTATAAATTGGTTGTCATTATTTTTGTAGCTACGATGTGTGCTCAGTTCAATGTAAGTAGAACAAAAACAAACATGAGATGTCGAAGAGTGTAGTGTGATTGATTGATTTAATAGAAATATAGGTTTCAAATTTAAAACTGTGTAATTTAAGATATCAACTGAAGGTGCTTAATGGAATTTCAATATCAAATGTGAATTGCTACAACTTTGTATGATTCCACACGTTGTTCACTAACGACCCGGGTTTCACAATTCGGGATCTTCAGGCAACACACGGATGCAACAGAACTGAGGTCAGTTCTGTTGTATCTGTGTGAGAGAATGCCTAAAGATACCGAAAGGCGAAACTCGGGTCGTTAGTGACAAAGCATGTGGAATCGTACAAAATTGTAACAATTCAAATTTAAATCTGTTAATTCCAATGTTTGTGCATTTGAATTTCGGTTTTAGAATTGATTCACTGATTGATCGATGAGTATTTAAATTATCGATGTTAGTCATGTCTTAATTTTCCTCACGTTCGTCCGATAAATGGTGATTATAAAACCACTTCTCTTAATCTAGCTCTACCTCTCCATTCCGACGCACGTTTTGTAAGAGAGCAATTTTCGTGGTAATCTCGATAATATATTTCTAATATAAGTCTCGATAATATAAGTCTATTTTCCACTGAGAACGAACATTGTTAAAAGAAATTTAATTTTGTCAATATTTTGAATCTTTAAATCAATATTTACACATTTTGACACATTTCAATTTATCACGCTTCATTTTTTTAAAACAGTTACAACAAACGACAAATATTATTTTCGCCGCACGGTTGATCTCGTCGCAATGTCGCAACTGTCATTATTATATTGATCAATTCGTAAAGTAAAAATGATAATGAAAAAACTTGGACACTTTTTAATTTTAAGATTGCGTTCATGTACATTCTATTGTGAAAAATATAAGTTAATATTCGTAGCATTGTTGATAAAATATAAACGATGTTGCAGTAATGACTGGCGAGACATGTCACGCCCGAGGCTTCAATTATTCATTAAGTTTATTTGTATATAGTGAAAATTGAAAAAAGATTTACATTTATTTTAAATTTTTGACTGTGGTTTATCTTTTAAGAATGAACAAAGTGATTACAGAAGTCTTTGATTGCCTCGTATGCTAGGTAGAAATAAATGGAAAAAAGTTTTTTTTTTCGTTGAGCCTTAAAATAAATTTAGAGTAAATCAAATCTGATTTTCTAGGCTAAGAATAGCTGCTAGCTCACTTGATTACTCGCTTATTCTGATAGCGGCTTTTTCCAACCGGTAGAATTCTATCATCATGGATAATTGATGAGTCATGTTTCTATATTATATGCAACGGAATTTAATGGTACTGACATATCACGCGTGTTAAAAACAATATTTTAAAATGATAAGAAATCCTGAAATATAGTGTCGCAAAGACAAAATTTTATCCAGATCAGAAAAATCATTGTTCAAAAACCTTTCTTTCTAAATTAAGTTATTTACAATCAAGGCCTGTTTTGCTCATAAAAAATACTACTAACTGATAAAAAAATCATACAATAAATTGATCGGTTTACGAGCATAATCTATTTTAAGACTATGTTCGCTATCGGAATGTTTCGTTAAACTATCATTGATTTATTATAGATTTTTATTATGGAGACGAAAGATCGTTTAAGTTCGTCATCCGAACATGTTTTCGTTGTCCGAATACAAAAATCTTTTGTGATAGTATTCGTTGTCCGATTTGTTTGTACTCCGGACTGTTTGTTAACCGATCACCTACTGTATTGATCTAAATATAATTTGGAAGCTAACACCTTTACACCTCCCTTCTTAGCTGCTTAAAGAATATTCCATAACCGCATATTTATAAACAATAAATCAGTTGGTATTGTGTAAAATAAATATATGAATATATTCTAGACAAGTCTGGCTACATTTTGACACACAATTTAGCTTGTGCAAGACTTCTTTGACGCAGTAAGCATTTTTATATTTTTGAATTTTATCTAAACATCAAACGTTGAAACGTTAGCAATACGTTGGTCAAAAATTATCATAGGCATAGCAATATAGGTCTTATATTTTGATAAAATTCCATGAAAAGATCGTTAATCACAAAGTGACATTACGTTTATCGGGTGAAATTTTGTTTCTATATATATATATTGATTTTTAATACCAATTTTGGCATTATTCCTTTTGGGAATGACATAGCAATCTAAATTATGTATTTTACTTATGAAATTGTTGAATAATGAATTATTTACAATCGCATGCTTTCTTCACAGCGCTATTTGAATAAAGAAAGTGAGCGGATGGTGTGGTAACCATTAAACAATTAAGTAATTATCTTAATTAAAAAATACCCATAATAAAAAAAATATTGATATATATGATATTCATTATTTTGTCAATTAGGCTCTAACATTAGTTACTTAGTAATATTGAAGTCACTATTTAAAGAGAGAATGTGATCGAATATTGTGATTGCTAGGTTATCGAAAAATATAATGTCACCAATTTGAATCAAATATATTTTACGATATCAACTAAATGAGCGTAATAGGATTTCAATATCAAATTTTGATTGTTAAAACTATAAGTTTTGTCATCCACGATCCGAACTTTACCTCACAAATACAGGCACATCCAATATAACTGACATTCAGTAAGCCGTTTGCATCGCTCATAAATGATCAACGAGCATTACAAATAAAAGTATAGAACGTTTTATCAAGATATATGTAAAATATTCTTTTTTTAATTTTTTTTTTAAATTCTGATTTGATTGTATTAACATAACTAATTAACTGTAGTCCGAACATCTTACATTATTAATACTGTTGTTTTTTCCCAGTCCAAATATTACTCCGTTTGTCAACTATCAATGTAAAACTTTTTTTTCATATTTTGCAATAGGTAATATTGTATTGGTTTTTGTGTTTAAATAGCTTAAACTTTCAACCGACGATCATAGATAATATTTAAAAGTATAAAGTCTTTTAGGTAGTAAAAGGTTAATTACTGTCGACATATTAGTCGAAATTATAAAATTCCGTCCGCTTGATGAGTGGTCACACTGTTATGTAGTGAATTTAATATTTTCATTTGTATCAACTCTACATTAACGGCAAATTTACGTTACAAAATGTTCGTCTCACGAAACAACGCATTTAAAACGTGGCTTAATTAATATTCTTTTTTAGCAAAATTGTATACAACTTTTTGTCTATTTTTCCATATGATTTTTATTAATGTTACATTCGATTCGGAATGCTTTCTTTCATATTACTATCAACACGTTTGTGATTACACTTATGATCACACGTCAAATATTTTTTTATTAAATAATTGCTAAGAGTTGTAATAAACTCACTTTTACTTGTGAATATTTGGAATGTGTATATATATATTACATGAAAATTTTTACATGAAAGGTATTTTTCACTCTTCTGAACAATTACAAAAGTGTGACTCGTATCGTTTTCAAAATGCAAGATTTATTTTACATATTATATGAGAGTTAGAACAATATTTGTTAATTAATGTTAATAAAAAAAATTTGAATTTTACTAATGATATCAAATACTTTATCAATTCAATACTTTTAATGATATTTTTAAGGCTTAAAATAAATTGTAAATTTATATATTTACCACAATAGTAATTACTTTTATCTCTATTGTTAATTATTAATTACGACAGTGAAAATGTATTTCTTGATCTAAGTATTTTAAATATTTAACAAATATTAGTTATTTTAAGATTGCGAGAAAATGGAAATTATCTTAGTCGTTAAAAACAGCTGGTTTTTAAGTCTGATGAGGTGTAAGCCGAAATAGCTATCAACTATATTCCTTATAATCTTTATTGAAGTAAAATACATTGCTATTTTTTCACGTTATTTTAATGGATTTTTACCAAGTTAATGCAAATTCAATCAATAAAAAGTTACTTTCTCTATTTGTATGATAAATACAAATTATGTATCATGAATAATAAGACTTACTTATTATTAATACACTTGTTCGGTCTTATTTCAAATATATTTTAGCTAGACAATAAAATAACACATTTATTAATGATATACTCTTTAACGCTGAACTAACCTAACTTTTCTCGTAATAGATATTGCTACACCGAATTTTTCATAAATTCGTTTTTTTTGTCCATTAAACTTATAAATATATATAATATATTAGCACAAAAACTAGCTCTTACTATCAACTATCAACTTACTATTAAAATTTAAAAAAAATTATGTTCATATTGCATCAGTTGATAATGCTTGCAATGAGCGATATCTAAATTATCGACATAATATTGAACATTGTGTTTTTATTACTTAAA
This sequence comes from Himalopsyche japonica, assembly GCA_028555115.1. Lineage (NCBI taxonomy): Eukaryota > Metazoa > Arthropoda > Insecta > Trichoptera > Rhyacophilidae > Himalopsyche > Himalopsyche japonica. The sequence continues at coordinate 1,141,086 of JAHFWJ010000488.1, read as the reverse complement.
TATAATGCCTTTACAACAAGATGTGGCAGTTAACATCAAGACTGTGGAGTTATTAAAAAACACGACTTCGACTCTGACATTGACCAACTCCGATTTTGACTCCGATTAAAAAAAGTATAATTTCGTAAGGGCTTTTTCCTTACTTTCCTATAAATGTGCATTAAATAAAATATCAACCGACCGATCTGGCAAATTGTTCATTGAGATTTATTTTTTTTAAATCGTCCAACCGAAAAAGTAGTTGGAGTTGCTCGTTTTTCAGCATTTACATTCACATACATGACATTTAAGGCGTTAGCACTCATGGATTTTTTAATTATAAAAAAATGCAAATACAACGCCTTCATCATTCGTTTAGCTCGTTTTTTAAACACCTAAAATATGCATTAAAAACTCAATCAAATTTGAATTGTTGCAACTTTGTACGATTCCATATGTCTTATCACAAACGATCCGAGAGAACTGACAGTTCTATTGCATCCGTGCGATGGATTACCTGATGGTATATATGGAATCGTACAAAGTTGCAACAATTCAAATTTAATATTGAAGTTGATTCAAAATTGAAAACATCCCACAGATCAGAACGATTGTACGCCACTAATTTAAAAATTTGACGTTTGTAAAAAGAACGTGACTGTAATACTACCAATCTTACAAAATAAATTCGTTGTAAATGTAAACACATATTTTATCAGCAAGAAGTTGACAACTGTATTAGTTTGTATTAAGTTCACGTAATTGAAATGTGTCAGATGTACAGAGCGATATGGAAGAAATTTCAGATTTGCTTAAAACATGGATTTTACTACACTTCTATATTTCTATGTTATACATAATCAATTTAAATATATGGACCAGGAGTGGAAAACTTTTGAGTGTATTTGAGTTTTCAATTCCATCAATAGTTTTAAAAGTAAGAAGCTGTATACAATACACATATCAAAGTAGTTTTTAAGTATTAACTGAACCATCGATGTAAGCGGTATGGTTTATTTTGTTTAACATTTGAAATAAATGTATGTAATGTAAGTTTATCGAGTATATGTTATATAACACATTTAAATCATTTAAGAAATCGCAGCTGCGCAACGATTTGATCTGAGAAATTTGATGTTTCTTAATTAATCAAGGGTTTTCACAAACCTCTCCAGCACCCATTCAGACCATTCATGGATCAAACGGAAAATATTTTTTGATACGAAAGATTATAAAAAAATAGATTATGAATGCCTCTGTACTCGAACATAATTTTTAGTACTATTTCCACAATTTTATCGTAGTTCGGCCCTGATCTTAAAAACATAAAATTGGGAAAATTGAACTAAAATTTTTTTTTTTACTATTCAAAAATATTTTTTACACTTTCTATGTATTTGAGATAAGTTGGCTCTCCCACCTTTACCCGTTATGTGTACATGCGGACGCTGTCATGCGGTCGCCTTCCATAACGCATTACTGATAAAAAAGAATTTATTTTACTCTTCATTTTCTTGACCCAATGCAGAGCTGGACGGATCGATCTTTAAACCATGCACTAGTGTTCTTAAAAGAGAAGAAGAAAAAATAGATATGACTTGCTCAGCCACTTAAATTATGTGATATTAAATATCTTGTGTATCTGGTGAAATTTCCTAATTAATATCGATGAGACAACTTTAATTGTATACCATCGTTCATCGAGTGCAAAGGGTTAATATTCTAGGCAGGCCAGGCCATGAAAACACATTTTCTTGTAACCAGGTACGTATCAGATATTATATTTCTTTCAATAAAATTGTTTTATTGTTAAAAATTTCGCAATTTGTCAAAGACAACTTACGTTACAAAATTTAGTAGGCACAATCTTAATATATATTAAAAAATAATTTAACAGCATACTTCCTGTATTTTAAAACGGCGTAAAATGTTTACTATCGTTGAAACATAAAACGAAATTTAAAATGAATATCACAACGCAACACATAAATCGCACCGGTAAATCTTACATACAGCCAATAAATTTTGCTAATATATAAAATTATCTAATCGGTAATAAAACTTTCTGCATTTATTTGCTTATATAAAATAAAACGATTAAAATATCTGTATTTTAAATTTTAAAAACACATTTTTAGTACTAAATTCCAAAATATATTTTATGATAAGGACCGGTGTCGCTCATCGCGAGCATTATCAACTGATAAAATACAAATTACAATCAAGTCTATTCATACAAATTTTAGCAGTTATTCACAACTATAGTTAAAAGAACTCAAAAATTCACACACTCATTATTCCTCCAAATGATTCTTTCGCGATCGTTCTGAGTTCTTTATAGGTTATAGATTTATTCAAATGTTGTTTGCATATTATAAATGAGAGATTGTTAACATTTCAATTTTGTATCAATTTATTTTAATTGTTTGCATATTGTATGAATTCCTGTAAATTGTATTCTTAGTTCATGAACCCATGGCTTTGTATACTTGTTTCTTTTAACTCAAAATTTGTATAAATATACTTGCTTGTAATTTGTATCATATCAATGATAATGCTCGAGATTGGCGAAACCAGTCCTGATCATAAAATATGTTGTAGAAAAAAGAACTAAAAAATGCATTTTTATTATTTAAAACACTATGCCTTTTTGTCAAGAAGTGATTGTTATCGCATTAAATGTGAAAACACTAGTTTTTTGGTTATTATTCGTTTTCGAACGTTACACAGGATGACCAAGAATCTTTGGAAAAATACACCCTTGATAATATATTAATGTGTCAAATATACATATCTATTCTCCTTAATTATTATATTATCGCCTGGGGATAAGTCTTGTTGATTGCCAATCAATTACGCGTGACTATTAATTGGTTCAGCATATTACAAAACTTAAATTCCAATTGGCAGTAATACAGTTGGGCGGTTCAACCTTTTTAGCAAATTCAAAGTTAATGAATCATTCAATATCAACCGCTTACTTATCGGTTCAATTCGTGATAACAATTTGAACGAAATCTTTGCAATATGCTTGCTTTATAACTAAGCACTAGACCGCCTGCACAATAACCGGATCAAAGTTGGCACTGTAATCCGGTATGCCTAAAAACATATTTCCTTGTTTAGGTATGCTTTGTACGGATACATTTCTAGTAGAGCCGGATCAGAAAGGATATCCTTTTAAAAAATATTTATTAGGTTGTTGTGTGATAAATTTTGATAATAAATAATTCAAGAAATGACGATAATATTATTTATAAGAGTTTTTGTATTGCTCTATATTTTTTCGGATGTCGGTCTGAAATTGACAAGATCGAGTTAAGACAGTTATCCGACATTTTAGCCGATTTGCATACGCTCAGTCGCTTTTTCTGACAGTTCTAATTAATATTATATAATATTACAATATTATATTAATCTTTTTTCTCTGGGTCCGCTTCGAATGTAGAGCATATGGCCACCAAATATTTTTTCTACTAGAACCCACTTGAGTCTCTCAATTTCTCTACTTCAATTACTCTTTTGCAAAAAGAAAAATGAATTAAAGAGATGGATATAAGAAAATAAATCGGATCACGATAGAAACAGCGATTAGGTAGCCGCTCTATCTCTGCGTCCTGTTGAGGATTTTTAAAAATCCTAACATTCACTTTTGCACTTAATTTTAACTTTACGCCAAATAAATTGGCCTTAAAAAGGAAATTAACCTTATCAATATAAATAATGGGTATTATTGAATCTGTACAGTTTCGCTAATTCTTTCTTTGCGACACAACTTTAGACATCTTGCAGCTCACAGTTTGGCAGACACTGGGCAAGCCAAATTTAAATAAATATGCGTACTAGGATTTGTGCCCGTGGGATCCATAACAGAAGCCAAAGACGTCGACCATTGCGTCACACATCCGTTAATCTATCATAAAATATATATTATATAATCATATAACTTCTAAGACAAATTCTCCAATCTTGGACTCAAAGTTTCGATCGTAAAGCCGTTTTCTTTTCTAAACCATCGACAAAACTGAATTATTTTATTTGATAAACTATTTATCGTTATAAATCCACCTCTTTTTATTCGTCATTGATTTTGAAATGTATAAAATTTTTTGAACAAGGAAATACTTTGCTCCAATTTAATGTGTGCCTTGCATTATTATTTTTATAATGGCATTCCCAGTAATTGCACCAACCTCTAATTTAAAATAGTATTCCACCGTAAACAAAGCTTGAACATGATAATTATTTCAATAAAACGTACTGCAACAGGATTCTAATTTATTGATAATACTTTAAGATTGCTAGAAGGAACTACGTTGTTAAGAATATTTGTCACACAAAAATTCAGAACAAAAACACCACATGTCTTTGTCTACATTACAATTTAATATTCAAAAAACAACAGCTATGCGGATGTAAAATTATGGTTACAAAAAAATTTGTGTGTACTTGTAATAAAGTATTTCTAGTTCACTTTTTTTTTATTTATTTTGTCCCCGATCTAGCTTTTTCTCCAGCGTGGACATCAAGTAGGTAAACCTCCCGTAATGATTTTATTATTCTAAAACATTTTTTTTCGTAGATATTTTTAAAAATAAAATATCAAAAAATGAGCATATCACTACTCTTCATCATCTAAGCAATAATAAATCATCATGATGAAAGCTTTGTAAAGAGCTTTTTGAGGTTTTAATTATGGATATAGAGCTTTGAGATTTGCACCGAAAATGACCGCTGACTGTTATATGATTTTAAGCGGACTGCAGCATTTTTCAATGCCACTTGAGGATCGCACGATTATCTTAAATATTTTGTTATTTGTTTCTTTACACCAACTTTTGCCGCTCTCAAAATCTGCCGCCAGGGAAATTTTTTATTTGCCCCTCTCTAGATCTGGTCCTGACTATAATATGATAAATAATATCGATCAATATTAATTTCAAATCACCTATTTTATTTTAAACTGAACAATCAATAATATAATAGACAAGATTTTTCAAGATAGCAAAGTACAATACTGTTTGTTAACTTTGATGTCGTTATTGGCAATGTTGATTGAAGAATAAAAATTAGGGGTGGGTTAGAAGGGGCTCGGATATCCTTGCGGGAGCCCCGCTTAACTTTGACGTTGCCAAAGTAACGTCACTGGACGTAAAATTAATATTCTCTGATCAAATCGATTCCTAACCGTATTTTCTATTCATGGATTTAGTGTGCTATAAGGTATAATACTGTTTATACATTTATTACGCGTCTAGAAATGTTTAAACTATCCAGACAATATTTATTACTAAGGTCCGCCAAATAACTTTTTTTTTTGAAAATGCTATAAAAAAAAACTGCTAATATTTTCTCAAATTTCTTTTTTTAATTGAAAGTACAATCCTTCCGGTTAATAATGGAAAATAACTTCATTCAAATGGCTGCCTCGGCTGGCCATGCAGTAGCCTACACGATCGGTCCAATTTTTAAGCACATTATCGATTGTGTGCATTTCACCAATGGCTTCACGAATATTGTCCTTTAAAGCGTCAATTGTCTCTGGCTTGTCGGCGTAACACTTATCTTTGAGGGCACCCCACAAATAATAGTCCAACGGTGTCAAATCGCAGCTCCGAGGTGGCCAAACGACATCAGCTCTGCGGCTGATAATGCGATCTTCAAAAACAGGGCGCAAAACATCGAGTGTAGCTTCGGCTGTGTGGCACGTAGCGCCGTCCTGTTGAAACCAAATGTTGCCAATATCCTCCTCTTCAATTTTGGTGAACAAAAATTCGTTCAGCATGGTCCGATAACGATCGCCATTGACTGTAATGGCCACTCCTTGCTCATTTTCGAAGAAAAATGGCCCAATTATGCCTCTGGACCAAAATCCGCACCAAACAGTGACTCGCTTTGGGTGTACCGGCTTTTCAATGTATGCGTGCGGGTTTTCTGTGCCCCAAATGCGACAATTTTGCTTGTTTACATACCCGCCAAGATCAAAATGAGCTTCATCCGAAAAGATGATTTTTTTGCAAAATCGGCATCTTCTGTAAGTCGATCGCAGGCCCACTCAGCGAAGCGAAAACGCATTGGATGGTCAGTTGGCTTCAACTCCTGAACCAATTGGACTTTGTATGGCGTCATACTACGGTCTTTATGCAAAATTCGTCTCAATGATGTCTCCGAAATGTTCAATTGTGGAGAACGACGGTGAATTGATGTTGATGGCGCTTCACGCACACTTTCTGCCACAGCATCAATATTCTCGGGTGTACGCACTGTTTTTGGCTTTTCACGCTTTGGTTTATCGATGAGGATGCCAGTTTCTTTCACTTTTTTCACAAGATAACGAACATACGGAGCTGACGGTGCTTCTCTTCTTCCAAAATCCGTACGCAATTTTCGCACACATTCTGCAACATTACCATGATTTTCAAAGTAATGTCGCAATATTTCCCAGCGTTGTTCAAGCGTATACACAACCATATTTGTTCAGCGGAAGGATAAAACTAATTATCTGTCAAATCAGACATGAGCTAAGTGTTACCATTCACGAAATAAGCACTAGTTGAAAAAAAAAACTTTAGATGGCGGACCCTATATATATATATATATATATAATAAATATGTTGCTAAAATTATTTTTCGAATGTGATAATTAAATATGTGCAGTGTATCTTTAATATTTTATGTTGTGAAAGAGTATTAGGAAATTACGAGTAGATTGGTAATAATAATCAAACGTTATTATTTGTAATATACCTATCAAATCCAAATTTTGTCTGCGGTGTGCCTGGAAATTTTGAGGAATTCCTAGGTGTGTCATGAGTGACAAAAGGTTGCAAATCACTGGTGTAGTGCTTTATTGTTTTATAATATATTAACATTAAAATTAGTTCAAAATATCTTAAAAATGCTCCTTAGTCAAAAGTAGATTAATATTGTCATTAATTTTTTGGAAACATTTTTATATACATATGAGAATAGTAAAAATTTGCTTTGAGATTAAGCGAGCCCCTTGTTAACGTGTTGTCAGCACACCGCTACTGAAATTGATTTTATGGTTCAGATTAGTGGTATAGGTATTGCCAAATTCTTGCCAACTTCTTTACGGTTATCTTGTTACTATTTTTATAATACAATAACGATAGTAAGAACAAGTGAACTTTACGTAACCTAATTTTTCCCACACACCACAATGAGCCGTTTTTAAAACATGTCAATATATCACGCAAGACATTTCCACACAATAAATTGTACTATGCCATATAAAAAATATTATACATTGATATCAAGACAATACTTCAGGTTTGCAAATTATTATTTCGCCACGTTATTTGACACACAGACTTCCGGATTTAGATTGTTTTGTAACACTTATTATTCAATACTTAATCTTATTGTATTATATTCACTCACATGTGATAAATCAACGATAAATAAGAATAGACAATTAATTGGCAAGCTTTGGGGCATTGGTAAAATTATGTGATTTAATGTTTAAGTTCACTAGCGTACAAAATGCTTGAAAACAGTGAACGGAAATTTAAATATATTATTCAAAGGGAAACGATGTATATAAGAAAAACTCGTATACTCTAACAAAAGTGTCTTTTAAATTAATATTAGCAACGAATTTTGATTTCTTAAGTACTTTAAATACTTAAACGCTAGCAATAAGAAGCGGGCTTAAAAAAAGAAAGGCGAATTTCTTGATTGTGTTGCGGTTTACTGTTTCATTTATTTAGTTACATCAAAAAAGGAATAATTTTCTTCCATATTGAATTTTCTTTAGTCGAGTCTCATACTGTGATAAGCCAATCACATTTTTGGGTTTCTAATCTGTTTTCCAGACACATAAAAGCTTCAACCGTTGTAGCATAATTGTGTAACACATGGACAAAAATAAAAAGCTATAACAAACTTTGCCTTGTCTAGTTGCATAAAGAAACTTTATGAGTTTGGTCAATAAATGAGCTTAATTTTAGGTGTTTATATTTAATTTCCTACAATCTTTAATCACTCATATATAAATATTTTTGAGAATAACTTATTTGCACATATGGTAGATAGAAGTGTAAAATACTTTAAGATACCTATCAACATTAAATATAGCACATATACTCCCGAATTCATCTTATTAGAATGCTTCTCAATTCTAAAGACAAAAATTTATCCTCATTTAAGATTGAAACAGACATTGCTTCCATTAAAAATTGGTTTTGTTACTGCGATATTTTCCTTACAACATCACACGACAGAATTCCGGCTAGTTACAGTTATGAACACCTGAAAAAATGTTTTCTGCTAGAGCTTACCCGCTCCCTCCTGAGCTTCTCAAAAGGTTTTCCAAGAGTGAATATTTCGAAAATGCATTTTGCATTGTAAGTGTTAATCGACTTAATAGAGATTATCAGAACAAATCAGGCTATATTTCACAACGAAAATTACATCTGTGAAGTGTAAACTTTCAACACACTGCCTATAGCTGTGCCAACAGTTGAGACGTTAACAGGCAAAGAATAAAGATTTTTTCCATTGTTTCTATAATATTTCTCCATGCTTTCCCTTTTACAGCACGCGGCAGTTGTCTGGTTAGACACAATTATGGGTACCTGGAATAATGTTTTACACTAGAGTTCTAAGCCACATTCACACCATTAAATCATTGATATTTCTACAAATATATGAAATTAATGATTTAAATAAACTTGCGATTGTAAAAAAGTCGGTATTCATTTAAAATGAAATCTATTGATCAAAATAATTATTTTAAAAAAAAAATAAGTTGTATGAAAAAAATTGTCAAAACGAATAATTCTGATCTCTAGCATATTAAATGTATTATTACAAGGAGTATTTAAATAAGTTGCATGGGACTATTTTTTTATTCACATTAATTTCATAATGATAAAGGTTATGCATAAATAAGGTTGGCACCCCTATTAGACCAGTGGTATCCTTTACGAATACTCCGACAGCCAAACTGGCGTTTTTGATGAATATAATATTTAAAGATAAAACTAAGTTCAAATCAATAAATAGTTTAGAAAATTCATTAGATAAAAAGACAAAATCCAAAATAGACGGTGTTATAATGGAGTTCTACCAAGTGAATGCCAATTCAATCAATAAAGGTTATGTGTTAGTGCACCAACTTACAACTAAACTGACTTGCATCGATTATATAAAAGCGGAATTATCATATTTAAAATTGAATGCGGTTATAATCAAACCAATAGTTATTAATAAGATATATATTTGGCTCATATCCGAAGGGTGTATTTCTTTGTTGTGTAATTCCGCTTGTATATAACCGATTCAAGCCATTTACTGCAAGTCAATTCCTTTGCATCTTTATAATAGAATGCCTGAAAATGTCGATAAGCGAAATACTGGTCGTGAGTGATAAAACATGTGGAAATGTATGAAGTACCAACAATTCATATTTCTGATATCGACTGAAGGCGCTTGATGGAATTTCAATATCAAATTCGAATTGTAAAGACTTGTATGATTCCATATTTTTTATCACTAACGACTCGGGTTTCGCCTTTCAGCATCTTCAAGCATTCCATCGCACAGGTGGAATGCACAGGATGCAACAGAACTGATAAAAGATTCTGTGTGATGGAATTCATAACGATGCCTAAATTTGAAACTCTAATCTTGAGTAACAAAACATCTGGAAATTTACAAAGTTTTAACAGTTCATATTTAAATGTAGGACAGTTAATTTATGGAGTAAAATTTAATGTTTTTGTAAAAAAAAAAAAATTTTTTAATTTCAACCAATTACAGTAAAATTTACGATTCTCTTTTTCAGTTTTAAATAACAACGGTTTTAATATCATGCATTGGTTGCATGGATGCATTAGAGAACTAAGAGTTTCTTTTATATTGCATACCATATTACAACTTTGAATTGATTTATTTTAATTTCGAGCATAATTGAATTCAAATTCAGAATGGAAATTATAAGTTTCATTGTCGTTTTTACGACATGATAAAGGGTTTATCATTCGTAAGGTGTATAAAAAAATTCTCAAATTTATATCAATATGGGTTACCAATTAAAGATTTAATATTTCTCTCCGCGTAACATCAAGCATTATCGAGTGCAAGCATAGGACGTGATCCAAGAAAATCCATATTGAAAGTAAAACCATTTCGTAACGAGAGGGGGCAGCGGTATATAAACTCTCATACGAGATAACGTGTGTATCAAATCCAAGAAGACTCTTACGGCTAAGCTAATCCGCGGTGGAAAAAATAGTATTTTTAAAGTGTTGTTTAAAACAGGTTGTTAATATGAGGGTTGAAATTATTAGTGCAGTGCTCTTTGTAGGGTTAAGCGTTGTAGCAGCCTACCCTTATCCTCAGCAGGTATTATTTAATTGTTTTTTTTTTCTGTATCATTTGTGTCGTATCTTTATGAGTGCGATTGAAATAATAATTTGTATTTCAAAGGTTTTGTGTTACTTCAAAGTCGGGATGTAACATTAAGGGTTGTTGGAAAGATAGGGGCAAAACCTTTATTCTGTGAAATGTAAATTCATATCAGATTGTAGTAGAAGTATTTTAATATTTTACAAATAAAACTTTAAATAAAAGAACCATTTTTTAATGTTTCTTTTTTCGTTTTTTAAATGCTGATTTTCTGATACAGAATATGAATAATTTTTAAAGCAAAAAACGGTTTAAATTTATAAAATATTATTTAATCTTCTTAATTTTGTAAAATAAAAAATAAGTTATAACATATTGTTGCAATCGCTTAAATAATTAGTGATCGAGTAACCAAAATGGCTAAATTTTTAAAACATATTCCATTATATTCTGAAATAAACACATCAAATCGAATTTTAAAATAATAATGTATTCTCTAAATCAAGTAGTTTACAAATCCAATACACTTAAGCTTGTCAAATATATTTGAAATATTCTCCGGTAACTTTCCAAAAAACCCTTTATTAGCAAAGTAATAATTTTTTTAATGACGCTCATTCACTTCATAAATAAATAATTCTTTCACAAGATGTTAATATCCGATTCGATATTTAAACTTTAGATCGCGATTCTACTACACTCAATAAAAGTGTTCTTAAGGACTCGATTTTGTTGATTCAAATACTCTCGATTCTCATTTTACGTGGAGAATATGTATAAAAAAACAATAAAATGTTCATAAAAATGCATATATCATATAAACAACATACATTTTCATCCATTCAGTGCCACCACTAGTCAAAAAACTTAACCATTTCGTGATTCGATTTATATTGTCTCTGCCTTTTTAAAACCAATTGCGGTAAGTGTAGATGGTATAAATTGTGATAATCCCAGGCCAAAACATTTATCAGAATTTATTATTGCTATTTTTTCCCATGGTTAAATAAGTGAAAGTCTACCATCCTTCTTTCATCTATATTCAAATGTTTGCTAGATGTAATTTGATTTGAATTTATACGTTGATCAAGCATTTAAATCATTTCATTCTATCTTGATTTTAAAGAAAAAATAAACAATATAAAAAAAAAAACGTTTTTTCTAGGTGTCGTGTTATTTTAAAGCTGTGCTAAAAAGGATCTTTTTTTAATAGTGTAAAGAAATTATAAAAATAGTCAAACATTTGTGATGTCTTTAATTTTTATTTTATATTCCATTGTTCGAACTTTTTCAATTGATCGGCAATACAGTAACGGCGTACGTGACCAATTTTAAAACATATATTGTGCATTGTTGTGCAATGTATAATGTTAATATTACGAAGTTTACATAGGTCAGGTATCAAAAGCTAGATCAGGTTCACAATCACTTTTTGCAACTATTCACTACATAAGGAAATAAGTCGTGCAGCGATGAAAAATGATTCTTTTAATACTAATAATACTTACATCAGCCAATATCAAAATATATTTTTTCTTCGAAAAATTTTTTTCATCGATATTTTTGTAATAAATCACTAAAAGCCAAACTATTTCCATTGGTAACATATATATATTTATTTTTCAAAAAATCGTTAATTTTTAGCATGTTGGTTATAAAAAATTTACAAAAATAGATAAATTTTCAAAAGACAATTTCCTTATATATTAAATTTAACAGTAATTTTTCATTGATTAAAAATAGATATTTAGAAAATAAAGGACCTTAAATATACCCGAAGTTTCTCTGAAATGCATGAGTAAGTAAAAATATCATATAACGACAAAAGCTCGACCCGAATTCGTGCCACTTGAGACTTAGGGTAATGTTAACCTTTTACCAGGTAAATGCAATTCAATCAATGTATGGAAGTATTTTTGATGTTCCACAAAGTACATAATACGATTGTAAAAATAGGTAGTAAAAGATATACTTAGATGCACTCCATTTCTTTTTATCATATAAAAACATTGTTTGAAAGAGTGAACAACCACTTTAGAATGAGTACCTTCATTTCGTTGTATTCGTTCATAGAGTAGAAAGTATTACTATAGTATTATTTAATTATTTGCGCAGAATGTTGCTCTTCCTCCTCACCTCCTAAGACAATATTTGGCACAGCAACAAGGAAGACAAGAAAGTACACCAATTTATGAACAAGAGAGTCAAACTAGTGTACAGCCAGCTTACGCTCAAAGCCAGGGTCAGCAAATCAGGAATAACGGAGTCCAAGGCTTGGTGAGACCTTTTTAATTCAGGCGTAGACAGTAAAAATCAATGCATCCTATATTATTGAATAACTTACTTTAGTAAATCACCTTATATACATACAAATATTGAAATTGCTTCTAATAGTTACAAAAACCACTTTCATATTTTTAAAAAAAAGTATAATACATGGTTTCCCTTTTTTTGGTTCTCAGAAGGGTATAAGCCGAAATAGCTATCAACTATAATATTACATATACCTTATAAATTTTGTAGAGCTAAAATACATTGCTATTTATCAGCGTGTTATCGTTGTATTCTGCCAAAAAAATAACAATTCAATCAATATTTTTTTGTGTTATTTATCAAATGAATTAATTATATTCATTCACTATAAAACTAAATACGAATAATAATTTAAAATTACCGTAAATTAATACGTACAACTCCATATTTCGTCAAGTCGAATTATAATATTAACGATATTCAATTTGTTTTGATTAATTCAATTAACTGTACGATATAATTTGCGATATCCAGTGAAGGTGCTTGATGGAACTTTAATATAAAATTTGAATCGTTAACATTATGTACAATTCTACATATTATTTCAATCACAACCCGTATTATCGATATCTTCGGTAATATTGTATCCCTGTAAATGTAGATGCCGAAAACCGAAACTCGGGTCGTGAGTGATAAAACATGTAAAATTGTACACTGTTTTAACAATTCAAATTACATGATGAATCAAAAATGCAGGAATATATTTTAAATAAAAAAATACATTTTAAATTACGTTTTCTACAATTTAATAACTATAACATCAACCGGTTTTACTCATCGCGAGCAATATCAACTAATACGTATCGATTATCTGATGATCAGTTGATAATGCTTGCGATGAGCGAAACCGCTAAAATCACTTTTTTAATAATTTGTGAAAATATCATTTAAAAAATGTGCATTTATTATTTAAAATATAACGCATTTCCATCAAGAAGTGGCTATTAAAGGCGAAAAATATAGCTATATCAACAAAAAAATACGACTTTAGTAACTAACATTTTATCGATTTAAAAGTAATGATAATTAGAGGAGAAAGTAATCAACAAAACAAGATTCTTCAGTTGTAATATAAAATACATACTCCTACAAAAAAAACTGCTATCATTTCAATTTCAAGTGGTCTTATATTTATGTTGTTTTGTTTCTGTAGGTTCAAAGAGCCCAAGCTCAACCCCAGGCTCCTCAATACGTACAGCAGTACGTTCAACAACCCCAGTATACAGCACAACCCCAACAGCCTGCTTACAGGCCAAAGCCCCAGCTGAGACCTCGCCCAATTCCTCAGCAACAAGCTGAAGAGGAACAGCACCCAGAAGATTACGACGTAGGTTCCCCAAATTACCTATTTTTCCCAAGACTGAGTTATTATTCCCTTTATAGATAATTTTCCCGTAAATTATTACACACGACGTTATACCCAATTTTGAAAACCGTTAATTAAAAAACTACCTCACGCAGATTGCTTAATGTATTATATATTTTGTAAAAAATAGCATACCTTTATTTAGAAGAATGTTTTATTTTATCGCAGTTTTGATTGAATATATTAGAGTGGTTCTCAAGTAAAATTTTACAGTGGCCGCATTATAAACATCAGCGAACTATGCAAAATTCTCGTGACCGCAACAAATTTTTGTTGTGAAATATGGTGAAAATATCAATTCAATATATATAAGATAGGTCAGGTTATATTAAATATATTCAATAGTATTAATAATTTTACAAATTAATTTGTAAATAAATATATTCAATCTGACTTTCACGATTAGTAAAAGACCTTTTTTGTTTTTTTCAAAGAAATCAACAAATGCTTGAGACAATCTTAACTAAAGGATGTCAAGAGTATAGGCTATAATATTGTTACAAAATATATACTCAATCAAAGCTTAAATGCAGTTGAAAAAGGTTCCATTATTATAAAAAACATTTTATTCTACATATTCTCCCAATTCACGAATTTTCAAAATTCTCTTCAATTCATCGTCATTTTCTCTCATTCTTCCTACAAGAATTTCATCATTTCACAACGCCATTCGCTCTCACGCTTTTCATAAGAAAATGTACCATAAATTGCATTCAGTTATCACGATTTCATTGCCGATAGCTCCACATAAATATTCATTACAAGAGCTGAGCAATTGTAAATATACCCCAATAAATCTTTTCATAGTTGTCTTATTATCTTTACCCCCTGAAGCCTTAAAAGTCCATATTACGACGGCGTTATCAAATCAACTCGTACCCGATATAAAAAAAATGCCTATATGTACGATATTTTGCACATATATGCCTTAAACACATTATGCAGTTATGAACTTAATTTAAAACCAGTGATTATATCCCAAGGCAATCTAAGTTGCAACTATATCAGGTATACTCGTTATTGCAACCAATCAATCTGCAAAAAATTAAAAACCATACTGTACGATAATGTTTGTTACAGTTTGTATTTACAGAGCGTGTCATGTAATATAGTTTGATGATGTTGTTCAAAACTAGATTTTATTTTTAAATTATGTTTGGATTTTACGTTCCAATTTGTATTTGAATATTTTGAATTGCTCTTTTCCCACCATTTATTATTTATGGGCATAATTTACGTAACCAGCCACCAAGATAGTATATCTCTTCTTAGTTAATGTACTTTCACGAACAGATCATATTACCAAAGATAATCAAGTAACAACATGCAACGACATGTTGATAGCTGATACATGGTAAAACTTATAATTTAGTGCTTTTGTTAAGTAATATGAATAATGGTTTCTCAAACAGCTATTTATAAAGATAAGAATAATACCAGACAGTATTTTAAGATTATTTAAATAATAAAACATTATGTTTAGTATTATCTCCATAATTTAATATTAATTAGATCAGGGATTTCGCTAATAGTGACAATTGGTAATTGAATATAACGGCCATATTCGAGAAGTTGATCCTTAGTTTGCAATATTTTATTCTTTTTTTATTTACATTTTGAAAAATATTAATTAATTATTTTTTACTTTTAAGGTGTTAACTGTCATTCTTGATGGAAAGGCATGATATTTAAATAATAAAAATACATTTTTTAGCACATAAGTGCTTAAGGAAATTAAGGAAATAATTCCACCATATATTTTTTTATCAGGACCAGTTTCGCTCATCGTGATCATTATCAGCTAATAGAATTTTAATTTAAATTTTTTAGAAGATTTACAAACAAGTCTATTTATACAAAATATTTGAGTTAAAGGTAGCAGGTATATAAAACCATGGGTTCAAGAACTAAGAAACAATTTACAGGAAATCATTCAAAGAAATTAGCTTGGATTTTTCCAAGCCCCATGCATTCCAAATATTATCCATAAAAAAATATTATTGCATTAATTTTTTTCTTAAATGAAGCTCAAAATTATTATTTCAAATAATTTATTTGAATATAGAGCTTTATTGAAGAATTTTATAAGTGATACAGAAAACTTTTAGTAATAAAACTGCCATATTATTTTAAGCATAGCGGCTGCAAAAATTACGTCGCTATTACGTAAAAAATATTTCTTGATTTTACTTAGAAATGAGATCAAATATTTATGAATCAAATTGACACGCTCGTTAAAAATAATATCATACACTATTTTGCAACACGTAACTGTTGTCAAACCTTCCGCATTCATAACTGCTGTCCGATATATCGTTATAACATTATAAATTCAAAAAATATGATCCAGTATTTAACTGTGAATAAAAAAATATATATATTATAACACATACGTGTTATATCATTGCTGACCCAACTTGATATTTTGATCCGACAGACATAAGTTGACGGACAGGCGGGGCAAACTTTCTCTTAACCGTGACTTGATTTACGTTGAAAAAATTTTAACAAGTTGTTACGTAACAGCCTTTCTTTCTATCTGGAGCAATCATGACTGGTTTATGTAATGCAAAACGTTCTCGGAATCTTTAATCGTACCGTACATACAGTCGTGTGGGATAATTTTAATCAATTCGCAATCGCCGAAAAGGCATCGCATACAGAATATCAAACGATTTTTAACGTACAAATATTTTTTTACATAACATTTCAACTTTACTCAGTTTTTATTTAAGTTAACTTATGAAGAATCAAATATTGGCGTTAAGAGATAATTCGATTGAGACGTATTATGACGTAAATGAATACTTGTTTGTTTGTATTTATTTTCTTTGTGAATTGCTATATTCGATAAGAAAAGTTTGAATTTTTCAAAATATCTTCTTTCCACCCTCGCGAGGGTTTCTCGATTACTACAACCACATGACAACACATCTTAAAAGTTTTTAAACCACTACAAAAATTCTTACGAAACTGTCAACCATGTCAAACATTGAGAATGATATTTTGCATGCTGTCAATTGTTCATAAGATAAATTTGATTTTGGAATTAACTAAAGCTTTTTTTTAAAAAGCACTCGCCCAATTCGATTACTTTGAATATATTTAATAGATGTTGGTATTTTAAATAGGTTTCTGGGTACCACCTTTGCGAAACTATTTGAGATTATGATTTTCTAATGACATTTTGTACACCATCGATTTTTCTTAAACTCAAAAATAAAAGTAACTAAGCATTTAACAACTCACTTTAACTTCACTATAAAGATGTTAACTGTCGCTTCTTTGTAGAAATGCTTTAAATTTAAGTAATAAAAACACAATGTTTAGCTACTTCAACAATTCTTCTGAAAATGGTTCAAACATTTGTTGTAATAGTACAACGCATTACGTTTTATTATTTCAGTTGTAATTTCCATAGAAAATGATCCTATATATTTAAGGTTATTTAAGAACAATAAAGTTTTCAGAGTTGATTGATTGAAGCATTGATTTTTTTAAATATATCTTCGCGGGATTGTAGGGAATCATTGATAGATAATCGAGAAATTAAATAAAATAAAAATTGAAAGAAATAAAAGTTTTTTTGCATTTCTTACAAAGTATTCAATTTTCGTTCTTACTATGTCCACCTCTCGGTTAAGAATGGACTCCAATTTAAGATTATCTCTACTGAAAGAAGGAAACTATTTGCCATAACTATAATTTGTAATTATGAAATGAAAATAAGAATAGGTCTGAACTAACGGCTAGCTGATCTCTTTGGATACGCTCCGTTTTAAGGATCAGATAAGTGGTAGGAAAATTATAGAAATCACAAAGATCAATAGCGCCAAACAAAAATCTATTATTCGATTGATTCGAAAATATTGTATATTAAGCTATCCGTACTAGAATTTGAGCAACAAGCACAGTAGTCGAAGCCAATTATTTTGAAGTTTCGAACAAAGACCATTATCAATTATAACGTTTTTGTCATAAAAATTCAACCGCTTTAACCTAATTTATAAATAAATAAACACGCTTACTTGTGATGTGAAATAAAATGAATATGACAAAACTATCAGATAATAATAATATTGTACAAGTAAATGCGCCATAAATTATAGGATATTTCCAAAATTGTTTGATTCTCTAGGGTTGGAACTAATTGCAGTGCCTAGCAATCCAGTGTTACTATAACCCTTCAAGAACTGTGGCTGAAAATATAGCCTTTAATGCAATTGAAGGATTTATTGAACCACAAAAAATATTACATTATTCTCTCATATTACTGTAAAAAAAATGAGTTTCTCCGTGATGAGAGAATAAAAATCTCCTAATATATAGCAAAAAAAATCAAACATTTCTTAATGACTAAACATATTTTAAGTCTTACGTAAAAATGACTATATCTCAGCTCAAATAACAATTTGCAACTGATACAATCGAAACCGCCAATCATCGCGAGCGCTAACACATGTGCGAGCGCATACTTACGTCGCTTAGTGTTGCCAGCTATTGTTTACGAAAATATTAATTTATAATTATTTATTCTATTCCAACTGGTTACGTAATTTTTTTCTTTCAGCAATATTTACAAAAAAACCATTTTCAATTTAAAAAGTCATTTTAGATAAATAAAAGCGTTGTATAAACAATATTAAAATAGGAGTTTTTTGCAACAATATTTTAATAGATCGTAAATACTTAAATATGTTTATTCTGGTTCAAATATTATTCATACGTATTTAAATGATTGCTCAGAATTTAAAGCGAGGATATTTTTATGTATTGGAAAGACAACAATATATGTATTTATGTCACCGTCTGTAATCAATCAGTATGTAAACACTTTAATGTGTAATTAAATTAAATTAGATGACGGTAATGAAAACAATCAAATACTTTCTTCAAAGTACCAAATTTTATTCTTAAAAAGCTTGCTTATTACATCAACGATTTTTCTGTTTGCACGGTTAATTTTAATTGTGTGTTTTAATAACGATGTAAAATGAAATTGTATTGTCAGATGTGAGAAATTTTTCTCTAATGACATACTAACAAAGGTTTGCCGTTACAAGAAATAATTACTTGTCTATTCCACGCAATAAAACTTGTAATGGTGAAATTACTAATAAAAACAAACATCATTAATGAAACCGCTTTCCAATTCGATTCTTATGCGAAAAGGTGTAATAAAACGTGACTCTAAAATTTCGTATTAATTGGATTTATAATAAGCAGTTACTTTTTGACTTTCCAAAAGTTTGTTCTTCGATCATAACTTAGAGCACTTCAATCAAATAGCAATTAATTTAGGTATGTGTTATTTACATGTATGAAATCGAAGTAAATTGGTTCTAAATTTATCTTAGTTGAACCGATTTCTATTCAAAACAAAAAATAATAACTCAAAACCTGTGATTTATTTTTATTAATTTCTTTATCCATCTAACTTCTGACTTTTCATTTCATGACAACTGATTGCAGTTTGTTGATACCAAGAATTGTGGAAATACCTACAGTATATAACAATTATATTTGAGCTAATTTTTGTGTTACAATATAACATAATTCGAACAGATAATTTTCGCGAGTTAACGTAACTACTGAATAAAATTTCGATATTTTCTGTGTTCAAATATACCTTGAGTGACTCAGCATTGAAGGGGTAAATCGATTATATGATAGTCAATTGTTTATGAAACACATTGATCGTAAACTAAATATGTAAAAATAGCATTAAATAAAACACAATTTGAATTGTAAGATTTCAAATTTAGCCAATTGAATTATTTTCAATAAAAAATTGTTCATACATCTAACATTGTGAAAGAAAAGCTATGTATTTTAGTTCTACAAAATTTAAACGGTATAAAGATGATAGGTATTTCCAAATTCATTTAGTTCTGATATATAAGCCGAAATAGTCATCAATTTTAAGCCGTATAAATTTTGTAGAAATAAAACACATTGCTATTCTTTCACTGTATTAGATTAAGCTTATCTGATTTAAAAATATGTAAATTTAATTTAAATTATATTTTCACAGGTTTTTATTTTTCTACCAGTTAAAGCTATCATTAAATATTTATTATTCCGTTTGTCTACTATGGATGGACACTCCACACTTTCTACCTCGTATTGCAATTACCTGATATTTCGATAAATCTATAATACTATTCAAAATCGTGTACCAGGGTAATAGTAAACCCAATCAGTAACAAGGTACTTTACATACATATAAAATAATAATTTTACTTTCTCCTTACTGCAAACATAACGGCGATAGTTACTCCAAGAGGCGTGGCGCTGCGCTGTGATCGCCGTAAAATACGACATGGCGGTTATTGACTGGATGCAAATTATCAGACAGTTATTGAAACATAATTCGATCATACCGACGCCATAAATAATGAGAAAATTATTATAATTATTGTCGATGGTTGCAAAGCTTTTTTCCCTGCGTAATTATTGTGGATTAGTCTTATTATATTCGCGTTAGCCGGGTAATGGCACGATGAGGGCCTTGGCCTTAACACTTCGCAAGACTCGTATATCGAGTTATAATAAATGTTTCATTTCAATACAGCTGTATATTAAAGAATCGAAACATTTAAACCGACTGTACTTTTCTTTTTTTAAATAATTAAAATCAGATGGAAATAACAGTATGTTATCAAATATTCGATAATTTTGATTGAATGTTACTAGAGACGTTTTCAGGTTTGCATGGTCCTACGATCAGTGCCGCAGAAGAAGTTTTATTAATTTTTTGTTATTTTAAATTTGCATTGCTTTTCCGTTCAATTTCAAAAAAAACATCTATATACCATAATTTAAGGAATAATTTATTTAATAAATTGACAATTACATTTTAAAATTGCATTATAATCAAGTATTATATCTCCAGCTATATAAACTGCATTAATTATATATAAGGTTGTTGATAACTATGTCAGCTTCCGTTGTCGTTAAGACTATGATTAAACAAAAAATTTAAATTAATTTTACAAACTGTTGCTAAATTATAGTTCTGGCAATGGTGAAAACCTAAGTATGCTAATTTTCAAATATACTATACAGCTTAAATATTTACTTGCTAGAACTCCATTAAAACACGGTGAAAAAATAGCAATGTAATTTAGTTATACGAAATTTATAAGATATATAGATGATAGCTATTTCGGCTTACGCCCTCATCCGAATTATTAAGTTTCATATGTTAACTATATTATTTTATTTACTGAAAATCTTCAAATAATTCTTGTTTATTCATTTATATGAAATTTAATAATTCCTTATTTATTTATATTCGGCTGAAAAACGTAATCGTAAATATAATACATTTTTTTTATTTTGAATTTAAGAATGTACAAAAGTATAATACTTAACTTAAAGTTAGTAATAAATAACGAATTTTTTGATAATACTTATTATCTCAAACATATCACAATTAAAAATTTGTTAAAATATTCCTTTTGATTTTAGCCAAGCCCCAACTACCAGTTCGGATTCGATGTGAACGATGACCAATTTACCAACTACCAAAACAGGAAAGAAGAAAGACAAGGAGATGTTATCAAGGGAAGCTACTCCGTTGTTGACAGCGATGGCTTCATCAGAACTGTCACATACACAGCTGATCCTAAAGAAGGATTCAAAGCTGAGGTGAGTTTACTTATCCGGTAATGTTTAAAAACAAACCATATTTGCGAATAGGAAAGAACTCCTTTTATTTTAATAAAACGTAAATATATGAGTGACAAACAATTAATTTCTAATCAGAATTCTCATTTTCGCCTCGTATAAATCGAAAGAAATATGTGGCCAAACTCGTTTATGCCTTATAAAAAGCCTATTCGCCTTCAATTAGATAATATTTCAAACATCTTGGAGTCACAACAATCAACTCACTAATTAAAGTTCTACGGAATATAATTCTTCATTTGAACTATAAATGTTGTGTTTTATATAACAATTAATAACATATTATTTATAGAGTTTTTGATGATATATTATTGTTAAATAAATGTACTTTTTTCCAACACAATATATTTCATTACCAGGACCGGTTTCGCTCATAACAAGCATTATCAATTGATGATAAAATATATTGTGGAAATAATACTAAAAGTGTATTTTTACTATTTAAAATATTGTGTCTATCCATCAAAAAGTGACGGTTAACACCATAAAAGCGTGAAATAAATGTGTTTTCATTTCTTTTATCAGGTCGTAAGGAAGCCTACAGATATTGTGGTAAAGGTTCCTACACCAGCACCGGCCACCGAATCACCCCTGCGTCACCAGCAAGCGCAGTACCTCGAAGCTTCGTCGCCAGTTTCAAGGCCACAGCAACAATATTACAGGCCACAGCCACAGCAACACCAACAAGCCCAAGCACAATATTACCAACAATAAAAAAATCTGTGATATTCAATTAAGTATTTTACCGCTTTATGTGTATTCAATTACAACAACATTAATCCACATGTCATCATTTCGTCAACCACAATTTTAACATAACTACAATGACCACATTTAAGTAATATTCAGAATAATAAACATATTCACGTTGTTGCAATTTTTATAGAAGGGAAGTAAGGCGCGACTCTAAATGTAACATCAAACATTAGTTTCTAAAGTCAAGATTAATCAAGAACGCCTTTACTATAATCTTTCTTAGGTGACAGAAAAAATCTAGTCGTTATCAACAATCATTTCAACGATTTATCAGAGACAGATTATCATTTTTTTACGTGTGTACCAAGCTTAATTATTTTTGGTTTAATTTATTTTTGATATCGACTGAAAGTACTTTATGAAATATCAAAGTCCAATTTGAATCTTTCAAAATTTTCCAAAAAAACATTCTGTGACTTCCCTGGTTTTACCTTTAAGTATCATACTTGTTTTATAGTTTGTGATTCAACTAAATGTGCTTAATGGAATTTTCATAATTTTTGAAACTTTGTACGATTCCACATGATTTGTCACTAATGACCCTGGTTTTGCCTTTCAGCATCTTTAGTCTGTTGCATTCGTGTGATTGAATACCTGAAGATGCCGAAAAGTTAAACCTGTTTCATAAGTGACAAAATATGTGGAATCGTACAAAGTTATGACAATTCAAACTTGATATTGAAATTCCATCAAGCACCTTTAGTCGATATCATAGATATACTAAAGCTAAGCTTTTTTTATACTGCTAAAGAAGTGATAGACAATAAATCGCTTCAATTATCAAACACCTTAACTTTCTTTTTTTATCGTTTCAAATATTCAATTTCTTCGCGATGAACAAAAATAATCATTTTGTCATCGGTTTGATTATGAATTGAAAAGGTTACCCTAAATACAGTGGAGTCACTACATCGTTTTTTGATAACAACAATGAACGCGGAAGAGTTTTTAAGCGACGATAGATGCAGGAAAACGATAGGTAGAGGTTCCACTGTGTTTATTAAATACGTCTTCAATGAGATAAAAATCAATTACTAGAGACTATAAAAGAAAAATATATAAATTCAATATTCCAAAAGTAATTATAGTCATTTTTTTTCTCAGTTTGAATGACAATAAAAATAAAATTATATACCTAGGAAGATAAAGGCGAAAAAAATAATTAATTGCTTTCTTTATTAATATCACGTAGATATCATTTCATATTCTTCAAATTAACAGCATGTCCATTTCCATCACATCGTATAAATGTTTTATAACAACGTTCACGTAATTAAATTAATTACTATTTTCGATGGTTTCGGCGGTAACTTTGTGGAAGTTCATTTTAATATAAAAATTAAAATAACTTTGATTATTCCACGTATTGTGTCACAGTTAGTTACACAATACGTGGAATAATCAAAGATATTTTAAATTTTATATTAAATTAATTACTTTCTAATTAAAACCAAATCAGTATTCACATATTCTTTATTTCATATAAAACACTAACATACATAAATTCAATTCATTCAAGTAAAACTTTCACAAACAGTAATAAATAATTTATTAGTCATTCTTTAACCCTTTCTTGAACGTCAATCTTTGTTTTAAATTTTAAAAAATGTTTCGTTATTTTGTTATACTATACTTATAATAGGTCTTTCAATAGGGACACTCAAAATTTGTATGCATTTAAGTGAAACAAGTTGTGTGTGAAGTGTCTATTCTTTTCTTTTTTCATTTAAAATTGCATTTAATAACATTACGTTTAAAATGTAGCGTCCATCAAATGTCTGCCGAGGCTTTGCTTGGTAGCACGAAATGGTGATGTCCAATTTTCAATGACTGATAATTCACACACATTTATTGAATGGCGTTTTTTATGCTGACTTTGAGGGTGTGAATTCTTTGAGGTTTATTCGCAAAGTTTTGTGATTTAAGATTGTTTCAAAGTAAGAAATCTAAAGGCTTAAAATCGTACAAACATGCCTTCAAATCGCTCGTGCAGAATGTTCAACCGATTTTGATAATTTGCAAACGTTGTTCAACGTTATAACCTTTTATGGTGATTTGCCGTACTATACTAAGCAATTGACAACAAATATGATAGGCGTCATTTTATCAAAATGGTTGGTTGCTATAACCTAAAAAATTAGCGTTCTTATTGAAAGACCCTTTAGAATGTGTTTATTGTAGTTTTTCCATGTAGATTAATCCAATATCACCTTCCCATAATTGATTCACCCCTATTTTAAAAATTCATTTCAATTGATCATTTTAAAAATAGATAAACTTTTTCAATTGTTCAAATATGCGGTATAAACAAAATTGTTGTTTTCCTATTTGTTATATAATTATATGTTTTACATATTTTGTAAAATAGCCATAAGTTTAGCGAGTCTTAACCATTTAATGTAAAAAAGGAAGACGATTATATTCTTATAAATAAATTATATCTATTACAAATGAATAGTTTTTTTATGTATAACTAATCTGTTCTTATTTTAGTGTTTTTTGAGAGTAAAAAAAGTTTTACAAGCAGTGTCTGGAACAAGAAAATTGTCATTACATCCACAAGGAAATATGTCATGATGAATGATTTGTATGAAAACATACAAATGTGTTTTTGGCAGCACATGAAGCTTATGCTTTTTTCTAAAATGCGGAGAATCTAAAGATTATTTAAATAATATTTATATATATGGTACATTTTAAATAATAAAAACACATTTTTTAGTACTTATTTCCACAATCATTGTTAATACATCATTGTGGAAATAAGTACTAAAAAATGTGTTTTTATTATTTAAAATATAATGCCTTTCCATCAAGAAGTGACAGTTAACACCTTAAAAGTGATATATGGTACACTTTATTTAATTCGAAAGTGTCTTAATTAACCCAAGAACAAGCTGACGATTGATAGAAAATTGAAGACTATTGTATTATTACAAGATAAAAATTGCATACAATTTCTCATATAAATCCAAATGTATTTTATACATTGGACCCAACAAAGTGTTAATGTCTGAGGATATCATTGATTGTTTGAAAGGGTAAGTTTTAATGTTGTTTACACGAAGTCGTTGAAAGATAAATAATTATTATTACACATTTTAAATTATTATTGTACCACCCCTACAACATTCCTTCTCAAATTGAGAACCGCAATAAAAAATCACTTTTGACATTTTTTTGTTCAGGGAGGATGGCATAAAAAAGTTTGGAAAGCCCTGGCCAACAAGAAAAATGTTACAAATCAAAATATTCGGGTTTGAGAAATTACTTTAGAAACAAATTTTGATATTAGAATTCAGCAAGACTTCACTTTTCCAACAGGGTGGTCATATCTCAGGATAAATTGACACAAGAATAAATAATTTTAGCAATAAAATATTAGTGAAATAAATATTTTTGGTGCACTTTAATAACAAATTATGTCTACGTATGTAATCCATTGATTAACATTTTAAAAGCAATTGTTTATTGAAAAACATTTCGATGGCAAACTAACATTATGAATGCTGAATGTTGACAGAAGAAAAAAACATGGCATTTCATTTGACATGGCATACAATAGCAACATTATAAAAAAAAAACATGGCAGAATATTACCTCTATATAATTTCGTGAAATTTGAATAACTGACGCACAATTATTTATAATTATAGTTCTGGGAAGATAAACCGTTTTTGATAATTTTTAATAGTCTGTTTTCAAGGTATAGCGGATATGGCGTTAGCTTCCGGCGCATACTTCGAAGCATATTTCGGCTTGCAAACACATCCAGACTCCACAAGAACATAGTCCTGTCCAGTGAGAGTCACGGGACCTAACGGAATCACTAGGAATAAATATGGAACATATGTTTGCGTACACTGTCCATGCACCACGTCACACTCCGAAGCTCTGAAAGACAAAAATGCAATTTTAATTATTTTATATTCATTCACTTAATAAATTTGAGTTATAAATAATTTGATAGTGTAATAAATATTTTAATATAGGATGCTCGGCGGGAAGATTTACTACTCTCAGTATAACTTTATTGTGAAATTGGCTGAATGTAATATTGCGCCCTCTTGTTAGATTCACATATTTATCAAGTTCAAAGTATCTTACACGGTGAAAAAAATAGTAATGTATTTTAGTTCTACAAAATTATTTTTTTAAGATATAGTTGATAGCTATTTCGGCTCACACCATCGTCAGAACTATGCTTAAACGAGCATTTGCTTCTCTATATATAGCTGTGTAGAAAAGGTACACAATACATCTTCTCATCTGTTTTAACGACCTAGCTTGTTTTTTGCTCGCAATAAACCTAAAAATTGCAAATGAAACTAAAAAGACGGCTATATCAAATAATATATTAGTTTGTTCGTTAAGAATCCTTTGTGATAGTTGATGTCTATTGATTTCCAGCTGCTCCAAAGAGGTCATCCTACTACCCTTACTGCAAAGATGCAAACACTTAGGTGCTGAGTTTGAATTTATAAAACGTGATTAGCAAATTTTTGCTGAAAACAACAGATTCACATTTCTTTGTACTTATTTCCACAATATAGTTTTTAATCAGGGCCGGTTTCAATTGACAATGCTCGCAAAGAGCAAAACCGGTCGTGAACCTTGACTCAAATATTAGTTCTTTTATCAAAAATAAAATATAAAATCATATGGGCGGAGTAACGAAAACACAAAATGGCTACTTTTATTTAAATGTACCATTTCCATCAAAAATGCATGTCAAAAAATCAATTAAAAATGAAGCATGAACTTAATAAGACGTAACAAAAAGAATTAGACATATAGACGTATGTATTATACTATAGATACTTCTTAACACTTTGTTACTTTTAATTGTCGTGTCCCAGTGTCCTTTAAGTTAATTCAATTATTCGACGGTAAATTTACTC
Source organism: Himalopsyche japonica (assembly GCA_028555115.1). Lineage (NCBI taxonomy): Eukaryota > Metazoa > Arthropoda > Insecta > Trichoptera > Rhyacophilidae > Himalopsyche > Himalopsyche japonica. The sequence continues at coordinate 1,113,705 of JAHFWJ010000488.1, read as the reverse complement.
TTTATTTGCAACTGTATAAAAGCATTGGCTTAATATAATATAAACTAAGTAAGAACTCACTCGCAGACTTCGAAGACGACTTGCTGCAGAAGATCTGGAAACTTCTGCACGATGGTGACCGGCTGGCCAGAGGTGAGCGACACTCCGTACATCGGCGCCGTCGTGTTGTAACGGGTCCGACATAGTCGAGCTGGTGCCCCTGAACCTTTGCACTGGGTACTGTCTGATGATGAAGCGGCTCGACCTGGAAATTTGAATAACATTTAGTTTTAACTATACGCTCACCAACTTTTGTTTTTCGTTTGCATATTTTATAATAAATCTCTAAATTTGAATTGTTGAAACATTATACTATTCCGCGTGTATATAAATTCTAATTTGATCTTGAAATTCCATCAACCACCATCAGTTAATATCATAAATTAATGAATTTCTTTAATTGGCAGTGCAATTTTAAAGACAGTTAAGCAAGACTGGTGGGTAATCTAAATTCAAGGGGCGATCTTGTGACAGTTCGGGACTGATAACATCAGTAATGAAAGTTAGTCTATCCAAAATCTTTGACCGTGGGTCGAAATATTTTTAGCAATTTAGATCGACCTAAACAGGATAAGAAAGAAAATGTTTGTCCAAAACCCGGGAAAAAAGAGATTGTCTATGATTATACAAAAAAATTGTTAAATTTTTGTACAAAAATTAACATCATCAATTTTCTTGATCTTGCATAGTTTTACGAAAGCAAAATGAGAAGTGGAATTTCAAAAGATACTTTATTTTCTGCTTCCTATATTTCTGAAGTAGATACATTTATTACCGATGTTTTTATAATATAATACAAACTAATGCTTTTATTATTGCATATCTTATAGCAATACATTAACACTCCTCTAAAAAAATATTTTGGCTAAATTTCTTATTGTTTGTATGATTCTATATATTTTGTTATAAACGAACGGGTTTCATCTTTTCGCATTTTCAGGAGTTCTATATCGCTATATTCGCATATTTGCATGATGTCACAAGAAGCGGTAAATGACAAAGTATGTGATATCGTACAAAGTTTCATACGTTCAAATTTTATTTTGAAATTCCTTCAAATATGTTCAGTCGATATCATGTAATAAAAGAAAAAAATGTATAGTTTGTTACGAATATAGTGTGGCCCAATTGATATAGAAAAAGTCTAAATATGGCCCACAAAAGATTGACTTGCTGTAGATTCACTTATCTTTTAAAAACATCCATTTTGAGATAAAATAAAAATGTTATCAATATTGTCTCTGGAAACCACAAATTTGAAAACAATGCAGAAGACTCATGGCTTGGGAAGACGCACAAGTAACAATCGTGCCCCCACCTCGAAATACCGTTTCGCGGTAAGTCACTTTCCGGTTCTCACCGCATGCACGTTATTAACACATAATGAATAACTCTTATTAAACTCTACTGCACAAAACAAAAATTACCGACGCCATTGTGTTACTTCGTTATTCATACACGACATCATGCGGGATGATATTATCAAAGTAATGATAGCGTGTTGGTTAACAGTTAATTTTTTGAATAAATTAAATACCGAATTTGTTCTGACACAATAATAAGTAGCCAATGTCAAAATGATTTTGTAGTATAATAGAAACAGTTTTTTTTTCACAATACATTATAGTCAAAAAATTATGAACAAAATTTTGGCACGATTGTAATACAAATTTGTTTATAAAAAATGACTAGACCTATTAAATATTGACTACAATAGTATATGTGCGGCTACTAGAGGATTTTGCTGTGATCACTAATAAACACCAGTATAATAAAAAACATCTTTAATTGAATATAAAATTATAGGTCCGTTAATAAAAACAACTGCTATTTTTATTAAACCTCAAAAAAAAAATTCGCGCCGCCTCGAGAAGTTTCTATATTACCACTGATGTTTATAATGCGGCCACAGTAAAATTTTATGTCACACAAACATAAAGTATTTTTCGTTATTTATAAATGTTTTATTTAGTAGTGTAATCAAATCGAACTTGATTCAATGAAAACGAAATAAAATTTGAAAAACGTACTACGTACCTATAAGCTTAAGATTTTTTAAGCTTTTAATAGCACGCAGAATCCGATACGTTTGTTAATTTATTAAGATCAGGGATGATACAAGGACTTCCGAGGCCCAATATTTCAAAAAACGTCTAAAACTTAATGCATTATTTTAATCCATTTTAATTACATGTATCTCATCACTTATGTCGATAATGTACCAATGAAAGCATTAATTTAAAACATTGGATTGTTTTTTTTATACTCAAAAAAAAACAATAATTTCAAATAAAACTGATCAAAAAATATATTGTGGAAACAAATACTAAGAAAAAATGTGTTTTTATTATTTAAAATATCATGCCTTTCTATCAAGAAGTTACAGTTGACACCTTAAAAGTGATTTCAAGTAAAGTAAATATGTTATTCTTGAGACCACTAAAATTAGAAGACCGAAGCGACCGACTCTTGCGCTTATATGGTAATCCACCAATGGTAACATTTTATAGTAGATATACGAAACTTTATTTCAATTTGACGGTTGGCTGGCCATTTTGTCTTTCAATTGACAATGCTTGCGACGAGCGAAACCACTCCTGATGAAATTTTGGAAATAGTAATAAGCCTTATTTTTTATTGTTTGATATTTTCCACAAAGAAGAGACTGTATTTAAAAACAGTAATAGCTTAACCCAAAATTTGTTTAATTAAAAAAAAAAAATATTTAAAAGAGTTCTAATGTAGATGTGTGATTAAATGCTTGATGATACCAAGAGGCAAAACCCGGCTCGTGAATGACAATATATACGGAAATGTGCACAGCTTCAACAACAAAGTTCAATATTGAAATTTCATCAAGCACCATCAGTCAATATTATATGCTATTCAAAGTATTTCATTTATATATTTAGTTTCAGGCCTTAGGTTTTATATTTGTCCTGTATAAATTCTTTTGAATATTAACAATACAGACTATTTATTGTGTGTCAGTTATATTACATCCGTATGATAAAATGCATGAAGATACCAAAAGGCGAAACGGTACTCGAGATGGATAGTATATACATTTTCAGTAATTCAAATTCATAATAATGTAAATTCCATCAAATTTAAAATTAAAAAATGTATAACTGATTTCAAAACATAACTTTTGTTCGACTGTATAATTCTGTTAACAGCTGCAATCACAATACCGAGTTAAAGCGTTTGTGTTACATAATACACAAAAGGTGTGGACATTTTTGTGAATGACAAAAGACGTCTAACAAAGTTGACAATTTTTGACGTTGTGCCTGTCTGGAGTTTTGGCAGGTATGTCACGTTTGAAGGCATCACGCATATTCAACTTCCTACGCATTTTGTCCTCGGACAGACGTCAAGTCGAATTGGATATAACGGCATTTTCAGATATTGACATTTCATATAAATTCAACTGTTATACCCATAAGATTTAAACTACGTTTTTTTAATCTTCGTAACAGTTGCTGACAACATTTTTTAACTTAGACGCATATCATCTTTATTGATCAAGAAAATTACAATCTAAAAGTTGAATTAAGCTTTATAAAATATAACATCGGAATACAAATTTACATTTAATTTTGTCATATAGTTAAAGAAAATATTAAAGTCTCTCTAAGCTCTATTTTTAAATAATAAAATAAACACATTTTTAGTACTATTTGGACAGCTTTTTTATGATCATAACCGGTTTCTCTCATCGTGAGCATAGTTAACTTAATCCAAATTACAAACCAGACTATTAATACAACATTTTGAGTTAATAATCAACAGATGTATAAAACTAATGGTTTTTAGTTTATATTATACTAGTAGATAATACTAGCGATGAGCGAAACCGTTTCTGGTCCTAAATTATATTGTAGAAATTTAACTAAAAACTGTGCTTTTATTATTTAAAATATAATGCTTTCCAACGAAAAATGAAAGTTAATACATTAAAAGTAAAAAAGTGTAAAATCCAGTTACCATTATTTGAATAAAATAATTGCGACATTCTTTTTTATTTGGTCACATTCATATTTGCGTTTATAATAACACATTCAAATTGATCAAAAATATGTTTCCATTTAAATAGTTTCTATCGATATACAAACGGTAAATCCGATTTAAGAAACTTGTCTGAATGTAAAACATTTATATCACCAGAAAACTTATTTATCTTTGTATATGTTAATATTTGTTTACTTTGAAAGTTTTTAGGTCAAAAATTACATGACAAAAAAATCGTCTGACACATCTGATAAGCTTGCGTGAACCAGGAAAAATGACAAATGACGATTTTTTCATATTATACAACGAAGTTTATTATAAAACTAACATAGAGTGAGAATGACAGTTTTCCCAAAAAAAATTATCATAAAAATGTGATAATTTACCGTTACTATTGGCACTTACGATAAAAAAAAACTCCTGTTCATGATTGAACAGCAATTTTAACAAACAGTAATTAAATAGTAATGCGTTTTGATTGAGCGTTTTATTGGATTAGAGAGAATTGATTTGAAAACAGTGTACACAATTCAATCAAATTAGATCAGTTATTCCACCGACATATCCGATGTCCTAGAAACTCAAGAAGTGTCACTTTATAAATACGATATTGATGTGCCACTTTTCCAAGTAGAATACTTGCTAGTTAGGAACATTGAATGCAATGCAGAAGAAAAGAATCGGTTCTCAAACGAAGGGTCGTGACACTCGTGACGTAAATAATTTAGACTCGCGCAAACATTTCAGAATGACAAAGATACTTTTTATACACAATGACGCTTATAACTGTAGATTTTTTTAGTTTAAAATTGTATTCTTCGCTATAGTCAAATTATTTTAATATTAACGTTGAAATTAAACAAAAACTTTAAATATTCATAATTAACTGTGATTTTATCAAAAATATATACTTGAATTAATTTACAATATCTCAAAAAAATATAAGGCGAGACTTCTCAGAAAAAAAAGGAATGATCGTATTTTTAAGATAACATATTATTTACTATGAAATTTTAAATAACTTTGATTCTTCCACGTGTTGTGTCACTAATTGCGACACGTGTTTTGCTTCTTTTAGACTCTGATCTTTCACAGTATACAGTTGTAGGAAAAATTTACAATTATTTAATTATACACTATCAATATATACTATGAAACTGTTGTTGGCCGCAAAAATCCTCTGGTGGCCGCACACAAGAACTATAGTTCTAGAGATATCTTCAGACGAAATCAGATATCTTCAATGTTATTTTATATTAAAATAAACTTCAACAGAATTACCACCGAATCCATCGAAAGTATAAACATATTGCTTTTTTTAATTTCCAATAAATAAAACATAATGTGTTAATCGAATTGAAAATCATTAAATAACATGTCAATAAATAATTTATATTCAAAATGTTTTTTAAAAATCGCGCATTCCTTAAAATATAGAATCTGGGTTGAACATTAAAAAAAATTGTCGACTCATCAAATTCCCGCTATTGATTTCGCAAATAGCAATTTTTGAAAAGTTTTCCCTATCAAAAAACCCAACATATTTCAGATGTTTCACTGAAATGAAAATATGCTTACTAATTATTAAAACTTTTTAAATAAGTGGTGCTCCGTGCATCCAAAAGTTTGAGAAGTTCATAAGCAGACGATCAAAACAAAATTACAATTGGTAGGCATGTTGCGGGCGTGGAAAAATTTCCTTGCGGATATTGTTGTCGTTATAAATTTCAAAGAATTTCTCGTCAACGGTAAAAAATAAGTCGTGATTTAATTGAAACAAAAGATTTAACTGTTTTATCTATAGTATGCAAACTCGACTGCCACTAATCGACACGTAGTAAATTCTATAATTTAAGTCATAAAAACATGTTTCTTATAATCTTATCGCTTGGAATGATTTATAATAAAAGACCACATTTATACATTGTTTTATCTTCGTGACTTATTTACAAAATCACAATCACATCTAATTAAACGATTGTGAAGTAAAAATAACTAAGTATTATATTGTGTAAAATCAGTACAATCTCTTCAAAACAAAAAAGATGAATAAAAAATCCCAGATATTGATTGCACATGATTAAATATTAGAAATATATTATATTCCAGATTAATAAAACAATTGATTTTACAATTACGTTATTTAATTTAGTTTTTGAACTCCATGTTCTTTCCCATCCTTCGTAGTAATTGAGAACTCATGAAATAATCAAAAGCATTCTTACCTAGAATGAATTTCCTTAATGAATGAGTTAAACTCTGAAAAATTGAATATTCATATATTTTTAAATCTTTTACGTACCAACTCTATGTGGAAATGAATCGGTGTCTTCATTACTACTTCTGTATGATTCCAGAAGCGCTCTCTGCGTAATAGCAGGATCGATTGTTTTTAATCCTGATCGACCCGTTCTGGATCCTGTTCCCCATGCACTCCTGAAAGCTCTTGCGATGGCAGCTCTGAAAAAATCCGCGAAAACATTGAATACAACACATTAAATTAAATTTAAAAAAAAAATGTAAGTACTGTTTCTACAATATATTCTATCATCAATACCGGTTTCGTTTATTTTTATTGTTTAAAATAGCATGCCTATTCATCAAGAAGTGACCAATGAATTAATTTTTAAATTATTCTGAGTTAGGTCATCAGGGCTCAACAGGGAAAGGGTGAAGTTCAATAGTCTATGAAAACGTGTCGTATCTATCAAACAATACATTAAGATTTTAAAAATAATTTATAACTATTGACAGACCGCAATAACAGTGCGCCCGGAAACGCGGCGGGTGATGAAACTAAATTTGACACCCCTGGAAAAAGCAAATGAACAGATCGCAAAAATGACAAGTAAGAAGATATGGTACTTATGAGCATTGAAACCTATTGTAGATAAATATTTTTATGTAAAAGTGTTTATGGAATAGTAGGGAATTCAACATTTTCAACCTCTAGAAACTTTTGTGTCAGACCGGAGTGCACACAGCGCTACGTTTCCACGCGCAAAAGTAACGTGGTCGATCTATAATTCTGCTTACTTTTATGACCGTGAATTGAATGAATTGTCATTTTATTAACGTTTTATTACAATAAAAGAAAATTGATCCGTTACTTGGGATATGGAATATTCAGAGGACCAATGCAATCTGGTGGGTCAGTTAGGGCGTCGCCCCAAAGGTTTTTGAGTCCTAATCCACCAGCTCTGCAGCGGACGGCTTCTTCGGCTACTCCTGCAGATATCCATGATGCACAGATCACAATTACAACAAACTGCGACCGCATTTTCTGAAAAACAATATCAAAATAACAAGAAAAAATCCCAAAATGTTCGTATTACATTTTGTATATATATGATAGAAAAAACAAGTATGAATAATTCGCCAAACGTTGGGAACCTAAAACGGTGTAAAGGTGATATTAAAAAAAATAGATTATTGTCATAGATCTTACTTTGCAAGTGTCAACTGTCATTTCTTGGTGGAAATGCATTAAAATTAAATAAACACAATTAAGTTAATTTGATAATCCTCATAATTTGGTTAACACCAACAGTAATTCGCCTCTCGACATCGTGGGGTATTCTATCACATGATTACAACAGAGCTGACGCGTGATATAATGCCTGATGATGCCGAAAGGCAAAACTCGGGTAGTTGGTGACAAAACATGTGGAATCGTATAACGTGTCAAAAATTCAAATTTTATATTGAAGTTTCACCGAACACCTTAAGCCGATATCATAAATTATGATGAAAGATTAAAAAGGCTTCGTTGCTTTTGATACGTTAAATATATTTACAAAAAAGTAAATAGGACAGTTTAGTTAAGATTAATGAATGCATTGAAGAAAAATAAAATATGTCTGTTAAGGCCAAATGCAGCAAATAAGACCCAGAAAAATATATTATATATAGCAAATAATTTTTTGATCAGCTGCAAGTTTTAAGTTCTAAATATTGTTTGTATAGATATTATAAAAAAATGGATTACGAGATATCGTTGTCTGCATTACACTCACCCTTAAACAATTTCACATTGATTGTATTTTTGAATAAATCGTAAAAAACCATACCAAATTATTCTTAAGCTAACTTAAGCTTAACTTATATTAATAAGATAAATTCAGCTATGTTAAATCACAAGAATAGCTTGTTTTGACACAGTTGGCACTCTTATATTTTAAATGTAAAAAATAAACGAATTGAAATCAATCGTTCCAATAATTGAGAAATTAGCAGTGAGTGGTTAATTACCGTTAAATCTCTGTATTATATTATAAAATAGTGTACTATTTAAAAAAATACGTGACGTTTTTAAATTTCGAATGCTTTTTATTATTTTCAGTCTACATATAGTACGAATTTTACGTTGATACTACCTGAGCATTTATTCTCAAGAATCCCAAGATTTTTCGCAGTCTTAATTCGCAGGAGTTTCAAAAATAATAACCCGATACTGATTGAGACATTTGTCGTCAAATAATTGATGTACTACTATCATTAAACACATATTTTATATGTATCTTTTAAATAATTTTTATTTATGAAATTTTTAGATTTGTTTTCAATAAACATAGCTACTTAATTATATAATATATCAGTTTTTCCAAATATTAAATAATATAATTTGATTGATTGAATTGGCATTCACTTGGTAGAACTCTATTATAACATGGTGAAAAAAATAGTAATGTATTTTGGTTCTACAAAATATATTTTTTAAATATAGTTGATAGCTATTTCGGCTCACGCCATCGTCAGAGCTATGCTTAAACTAACATTTGCTTATCTATATATAGCTGTGTATAAAAGGTACAAAATACATCTTCTCTCCTGTTTGTTTCCTGCTCGCAATAAAACTAACAATTGTAAATGGAACTAAACAGGCGGCTATATCAATAATTTCACATATGACACGGAAATGGTCCATTACAGAAACAAAGAAACACCCCCCAGAGGATTAAGTAATGGTGACCGACATTTGATTTTTTTTTTGTATGACTCAAACAAAAAATAATCGCAATTCTTGAGAATTCCTGGGGCTTTTCAAAAACTGTACTTCGAGTCTTGGTAATTTAAAAACCCCGAAACTTCAGAATCTTCGGTCCACAGGAAGTTAACAATAGAGGAAAATTGTATTACTAGTTGAACCGGTTATCTAAACGTATATTTGAATAAATATCGACCGTTGCCTTGATGAATTAGTTTCCTATAATTTAGGCCCTGCAATTACATTTGATTCGTGATACAAAGCCCTACTGCATATAATGTAGGTAGACAGACATTGCAAGTCGCAACACGGTCAACTGGAAACTAGATATTATATATCCGATGTTTCTCCGTTTGTAGGCCAATCAACACATCGTTTCCAGTTAAACCACCAACTACCACTAAGCACCATTAGTCATTGCAGTAATTTATTATTTACTCTTTCATTGCGGCATTTGTATTATTACTATATATAAACACAGTTGCTCTTACTGACTCTAAAATATGATTGCCTTGCGAATGGAGACATGTGATCATAATAGCGTTAACTTCGGAAATACCTTACATTAGCGACTATCAATTTGTTAACAACAAATAGAAGACATTTTAACTAATCTCACGTAAAATATATAGTGAGGGAAAATAATAGAGGTCGAACTGTTCGTTTAATAAAAATAATGGATGTAAATAGGCTCTGTTTATTTCTCACTCGTCACTCTTTTTCGTATGTATTTATTTATTTTGAATTTCTACACGCTCAAGTGCATGCGACCAAGTCTTGTGGAAATTATCTCCAGACTATCCTGGCAAAAAGTTGAGTCTCGTATAACGTTTTTACGCTGCGAAATACATCCAATGGGAAAAATGTAAATCCGTCGCGGTAGGGGTGGACAACGTTAAAAGTCCTGGGGTATTAAAAGAAAAACATTTTTCCAGACAAGATAGGAAGACAATAGACTCTAATTAAGAGTATTCAATAAACAACTGTTCAGATAACACTGAATAAGGTTGATTGCATTACAATTATCGTATAAAATATCCTTAAGCCTTTCTCTTCTGAGTGGAGAAAAAACTTTTCGAAAGCAAATTAATAAAAAAATAGTTTTGGAGTAAAATAAAAAATAGATTTGGCTGTTTATTTAATATACAAACAGGTTATACACGAATGTCAGTTCTGTTCATGATCTGCGTCCGTGTAATATAATGCCTGAAGATGGCGAAAGTCGCAACCCGGGTCGTAAGCGACAAAACATGTAGAATCGTACAAAGTTTCAACAATTCAAATTTGACTATTAATTCAGTCGTTTTTTGAGTATCAACTATCAATACACTGAAAATAGCCGTCGAGTGAAATAACAGTTGAGACGTTAGGAGTAAGCAGGTTATTTCATTTTAGAAAACATCCGTACGAAAGAATGTAAGATTTACTAAGAGATATAAAAATATCAAAGTATGGTTACACTGGCCAGCGATAAAGAATAAAGCAACAGTTTTGTGATTTCACAGGAATAAAAAAATCCTTTGGTACTAAATGAAGTCATATTAATTTATTTCTTATTCTATAACATATTCTATACCTTATGTCACTTAAAGTATGTTAAAGAACTCTGAAATATTTACGGTATAACTTTATTTGTCTTATTGTTGACTTTGAAAAACTCTGCTATATTATCTGCAATTTTGATGTGTCGTAAATAATATTCACTTGCGTTTAAGCAGGTATTTCTATGATATGCCAAGAAGCCAAAAACGGTAGATACTGACAAAACCATTGTGAATATCTCTTCGTGGATAGATCTGTTAGGCATCCTTATAAGAAGCGAAACGGTTATTACAACAAAACAGAATTTGATGTTATCAACTTCAGCAAAATAAACAAACGAGTTCAGGAAATATTCAAAGTACAAAAATATATCTAAATAGACAGACAGCTTGTCTCCTGATTTGAACACATTTAAAGAAGATTCTTTCTTGTGAATTGAAACTGCAACGAACGCTAAAAATACAGACCATAGTCTTATAGTGTAACGGTACGTGCACACATGTGTGGTATGAATGTTTTTTATGAAATTATCTGAGATAAATAAATCGTTTAAGGAATGTAGAATATTAAGTATGTTTGTGGTACAACCGTCATGATTTATGAAAATCTAATAGCCAATTAATGCGAAAGTCGTGATATTTTTCACAATTATAATTATATGTTTTAACTTAAATTAATTGATATCAAAGATTAACATACATATTCTAAAGAAAATAGGCAGGTTACTAATTAAAAATATTATCTTTTGATCACTTTTAAAATGTTAACTGTCACGTTGAAAATGCATGATATTTTAAATAATAAAAACATCAGTTGAAAATTCTTGCGATGAGCGAAAACGGTTCTGATCATAAAATATATTGTAGAAATAAGTACTAAAGTATGTGTTTTGGATATTTAAAAAACTATCTAATGAAACAATAGCAATTTTATTCGGCACTGCAACTAAGGGTAGGAACTTGAAGCTTTATTGTATGCAATATCTTTGAATGAAAAATGTTCCAGAATATACTCAATCAGAATTAATCTCAAATGACACTAACCTGACAAAAACAAACAGTGTTAATTTCGAAACACCTTGTGTACGCAATATATTTCCATTTTCGTTCCGAGCAACGTAAAGGATATTCCAACAATAAATAATTCAGTATAAATAATATAGTAATATAATAGTTTCGGTTTCGAATAAGTATATGAAAATTTTTAGAAAAAAAACACTATATTTTAACAATTATATTTTTGGCATCAATTATCAAAACTCTGTGTTTATCTTGATCCATGTGAAAAAAATTCATGCGAAAATAGAGTTGAATGTATATTCAAATACAGCCGTTGAGAAAATATGAAATAATATTAGAAAATTGTAAGATTATTCATGTTAAAACAGATATTCTTAAATTCATTGGTGAAAATGATACTGGGCATGTTATACGAAGAAACTGTTTCAGAAATATAAATATATATTCTCAAACAACCAAAAATGAGTAATATTGACCGACTCGCCATTAATTCGCGCAATCGGGAGTTTACTGTAATAAAATTATTAACGGCTAAATAATTCACGTGGCCCACTCATATCATATAATACAGCAGTATTCAATACGTTATTCAAAGCTTACTTGAACTTAGTTTAAAATGAATTTCTTATTGGTGTGAGTAGAAATGATTTGCAATAAAAGCACTACTGTACCGTGACAAGAAAAAAAGCTATAAAAAGCTTCAGCAATACTTGATTACAGGAAGCTGCACTGTTATTTATTATTTACGAATGTGTTGCGAGTAATTTGACCAAACAAGTTTGAGAGCCCAAAGTGATGAGCAAATTAAAGCCTACAGGCCCCAATCTAGCTTTTTCGCCGCCCTTTTTTATGATGATTTTTGGCATAATTATTTTTTCGAATTTTATTAGAAGGGCGCAATGAGTGCATTAAAAAATTGTCTATAGATATGAAATATGAATTCTTATAACTTTGTACGATTCCACATATTTTGTCACTAACGACCCGGGTTTCGCCTTTCGGCATCTTCAGGTATTCTATCACAAGGATGCAATAGAACTGGCGTACAATAAACAGTAAGCATCGTCTATATACCGAAGTTATTAATTACAGGAAAACACACACCCCAAGGCAAGAACTAAATGGCAGCTAAAACAAATTTGATAACATTGATCAAAATATAATAAACACAATTGCCTGTGATAATTTTCCGAAAGGCGAAACCCGAGTCGTTAGAAACAAAACATGTTGAATCGTATAAAGTTGTAACAATTCAAATTTAATATTGAAATTCCATCAAGCGCTTTCAGTCGATATTATAGACTATAGATATAAGTTAAACAAGTTTATATACATCCATAAAAACCAGGTCAGTAGAGTCGCGGGATTTTGGCCGAAGTCGGAGTAGTGAAAAACGAACGCATACGACTACTTTTATGATTAGACGATTTTGAAGAATATCTCTAAGAACTATTTTCCGGAATGGTTGGTAAATCTTTCATTTAATACACATAAATAGTAAAGGAAGGAAACTTGACAAAAATAAACTTTTTTTAGTCGTGTTGTTGGTCAATGTCAGAGTCGGAATCGTGGTTTTTTTAACGACTCTAAAGCCCTGATAAAAATGAAACACAAAAAAAATCGATAAATTTTTACAGTGAAAACTTTGTAACATACTTTTTTATGCTTTGAATTATGTATTTAGAGACATTAAGTGTGCGCCTGAAATGACCGATAGTTATTGTTGGACCTTCAAAAGTATGCTATCTTTTTTATCTGTAGAGTGAGATGTTATACACTTAAAAGGTCATTTATTATGTACGCTATATATATAAGTAATTTCGGCTTCTATCTATTCTCAGAACATTGCCATTGCTTTTATTAGCAGGTTAAATATTGAATGTTCTAATCGTTAGAAGTAGTTAATTTCTATAGTTAAGGCGTGGAATAAATATTTGTTTGGTTATTAAAAAGTTGTAATAAGTATTCTAAATAACAACGCATTTTTCTTATTAAATCCATAATATATTTGCTTATCAGGAACGGTTTCGTTCATCAAATAAATTCTGGACTAAAAAAATGCTAAAAAAATGTCTAGTTATTATTTAAAATATCATATTTTTCCACCAAGAAAAAACAGTTGACATATTAAGAGGTATTTATAAATTAATATTATAATAATAATAATAAAATAAATTTGTCCAATTTATTTCGTTGATTATTCATATTTACTTGAAGTGCTATGAAATTTTCTCATAACCATTATTATATGAATACACGCTATTTAATTAAAGAACATTATCAATGGAAATTTTTTGAATTTATATTGTATTTACTATTACAATTATAGTTTCATCATCACGTTATGATTCCAAAAATGCGTCTTCTTTTTTAATAGCTGTTAATTAACGATGGTAACAAAGTTACAATATGAGCATGAAATGTAAATTATATTTGTATTCACGTATAGGTGTTATGTATATTTTTTAAATTTTTACGGAATATGTGCCGTGGAACATACCGAATAGGTATCGAATCGAAAGTAGTTGATTGTGGCAGGTAATGACTAGTGACTCACTCACACACAAGAACAATGACCTTTTGCGGTTAACTCTTTCAGTATCACCGGACAATATTAGCAAACTTAATCAAAATTATGTGTAAAAATAAATCGAAAAATTCCGCATAGAATTCATAAATCACACGTATTTGCATATGCACTCAAACCTTGTTATATAGATACGGTTTTCACAATGTGACCCGTGTCAATAGATACCGCGTAGAAAAAGCCGAGAATTCATATCAAATCAAAAGATAGGTTATATTTCTTAAAAAACTATAACACATTTATATCATATTCAATTAGAATATGTGTTGCGAAAAATCCGCATAAAAAAGATCCACAGTTCGTCATATTAAAATTATTTATTCAAAATTATACATTCAAATTTGTAGAAGGTACATGAGAAAATAAATCATTTTGAATGAATAAAAAATTGCCGCGTAATTCGGGGGATTTGTGTATTATATAAAAATGGAATAAACTCAATCTTTTTGTTTCGTGTGTCGGATTTAAGCAAAAAAAGTCAAAGTAATAAAATGATAGAAAATCGCCTTGTTGTATTGCGAAATCGTGCAAAAGGTGAACTATTCTAGAAAAGTTATATTTAATGTTCATGAGCAATCACTTTCAAGATGTTAACTGCCACTTATTCGTATATACTATTCCTACAGTTTTATACCAGCAAAATCAGAACAGAATTGGGTTTCATTTTTCTGTGCTACGGTATTTTTTAAATTAAATTTCATCAATATCCAATGATTAACTTTATGTTAATCTTATCTAGAGTAAAATCTTATAAAAATCTTAAGTCCCCCCTTTAATTTCCAAATGTGTGGTTTTACAGAATTGGTAAATAAAAGAGGGTTTTGTATTACAATATATTAATATAATCTTATTTAATGAAATAAAATTTATTATAGACTTTTTGGCGAACTATATATTTCATCATTAATTTCTTTGGTCAATTTATATAGAAAGATGTATCTACCAAAACCGGGCATTCAGGATAATATTTGATATTTAGACAATATATCAAGGACATCAATATGTCGGGGAACGATTAATACGGGATTATTTAACATTGTTCTTATGGATAGAAAACATATTATGCGAGTACGGTTGATCGGGATTCCACTGTACAAGCAAACTATATTTATAAAAACATGCTTCCAAAAAAAATGATGAGTAATATTTTGATGGACTTCCGTCCGGTTTAAGTATAACGTTTCTCTTTCAATGACGACATGTTTCTTTCCTTAAATGTTTATCCGGGTCAAATTGCTAAACAGTTTGAGTGCCTCTGTCATGGTCGTAAACTTGAACTGATAATCAAAGCAATAGAAAACTCACCGCATAGTTTCAATCAAATGAAATACGACATTAATATTAAGTTTTTTTCAACTACTTTCTTTAGTTTGCAACGTTATCCATTAACGTTAACTGCGAATCAAATGGAGAATAAAATTTATATTAACCTTATGACTGCTAATGTCTCAACCGTTGAGACGGCTGATTGTATTATATTAATATTTGAGTCCAATATAATAAGGGAGTTAACAGTGTAAAACGTTGGATAAATATTATTTATTTTTTAAGTCGGGTTTCTTCTTTCGGCATCTTCAGACATTCTATCACACGGATGCAAAAAAAAACTAGATGGTGCCATTGTGACCTTGAATATAAACGGTTAATATCAAGTTTTGTTTTGTTTTTATAAGGAAAATTAATTATTATCAAAAATAACGATTTTTCTTAAAATATTTTTACTCAGTAGTACAGATTTTAATCCTAGAATAGACACATTAAAAAAAATGCATAGTAATACTTTTATAGTAAATCCTTTCCGAACCATATAATATGAAAAACGATGCGCAGAGATTAGCCAGTGAATAGTATTAGTTGTAACGTAAATGTAGCAAAAAAAAATATACAGGTATGATTATTTCAATGAAAAGAAAACTACAATGTATTAAAATCTAAAGAAAATATCAGGGAGAATTTTAGGTCTAAATTATATGCAACTTGTGTGTCTCACACGAGTAGTCGTATTTTAGGTGCGGCCCAGAAGAGGAAAAAGTTTTTATTTTAATTATGATAAATTTTATGTCTTAGATACGAGACTGATTTTTTCTTCTTCTACTAAATATTTAACGACGTTGTTGCTTGTTTTGTTGTGTTAACTGTCACTTTTTGGTAAAAAGGATGATATTTCAAATAATAAAAACACATTTTATAATTGTATAAATAAGCTTGTTTTTAATTTGTGCCCTTTCATTTGATAATTCAAACGGGTCCTGATTATAAAATATATTGTGAATTCAGTACTAAAAAATATGTTTTTATTATTTAAAATAGCACATTTTTATTGTATTATATATCAATAGTTATATTCAACTTATTTTTCTATTAGAGTCAGTTGAACGGTTTCAATTTACAAAGATATTAAACTAAGCATTTATATTGTTAACCTGTATTCATAAGTATGTATTATGATTTTAATTAATACAAATTTATGGGGGCGGCCAATCTATGTTTGCCTACAGGTGACCAACCTGCCAAGCGCGGCTCTGATAAATATTGCCGTTTAATTCAATGATTACGAATGAAATCATATTTTTTTGAACTGATGTTAGATTAAAAATAAATTACTGAACACTAGATAAAGTATAATTGTTTGAAACATTTTTTTGTAATGGCAATACATTTTATCATGGTTCCCAAAGTTAAGTTGCGAGATAAAACACTTTTTTTTTATTAAACTTCCCATCAGTATTGCCTGCCGACAACGATATAATTACGAGTAGAAGCTATATTATTATTATTTCAATATCTTTTCGTGAGAAAATATGGGTCGTGGACCTTAAACGGAAGAGTATAAATACCGTCTGATGATAATGGCAGACAATTTACTGCCATCAGAACAATAATGATTATAAACAATAAATTACTAAGATATTTTAAGCTGCATTTTTCCGTGTATCTAAAAAATATTTTTTAAGCTTAAACCAAGCTTGTTGTACGATTCTAAAAAGAGAATATTAAATTGCTTACGAATTTAAGCTAAGTTAAATGTTTGAAACTTTGTAAGCTTCTACATTTTAGTCACTCACGATATGAGTTTTGCTTTAAGGCATCTTCAGACATTTTATCATACGGATGCAATAAAACTGACAAGGCGATACCAATTACATTAGTGAAAATGAAGTGGAAGTGCACGAACAATCAACAATTTAAATTTAATATTAAAATTCAATCAAGCACGGTTAGCCAATATCGTAAATTATTGAATTCAAACTGCTTAAACTCTGTTCCCAAAAGTATTTTTTTACAATACAGAATATGTAGAGAAAAGGGTATCATCACTTAAATTGATTCGTCATTAATATTCAAAAAGCAAGTTATCGATTGTTGACTATTAGATCATGAATATATTTTTGGGACACAAAAAAATCACAGCGATAGTGTATTTAAAGAAAAAAAATATTTTTTGCGTGCGGTTCAGTGAAATCAAAATCCAGCACACTCTCATCATAATCATCAATGCGCATTATTATCAATTGAAATATACTTGAAAATAGATTCTAACAAAAACATTCTAGTCATATTACATTTGTTACATAACCTTAATTGAAACCGTAAATAACACTATGATATTATCATGATAAGGCTTAGTACACTTTGGCTTTTTGAGTCGATAAACCATATTTTCACTAGTGCAAATACATTTTCAATCAAAACAGACGTTCTCTGTAACATTGTAAGAAACCCTTTTTATTATTATTACTTTGTATGAATGTGTTTAATGGAAACTGTCTATATGCGTAAGCCTTTATGATTTTTGATGTGATAACTGAAACTTATTAGCGGAAAAGTATGTTTTTAATAATAAAAAATCACTTTATTGATTAAATTGGCATTCACTTGGTCCACTCCAATATAACACGGTGAAAAAATAGCAATGTATTTTAGTTCTACAAAATTATTTGTAACAAATCACGCCATAGTTCTGACGATGGCGTGAGCCGAAATAGCTATCAACTATATTTGTTAAAAATAATTTTGTAGAACTGAAATACATTGCTATATTTTCACCGTGTTATAAAAAGCACGTTGAACGAAACCCGTCCTGATCTTAATTTACTGTGGAAATTGTAATAAAAATACTTATATTTTTTTAAATATAAATCTACATAGATTAAGTAAATTTTATTAAATTACCATGAACTAGTACAGTCAATGATTAATTAATAAAAAAAAACATATTTATGTAATGTAAATCTTGAAGATAATTGAAAAAACATATCAACTTGGTAATCATCTTGATAATGTCAATAGACATATATATTTAAAGAAATTTAGTTTCTTTATCTCAGTAAAAATATCGACAAACAAAATTTTGGAGACTTTTATGTTAAAATACAATGTACAGTATTAAATATAAGCTTATTTTAATTCATGTAGTTCATAGTTAAATATTTACCTATTTATACGTTAAAAATTCCGTGTAAAAATGTTGGAAGAATTTTAACTGACGATCAGTGCAACAAACCCGTCAACGATCATAAGATGAATTATCACTAGAACTTAATCATACAACCGTATGATCAATATAATAAATCTTTTTATTCTTTTTTTGACGATGACTCAATAAACGAAATCAATAAAATAGTTACCGCTCGATGACCAATATTTTATGTAAATCTTTGAATAATATTCGTTATTAGCTCATCTTTCTCACCTGTGGACACTTCATAGGAAATATCTCAGTAGGTAAAAGTAACTGTAATTCTAGATACAGCCGGTCGTTGGTCATTTAACCCAACATCTGATACACGGATAATATATTTTTTAAGTCGAGCGCGCTTCCTCCAAGTTTAACATGCATAGGTATATACATACTTCAAAAAAGAATGCCGTTCGTTATTTGAAATTTGCGCGGTTTTCAACAGGCTCAATTCGAACAACGGTAAAGTGTATAAACTCAACATTCTTGGCGACATATTCAAATTGGCCTAATTTCCGACACGGAACTTGATAGGAATAATAAAGATTTCTCCAGTGAACTAAGGAGACTACATTTTTCACTATTACATATTTATAAAATCATTATTTTTTTGAAAAATTCGCTCTTAATTCTAGTTCGCCGGTGAGAATTCCTAAAAAATATTTTTTACGTGTCGATCAATCTCATAATGTTGAATAAAAAGTAAATTGAATACTAAATTAGTAATATTAGTTGAATTAACGAAATAAAGTTTCACTTACTTTAGAAATTTGCAGTAAATTACTTCCAATACTCATCGTGAAATTCACAGGTAAATAAATACTTTTCAAAATTGTAATAAAGCGATGCAATTAAATATGTTTTTATTGTTATAAATAATTACTTTTTACTTGTCATTATTGTTCGTTATTTTTATTTACACTTTTCACTTCGACACTCTCAAGAAAGTCGTCTTGCCTTGCAAGCAAGACAAAAATTTTGAATAACTATCTCGACATGAACTCTAGATTTTGTGAACTTCTTGATATAACGGGACATGCGCAATACACGGTACTTCACTCATATGACGTTCCGTAAACCATCTATCGACAGAAAAGTGAACCAGTCAATAGAGTGAAGTTAGTGCAAACATGGCCGCATGGCCGAATACCAAGTCGGAGAGAAGTGAACAAAATATCGAAACAATTGATAATATTTTCGGGTCTCACGACTTGCAAGACTGCATAGACGACAGTTTAGACTTGTCAGCATTTGAAAAGGCTTTCAATGAAATTCCAATTACTTCACAACCTTCTCAAACATCACACAAGCGGGACGTCACGTCAGATGAGAAATCTGAAACCGAAACAGATTCTGCATCAAACGACGATGAGAAAAAGAAAAGAAGGTATTTACTTCGATATCATATTAATAATAGTTTTTTAATCTTATTGTTTATGCATAGAATCATGCATCTTTCTATTTTCAAGTGACAGAACTCAAATCATATGTTTTTCAATTCATGTAAATAACATCTTTTTCTATCTCTTTCGCACGTCAATATGTTTCATATACTTCGATGCTTTTGCACAATGAATTTCCTATTTAGTTTTTGTTAAAAATATACTCAAATGCCCATATTCAAGACGGATTAAATATCATTATTCGTATACAAATTTATGACTTATCATCAGACACCTTAATTGTACTCCTAACATCCTCATACTATAAGCTGTCCCAATCCATCTCTAGAATCAAAGTATATTTCCAATAATTGTATTGGCTATTTAAAGTGTTAACCTATCTTTATATTATTGTTGAGTGTAAACCTGTGATCATATGTCTTATATAGCATATTATCTGATTTCTACTGTTCATTTTTTTAGATAAATTTTCCAGCCTTTCATTATTACAAATGTGTTTTGTATTATTTTGTTTGATTATTGTTTTTTTGTCAGAATGCCAAGATTCCTACGCATATCACTCCGCAGCTATTTATACTAATATGTATAATACATCACTATAATGATGTCATTCTAATTTCATATTTGTTTTGTTAAGCATTTAGAAACTTCTATATCTTCCATTAAACATTTAGAATTAATTCCAAATTGTATAATTTCATGTACGCATAATACACACCTTAATTATGCACTATAGCTTAAAAATTTAACTAACATCGTTGACGTTTTTTATCAATCTAGAGGGTGATATTTTGTGGAGAATTTTATCCAAAAAGCATAAGTATTTTATATTTAATAGTAAAATTCAGCTTAGAGAAGGAAAAGGGTGTAAATCTTTTAAATGTATTGAATATACAAAAATATATGCATGAAGGAGAAAAGTTGAAAGTCAAATCAACGCCTCAGATTTATTATTTTACTTTAAATCAAACATTTTTAAATTGCCTTCAATAATGCAAATCTTATCTTGGCTCTCCTGGAATGTACTGATTTGAGAATTATCACCATTTTACTTTTACTCACAGAATTTTTTCACAGAAGCAATGCGACAGAATTGATTGAAAAAAACGTTGTCAGTACCGGAATTGATAACTGTATCACAGACCCACTCACATAGTCTGTGGTTGAGTGCCCAACATTACGATGTTTTGGATTTAACGGGCTCAAATCCCACCAGAATATAAATACATATATTCTTATTCTTTATATATTTTTTTTTTATCTATTTAATAGAAAATTAAAAATGAAGTTCAGTTTATATCGAAATATAGCACTCTTACTATCACAATTTTCCAATTCTATCTTGTGAAATCAAACTACGTCAATAATTATTTTGATGGTTTGGCCATAATTTTATTCATATTTTATATTGGGCCAATTATATTGAAAGAGCAAGCTTAATATAAATATCACTCTGAAATGTTAAAGTTAATTGCTATCGATAAAGCTAACATATACTTTTTTTTAATCTCAAATTACTTTTTACAGAAAGTTAAAACAGCCGGTGCAACATGCCGGAGAAATATTTGTATCCATTGATCCTCCGCTGTCAGACTCGGCGATGCCTCAGTCGCCGAGCCGTACCACTATCATCATCAGGACCAAAGCCGAGCCGGAAGGGAACAACTTGTCAGATTTTAATTTCATAGCTAGATATAACTGCGAATATACTGGCTGCCAAAGAACGTACAGTACCTTAGGAAATCTTAGAACCCATATGAAAACTCACAAAGGTAACCAGAAACATTGTTTCTTATATTAAAAAACTTATAGTTTTGAGCATCCAGACTGAAATTGGAAAAATGAAAAAATCTTTCTGCTTATTTTTAAGCATGTTTTGAAAAATTCATTTCATCATAAAATAGACAGTGTCTATCTCCACAATTTTATAAAATAAAGATTAGGACCGTTTTTGCTCATCGCCAGCATTATCACCTGGTACAATACAAATTATATATAGTAAATAATGACCAGGTATACAATGAAAATAATTTATTATGCAAAATATATAATTAAATGAAGTAGAATAGTTTATAGATTAAACAAATTATCTACTAATTTTTGACCAAAAATAAAACCAAATTAAAAATTCCATTATAAGCGATGAAGTTATTATAAATAATTAAAATAGGAATTATTTTATCATTTTTCTATGTAAACAACATTGCATTGTCCACAAATAATACAGCGTGTAACAAAATATTAAATTATTTTAATTTAATAATTTATCAGTAATTTTCATTCATTTTAAACATCAGATTAATCAGATTTAGTTGAAAATTACCATACACCTTTTTTGAGTAATTGACTGTTTCTTTTGTTTCTTGGGTGAATCTGTAGTGATGGGTTTGGTTATAAGTGTGTTTTATTGGATTGGTTTTTTTATATATATTCTAATGTATATAAGTATTGTGTTGACTACCTTTATTTGGTCTATATGTCTATTTGATTCTATGCATGATACTCCCCCGTTTCCAATGGTATGCAGTATTTTTTCAATGATTGTTTATGTTTTATTTTACATGCTACCATTCCAGTTACCTGGTAAGGCTTATAAAATTTTCCAACAATGTTTTTGTTCTCACAAATACTTAATACTTTACAATTACATAATGAAATTGATTATCAAATTATAAACTTCAATAAAGAAATCAAAATATCACAAATTTAAATTATATTTTATATTTCTTCAACTGAAAAAATAAATGTGGACTTCAGTACTCTTTTACATAATGATATTATGGATTACCTATCACTGCTGGTTTTACATTTAAAAATTACACAAAAACAAAATAAAAGTTTTTTTGTGTTTTAAACATTTTAAAAAATATTGATATATTGTGAAACCCTGATTTTACTTGCACAGTATTCATATATTTATGCACTCTTGCATTATTTTACTGCTGAAATATTAACTTTCAATTATGTTAATAAAGAATGTCCTAAAAAGGCATTTTACTGGAAACATTGGTGTATACAACGAAACCTTTCATCAGTTGAAAATATAATTACTGAGAACATTGTTATTTCAATTTGTGTACAACTTAAATATGACATGTTTTCATTTCAAAGAAATTTTAATTTTATTTCATAATTTTCAATACCACATTCGACATTGTCTCATTTAATTTTTTTCCGTTATTTGCTTTATGTAAAATCGGGGTTACACTTATTTCACTTGCTTGTTAAATTTTACTATGTTAATCAAAATATGATTCCATTTCTCATGGAAAAGCTTAATATACAAAAAGTTTATATAATTTGAAAAAAATTCAAGAAAAATGTTTTTCGATAGGTGAATATAGATTCAAATGCCCAGAAATATCATGTACGAAGGCATTTCTCACATCGTACAGTCTTAAGATTCACGTGCGAGTCCATACAAAAGTGAAGCCCTTCATGTGCACGATTGACGGCTGTAAAAAAGCATTCAACACATTATACAGGTATTGCCATTCGATAGATTTTATTAACTGAAATAATCGCTTAAAGAATTTAAAATAAATTTACGCTGCCATATCATTCCAACTATAACAACCACATTATACTACCAATCCCACTTAATAATGCATAATACTCTGGGATTTGACCACACTATTTATCACCACCCACAAATTTGTCAGGAATTAAAGCATGTTAAAACTTGACAAAAGTATTTAATCTTTTATTTACATGAATATACCCAAGCCCTGATTATAAAAATACTTATATTCATTTAATTAATATAAAATTGTCGGCTTATCTAGTAAACTGTTTATCTACGCATTCACAAATAAGCTAAGAATGCTGATACATATAGAAGTTTGTATTTCATCTAATAGCAAACCACATATAATTGTAAATTAATCCTTATTTCACATTATATATAGGATATAGAACTTAACTTGGCACACAATGTTAATCATGCCAAAAATGTTAATTAACTCAAAGATAATAATTTAGTATAATCAATTTTTTTGCGGATTATTCAGGGAACATGAAAGTTACTTTTAATATCTGTTAAAAATTGTGTTGATTATCACGAAACCCTAAATAGGTTTAATTATTGCATGTTATGTTGGCCATATATCTTCAAGGTTTATGTTACCAAGAGAAACAGAATAATTTTAAAGTAAAGCTCAAATTATTTTTGAATATGAAATAACAAGTCATGATCTGTATAAAATATGTGAAGTTCACAAAACAATTTTGGTTAAAACTGAAAATGTTCAGTTTTAATGCTCTATGCATTATGTTAAAATGTAAATAAGTAGTTTGCTAATCAAGCCGACAATATAAATAGAATTGAAAACATTATATTTTATTTAATATTTCATTTCACAAAAAGCTGTATGTCGTTACTTTAATACTGTTTTTGCTGGTATACTACATTGCTGTTTATCAATTGATTTAGTTTTAATCAATATTGACAAAAATATTTCTCTTAAATCTATTATACTATGCTGAAATATATGTTGGCTTATGAAAAAAGCTGTGTAATGTACCTTTAAGACGAACAAGAATAACATTTTTTTTTGTCTCATTCTTTCCCTCAAATCAACTTACGCTGTTAAACTATTAATACTTAAACCTAGTAATTGTTCATATTATTTACCATAATATTTAATTTTTCTATTTTTGAACATAATTATCATGACTGAACTGTAAAACCACCATTAAATCCACAGTTTAGCAATAACTACACAATTTAAAACTAAAATTTTGCAGATAATTGTCAAAGCGCCAGACGCTATTTAATTCAAATGACTTGACATAAACATTACCGACAACCTTCCCCTGAAATAAATATTTGATATTGACCTCGTCAAAAAATTCATCCCAAAAATTTAGTGAATCTTTAAGCATTAGGTTAGAGATCTCTTAGTTAATAGGACATTTTAAGTGTATATTTTTTGTGGAGACAACTGATATAAATCTCCTGTGAATTTGTATTACTTTGATGACTGTGTTGGCCTTATTTTCTCTACAGAAGTTACTTTAAATGACAGCTGTCACTGTTGTGTTCGTTGACCTGCCAAAATTTATACATCAGTTGACTAGTAATTTTAACAAAACTAAAAATATTACATACGTCTCTAAAAATCAATCTGAATTAATATTCACAAACTCACTTTACCTTTCCCTTTGAATTTTTTACAACATAGTAGAATCTTAAGGTTTTTAATGATTATTGACCAAGTGCCAAAAATCTACAAAAAGGTTTTAATTACTGATGTAATTTTAAAGATTCTGCCATGCTTAGTGTTAAAATAAATATAAATTCTGAATGTTGCTTAGAACAATATATTACTATTGTGTAAGCATGCTGATTAATCAATAATTGTTTTACATAATATGTAACTAAAGTATGAAATTAATCACCTTATATATTTATGCTGTCATGAGTGTTATGTATTTAGAATGCATTGCAGCAGATATGAAATCATTTAATAATTGAATTGCTGTGCAGTGATAATCCCTTGCTAAAATAGTCTTGGCAATGTTGACGTGGTCTGGTTGTGTGGCCCTCTGCCAAATCTTGATAGGAGAAGGCATAAACAAAAAATAAAATGAATAACCAATTTATTATTACAACTTGAGAGACGAGCGGTTATAAATCTTGATGTGTTACGGTGATTTTAAACCAAACAACACACCACAGCACACATCAACTGCAGAATGTTTTGGTTTTGATGATTTGACTGGATTTTTAAAAGTTATTGTACTAAAATTAATGGATATTTTAATAAATTTTTCAGATTACGAGCCCATCAGCGACTTCATAATGGAAACACGTTTGATTGTTACCAATTAGGATGTAGTAAATACTTCACTACGCTGAGTGATCTTAAAAAACATATTCGAACGCATACTCAGGAGCGACCTTATAAGTGAGATTTCTGTTATACTAATTTTTGTTTTTACAGGGTTTTCATTTATTTTTGTCATACTGATAATTTAATTATTTGATTACTCAATAACATATTCTCTTACTATTTTCAGTAAAAAAAATATTTCATTATATTGTATTTTGCCAATGTGATTAGTCTGTAAAATCTACTTGTTAGAATTGACATTGAATATACAAGCAGATTTTTGTTGAACCTTTGTCCATTCCCAATATAGCGTATATTCTTCTAGTGGAAGTATCATCACACATCTCTGCAGATCAGTATAAAGGACATTTCAGCACTGAATATTTTAAAAATAAATCAATTACTGAATTAAGGTCTTGAAATTTAATATCAAATTTAAATTGTTGAAACTGCACGATTCCACATGTTTTGTCACTAACGATCCAGATTTTGGCTTTCAAATATCTTCGGGCATGCAACTGACACACAATTAACAGTTTGTATGGGTTAAATCAAGAGGTATTAGAGAGGAAAAACACAAACTTTAAGGCTCGTATCTAAATATAAGCGTGTAAGATGCAACAGAACTGATTGATTAATTACTTGCAGATTTATTGTTGTTTGCTTGGTTTTGCCTTTCATTCAGTTCTATTGCATACATGTGATAAAACACCTGAAGATACTGAAAGGCAAACCTGGGTCATTTGTGACAAAACGTGAGGAATCATACAATGTTTTCAACCATTCAAATTTTGTAATTACGTATTATGCTGTTTTGTTGTCTTAAATGCAAGCATAAAAACTTCATATTTCAAATCTTCTGAAAGGTTGACATATTAGTCCTTTTTTCTATCAAAGTGAACTTGTTACACCCTGAGTTGAAAACTACAGCTATAAAGCTTCTGTTTAGTTTTTGTCATATCCACAAAAACTCAGGTCACTATTATTACTTAACCAGTAGAATAACGTGTTGATTGATTTTAATTTGATGTTGAAAATGAATTTCCACAAAGTTACCGACACTCATTGAAAACAGTCAATAACACCTCTATAAACATTTAAATGACTAACAATTCATCAAAGCCATTTTTTATTTTAGATGTGTTGAAGATGGTTGTGGTAAAGCTTTTACAGCGTCTCATCACTTAAAAACTCATGCGAGGACGCACACAGGGGAACGCCCGTACCCTTGTATCGAAAACCACTGTTCCAGGGCTTTCACAACACCGCACAGCTTAAAAAGTCATCAGAAAACGCATCTCCGTGACGTGGGTAGTCAGTCGAAAAATATTCACAACCAGGATTCGCCTCTAGAAACGTTTCCTGAACCAAATTCTAAAGCCGTTGTTATTCCCAAAGTTATTGTAAGTATGCCAACCATATTTGCTTCATTCTACAGAATAACAATGATGCATTCAAATATGTTAAAATAAACATTCGTCGTTAATCAGTTCCTCTTCGCTTTTTTTATAGATACCAGGCCCAGAATCAGAGACTGTGATCGAAAAAGCCATAGAAGATGATAAGAAAGACACCACTCTGCCTATGGAAATCAATCAC
Organism: Himalopsyche japonica; assembly: GCA_028555115.1. Classification (NCBI taxonomy): domain Eukaryota; kingdom Metazoa; phylum Arthropoda; class Insecta; order Trichoptera; family Rhyacophilidae; genus Himalopsyche; species Himalopsyche japonica. The sequence goes on along the minus strand of JAHFWJ010000488.1, from coordinate 1,086,222 downwards.
CAAGGAAATGTGTCACCAATTGACCTCTCAAAAAACGACTGGGATCTTATATTTAATAACATCAACGCTATCAATACAATGTCACCTAAAACTTATCCCGCCTCTAACCCCCCTAATGGTTCTAACCTAGATTTAAATATTGATATTAATAACAAAAATGTGGCCGATATGTTCTACCACGAATCTGTCAAAAATATGCCCTCTGATAATAACGACAATAATGATATTACCCTGTCGGAACACTTTGATTCTCAAAATTTACAACAAAATAATGCTCCATATGATAATAAATTTACGGAAAGCGCTAATGAAGCTATAGAATTAGCTCTGGCCAACGAAATTGAGGTCCATTCGCCTTGGATAGATGTGAGTGCTTTGGCGGCGTCGATTACCGATCCCACTGTGAATGTATGTAAACAAAAGCCGCAGAATATTTTCCCCGGAGGAACTTTTATACCGACTCATTTACAAAGTTATATTGACCTCAAAATCAATTCTGAAAATATGGAAACTTCACCATCTACATATCTGTTCATGTCTGAATCTAGCATAAATAAGACCACTGGCAACCCTTTCGACATTGAGGGTCGCGAGACAGTTGTAGACGCTAACACTTTAGTTTTCGATGCCAATGACGATCCTGAAATCAATGATGTATTCAATTCTAAAAGCGCGGAGCATACTGATTTGAACAAACTGTTTGAGAAAGATGAAAGAATTACTGAAAGCGTCAACGTATTTGGTATGGAAAATCTTGAAATAAACGCTGCAAATTCTGTACTCTTCAACAGTGATCTAAATTTAGAAGACACTTTGCTTTTCAACAATGAACCGCCTTCAGATATGTATGTCGTGCAGACGGAAAATATTTTTAAAGATATAGCCAAGCGAAATATTTTACAAGATATAACAGCCGACGCAGATATCTGCAAGTGTACCGATTGCAAATGTGACCCTTTGGCTATGCAATGCCAGTCAGGCTGCAGCGGCGCGGCTGATGTCGACGTCCAACCACCACCCACTGTCATGGAAAACGGCACTAAGTGCCGCTGCGTGGATTGCAAATGTGATCCACTCAATATGCAATGCCAAGCAGGCTGCGGAGGCTCTCCCATATCCAATGAAAACAACAGTAACTACCTGGATTACCATAAAAGACATGGTCCTTCAACGTTACAAGACTTCGGTCTCTACACTGAGCCGACCGCTATCGACAGTGGTATGCCTAGCGGATGCTGTAGTGGCGGCACCAGTAATTTAACTAAACGAAAAGAAGGCTGCTGTCAAAACAATAATAACTCTGATGGAATGCAGTCTACTTCTGCACCTTCTGCATCAGAAATCAAGTCTTCTTCGTGTTGCTGTAGTCAGAATACCACTAAAATAAGTCCCAGTGATGAAGTGGCAAGTATTTCCGTCAATCAAGCTGATGGAAAAACTGATGCAAGTAAGCTCGATGACAGAAATCCTTTAGAAAGTATTTTGAGCAAAATGCACAATAAGAATGATTGCAACTGCACTAGTACAGCTGAAGGCATCAAAAATGGCTGCTGCATTGTTGTGTGCCTGAAAACCATAGAAAGTTTACGTCAATTAATTACTTACGGATATAATTTGAACAATCTTCTGAACGTGCAAATGAAAAATTGCTCAGACGATACGTTGAAATTTGTATCTAAACAAATCGGATGTAACAACATCACCACCACTTGAAATACTAATTTCCAATATATACACTGCGACTACGAGGGAAACCTATAAAAACGCCAGTCAACCTGCAATAGAATGATACTATGCTAAAACTTTATTATTTAGTATTGGATCTCTCATATATTCAGAAAGATCGTTTTAAGTATATACTTCTGCGAAGTTAGTGTACTTTTAAATTGAATTAAGCGTGAACATCTGTTTCTGTCGATCCCAAAGATTAAAAGTCATTCATCAATTATTCACAACTTCTAGTTGAAATTCTATTGACACCATGATGTTTTTTTTTTTATCATTTGTAGTGAAATTCTATAATTTCATATGAAATATAAAGTGATGCCATATATTATAAAAATGCTGAGCAGATTCTAATCAATTGACTGATGATTATTGTGCCTTACTATTATTACAAATTCTCAATGCACCATGTTATTGATGGCACATAAAATTTAATAAAAAATAATACATTTTTCAATTCAAATGAAATAATGCTTAAAATTACAGTTGATTTTATTTTAACTTTTAAAATTGGAATGGAATCATTTGTCATATTTATTGTTTTTTTTTTTAACTGGTTCCTTCAAAAGAGATTGACTAAAAATCCACTGCTATAATGTTTATATCGTATATAGTAGTTTTTTTTCTATTGAGATAATTTATTAAATTATAATTTTATTGATTACGTTTCTTGTAACAATAACTCAAGAAATATGTGTACACGCAATGAAAACTTTTATCTTAATTGTGAAGCGTTTTTGAAGTTTTATTGTGAGTTTATTATTATTAAAATAGTCATAATAAATGTTTTTATATTGTTTTTTATCTGCCAAGAATGAAATTTTTAATAGTCGTGTAAATTTTTTTATTAGTATTTTTATTTTCTCATAAGAAAGAAAAACTGAATTGATTGGTTTTTTTTTATACAGAATATGTTTGACAAAGCTGAAGAACGAACTAATGATATTGTTTGAAATCATTTTAAGTTATTGGCCCAACTAGTTAGGTTTTCAGTATTTAGTTAACAAAAGTCAGTATTTTATAACAAAATAATGATATGTGTAACCTATGGACTGTTATATAACAGTTAATAAATATGTGCAATTGAAAAAATTATCTCTGGTTTTAAAAGATGTTTTAGCTTACCTTCAAATTACTTATTTAATAATTAGATGAAGTTTACATTTTATTCATACTCCAAAAGCAATCGGTACTAGTCATTGCTCACCAAATAAATTCTACAAAACCTGACAATCACTATCTAAAATCAAATAGCATCAAAGTAGCTCAACTATATGTCCACCAACATCAATTGCAGCTTTTTAGCCTGTTTACTGGTCATGTCTTGCAGCATATAATATGTTACTAGTAATGTCTCCAAAAGATGTCATCGATGACTGTTCCTATGCACAAAAAATAATTACTATTTGTAATGAAAAAGGTTCTGCTAAATGAGATCTATTTGCTCTCCACATTATCATAATAAAATTTATAAATTTCAATAAAATTCGCCCTTACAGTAATTTGGTCTGATATCTAGAATGAAATAAGTTCCATATTCAAAACTGGTCTAATTTTTCACACCAAAACATTATTTGGAATGTTCGTTAGATTTGGGCATAATTTTAGAAATTAGTGTTGAGTGTGCTAAGCTTTTTAGCAGATTGATTTACTATGTTCGCTACCTAATAGTGCTTTAAGTTGTGGAATTTGTCGAAATATTCTATGAAGAAGCTGCTTCAAATAACCGTGATATTGTTTTGAACAGATGTGTTCATAAATATTGTATATTTATTTTTGACAAATCAAATGCATTTTTTGTTTGTGAACACTTTTAAAATATAAGCCTATTGATTAAATATATATTTATTTCATGTGATAGTATGATTCCTAAATATTCAGCCATTTGCAAAATTTTAATCGTCACTACTTAAATTGGTACAAATAATTTAGGTAGGTACCTAAGAGTTTTCCTTTATGCATAAAAAATAATGCAACACTGATGATGAATCTATTTTACCAAATGCTTAATAATCAATATAATATTTATTCCTATAGAAACTATCAAAATGTGCATTACTAAAATATTATATTATTGTTACTTACTTTGTAAATCTTTTATGTCCAAATTCCTAAAGTTTTCAGGACAGGGAAAAAATTGCAAATCAATTACTTGATTTATTTTTGCACGTTTTATAGCTACTTGGTTGTTTTATTCTCTCTATGTTTTTTACTAATAGCAAACTATAGCAGAGAATAATTCAATGAAACATCAAAATTATTTTTATTAAATTTTAATTTCATTTGCATATATATTTCATCCATTTTTAGTTTATTTGAAGATGCTTTATGAAAATTTTAGTGTGTTAAGATTGTTCTGTGTTTTTACCGATGTTACAAATTTTATATAAATAAATAATTTATAAAAACTGCTACTGAATCATTTTTTTATGTAGTTTCTTATTTGAAGTCAATATTATTTCATTTGCCATATCAGCGTTTTGATGGTATAGTCCCAGCCACTTTATTATTTTGTCCTGATTATTAGGAAAAAAATTATTAGCACTCAATATATATACATAGACACAACCTTGGAAAATTAAAGTTGAACAATATGAATACTTTCTAAGTGGCGGCAGCTAGTCGCTCAATCATGGCACAACATGGCGAGTGGAATCTGTTAAATTGCATAAATAGTTTTTTCTATTTTGTGAATAATTTCAATATATAATATTTTGTATATAATTTAATCTCAAGGTATCCAAAAAACTGCCTACAGATGAATTATATACAGGAAAATTTTATTGATTGTATTGATTGTATTCATAGTAAATTTAATCATTCAAATCACTCAGAATCATTCCAATTTAGGAACAGATACAAAATATCAGGATATTTAAATGCAAAAAAAAACTGATGAACTAAAAAGAATTTTTATGAATGTTGGTTTAAGTTATTCCTAAGTATCAGTCTGCATAAATTATCATACAAATCTAATATTTTCTGCGATTTTTTTATCAAAAATTGTCATCAAATGGTAACTTGATGCAATAACAGGCATTCTATAACTGAGGGTAGTCAGTATTTTATCAAGTGCCACTGCAAGATTAAAACCACAAATTATATACTTACTATATTGTATTAAAACAATATTTTTTTCCTTCTTGAAACACTATTATAATCATTTCAGTATACATAGAATAAAGATATCAAATAAAAAATGGTAAGTGGTCTTGTAGAGTTGTTAAAGTTAAGTCATGGAACCAAAAAATTCGTAAAATTTCAACATGCAGCAAATAATATTACACAACTATTATAAGTACATATATGATTAGAATTCAAAAAAATATTAATTTAATGCAAGCAATTTCGAAAGCCAATACTTTTTAATTAATAAAAAAAAACAAACTGTTATAGTCTGTGCTTAGAAATCCTTCGAAATTAATGACATTAATTTCGAAAGATTTTAATGACATTAATTTTTATAAAAAATATAAGCATATTCTTTTAAAAACAACCACACATATTATTGATGGTTCGAAAAATCTGTTGAAAAATTAAACTTTCAAATAATAAATCAAACAAATTTATGTTATTTTTTTTGTCTACTTCATATGTAAAGAAAAATTATTGAATTGTGAGGTAGTTCAAAAGCTGTTGCATGCAACAGAATTGAGGAAATTGGTTACATTATCATATATTTCTTATTATTGCAATAACTTCTTTGGATTTATTTGAATATTTTTTCTTCTTTTTCATGTCTCTTAAAGTTAAAAAAACATTTAATAAGAAACCCATAATTATTAACCCAATAATATTAAACTTGTATGTAAACATCAACACGTCTTCTATAATAAAGTAGCACTAGCTATTTTAATTAATTTAATACTTTTGAAAATGGTATAATATATTTGCTCCTAAAGTTGAGATATTAAAAATGTTAGTTTATCTCGTATGGTTTTTCAATTACACATATAGAGCGTTTTAATTATTATTTGCAAACATATAAAATAAAACAGTTATGAATATTTGTCATCTTACACGCAAAAAGATAACACACATATAAATATTGATTTATAAAAAAAATTACATCAGAAGGATTTTATTAAGTCGGAAATATGTGTATCGATTAGTATAAATATATACAATTAAAAATATCAAAAATACTTTCAGGTACAGGCTAAAAGTAAACTATTTTATTTAGACTTTTTCTTTGATGCAAGTATAAAAATTCATTTCATGTGGAATAAAAAATATTCTAGGCCTTGTAGTATTATCTATAGTTACCATAAACAAGTATAATATACGTTGTGAAGACATTGTTGCTTATGGCTAAATTTGACACGGCCAGCGCGCGCTTGAAAGAGTTGTCATATTATGATTATCGGTTGAATAGTTTTTTTTGAGATACCCCCAGAATACTGGCATTAATATAATTCTCAAGATATTAAATAGGTATAATGGCTGATGATGAATATGATGGCGAAGAGTAAGTTTTTATTTGCTATTTTTCACTCAACAAGTGTCTAATAATGTATTTACAACTTATTTGAGGTTAGGTATCGAGTATAATAATAAACGAAGTGCGCATTTACTTTATTGTGTTGATTACTTACTAATATTTTATTTGTAATTTAATAGAGCCGGTGGGGGCGATTACGAAGACATCGAAGAAGATGAAAACATCGAAGAAGTCGAGGAACAAGATGTATGGAATGATTCATAATTATTTATTATTACGCACATACCCATCATTTTTTATCTGTAGTCATGAGACAATTTTATTTATTGAAAGCAACGTATAACTTTTCTAATGAATATACCCGTACCTTGACGAGTGGTAGATGCTCCCGTGCGTTTGGTATTGTGTTTCATTTGTCTCTTGTGGCGTCACTAACGATCCACTAACGGAAACACTTATGTTAGTTCTTTCATAAATTTCTTCTTAAAGGCTTGTGTGTTTGTGATATTTAAAGTCCTATCCAACTTATTTCATCCTCAAAACTTTATATAATGAGTATGATAAGCTGACTACTAGTCCTGTTTAAGTTATATCTTTCCATCCATATTCTACAAAAAAGTAGGGTCAAGTTACTGGGTAACAAGCAGTTCTCGTAGATAAAAAAATTTGCTGTTGTGATTCTGTGATATTGCAGTTTTGCAGTTTTTTTACGGGGGGGGGGCAAAGATTTTTGTCTGTAAGGGCAAGTCCTTGCAAAAATGGATAAATATATTGATTGAATTGGCATTTACTTGGTAAAACTTCATTATGACACGTGAAAAAATAGCAATGTATTTTAGTTCTACAAAATTTTTATAAGATATAGTTGATAGCTATTTCGATGATGGCGTGAGCCCAAATAGCTGTCAACCATATCTTATAAAAATTTTGTAGAACTTAAATACATGGCTATTTTTTCACCGTGTGGATGAATATATTTCAAATCCAGGGGAGAGAGTGGTCAAGTTCCACTCTTTTTCTTATTTTTGAGAAATATATCGAAATTTTGTTAATTAATCCTTCATCTGCATGTCACGTGTGTGTGAATTTGTATTGTTTTTAATTGTCGATAATTCATTTCAGGAGGATACTGAACAAGTCCAATTTCTTGCCCCAGGTCAGGCCGGAGGGGGTGTTGAGAAGTCAAAGCGAATAACAACAAAATATATGACAAAGTAAATAAGTAAAAAATGTATTTATCATATATATTCATTTGCTGTCTTCATTATTTTAATTATGTACTGACAAAAAGTTTCTGTATAGCTTTTATGATCAGGTTATTAAAAAAAGTTAAGTTGAGTATTTTCTACTTTCGATAAATTTAATGTAGCCATGACTTTTATCGACATAAAAGTATTGTTTTTTGGGTCTAGTTGAGGGGTTCACAAATGTTATTGTCAAAGGTAAAATTTTGAAACAAAAAATATTTGGCAGCTCACCTTTTTTTGTAAATAAATATTTTCTGTTTTTTAAAAAAACAACCTTATAATTATACCGTAAAAATTTTTTGGTCAAATTAACAATTTTTACTAAATATATATTATTACTTATATTAATTATTTTTACTAATAAACAATATTTTTTTCACCGTGTGGTGTATTTAATTGCTTGTTTGAAACTCAATCCTGCAATCTGTGCTCAAATGTTCTAGTGTCAATATGCAGAACAGATGCGATATGGCTGTCTTAATTTTGATCTCAAGTTTGATTTTTGAATATCAAATGATTTTTTTGTATAGGTTCTTCTGAATAAAGAAGCCATTTAATGAGCATGTCTAAATATATCTGGAATATATCTTAAGCGATAGTTCTTTGGAATTCAATTAAATTCTTATTACAATAGGATGTTTTTGCTTCCTGTTCTCTTGCAAATCCATTAGTCTGGGCTACATGAAAAGGGATTTTTTTCATATTGAATATAATTTTTGAACACTCACAGGACATATCAATAATTCACGCTGAACATAATTAGTCCATGAGATACATGAAGAATACTGCCCTTTTGTGAATTAAAATAGTAATTTTTTTGATCTTGAAGTGGAATTAATGTTGAATAGAACTTGAAATTGAGAGATAAATAAGTTAGTAATGCAAGATATCATTTTATTATTGAAAAATGGATGCATGTGTGTGTAAATTAAACATCTCTCTCAAAACTCTAAAATAATTTATTGTAATATTTTCAGATATGAACGGGCGCGGGTCTTAGGGACGCGTGCCCTACAGATAGCAATGTGTGCACCAGTTATGGTGGAACTTGAAGGCGAAACAGATCCTTTACAAATAGCAATGAAAGAGCTCAAGCAAAGAAAAATTCCCATTATTATAAGAAGATACCTGCCAGATCACTCTTACGAAGATTGGAGTATAGATGAATTGATCATCATAGATCATTAGACAATTAAATATGAATCAGTCAGTTTATTGATTCTCATTATTGACTGAGGCCAATTATTAAACATGGTTTAAATGTTGACATTCATTACATCAAAACCTCTACGTAAAAGGGTTGCTGCCATGAGAAATATATTATTTTAAGATCATTAATATTTTATTTAAGTTCTTTAGACCTAAGTTCAGGTGGACCAAAAAACATTTTAAAATGCGTTGATTTTTAAGTAAAAAGAAATAATCAATGTTTCATCAAAATTGTCACATTGTTTCACATCGTATTGGTTGGTTTTGATGACAAAGATTGGGACTGTCCAAACAGGAAAATTGCACCTTTATTTGTAATATGTCAAACCTCTCTTCTTGAAAACTATAATATTAAAATGATTTGATATTTTTTTCGTTATTTATTTGATTTTTCATATTATATTGAAGAAAATATGTCAATAAAGATATTCGAAACCTAATAAGCATTAATAGGATATGAATTATTTCTGAAGTATCTATGTAACTATACTAAAAAAATACAAAGACCATTTCTTCAATAACATCTATTACAAATGAATCTCTTGGGTATTGTAAATCAAACACTTTTGAGTTCATTAGCCTTCAATTCGTTCATATGATGAAAAGTGATCAGGTGTTAATTCAAATTGCGTTCTATGGAAGACATTCATTTGATCACATTGCCTGCAATTGTCTAAGCAATGCTATAGTTATATATATTGTTAATGTCAGAAAAGCAATGCAAGTAACTTGCAATGATTCAAATATATTCCATATGGGCTAATGCAAGATTGGTACACCTGAAAAAATATTTTGTTTGAATTTTCTATTTGCTGATAATGCGTGTCTCTGAGAGTATACGAGCCAGATTCTTTATGTATTGAAATTTGCAAATCGTTCTGATTCTAATGTTGAATTATGTTTTCATCACTTCTTGACACTTAATATTACTAGAGTTCATTGTGCATATGAAGGTGGTCACCCATTTTGATATTTGTTTCATCTCTATCAATGCTTTTTAAATCGTTAAATTTTGTTTCGATTAAATCAGACAGAATCAGATCTACTTTGTGTTGAATAGCAAAAGTCTTATTTTAACAAAGTGTTTAATTATTCTGGATAATTTATTATTCCAGGTCTTAAAAGATAAGCACAATTATTGTTTCAAAGTGAATATTGAATGTTCACTTCTTTATATACTTAAATAAAAGCAATTTTTTAAATACTGAAAAAATGTTTTTTTTTTATCCATGTCTGTTCTTAATGCAGGTGTAAGTATGGCTTTTTAATTTCTACGACAACAGTTTTTTACTCGGTAACTCGACTAACAATTTTCAAACTACGTGTAGGAAGGTTAGGGCTAGGAAAGAACTAATGTTTATGTATGCAGGCTTAGCATAGGTTAGAGATTCATATATCTATAAAAACAATTGTCTTGAGTGAACATATTTGATCTACAGAGCCAATATATTTCTTGTCTTTTATTTATTTTCCCCATAATTTGTATATTCACTACAAAAAATTACAACTAATGTTAAACGTTGATTCAGTGGATAAAATGTTTTATTAAGATTGGACCGTTTTTGCTCATCGCTAATGTCATAATGAATTGATCTAAATAAAATAAAAATGTGGAATAGTAATAAACATTGTGCGTTATTTTTTAATACAATGCCTTTCCTCCAAGAAGTGGCAGTTAACATTTTAAAAATTATACAAATTTTATATCTGCAACTTCTTGACTATCAAATAACGATTAAAACTGATACACCCATTACCTGTTGAGCTTCAGAAAAGATATTCCACCATCGAAGATTTAAAAAGAATTCAGTAGTATTGTAATTACATAAAACTTATAAATATTATCTGGCTAGATTAGGCTATAATTTAAAAAAATAATTGGAGCGACTTGATATGTTTTATAATCAACTATCAACTGACTTCAACCAGCCATCTCATAAGTTGAGACATTGACAGTAAGAGGGTTCAAATATAACTTAAGTGAAAATAAAAAAAAAGTGATTCACAAGTATTTTTTTTTCTTTTTTTCAATGCTTAACATTCTAGAAATAAATTAGCCTTCGAAGTATACATATGCTAAGTCGGTATATTACACTAAAAATAATACGCAACACCTTTTTTATAATTGAGACAAAATTTATGAATAATTTAAAATTTTTAGTTACAAATTACTCAAATATTTTTCTTTGTGTGGAAGTCCTAAAAAGTGAACTTGAGTTATTGTAATTTTGTTAAAATTTTCAATAGAAACCTAAAAAATAAACAATGTACTAAATTACTTTTCGGTATGCATTGTTACAATTTCATAAAATAATTAAGATTTGAACATGGTGACATTAAGTAAAGCAAAGTTAAGGTGTATAACTATTTGTATTTTCTGGTCAGTGTGATTCTTTTTAGGCGACACATATTTCAATTGTTTCAATTTGTGAGCTCATTACAATTAAAATACACAAATGTTCTAAAAACTTTCATTAATATTACGAGTCTAATCACTTGGATAAATCGCTTTTTGTTTTGATTGATTAAAGAGTTAAATTAAGAACTATAAAATTGATGAATTATATATGGCAATTTATAATTAAGTACTTACTATTGCATAGCTAATGTTTCAACTAATCTTTTTATTTGTTTCATTAAAATAAGTAAGTACATAATGGATACTTGAACTGTCATTCATTGATATTTAATAAGATCTTTGGAATATTTTTCACTTTAGATATTGAGCCTATTTTAAAAGCTACATTCGCATTGTTTTTTGCCAAAAGTTAAAACGAACAAAATTCGATTAATTTTCAAAGTTTTTACATGCAAGTATTTTGTAATCGTATAATTATAAAAATGGGAAAAGAGAAAAGACACGACGATACTAAAATTAAGATATAAAACGACCTGTTTCTTGTGTTTGTAGTAATATAGTTATCCTTAGACGAAGCAATCTATATGTTAATTCGTATGGATTTATTTTGACGTATGCGCGCTTATGGGCGGGAATTTGAAAAGAAATAAAATTTCGCATCCATCGTTTGGCGTAAAACGTTGCATGATTGAAAACCTCTATCGCAGTGGTCGTTGTCTAGAAGGCAATGAAAATAAACCCTCCCTAGCCGTTATAACGTTATGTATGGTAATTTATACGGAAAAAACTCGTAAAATTCTATGCGGTCAAGATGGTCGGACATTCCCTAATAGGTACGTTACATAGAGTGTTCATGCGAGGGTATTGTGGATTGTTTTTCCTTTATTGTTTTCTTTTATTTGTCGGTTGTTTTTCGCCAGAGATAGACTCCGATAGGCTATATAGATAGGATAATTCTACGTGACATTACTTAATGGAATGAATTTGTGATAGTGGCCGTTACTTAAATCTTTTTTCGTTACTTTATATTCATTTGTTCTTTCAGAATAAAATAGGAAAGTAACTGCTATGCATTCTAAAAGTTAAACAACCTCACCATTAAAATTATTACGCCGTACAAATATTTTAATTGAAATAGAAAACTGATTTGGAGCACTGGATTATTTTTCTTGTGAAAGAAAACACGTTATTTTCCGTGTCTCAATGATTAATGTTTAATTTTATCTATCGATAATTTTAAAGTTCTTATCTGTTATTTCTTGGTGGGAATGCATTATATTTCATATACTAAAAACACACTCGACTTATCAATTGATGATTGAAACCGGTCTTTATCATAAATATATTGTGAAAATAGAACTAAAAATGTATTGTAATTACATAACATATGAATCTATTTTTTAACAAACAGTCAGTCACAGAGTTTTGGAAACGTTTTCATGACTGGTGAGTATTATTAAATTTAGTCCATTCCCCATTGAGCCTAATAAAACAATAGTCCAACACCAAAGTATTGAAGAAAAAATGGACTGTGGGTATTCAGCAAACTTTTGATGATTATCAAAACAAGTCAGGTTATATTTCAAACGAATAATTATTATATCTTAAACTGGAATGCTTTTAAGCTGTTACCGTTTTTGAAAATCAACCATCTGAAATCTGTCGTCTCAACAGTTGACACGTAAGCCGTCCAATGATTAAATTTATTTGCATTCATCGAACGGTTTAAAGATTATAAATGCAATATAATCGATGAAATATAATATTAAAATCACGTAAGAGCTGCTTTATGAATATACATTATTACATTTTTTCTATCGTATTTGATGTCCATTTTAGAAAAATATACATAATCTTAGCAACCGGTTAACCACTACTTTTAATAAATGTTTGATTGTAATTATTAACTTATCTCATCTTATTTCGGCATCTTCAGGCATTTTATCACACGAATGCAATTAAACTGGCAAACAGTTAACAGTTTGCATGGCTTATATAAGAGGAATTCCACAAAAAAACATAAACCACAAAACTAGGAGCTTTCATTTTTTTTATTAATCCTGATTTTAATTATGATATAGACTGAAGGTGCTTGATGAAATTTGAATTTTATAAACAATAGAGCTAATAGGTTTTATGATGAAAGGTTTTTACGATAATCAAATGTAATTGGGTAATTTTAAACCTGCTTATTTTCAATTGGTAGGTTATTGTGGGATTACATATATATTAACTGACGTATGTAAATCTGAAATTTTTCAACTGGTCGATCAATTAAAATAATTTTACGTACGGGATTAACAAAAGAGAATCCGGAAAGTTTTTTAACTTATTGATAAAGAATGTCATCATTCAACAATTTCCATTTATTTGTAATATTTATTATAATAGCGTTTGATGTCAATAAATGGAAATGTTTTTATAAGTATGCTATCAAATAGATTGAAAACTATGCAGCCATAAAGTTAAAATATAAAAATCAGAAGGTTGGTATCACCTTTCAAACTCTATGGATATTTTTATTGGATCGCCATAATAATATATTTGAATTTCAAATAGCGGTTCGAGAGCAAGATTGAGTTGCTGTCAGTGGTCAGTCGATACTGCAGGTAGCCCCTTGGGATAATTTAGTGTAAATTACATATTTTTTTCGTATTCATCAATTCATGTACATTCGCCTAGGAAAAATATGAAATTGGTTCCGTTTAGGATAGGTTTTATTGAATATTAGCATAGAAAGTAAATAACGGAAAAGGGAGTGAATACGAAATTTTGGCGTGGAAAACACGATAAAGGGCAGACATTTCTTTTACTCAAGTAACGTTCTCACTTAAATTTATAATATCATGTTATTTTGATCTAAGAACCAGTAAAATAGTATCGAGTTTAAAGCGCTTTTTAAAAGAATAACTAAATATTTAAAAACCATATTCTTTAGCGTTTTTTTCTACAATATGTTTTATGATTATTCATAATTTCGCTCATCGCGAATATTATCAACTGATCATAAAACATATTGTCGAAATAAGTACTAAAATGTGCTTTTATTATTTAAAATATCATGCCTTTTCATCAAGAAATGACGAACGAATGAAGTAACATTTTTAGAAATGAACAATAACTAATTTTCCAAGAAATATGGTATTGCTTTTTCATTGTAGTTTTTTCATGGAAGTCTATTTTACAAATATAAAAAAAAAACCTCACGCGTTCCCTGATTAGCTTTCATACGTTTATTTCAGTACTAAATTTTTCGAAAATTAATTGAATAGTTTTCGTGTAAAACAAATAAGTTTACACACAAAAGTATTGACACTTTTATTAAGCGGTACTTTACAGAAATGTATAAAATTAGCTCATTTAACCACTTAGAAGATATTCCAATAATTAATATTTTAAATATTATTTCAGTAGTAATCAGATTAACGATGAAAATCCGGCTATATAAGTAATAACACAAAATATCTAGTACATGATAGTTTTGACACTCTTGAAACACTTATATATTTGAGAATCAACTATCAACACACTGTTATAGTTGGTTTGGAGCATTTAATGAAGTTGTTCATAATTAAATCCTTATTTTTTTTACACTTAAATGATATGGGATGTAAAACATGTTCCAATTGAAAGGTATTTTTTTTGATTTTCTGAGTAATAAATTTTAGTAAGAGAAAAAAGAAATTTAGCAGTATGCTTGAGAAATTTTGAAATAAATTTGTCCTTGGTCTCGTATGACACGGTTATATGGTTCAGCAAAAACTTCATGTAATACAAAGCCGTGTTACATAAGGTTGGAAGTTTATATAAAATTGAGGTTTGCGTTCAAAAAAGAAAAAAAATCGAAGATAGTTTATATAAATATGTACTTTATTATTTTAAATAAACACATATACATTTACATTTTAATTGAAGGAAACGTTAATAACGTAATATATCATTCATTCATCATCGCTATCACTTAGAATTCTACATTTTTACTCTTTTTCGAGATCGGTTGTGAGTTTTCGTCATCGGAAGATTCTGATTTCTTTGTGGTTTTAGCCTTAAAAGATCGCTAATAAGCGATTTTCTGCTTTTAGAGAATACATCTTTACGTACTGCGACTATATAAAATGCTCAGCAGTAGAATATTGCAAGTCACGTTAGTCAAAGTTTACAGAAGTGTGAAAAATAACTAAACATGTTAATGACACACTAACACCATAAACCCAGTCAGTAGCCATGTGTAGTATACAATGCGTAAACACATGAGTATATTTTTTTATCACATGAAGCTGATTGTGTTTGAGACTGGATATTAAGGATCTTCAGATTTTAAATAGATTAGAAATATAATTGGAAAAGTAATTTTCATTCATATTTTATGGTTTAAAAAGCATATCATATATTACCACATTACAGACTTTATTAAAGATTTTCTAGCTCGCTTTTTGCTGAATTATATAGAGATATTCCAATACTGAGTTTTTTTTAAACAATCAACAGTGTTGGAGTTAGCTAAGCTAATAGACAATCGAGAAAAATCAGTTTTTATTCCAAGTAAACATATATAAAATAGCTCTTATAAATTTTTTTTGAGACTGTTAACTCTTTTATATTTTGAAGTGTTAACTTTTACTACAAAAGAATCAGCTTTTTTAACAATTTAGACAGTAGCATACAAAGGGTTAATATCAATAATTAATTTAGATGAATATTTATTGCGATTTTCAATGCGTCCTGTAAGTCAATAGCAGAAATTTAAAGGGTTTTAGGAGAGAAATTGTGTATGAGCGTTTTTAGGCTCATAATGTAATAACAGTAAATTAAATGAGAGTTTTTTTATTGATAGACTGCAGATAGATATCATCTACCGCTTAATTCGCTTAATTTGCTTCACTTTGAGACGTCTGCTGTCAGATTGTTAATAATTTCTTTTAACACGGTGAAAAAATAGCAATTTATTTTAGGTATACAAAATTTAATAGATATATTGGCCCACGCCTTTATCAGAACTAGATTTTTTACCGTATCAATGAATTTCTTTTAAGTATTAGCTGTCAATTCTTGGTGAAAAAATATTACATTTCACAGAAAGGCTTGTATTTATGATTTAAAACATCTTAAAAAGTAAATATATGTGGATAGAATGTAGAATTGCAATAGTTTATCTCTGAGCCACAGATAATCATTCGATAAAAACTTTTAAATTATATTCAGAAGAAAATAAATGGAAAACAGAACCGAGTTGCCTAGACAAATAATAATTTTCGTAGTTCAGTTGATAAATTTAGTCGAGGACGCTCCGAACAAATTCACCCGAGCGCCTCATTTTATCTTGGTAGGTAGCAACATTTTGTAACTTATTCGAATCCATCTAACGAATCTCGCTTTTTAAAATGTAAATAAAGCCGGGGAAATTCCCGGATTTCCAGTGTTTTCGCTCCCGCTGTCCTCCGCATCTCGGCAATCCGCCTAATAATATTTACCCTACCTTGCCTTGCGAGTCTCTGGTCTCTTTTATTCAAATTAATGCATAAAATCGGATTTCGACTTCTTATTTTGGAGTTGGAATTTCTTGTTCGTGCAACTTGGGAAGTGAAGTGCTTAGCAACTGTCTTAGGACAAAGATTGTTTTGGCTTTGCTCTTATACGATATTTTACGCGACACTGTATTGTTTCACGCACATTTGCATCAAAATATTATGTATACAATAATCGTGAATAGTTTTCACATAAATTCACAAGCAATCACTTGATAAGTCTCGCGAAGAGAAAAATCGGTGATGACCATAAAAAATATTGTGGTAGTATGTCCTACAAAACGTGTTTTTTTATTTGAAATATCATGCCCTTTCATCAAGCAGTGACGGTTAACATTTTAAAAGTGATACATAAATTTGCTTGGAGCGTAGTCGAACTAACATATATTCATTATATTAAATATTGTTTTAGATTCAATGACGCGTTTAGATTTGGAGTTAGAGGCAATCATTTGTTTAAGCACTATTTTAAATATCATAATAAGCAACTAAACAAATCTAAAATTATGGCTTTTTACAATATGTAAAAAACAGATACCTTTCAAGCACATTATAGAAAGATAATTATTGTGTTAGTATATATAAATATACGAAATAAAAAGTCAACCGAGCAAGTTCAATAAAATTTACCTAAAGCAGTATTTTCCAGTGGCATCTTCATTGGCAGACTGGTAATGAGCTTCAGAAGAACAAATAATTTCTGCCTACGACTTTTTAAAACAACATAATATGACATGATGAAGAATAGAGAAATTTTCATTTTGACCTCGTACGAGTCTTAAGAAATATATCACCAGGAAAATTTTCAAACTATATTGTGAATATTATTTACAATCATGACTAAAAAAATGATACGGTAAGGCGAAATTCGGGTCGCTAGTGACAAAACGTGTGGAATCGTACAAAGTTGTAACAATTTAAACATAACAATATAATTTTTAATTTGAATCGTTAAAACTTTCTACGGTTCCACATATTTTTTTCGTCTTTCGGCATTTTCAGGCATTCTATCACGGATGCAATAGAACAGACAAATTTAATACTGAAATTCCATCAAGAACCTTCAGTTGATGTCATAAAATTTTATTTTAAATTATCAAAATATTACATATTTCAATATATAGTTCAGTTTGCTTTTTAAAGAAACGATACATCTATAAAATTCAATTTGACAAAAAAGTGCATTGAACACTATTATCATACTATCATAACACATATTTTTAAGCAATGGTCCAAGTCAAGTTGATCTAATCATGCTGTTTTCACAATCAATGATTTTTTATATGAAGTGAATATAATATTTTTTACCATTCTAAGTAAAAATGATATATTGATTAAATTTCATAAAATAATAATTAATTAAAATTCATGTTTGTTCACAATGTTTCTCTTCGATGGAAACTGTTCATTGTCCAGATGCTAAACCTCTCTTCATAAAAAAATGGTTAGTAATAGAAAAGATAGTTGCTTAGGGCAGGATTAGTGGTTCGTTTATAGCTCTCGCTACTTTTCATTTCTTTTTTTTGAATCGGAATGGTGAAAAACATTGACTACTGTTCCAATGATTTAATTACTATATTAATATATTCAAATTGTATAATAACAACTGTTGCATCAGAGCTGTAATTATTATAAATAATTGTTTTTTGTCTAAACATTCATAACTCTGAAATTTATTATTCAATTTCAAATATTGAATAAATTTTAAATTTAATGTTTATTTGAATTTTGGGTCAATATTATCTTTGAAGAATCTCACTGAATATGAAAATCATCATACAGAAATAGGTTTTATAGCAAGCAACCTTATGCATATATTTCACCCTCTGGGAAATCCAAATAAATGTTTATCCTTAGAAAACCGTAAAATATTTATATTTTCTAGGAGGAATTTTTCCGTAACATACTTCTCTGGAAATCATTTATATATAAGAAATAAGGCTTCTGGGGGTATATAACGGAGGGAAGAAGGCGTGGTCAACGGACGGAAGCGTATCTCTGCAAGTACGTCACGACGGGTAGGCGTGGTCTCGTCCAAAGTATTTTTCTCATTTTCTAGAATCTCCAGGGAAAATGTTTTCTTTTATATATACGTAGAAAAACGTGACATAAAGAACACTCGTTAAGTTTATACGTTTTAGAGACCTGAAGGTTGGTTTTCCATTGGATGGAAACGAACAAAGGATGTTTGACTCAAGTATTTGCAGTCGTAATAAATTGGATCGACTTTTCTTTTAGGAGCGCAAATAAAAATGAACGCTATAAAATCAAAGGTAGTCATTTTGTTTCTATAATTTAATATCATTAATTAAGAAATGGGACGATTTAATTTCTCTCTTATCTATTAGACATGAGTAATAGTAAGTTAAATGTAGAAATTAATAATTACCCAACCTCGTCATGTTAAAATGTTGACAAACAATTGTAACGCGCTAATATCATTGAAAAGCATCATAATACAATATGATATGTGTATTAAATGATCCCCTTCTGAGCCATATAAAGTATATTTCAAGAGTGATTATTTCGAAAATCAATTATGGAATTGAACGAACTTATAAATATTTTCAAGAAAAATCATGATATATTTTTAGTACAAAAATTGGTTTTACATATCAAGTAATACTCTTACATTGTCAATAATCAACTATCAATAAATCTCTCAGATTATTAATTAAATAAAATAATTTTAAGAAAGCCTTTTTGGAAAACTATGTATTCAAAAAAAGAAATAAAAAGCTAATCTTTTGACAATAGTTATAAATAAATAAAATTAAGCTGTCATAATTCAATTGCTGTTCTGGTAAATCCCAACGTTTTTATCAATTTTAATCTGACTATTATTAAAAAGATAGTGATTTATTTACCGAATATATGAATAATATCTCTGAGAAAAATATCTATCCCGTATGGTGTACCAATATTGTAAATTAAATAAATAAATATTAACCAAATTAAGAATCAGCAATAAGCTATTTTATTTGGGCTTAAATTTAATACAAATTAATATTAAAAAACATACTTTTGGAATAAATAATAAACGAGGAAAAATATTGAATTTGCTAACCGTAACAAACTAATTCAAAGCATCTGATATTTGATGTGAACTATTGTTTTTAATTTTTTAATAATAATTATTAATTAATAAAAAGCATTTTTTGGATGAGCTATAAATAATTTAAAAATATGGTCAAATAAGTCAATAATAATAATAAAATTTGTGCGACAGTTGTGACGCCAAATACATAAGACAAAAAGTGATACTTTAATTAAAAAATTGTATATTTAATGTTACTCTAAATAAGTTATGTTGATACTTTTTGAACTTTAAGCGATTGAATTGAGTTTCGTATTCTCGAATTGAGTCATTGATTTCAATGGCTGTAACATGGACCTATTGCAAATTAGTCGAAGTAAATCAGTCCAAAGGAATATTATTTATTTCATAATACCTAATACAATAACGAAAACTATAATTTAAAACAGAAAATATACTTCTGTCTGTTAGTCTCTTCCTTAACGGTGAATATTAGCTACGTGACGTTTGTATAATACATTCCATTTGTTCATGTTTTAGTATTTTTAATTTTACATTTCACATTAACATAAATTGATAGAATGTATTTTGTGGGTGTTTATTAGGTGCGATTCATGGCTATATTTTCAACTTTCAACATGATCTAGTCTTAGATCAAACGAGAAGTGTCAACAAAGATCAACTGCTATCAAAATATTTAGGGATATTTAAAACCTATAAATTTTAAATTGGTAGGAAAGAATGATTAAGATTTTATAAACCGAACCCACGTTTCGTAATAGATATAATAATAAAGAATAGCAAAAAATGAGCTGTTCATTTAAAATTGGTTGAGAATT
The DNA here is from genome assembly GCA_028555115.1 of Himalopsyche japonica. Taxonomy (NCBI): domain Eukaryota; kingdom Metazoa; phylum Arthropoda; class Insecta; order Trichoptera; family Rhyacophilidae; genus Himalopsyche; species Himalopsyche japonica. Next base: position 1,065,840 of record JAHFWJ010000488.1, on the reverse strand, counting down.
TAGTTGTGTTCTATTTTTTTTGAATTAACGATGTATTGTCTATGATATATAATATGTAATAAGATTAAAGCTTAAATTAAATTAAATTAAATAGTGACGAAACGCGTATAGCGATTTAACGATTCGAATTTAAATGTGGAGCAATATCGTTTAAATATCAGTTTAAATAAATATTTATGAAACAGTAAATCCACTAATAAAACTATATGGGTTATCGCATGGCATATTGCACAGTCACGCATTGCGGCCGCATGTTTCCATAATATTATTTGTGTTTACCATACTTGTTGAAACGTAAAATCAGAAAAAAAACATTCAATAAATGCACGTCCGCAAAAAACAACAAGTGAAACGCAGCGTAGAAAATGTGCGTGAGAACGGGGCAATGTGCGTTTCAGTTTTTTCTTTATTTATGTTTGAGCCGGCGGGCAAAAATCTCATTTTTCCACTGGATTCAGTAAAAAAAACCAAGCTATACTTATAGAAAATTTCTGCCTTTATGAATATATTTTTAAAACGATACAAAAATTTTATTTGAAAAAGAAAATCTGCATAGATTTCCATATAACAACGCGGCACGGATATTTTAATATTCTTTAATTAATTAATATCGTGTAGAGGTAAAAATTTGTACTTGTGTTAAATAAAATATAATATTGTCAATCCGCCGACTATAAGCGTTTGCCGAAGTTTATTTATTCCATACACAAAAACAATGTGAATGCTATTTCATAAAAAATGCAAGTAATATTAAATTTTAAATTTAGTTATTAATTTTTAATTTTAAATTTAGATAAAAGTAGATAGTTCTGACGATGGCGTGAGCCGAAATAGCTATCAACTATATTTGTTAAAAATAATTTTGTAGAACTAAAATACATTGCTATTTTTTCACCGTGTTATAATGGAGTTCTACCAAGTGAATGCCAATTCAATCAATAAATATTAAATTTATTTCCGCATTTATGACAATGATAGATAATAGAAAAAAATAGAGATTTGTATTTCGAATCAAGCAAGCTATTCATCTTGATAAAATGGCATATTTTGGATTAAAAACTTTTCATGTGAGTTGTAATATATCATCTTAAGGATACTTCGTTAATTGGACAAAGACAAGAAAATGTGACGATATAGTTTGACGAGTGTTTTTATGCTGCGTTGTGTTGTGCGTTACGTTACGCATGATGTTTTAAATAATAAAAACATTTTAGTACTTATTTATTAGTCGACAATGGTTGCAATGAGCGGAACCGGTCCTGATCATGATATATTGTGTACACAAGTACCAAAAAAAATTTTTATACTAAAAAAAAACGACACTGGTATCACCTTTTGAAAAGTTTGAGTATTCCATAAAACAGATGCAATAAAACTAGCCCACAATATAAAATTTGCGTCGGTTATATACAAGAAGAACTTTTTTTAATTTTTTTAATTTTTTATTATTTTATTATTTTGGTTTAACTTATAATGACACTCGATTGCATATGGCAAGTTTAATAAACGATAAATACCGTTAATGAGTTTTTGATGAAAGTATTTTACAACAAATAATAATCAACTATTGATAATATTCGCTTGCAATAAACTTAAACGTTAAGATTATTTATTTTTTAAGCAATTCATTGCATTGACATTTTAACTGTGAATGAATTTACAATAAATTTGTAAGTCATTCCTGTTCTTTTATTATTAAGGCCATCATGCACTGGAGTTCGAGAACGGTTATTGTGGTAGGTTTTTAGTAATGTAATAAAACGATAACAATTTTTCACACTCTATCGTAAGGTGGCAGACCATTCCAGGCCATTTTTCCGCATAAGGAAATAACGTTACACTGGCATCATGCACATTTCTAGCGGCTTACACTCCCAAAGCAATAAAACGTGTTTTTCATTTTCACTGAGAATGTAAATAAGTGCTTGCCCGCATTCAATAAACTCGGGAAACGTTCACGGAATAATTTATGATTATTCAAAGTGCAAAAAAATAAACCTACATTAGCTTTCTTACGATTATATGTCAATATAAGGAAAGACGTAGGCTTACGTGTACCGGTAAAATATTAAATGCTTGCATGCATAGATAATAAATGGATTTTTTTATTCAGTAACTTTTCAGAAATACAGAAAAATATTAACGTAATTATTGTTCTTAACACTTTTTAGTGCTGATTTAACACAATTTGTTTCAATACTGAATGTTGAAATATGACAATATATAAGTGTTTGCAAAATGATTAATCAATGCCACGCAATTGTTAATTTGGCCTGCCCAACCTTTAGACATTCTGTGTACCTGAGTACCTGCTGAATCTGTAGAAACATTCAACATAAGTGATGACATAGACAATATATCCTAGTGCAGCGATTGCCAAGGTTTTGGACATTAAAGAGTATCATAACATATATAAAAGTATAGATGTATAAAATGTGTTTTTTTATTTAAAATTGTATCAACACTAAAATTAGTCAATTGTAAATTGGTTTGATTTTCACAAGAAATAAACTAGTAAACATTTTAAAAATGACTATATGAATATGTAAATGTCACTTATTTAGTCTTATTCAACATAACCATTGGATAATATTATTACATTATAACTCTTATATAGTCTCCCTTCTCAATAAACACTGTAAATATACAATACATATTACACAAATTAACACTTTTAATTAAAAATCATAAATATGAAATGATTCTGTTATTCATGCTTTTCCAGTCAGACAAATTTATGTAACTATTTTCACGTGTTTAATGTAACATATATATAACATGTATTCAATCGGTCCGTTAAACACTTAATGATATATGAAAAAAATCTTTAGCACAGTCCATTAGTATAAGTTATTTCTTTCATCACAAGCAAATCTCTAATTATTGCGTAATTAATTACTATAGTAACGAGCACGTCATTAATTTTACGACCTTTTCATTCGAAACAAAAAAAATCAAGTTTACAATATAAAATAAAAGAGCTTTTCTGTACTTAATACTGTATAATGAACTTTTATGAATAAGTCAAAACCAGTTATGCAAAGTTTTATAAAGTTGTAAAGTCGGGGAATAACTTGTTTTAATTGCAAAAAATATGCATATATTATTAATTCAAAGTAAGTGAGAAAGTTTTACTTATTGATTTAATTTACAAATACTTGATAAATCAAGATTACAAAATTACAGAAAAAACAGGGTTTGTGTTTAATAAATATAACGTAAAGTTAGTGATAATTATTTCGGTTTCACACCATTGTCAGAAAAATCAACGTATACTCTTTTTAAGGTATTTGAAGAGCAATTTAAAAAAAAGTTATAGCTCCAATTTTCAATTCATTTTTTGTATAACAATATTGATATGATTATCTTCGAAATAAAATCGTATGATGGCGTAAATTTTCTTCAATAAATTAAATACAAATACATCCATGGATGTTTATCTTAAATAATCAAGAAGATTAATCGGCATTTTTCTTTGTTTTTCTCCTTATCAATAGTAAATTGCTCAAAAATATCTTCCATTATTATTTTTCTGCACGACATTTGAAGCAATTGCCTCTACTCGAATCGTATATATGAAATTGCTGTGTTAACCCACATCGCAAAATTACGTATCAAATGAAATTGCCAGCCAATTATCTAATTTTCTGTTATTATTTAACAACCACCGTACTAATTTAACAACTACATATTATAATGTTCAATTTTGATATTTTTCACAAAGTTCAGTTAGGTCAGATTTATTTTTTACCCCATAATAGCTTCTTGATTAATTTTATTAATATAATACAAGAGTAAAATATGTATGAAAAATTTATATTTTCACTAACACTTTGTTGAATGTTGAAATTATTTTTTAAGAAAAAAATGAATTGATTGAAGTTTTTTGGTAATTTTAGCTTTTATGTTATTAAGCATTTCGTGTTATTGTAGCACATTACAAAAATTTACAAAATATAGAAAGAAACAATTTTTGCAAGAAGTTTTGCAAATATATTTGATGAGGAAATATTTGTAATAAATTTCATCCCAAATAGTTTGAAAAATTTCACATTTTCATTACTAACGCCGCTAGTTTCGTCTTTCAACATCTTCAGGCATTCTATAACTCAGATGAAAGATGAAACCCGTGTCGCTAGTGATCAAATATGTAGAATTGTACAAAATTTTAGTAATTCAAATTTGATATTGAAATTCCATTAAGCACTTTTAGTATATTCATAAATTATTTCTATTACTTTTGATAGTAAAAATGGATTTAGAAATGTTAAAATTTTGGTCTGGGTTTCGCCTTTCGATTTTCATGTATTCTATTCTATGCAATAGAAAATAGACACATGATATTATAATCAAATCAGTTGTTATAAAAATTCTTTCCGATACATATTTAGTTTCTAGAATTAATGCTTATAATTTTTTGTTTCTCTCACATATAACCGATGCAAACTTTTTATTGTGCGTCAATTAAAAAGCATACTTGTTGTAGAATGCCTGAAGATGCCGGAAAGCAAAAGGTCGTTAATGAGCGCTTGTGGAAATATGATTCAAATTTAATCTTTTAATTACATCAAGGAGATTCAATGGATATCGTAAATTATAAAAAATGAAATATTTTTAACGCGTTTATCATTAATAATATTTTAACATATTTTCAAATAATAAAAACATTTGATTTTCTATTGTTTTTATGTTAGTCGAATATTGATTTGTATTCATATTCAGTCTGTTTTGTGATAAAAAAATAAAGAATGCTAGATGTTTTTTGCCCGCAACGTTTGGTTAAGCCAAAGAAAAATACGACCACGATTTTCATTGCAGTGTCCATTTCACCTTTAAGCCCATGTCGGTTCTTTGATTCATCTATCTAAGCCTGTATCGTGTGGCATGAGAACCAATAAAGCAATGAGGCGATACACGCGATCAAAGAGACTTACCAACACTCCGCGTAAGTGAGCTTGCGGTAAAAGCTCAAAGCTATATACGTGCTTTTATGGGAAAATGAAATGTGTCTTCGAAAAAAACATTCTAAGCAGTGGCGACGAGGGAAATAATTTACTTTAATATACGAAAAACGGTACAATTAATTATGTCTTTTGAAATAATTAATATTATGTCGTTATTATTTACTTTGAAAGTGTTAACTGTCACTTCTTGATGGAAAGGCATGATATTTTAAATTACTACATTATTCTTTTTTGAGTGAGGTTGATTAACACACAATGGTCGCAATGGTTAAGATGTAAGCAGTCAGAGCCTTAATAATATTGCATGTTAAGTTGTTATCTGTCAATTCTTTATGGGAAGGCATGATATTTTAAATAATAACACATTTTCTTAGAAGTTAATAATGCTCGCCATCAGCGAAATCGGTACTGATGATAAAATATATTTTGTAAAAAAAATCAAAATGTTTATTTATAATTTAAAATACAATTCTTATTTACTGAATGATCGTTTTATTGATTTCTTATTGGGAAGATTATTATTTATTTTTTAATGTGGTAAATACATTTTTAATGTAAAACACATATTTGAAACAATCCAAAAGTATTTTTAATAAATTATGAATAGTATTTTGATTTTCATTTAGCCATTGATTTTACTGCATTTATAAGTTGATGACTGGAAAGTAGTCATAATGAATTATTTTTTAAAGTTTAATGTTATATGACAGCAAATACTTTTCCTTTTTAACCTGTTTCCTGCGAAACCCCGCAAAGTACGGAATATCTGAAAAATAATTTCAACAATTTTGGTGTAAGGTAAATTTATAGAAATTAATTACTTAGATAAATCTGGCTCATCAATTTTTGGCACTGTTATTTTTTAATATATTTAAGTATCAACAATCACCTCATTGCAATTTGCTCTCTCAATGCAAATATTACCGTTCTGTGAGTTATTTTTTTTATGAAAAACAAATATTCAAAACAATTTGAATGAAAAATTCACTTAATGATATATATGGTATCCATAGCTGAAGACAATATTATAATAAATGAATTAATTATATGAGAATGACAATAAAAAAAAGACATAAATATACAGAAATAAAATAGCAGTTGATTGTAACTAACTGTTTCGACACTCCAAATAGTTTAAATATATAATTTTCTATAATTTTCGTGAATTACGTGAAATTATTAAAATAAAAATTATACGAATCATAAAAGATTTATGTGAAAGCTAGAGTTATTAAATTGTAAAAATAGTTATTTGTGTGAAAGAGAGAGTGCTCCCCTGTTTGTCGCACAATATCCCTCACTAAGAGAAAACGCAATTTTAAAATCGAATGAGTACAAAAAGAGACCGCCACGTTGCCTCCGTTTGGGAAAAACATTGGAACCATCTCACGAGATTATCCTTTCCATGATTAGGTACAAAGTGCTCGGTGCACAAGACGATGCCTGCCTACCGACAGATGCGTAACATAATCATGGCGTCGTTTTTATGTTTTTCTTCCTGTATTATTACAGGTGCTCCGTGATGAAAAAAATGGTAATTTTCTCTGTTGCTTCTCCATACTTTGTCTTAAAAGTTTCGCCCCCTGTGTCGCGCAGTGTGTAACTGTTTGTGTTTGGAAAAACGTTCTTAAATTGAATTTTTAAAGAAGGGAAACAAATGCAATTCCCGATATACACACAACATAATACGTATTTAATTAAACTTATAAAAAACAACATACAAAATCTCTACATATTACTTAAATACATATTTCTTCGCTTTCATATCCTTATTTTTCAACATAAGATTATACTGACAAATATAAATCAAGAATATGAATCAATACAAGTCTGAAAATGCTTCTCAAAATGTCAAAACACGTATCACATAAAGTTACATACAAATAGTAAAATGGAAGTAATAAATATTTAAATAAAATATTAAGTACTATTTTCACAATTTAATATTTCAAAATCAAGACCGGTTTCGATCGTCACGGGCACTATTAATCTGATCAATTTATAATTCATCATCACGATTATGAAAGAAAGCCAAAATATACAAACTGGTGAAATCCAGGTCGTGTGTGGCAAAACATGTTGAATTTTATACAATTACAACAATTCAAATTATATGTATTATATAATGTAAATTTATTTTGATTTTTGACAATCTGCTCAGGAGTTGTTTCAGAGATTTGACAATTTTTTTTATGAATCAGATTTTCTGTATTTAGTAAAAATATAAAAAAAGTATTATCACTAATACTCGCGCAAGTTTTATATTTAATAGGTAAACTTGTATATGGGTGTGTCTGTTTTCATCCCCTAGTGTTCGATCACACGTATCTCGGGCAATATTCGTTTTTTATCTGTTTTTAATATAAATTGAAGATTTGTACGGTCATGTGTGAGGCGATTACTCGAGATGGATGAAGGTCTTCTCCTTCGCGTCCTTTGAGATGATCACACGTACTTATTACTTGTTATTACAACGTGGGCAAAGTGAGAGTGTTATTCGATTCACGACTGAAGCTTTTCCAATTTATTATGATTACTGAATATTGGATTCGAGCTGGTTTCCAGACATTTTTTATTTGTCACACATATATACATTTACGTTAACTTTACTTTTTTAATGAAGTAAATATTTTTTGTAGCGAAAAAATATAATTTAAATCAGTCAACTGATTCAAAGATAGTAAATTATTTTTATTAATATAAAAATATTTTTTGAAAAAAAATGTATTTTATAATAAAACTTCCAATAGACAAACGAAAAGTTTAATTTGAAATATCGTTTAACACGAAATAATACATACTGCTGAATTAGTTCTATGTAGTTTTTCAACAAAAATATGCTTAACACAAAAAGATGATGCATTTGAAACGAACAAAATTTGAGAAATATTTTTTTACAACAAATCAATTTTTTTTTTTAAATTAAAATGTACATAATGTGATATATTTAAAAATCTAGTGACTATCAATAAACATGCAAGTGATAATTTTAACAGAGAATCGAGTAAATTGATTTTTATGTCACGGTTTTCACCGCGTTACATTGGGTTCTACCAAGTAAATGCAAATTCAATCAATAAATATGATTTTTATGAAATTGAAAACATGGTGATTTTTTAATGAATGGCTTAACACGAAACAAATGTTTCGATCCCCTCAATTTAGTCCCCTCAAGTCGTAGTCGACTGTAGATTCGTCTGCTTGACATAGGGGATTTTTCTCGAAAAAACTACTTTGATAACCGATTAATATAAAGAACGCACATCATTATTATCTGGTCATCGGTTGACAATGCTATCTATGGGCGAAACCGGTCCCGATAATAAAATAAATTGTGGAAATAAGAACTATTATTTGTGTTTTTATTATTTAAAATATCATGCTTTTCCATTAAGAAGTGATAATTAACACATTAAAAGTGATACATATATTTAGTTTCAGTTTGTTTAATGTGTTTTTATTATTAATAATAACAATAAAGATAATATTGAATGATTTTCATTATTCCGTTCTCTATTTGAAAATTAAAATGTCGAAATAAATTAGTTAAATGATAAAAGATAAGTCCCTGTGTAAGAAAATGTTGTCTCAAAAATGAAATATGATACAATGTAAGAAGCCCACTGAAGTAGTTCGTGTGTCTCAAAGGCTCATAATAAAAACTCAAAACATCATTTATTGCTCCGCTATTTTTGTTATGATCTCCCCATCTTCGCAAAAAGTCCTTATAAGTGACGTTATGGCGTCACTGTCGCGGTAATTGAATTCAAAATGGCGACTGCGGGGCCTTCTGCAACTGACTTCATTTGATATAATATATAATGTCGCAGCATAACCTTCTGCCTTGTTCGGATGTGTTAGGAGACCTACCTCCGAATTTAATGGCCCCACGCAAGTATCATCCTTAAAGCTCGCTGAATTGAGGCAAAAAACTGTCTAATATTTGGGACACTGCGTCAACACTTACACAATAATATAATTTGATAGAAAATAACAGATACTAAAAGCGATTACTGTCATAGACGTGTAATACAGAAATAATCACACTCATTCGAAAGGTATCCCAGTAAAGCATGGAGAATTTCACAAATATCTAATATAATAACCTGGTGGTTAATTCTGACCGTCACTTGCTAATTTGAAATAAGTAGGTGTCTAAAATTACCCAATTGCTTTTTAATGATATGATTTGTTGTAGAATCCTTTTACAAAACACTCTTTAACAGTGTATAGTGTTAACTTTAAAACTACCAAAGGCAATTGAGTGATATGATTATTAAATCAATAAAATTGAAATTTATTTGGATCCTAGCGTTAAGATCTGTGTTTTTCTTTTGTATTTAACTCCTTTAATATATTACCGATGAAAAACTGTTTATTATGTGTCAGTTCTGTTGCACCCGTGTGATAGAATGCTTGAAGATACCGAAAGGTGAAATCCGAGTTGTTAGTGATAAAGCATGTGGAGTCGTAAAAACTTTCAACAATTAAAATTTTTTGTTGAAATTTCATAAAGCACCTTCAGTCGATATCATAAAATACGTCTCTCACAATACTTCAATTACATCGAATTAATACATTATAATATACTAATTTTGTGATCTTAATTTATTTCAGTTGACGCACTTGTCATAACGTTTTGATATTGAAGATAAAGACAGATCCTATCTCATCTTTTATCCTTGTGTCTAAGCTGGCGAAGTATTTGACTCTTACCAGTTGGTTGCTTTCAGTGGCGTCCCACACAAAAATTTAATCAACTATAAAACACGAGAATAATATTGGAATTAAGAAATTTTTGTGAATATAATTCGTAATTTAATAATTGACTAAGGCAAGTTTTTTTCATAATAAAATATAAGTTAAAAATATATACTTTTTTCGATTGATTCGTTTCGTATACGAGTTTAAACACTTTGTTCGAGTTTCGTTACAATAAGGTTAAATATGTGCGACATTTTTAGATGATTCTACGATTATCTGATCAGACTCTCAACTATCAACAAAATGTTTACAAAAATGGCTTACTTAGTAATACCTAAGAATAAATTTACAAAAAAGAAAAAATGTATGTATTGTATTAGCGCTTTTTTAATAGTCTTCAAAATGCATAGATAATTTGAATTTTTGGAACTTTGTACAGCATACTTTTTCCGGGTTTTACCTTTCGACATCTTCAGGCATTATATCACATGGATGCAACAGAACTAAGTTGGCATGCCTGGAGATGCCAAAAAGCGAATCCCGATTCGTTGGTGATGAAGAATGTGGAATCGTAAAAAGCTTCAACAATTCAAATTTGGTATTGAAATTCCATCAAGCATCTTCAGTCGATATTTTACATAGTACATAGATAAGGTTAACATTTCAAAGAAATTAGTTCTGCTGCAATCATAAGAACTATTTCACAGCTATTTTGGCGTGGTGAGCATAGTTCTGTATTTAAAGCTACCAACACCTATTTTGATATAATAACCTCGTCTTTCATAGCATATTTTGGTATATAAATATTTTAAGATAAAAAAAAGTATTTGTGAAGTTAAATTAATATTTAGCAAAGAAGTAGTTTCCATTAAGAAGTAATGCCTAAATAATAATCATTAAACATAATTAATTTTGAGAGTATTTCTTTATTGTATGTTAAACAGAAATGAGATAATTTTTGATTACTCGTAATAAAACCGTAAAACCAAAAATCTAATGATAACATTTCTTTACAAAATATTGTTTTTAGGAAAGAATATCTCTCGATCGTCGCACATATTTGATGACTGCGGAACTTCTTCTCTTTGTAGTGAATATTCCCCAAGTTGCAATAATATTTTTACTTCCTTGCAATAATAATAATATATCGTATATCATTGACCGCTGACAGTGGCAACACTGCTAGACATCCCGACCAAGACACCCCCCACGGGAAGGCCCTCTTGATTTTCCGCGCTCCTGTACTGCTCCCGGCTGTTGGACGTAAAAAAGACACTGTCAGGACGTTAGTTGGGGATCTTGTGAATGATTATAATTTTATGCCGACCTCCTCATTATTTTAGCACTGTGACACAGACACTCGCTACTCTAGCCTTCTCTCACTCTCTAGCCATTTAAGTGAGAATGATATTATTTTTGATGATATTTTTCTTCTTACTGTACTCTACTTCAAACAAAAAACTGATGTTTACCTACTGGCAACATTTTAAGAAAGACAATAGTTCATTTTAGTCTCTGTCAGTTTTTGAATTTAGAATACGAAAAATGCTTAATTTTTTCTGACGTTATAGTAGATCAAGAAAACATACATCTCAGCTTCATTCTTTTTATTATATTAGTCTTTGAAACGTAGCGCTGAATTATTCTTCAACAATATTGAATTTGAAAAAGTATATCAAAAAAAAGTTTAGATCATTTTTGACTTTCTGAAGGCTTACGTCTCGATGGAAGAGTGTTGTGTATTAACTGATGCAAAATATGTCAATATTAGAATAAATATGTTATTCTATTTAAGAGTTATATATAGTATAGTTACGTATTATCATTTATCAATGTTAAAACGTTTATGGATAAACCATTTTTAAAAAATTGGCTAATTTATTTATAATGAAGTTTTGAAGTATTTAGAGTACATTTATTATGTTCCTTAGGAGATATGTTATATATATATATAATTACGGTGGAACCCCGATCAATCGTTCTCGCATAATACGTTTTCCCGTATAGTTCGTTAATTATTTACAGTCCCGTTAAACATCCATAGGAACAATATTAGATAATCCCGCATTAACCGTTCTCAATTTATCGATTTCGATAATGGTCCCGTCTCAAATATTATTCGGATTGACGAGCTTTGGTAGATTAATCTTTCTTTTAAATACAATTTGTGTGTTTGAGCATATTAAATCTTATATATTAACCAAAGAAATCAATGTTCGCCCAAATGTTTAGAGATTTTCTCTTATAAAGAATTTCACAAGAAGATGTTTAAAACACTATTCGATGATTTCAATAAATAAGATTTAATTAATATAACTTTTACAAAACCCTCTCATATTTACCAATTTTTGTATAACCCATCATTGGAAATGAAAGGAGGGCGGGACATTTTTTAAATTTAACTTTTTTAAATCTTTCCCACATTCCTCGTTTTACGCATTTTTCGTTTATTTTTTAGGGTCCTATGAAAAACGTAGAATCGAGGTTTCACTGTTTATACTTTCGAATTCGTTCATATTGAATCTCACATTATTATAATATTGATTCTAACGAACCATTCTTATATTTTTATTGATACGGTCAAATATTTTCTTATTATTTTATATTTTTAAAATATATCCAATCAAACAAGGATATATTTACAAATATTAAATAAAATAAAGAAAGATAATTTCACTTTAATTACAATAATTAATGAATTTTCTGATTTAAGGCAAACATTGAACGAATATTTTTTCAAAAGAAAAAAGTTTTTATATCTAAAGATTGATCGATTTTATGTCACCATTACCGTTGTAGTAAAATATATATAAAATCGGAGATTATTTTTATTGATCTTTTAGAAGATTTAAAATCTTAGACTTTCACACGAAAATCTTTGAACAAAAAACTTATTCATTTGCTGTTACTTTATCCAAAACCATGATGTTAGACGAAAAGGTAATCTAAAGAATAAATATTCGCCATTTTTAATATTTTTGACGTCATCGGGTGTTGATTGAGTTACTTTTTTTTGCTTGTCAATTTTTCACCAAGAATGTCTTGTAGCATTGAAAATGGGACAAGGTTTTTATAGTAATATATATTTAACAGTGAACATGTCGTTATTTTCGCCATTTTTTTAAATAATTGCTGTGTTTTACAAGTTATCTTGCAATAACGTCACATATTTTACAAAAAAAGAACAATAATTCAGTTCAAATAAGTTTCTCAAACCTCGATCTGAGGCTGTGATCTATTGATACTTAATACAAATTATTCAACGTACATTAAGGTAAACTACACGGCTATTTATAAAGTTTAGGTGTTATTGCGAATTTGCATATCGTTGGTGTATTATTCGTCGGTGAGGTGAGTGGCGTAGGTGGGTGCTTTAGGTACTGCTGAGACGTAATATGCCATTTCACACTGAGGAATAAATCACTTATGCTAATAAAATGGCAAAACGTTTTTCTTGACTTTATTTATCTTTGCGGAAAGCGTGTCTGAGTGGAAAATTTACATGTCTACGAAAATAGAGTATATTTGTACACCTCGGTACCTACGTGCAGACGCTTAGAATTTCATATGGATTTTAAAAGCTCTAAATACAATATATTCAAAAAATACATTCAATTTTGTGTAGCTCACCGAGAAATACAACACTTCCCAGAAATACATTGCGAAACATTTAAGTGGATTCAATTATAGCACATATTTTTATTCAATAATAAATCGTACTGATTCTTTTATAAAAGCATTAATTTTTTATAAACCAAGTAATCTATCGTCATTAAATAAAGCATTAACAAGAATCAATCAACACACAAAACAGTATTGACGTAAAAAACACTACAAAACAAAAAAATACTTTTTAACTATTTTTACACTGCAGCGCGACTTTGAAAATAAGGTTTCACCGATACAAAATATTACATTACACATTTAAAATAACTTAAAATTTATTGATTGAATTGGCATTCACTTGGTAGAACTCCATTATAACACAGTGAAAAAATAGCAATGTATTTTAGTTCTACAAAATTATTTAATTACTAACATTCACACGTTCAAAAAAAGCCATGACATTCAAGAGTTTTCTGATGTTTTATGTCTTGAAATTTTGAGGAGATATAATAATAAAAATGAATAAAATTTGTTATGTCTCGTAAAAGAATCAAATAATTTAAACTTGCTAAATTTATGTCTTGAAATATAGCGTAAACACGACACAGGAAACGAGCAGTGAAGATCATTGTCCTCTCAGTGACAAAACTGATTTCAGACTGTGGACTATTTCGATATTTATTGATTAAGAAATTTTATATAGTTTTTGATTTTAGTACGAAGGTACGAAGAAGTTCTTCTTTTTTCATTGAAATAAGTTCTAACGATAGAGTTAAGATGAGAGAGTTATCAAAAATTTATGAAACTTTTCTGAAAGTATTTTTTTTTGACTGTTTTCAAATTTATCAGACAAGAGATTTTAAATAAAAAGGAATTATCATATTTATTGGATCATAAGAAGAATCCTTATATAAATAAACAACTATAAAATAATTTTAATTTAATTAAAAAATAATTATATTTATAAATAAACAAATTGTTAATTCACAATCGGAATGTAAAATCTCTTCAGATTCAGTTCTAGATTTTTATGGTTCACTTTTATACTGCAACAAACAAAAAATGACCTTTCTGTTATCAAAAAATAAAACGCTTGTTAAGCATTTCTTTTAAAGAATATTTCACTTATATCTACGACATTTTATTTTTCGTAATTGACACTAACTCTACAATTATTAATTGTGAAATTTTAAGTTATTATTATGCATGTACAAAAATATATGTAAACTGTAATCGAAATATAGTGTAAATTGTTGTATTAGATTTGGGTCAAGTAACGTCATTTTTCTTTCTGCCACATATGTTTAATACTGCCCATAATTGCCAATTGCTAATTTATTGAAAACAAAATGCGAGTACCTTTGCATTGTTAAGCGTCTAGTATTAATATTTAAAGACAATGAATAAATAAATCATGAAATGGATTGTACAATTAAATAATGAAATTACCAATAAAAGATCGAATGGGTGATTCAAGTCGCCCATGAATGTTCATAACGGTAAGTTCAATGTGATACATGAAAGTTTATTCAAAACTTTCAAAAAAATAAGCAATGCGTTAGCGATCGCAATCAGTACTGTTTAATTTAAAATATCGACTGAGGACACTTAATGGACTTTTATGTCTTATTCGTTTTAAAGAAGTATACACAAACATTTGAAACACGGAATTAATTTCACAATGAGTTAATGTACCTGGAATAATAAAATATCAAAGTTCTAGATATCATTAATTATATTTTTTAGATCAAAGACAAATAATAATTGAAATTAAAATAACAAATATATAAGCTTAAATCGTTCAAATTCTGTACATGTCCACATGTTTTGTCCCTCACGACCGGGATTTCGCCTTTTTGGCGGCTTTTTCGATTTGACATCTTAAGGCAATCAAGCACACGGATGAATTTAAGCATAATTTTTTATGTAAACCTAGGAATTTAAGGCTTTAATGTAAACATAAATTTATTTGAAAACTACTTTTTAGTATATATGGCATTCAAATTTAGAAAATTCTTATATGTTAATGGCCTTCACTCAAAAACAATTGCATTTTTGTTGGAATATTATTTGTTAAAATATACAAACTATATCCTTTTTTGGTTGAATTGGCGTTTACTTAGTAGAACTCCATTTCAGAACAGTGCAAAAATAGCAATGTATTTTAGTTCTATAAAGTATATAGACTAACTATAACTAACAATTAGCTAATGTTTTTGTAGAACATGAATACATTGCTATTTTTTCACCGTGTTATAATTTAATTCTTTTAATATTTTTTTCTATGTGTTGATAAAATGTAAATTATAATAAATATTTTTTTTCTGAAGAAAAAAATACTCATATGAGAGCACATCTTTGGCTAGGTTGGTAAATAACGTATGCACTTCAGAAGAACCTCTTTCCTTGATTTTAGCATCACAAAGCCTTTGTACGTACGAATTACACATGAATAAAAAATCAGCAGATAATAAAAAAAGGAGTGTGGAAATTTCGCGTCCAGGAGAGCGAGGTTTAGTTTTGCGGTTTTCACGGGGATTTATTGCTTCCTGGTGCCGCCCAAATGCGGGGAAAACTTTTAAATAAATATTTTTCTTTTAAAAGGTTTTCCTTTGTTATGCTTCCGACACACATAATATACATTTGCGGGCGAGTGTAATGTGACGGATTTAGGTGGGAGAAATTTCTTTTCACTAAAAGGATTTTGAATGCGAAATTTAAAAAGTATCCGATAATGAATAAATTTATTTAGGCGTAGAATTTGAAATCAATATCACCGATTTTAATAATTATTGAAAAAAAATCAAATAGAATATAAAACAATAAAGATGCGCGTAAAAAAATAAAATATGTTATGAAATTTCATTATTATAATATTAACATTTACCTTATTATATTGAAGATTTTTTTATGAATGATAATAAATGTATTGTAATATGAAACAAATGATCTCTATCAAATGAACAAAATGCGTTGATAACGAGAATTTGCAAAACCAATAATTATGTTTTTAGTTTAAATTCCATTTGGGCATTCAGTAATTATACCAGCTAGGCTCAACCTTTTTTTACTAGGGCCGCAGACGTGTGATTTTTTACGTCATGTGGAACAGAAAATGGGCAACTATATTTAATACAAAAAAAAACTAAACATATCAATAAATGAAAATGTAATGTATAATTTTTAAAGATGACGGGAGCTTTTATTGAATAATTAGTTAAGCCGCATGTTGAATATGCCTAGATTAGATAATCTTAATCTAGACATATTAATCACATTAATTTAATTACATATATAATCTTAAATAATAATAAATTTAAAAGTAAGATTTTTATCTGAAATTTGAAATAAAATGGAATACATGTATAATCTAACAGTTATAGCATTTTGTATATAAAATTCAATTATTAACTCATATCGTCTAGCGACTCTAATGTTGAGACAGTTGATTGCAGTGTTGGTTTTCCCACATCCACACGTTATGTGTGTGCTACTGCTGTTGAACATCCAAATTCCATTAAGCATTACTGATGAAAAAGAATCATTATTTTATTGGTCCGATACATAGATCTATAGACGAATTGAAAATATCTCGTCTTTCGTATGACTTTGAAAATTTATCGAATACCTCAAAGTTAATCTTGATTGGTCAGCGTGGCCTATTGGGTCTGTATGAGGACGGACCACATTAAACATCTCTGTTTGGCATTCATCTTGGGGCAGTTCTAGTGGTTGTGTCCACAAGTGCAATCCGGCGTTACAAGCAACTTATTCGTCCCGAATAGTTTACTGTTGAACTTGCCATAAATGTTGTCATGTAAGAGTTAGTATTTTTGGAATTAGAATATAGTCTGATTTGTTCTGATAATATATGTATGTTAATTAAACGCCAATACTTTTTAACAAAGTACCTTTTAAACAAGTTAAATAAAATTTTATTAGCATCAAGGCATTTTATTTTTGTAAATTAAACGCTTATAGTGAAATAAAAGCTCAGTTTAAATTATTTTCTCGATTAAATAAAGTATAAAACATTACTATTTTCTGAAATAAATTTCGCAGTTTATTTAAATTTAAAACGAACCAAAGACATTAGATCCCATTTCAATTCAAAAGGCAATAAAATATAACGACAAACTGTTTAAACCATCCCTTTATCGTTTCTTTTGTTGTTTTTTTAAAGCTCCGTTAAACATTAGACAAGGGAGGACACTTTGTATTGTAGCATTGCCTCTTCTGTATTTATAGCAAGTTGGTGCACACACCTACCGCTATAGATAATTCTTTTTTTCAGGTGAAATATTTAAATATTTTTTTGGCAGACATTCTATAGAAAGTAAATTTTCATAGTAATTCATTCCTTTACTTGTGTAACGAGGTGAACCAAAACCACTGAAATAAAACAAATTTGAAAATTTTGTATGTATTAATTGTAATACAGTTTATGCAGGCTAGAAAAAGATTGAAAATACTGAATTAATTTCAATGAAAAATTTCTGCTTAAGAAATATTTAATCAGAGACTAATACGTTTTTTATTCAGATTTAATCAAATACTTACGATCGAAAATATAAAATAATTAAATTTTTAGTGTCATTGACGCTGCCAACTGATAATTTTATACAAACATACTTAATTTAAAAAATATTGAAGATTTTAGCAATCTTTTGTTTTTTGATTGACAGCTTATTGATTTATTTGTAAATCAATAAAAAAATTAAAGGAACTTTAAAATATTATTTTTTTTAATAAAAACACAGATATAAATTGAGTTAAAAAATATTCACGGCATTGTGAGAAAACACATTTTCCATGTCTTCAATAGACATTTACGTAAAATAAATGTGACCGGAAGTGAGCGATACTGTGCGCCGGATACTGTTTTCAACTCGATAAGGTGCACCACCGCAAATGCATTCGAAGTTATATGGGCAAAGTCGTTCCAGGAAACATTAACGAATGATGCTATGAATTTTGTTTACTCATTCTACAAGTGACCTAGGTCAAGGGCACGCGCTATTTGCATTTGTAAACTGCAGCACTAGTAATATTCTTATATCACGAAAATTTAAAGCTTAAATTAAAATTTTTGGTTTAATATATAATATGTATTTTATATATTATATAAACATTCATATAAATAACGGATCCAATTGGAAGTTAGGAGGACAAGGTCACGAAAATTATAAAAAAAATTTATATATAAATTTAAATGCTAGTGTTTGGAGGTGAAATAACAAAAATACATAAATTGAACAGCTAATGTTCGAAATGAACAAAAACAATGTTCCCGCCAATTCGAACTACGAAATAAAAAAATGCTTAATTTTTTAATTCAAACCGACTTCACTGACCTTGAAAATAAAGCGGGACCAATTCTTTTCGTGAGATTAAACACACTGGGATAGGAAGAGGATGAGTCGCATTTGCATACAAGGTTATGTTTAGTTTTAATTGGCTCAAATTCAAAAAGATAGTTTGGTTGATTGGAATGAACAGTTTTCAAAGGATTTGAAGGTTTCGGGTTTTATTATATATATACCTGATTACTTTTCATTTTATTCAATAAACGTCCAACGGAATAGTAATACAAGAAAGGTTTTTACACACTGAGATTTTAGACTTTATTTTACGACTTAATTACTTGTAGCAATATGTTTTAAGTAATATATATATATATATATACAGTGGGTGGTCGATCAACGAACATAATCTATTCCAAGACTTAATATGTTCGCTATCCGAATTGTTAGTTAATCTATTTCGCTAACAGATTAATTTTACAGATAGGGTAAGTGGATTATAAAGATCGTTTTAGTTTGTTATGCGAATATGTGTTGGTTGTCAGAATACAAAAATCTTTCATGGTAGTGTTCGTTATCCGATAAGTTCGCAGTCCAAACTGTAGAAATCGATTACTTACTACCGTTGGGTGATTTTTAGAAAAATAACTTCTTTTTAGAAAGATCGAAAAGGTTATGAATATAGAATAGCTAATCAAAATATTTAACAGTTATTATAGTTGCAGATTTGAACTTCTCAATAGTTATTTAAATTTTGGGATGAAAAAGGGAAATGGATTGGATTTTTTTGTTGAAATAAAAATGATTAGTTAAAGTGTTAACGTAGAAAATGATATTTAATAAAAAGGGAATGTTATGTTTACATATTCAACTTAAAAAGAAATAGAAAATAAGTCAGTGGACATGTTTGCTTTGCTTGTAAAAGATATCTTTACTATCCTATTTTACAAATAAACCAATTGAAATGCTTATTCAAAGTATATGAATATTAAGAACGTAAAAAATTGTCGAACAGTGAATCTTGAGTTTATGACTTGAAAACAAGTGTGGAAGTCATAGCAGTGTGCAATATCAGTTTGCACTAATAAAAGTAGGTTTAACATAAACGATTACAAAGAGATGTAACCCCTTTTGTCATCCATAAAACAGACCATATAATTAATGTATCTCTACAATCCCTACGAATGTAGAAGCTTTTATAACCTAAATATAATAAACTTAACTTAACATGTAACTTAAAAATAAACCGAGTGAAATTATTATAATTTGTGGAGACATTATTGTAAGAGTTCCACACATTTAATGTCACCTGAGTTTCGTCGTTTGCGTTTTCGTCGATAACGGAAAAGAAGAAACTCGGTACTCTTGTATGGCAAATGTTAGTTTATAAAATACAATTAGGGTGTTTTTAACAAATGCTCAGGGTTGAACAAAGTTAACAATGTTTAAATTGACAGTAGTTCACTTCATACGATGCGGCAAAGTAAAAAAAAAACTCCTTAATATAATATGAAAAGGCAAGATTTATCAGTAGATTTCTTAAAAACTATTGTTTAATGAAAATGTATCAAACATGATCGTAAGAAAATTTAATTGAATGAGTTGTGTGCGCACTTTTACTATAAATAAAACTACTGTAAATTTGATAAAAATGGTTTTTGCTGCAAGTTGAGACGGCTAAGCGGTGTTTTCAAGCAAGCTGGAACCAAATGAAATGAAAACGTCGGCAACCTGAAACAAATCACCACATTTTATAAGTAAGATAAAAAAAAACTTGAATTCTATTAGGCGTTCGAGCAATATAAACCCAAAAAATAGCACTGTAAAAAATAGCAATGTATTTTAGTTCTATAATAAAAATTTATAAGGTATATATTTGATAGATATTTCGCTTAAAACCCTCATCAGAAGCATAATAATAAATAGCTTAAACTATTTACCTTATAAGTATTGTAGAACTAAAACACATAACTATTTTTCCACCTTGTTATATTGGAGTTGTACCAAATAAATGCCAATTCAATCATCAATGAATAAAAAAAATAATAATGAGACAAAAAGTGAGCAGTAATAATTACACTATTGTCAAAATTAAGAAATAATAATTACAATTTACCTTTAAATAATTTGGATTTTTTCGCTACTTTTAAATATGAAAAGCAAGTTTTCATGAATAAAGTCAGTTCGAAGTAGTGTCCTGCAAATCGCAGTCCTTTAACATCTCTTCCAAGGAAGTGTGCTAAGGACTACCAATTTTTATTCTTGTCTTTTAAGTCCAAATAATTCTTTGCATGTGTAAATCTCGTCTCGTTTGTCTTCTGTAAAAAATATATATATGTATACATCTAATCGTTCAAATAATATTCCGTTAATGCTCTACAATATTGTTTTGAATTCTCAATATTAAAATTTATCCGAACTAATAGTTGAAGTCTTCGAGAAGTATTAACAAACTGTTATTTTTTTATATAAATATTTACAAAATAATAGTTTGTAAAGTATATGAAATATGTATAAATACATATTTAATATATTATAAAATCATGTTCAGTTTCGTTCATTGCGAGTATTACCGAAAGGCGAAACCGGTCCTAGTCATAAAATAAATTGCATAAATAGTACGAAAGAACATGTTTTTATTATTTTAAATATAATGTTTTAATACAAAGAATTGACAGTTCACGTTAAAATTAAAAAAATATTACACGTATGCTTTGGAAAAAGTGTGAAAGTTGCTAAATCGAAACATTGATAGCAATAAAACAGTAACAAATCCGAGTCAAATAGCAATCGAAAAATAACATTACTTTAAAAAAGTCAAAATTTATTTCATTGCTTTAAACCAAATACACCAATTAATCAATATCTCGAAAAACTCACATTAAAAAACAGAGGTGGACGAATGGAAACAAAGTATTTTTTTAATGTGAAGTTTATGAAGTAACTCAATATAATCCTACTCTAGAAATAACATATTAAGAAGCGATGATATTGTATTTAGCTTCAAAAATATATATGTCAATCTTATATCGAAGTTGTCATTTTTAAATTAGTTTTATTTCAAAAATGCTGATGCGACGATATTATGTATGGCTT
This sequence comes from Himalopsyche japonica, assembly GCA_028555115.1. Classification (NCBI taxonomy): domain Eukaryota; kingdom Metazoa; phylum Arthropoda; class Insecta; order Trichoptera; family Rhyacophilidae; genus Himalopsyche; species Himalopsyche japonica. The sequence continues at coordinate 1,044,167 of JAHFWJ010000488.1, read as the reverse complement.
ATAAAAATAAATGTTAATTTTATATGAAAGTTGCGGCTTAAACTTGTTTTTTCACAAATGCATAGGCAACAATAATAACTGCTTATTTTTTTTCTCACTATTTGATTTAAAATGAACTGTCGAAATCATGCAAAGCGAAGATTGTTTCATCGAAATAATTACAGCATTTTGAACCAAAAGATTTTTAAAGTAACTTAGAAATCAATAACAATTATGAATATATCTTACAGCAAATCATTGGTTCCATTTCTCGTTTGATCACATCGTCTGAAAACCGCCAATATTTATTTGCATTACAGTTTATCAAATTTACAGATTCGATTTTCTTTGAGATTAGTTTCGAAGTGTAAAAGTAAGTCAAAATATTTGGAAGAAGAGGCCGTTCGATTATCTCTAAATCCACGTGGCAATACCAAGTTATTCCACGTGGGCCAAACCGCTCGACAGCTCTGCATTTTCTGAAATAATATTAAAAAAATAGTATTAAAAATTACAATTTATAATGTTAAAATAACTAACTTTAACAAGCGGTTTCATTTTATTTCAATACAGCATGTTAGGTAGATACATAAATTATATATGTAACTATAACAAAAGTAATTGATTTAGGCAGAATGTATCGATATCAAATTTGAATTGTTGAGACTTTGTATGATTCCACATGCTGTCATTTATAAACCGGGTTTTGCCTTTCGGCATCTTTAGGCATTCAAACAACGTTTAAATAGTGAATTTAATTTTTTATCTTTGAATGGAAGTATGGGGGAATATTTAACTTTTACTGGACGTGGAAAAAAGGTAATATGTCAAAATGTGCAAAAGGTATTTGTCGCAACCGAACTGACAATATCGAAACGCAAAACCTGGGTCAATAGTGACAAAACATGTTGGATTGCATAAATTTTTAACAATTTAAATTCGATATTGAATTTATCAAGCAACTTCAGTTGATGTCATAAATTATACATATATATATATATATATATATATATATATATATTTGTAGAAAGTAATTGCACAGAGATTTTATGAATGATATATTAGGATAATATATTGATTGGAAATTTACGATATAAAATCACTCAGCAACGCATTAAATTGCGTAAAATCAATGTTATTGAAATCAATCCACTTTTAAACAACTTATTACTGTAAACGATTTTAAAGCACTCGTTTCAGTTATAATTCATTATTATAATATGTATTGTAAGACTTCAGAACTTTTTTTATGAACCAACTACCACGTGTGACAATAACGTAAAATAACACATGTTAGTTTTTTTTTTATTTTACCCGCTACACCGAGACTGCGTAGTTTATTGTGTCGCAATCAACAAACTAGTATAGAATCACAATTGTCGTTGGGTTTAATATTATATGAATAATGATTTTGTTTGATATGGAAGTAAAGTGGTTTCAGAAATCGAAATTTTAAAAATTGTGTCTCACCTGCAGAGCGATCGAGCGGTCAGTGATGAATTGCGGCGATGTAAATTAATTTATCATTCAATTGGATTGTTCCTTTTACTACAAGAATATTTGGTATATTTATTTCAGTGAAATACTTTATGATTGAAAATTGAATAAAGGAAAAAATCTTTCACTAAAATTTATACCATTGTAATTAATAATATTTTATATATAACACGTAAAATATTATTGTAATAAATAAGATCTAAATGTGTCAATTTCTGTATAGGTCAAAAGGCAAAGTAACACATATAATAAAATAAATATATATTAATGGAATAATTCTAATTTCTCATCGGTTTTTAGATGCCAGTCAAAGAAGTGAAATAAATAAAAATTAATCAATTTTAGCATAATAATATATTTTTTAAACTGCGATATATTTAATAATTATAAGAAAATGGACGTATTTATTTGGTACATAAATGTTACAAAAAATACAAATTATTAGTTTATTGCTTTTGCAACGTCAAAATAGCAAAAAAAACATTATGAATTTCAATTATTAAATTAATTAAAAACTAAAAAAGCCAAAAAATAGGGATAACAACGAAGTCAACCAGGCAAGTCTATGTAAAATATACTTAAATATTACAATACAAAATAGTATTCACCTGGATATTGTTAATGCTCTTACCATTGACAGAATGGTTCTTCACTTTGGAAGAAAAAACTGTTCAAGTCCACAATTTCTCAAAAAAATACCTTATATATATATATTATCAAGGATGAGAGAATTCTCATTTTGGCCTCGAATGAATCGATTTCTCTTCGAGTTTTTAAATTATTAAAAGTGTGCATACTTAAAATAAAGTCAATTGGATAAAGCCGTGGATAGTATCCATATGCTCACAAGTAAAAATGTTTCAAATATTTCATCTGAACATTTAATATCATGTGGCATGTTTCAATGAAAAACACAACATGTAATGGAATCTTTGTTGTTACTCGGGACTAAATAACGAACGAAAGCTTTCAATTCTAATATTGGAGGAATTTGTCCAAGAATCAGTCACTTGAGTTTGAGTGTTTGCTCAGTGAAAACAATACAATTTAAATGCAGACGAATAACATTTGAAGTGGAAAGTGAAGCATCCCTTCTGTGAAAGATTTTTACTCGAAAAGAGCTGACTTGCAGTGCTAACGTAGCGCCACTCGTTTGTTAAATATATATTTGTTTTCGTAGATGAGAGTGGCGAAGCCCTTGTTCTTTACGCATTGCCAAACAGACTACTACAACTACCCCCACAAGCATCTACTTGCTAACATCCACCATCCCCTATTTATCTCGTATGCTATTACTTGCACGATGACTTATGTACAATTATTATGTGCTAATTTGGGAAAATAAAATTAAAAACATATAAGGATATTCAAAAAATGACAAAAAATATACATTTTTTTAATTAGATATGTAATACTGACTATAAGACTTATTTTTTTTTTAATTTTCGCCTTCTTTAGAACGCAAGCTCGACTGAATTAATTTTTTAAATGTTCGGTATTGAAATACATTTATATGGCATAGCAGGAAATACTCTGAATGTGATTAAAGCTTAAATAATTATACTAATATAATATAAAAATGTAGAGCAAAATAGTTATTAATAGTAATTAATGATGCAATAAATTCAAATAATTTGGTTGATCAACTTCTACTTTTCATTGGTAATTCTGAATAAAAATAATAGCATGGAAAAAATACTATCAACCAATAATTCTTGTTTGTTTTGTATAATTTTCAAACATCATAAATGTTTGTTTCTCCAAACAAGTATCTTTATATTGATTGAAATAACTTGTCCTATTAGAAAATAGCCCGGGAAATCCGTAATTGTAACCAACGACGTTGATCACCGCACCATGGACCTAACAGTTATATATATTTTTCTTAAATAATATATATCCAGCCATTTGCCGCCTGTCAATTTGAAATGTCGTTACTAAATTTTATCTCGATTATGGAATACCTTTAGAACAAAATATTGTAATATTTAACAAACCCATAAAAATATGCTACATATCATTTTTATTATGTAGTTCTGTTATATTTATATTTTACCATATAACTGAGACTTCTTGATGGAATCTCAATATCAGGCATGTATAAATTGTAATCCAATTTGCTGCTAGCAATTCAATATTGATTAAAATTGTTTCAGATGTACATACATACATAAAATTTAATTAACATGTCTTTTTCTGGTAACTATTCTTGTATATTAGCAATATAAAATTTTTTATTGTCTATCAGTTCGATTGCATATGTGTGATAAAATGATTAAAGATGCCAAAAAGCGAAACCCGAGTCGAGAGGGTACTATCAATTTATTCAAAGTACACCTATGTTCTACACAAAATAAAATCTAGTGTATTTTGTTTATTCGTAAAATATATTTTACATACAATTAATTTAATTAGATTTTTCCTAGATAAATTTCATTGCGATTAGAATTTTTAAAATTATTTTTGTCCCACGGTGAAAAAATAGCAATATATTTTAGTTTTTCGAGTCGATAACTATTCTCTGTCTTGCAAATGTTGTAGAACTAAAATACACAGTTATTTTTTCACAGTGTTATAATGGAGTTCTACCAAGTAATTGCCAATTCAATCAATAAATTATTTTTGTTTTAGGATTATAAAACGCAAATGAATTAACAATCACCACATTAGTTACACCCATTCCGCTAAACTGCCTAGATTCAGGAAGGGGGGGGGGTCATGGAGACCAAGACAGGGGGCCAGGAATTGCATGCAATACACATACATTCATAAGCATAGTGATTTGCATTGCAAATGTAAGCACAACACAACTATCAAACGTCCGAAAATTATTGTGTACCACAGGGTGACTGGTGATGTGGAAGATATTGCGCGCCGATGACATAACTACGCGCATCCATCGATAACCTTTCACAAATTTACAATTAAGCTAAACAATAATGAGCAATAATATGATGAGAAAATATGGATATTAATTAAATTGAATTAATATAATTTAGATGAATTAAGAGAAAATCATATAAATTTAAATGGGAATTTAAAAATCACCAGGGTAAACTAAGTTCTCTGCTAAATTTGAATGAACAACGATACCTTTTTATTTTCCCGTTTTTTGTAATTAACGTGAGATGTGTATAATTCGCCAACAATTAAAATATAGTAGGCTATCGGCTTAGGAACATAATTTGTTCGCTATTTGAATTGTTCGTTAACCGATCATCGATTTATCATAAATTTTTGGCACGAACGGAATCAAAAGCAAGCCGTTTTCAAAAGTTTGTCAAATTTAAAACGACGAATAGTTATACAGATAGAATAAGTGGATGAGAAAGATTGTTTTTGTTCGTTATCCGAATATATGTTCTTTGTTCGAGCACAAAAATAGATAGTGTTCGTTAGCCAATTTATTCGCAGCTCGTTAGCCGATTACCCACTGCAATAAAATTTATATGTTAAATAAAACTTATTCATTTGAAATCACTAGGTTTTATCTAAGTTAAAAATGATCAATTACGTTGAAATTGTAGTTGATTTTTGTAAATGTATATATGTCGAAATTGTAATAAATTCCGTAGTAGATAAATTAATTCTGATATAAATTTAGCTCCTAGCTTAAGAATTTTATTTTTTGATACTCGCCACATTTTATTATATGTATACACGATGCAAACTGTTAACTGACTGTATTTTTGAACATTGAAATATTATGCAAGTTGTATATTCAATTTTTTGAAATAAAATACACACTCACTTAAATCAAAGATCAACAAATTGAAAATGTTGACAATTCCTATGTTTTATGACAAAAACACTTCAAACACACAAATACGTTTTATTAATAATTTTAATTTCATTTATACGATGAGTTTTAAGGATATACCGAAAACAGTTATCTAGTACTGCCTCAGAACGACAATAATAACGTAAGCACACGTCTCGAATTGTAGGGTTGTCTAGAATTATTATGCATTCCTATAAACTCTATATCCGGAGGCTAATTGAAATTGTAATTTATTTAACTGTTTTATATTGTATAAACTTCTTCAATTATGTATGATTATCATTTATTTTATCAAGAATATAACTTTATTAATTAAAGCAGAATATCTTCTATATACATTAGTAAGGATTTGTTAAAATGCCAGGAAACACGGTGGAAAAATAGCAAAGTATTTTAGTTCTACAATTTTTTTTATAAGATATAGTTGATAGCTATTTTGACAGACACCATCGTCAGAACTGACGATGGCGTGGAAATAGTTCAGTTCAGTGGAAATAGTGCAGTTCTACCAAGTATATGCCAATTCAATCAATAAAATGCTTGGATTTTTTCGGACATTTTCCATCCTCCAATCTCGCTGGTATTCGTGGTCTATAAACATAAAACCTCGATTAAGTGTACACTAATGAATTACCTCGCTAAAGGATGGGTTTTAAATCATTTCAATTTATTAAAATCATTTGTTAATATTTGTTTAAAATGTATTTGTTCATCAATCTTATCATAGCATATTTTTGGTGGCTTAGCTTTTTAAATACACGTAACATCAATTAAGTGCCTTATAGGTCTTGGTAGACATAAAAAAACAAAAATTCATTCCTGCAGTTATTTTCAACGAAATGCGACACGATAATTAACATATTGGCATATATGTTTTTATTTTTTAAGTAAAAAAGTCTAAATGGTTCTTTTTGTGTACTTTGTAGTTATAAACTGTTGTATAATATATATAGTATAGTCTCGTCATGATGTATATTTAAATCAGTTTAATAGCTTCCTCAATGAACCATTAACGTTCTGATAATTTTAACGATCTCAGCGTTAAAAAATATATATATAACATATAAATATTTATTTAGATGTTATTAATTAATAAAACGATTGAATCACTTTTCAAATCAACTACCAACGTCTTGTTATCATGTCCTTAGCGTGTCTAAAATATTGGTACAGAAATTGAAGCCGTGTTCGAGGCACTGAGCATGTTAAATTATATTATATAGAAAAAAAACTAAAATTATATCTATAATTTATTGAAATTAAGCACATCAGTGCGATTATTCTGTGATTTTACCATCCCTGGGGTAATACTCGGTACATATGTACACTACAAGTTCTCTGTAGCATTCAGTAAGATGACTGTTGCCATATACAATATATCTGATCAAATTAAAGTGATTCTAGCGTGATGTACAGAATGATTTAGAAACGGTGAAATGGTTTGCCAAATGAACGTACTTTATGCACTACGAATTTATTTTATATTAGTAAAGTTCTCAAGATAAATAACATAGAAATTAAATATAAATCAATTTAAAATTGGCGAAAACGATAACGAATATTTAAATTAAAAAAAAACCAACGAAGAATCGTATAATTTTATTTATGATAATATAAACATATATTACTTTGCACAATATATGAAAGAAATAAAAGTATTTTTGAAAAAGTTATATAAACATCAATTGAAGAATTTATTATCATTTATAAATGTCATCGTATAACGTTGTTTTCGTCTGTTATAAAAACTTCATGAAATTTTTATTGTTACTCACAAAATCATACATAATTCATGCAATAAATGGTTTTGATAGCCATTAAAGTAAACGTTATTTATTGTCAGCTAGCCCAAATTCGACGAAAATAATTATTTTGTTAAACAACAATAAACTATCCATTATTTATTATTCGTAGAGTTTGGATATTTTCGACATAAAAATAAAACCATCGCAAAGTTGTTATTGTCACAAGACCTTTTTTATTTCACGAATCTATTGAAATATACAATATTTATTGAATTCTCACGAAAAAAAAAAACATATCAAGCTACTTTGGCGTTTTTCTTCGGAAAAATATTTACAAAGTTTTCTTTTGATAAAAAATATATAATAACATTGAAAATGTTTTTCTATCCTCTTCACATTTTTTACGACGTCTCTCTGTTGGAAAAGATTTTCATTTATATAAATATACAATATATCTTATTGCATCGATAAACAAATTTGATCCTTGCGTATCGACTTGCGAAGTGTTATTTTTGAGATACGTTTCTTTCGTCAATGTTTGTTTTTGTGAAGTAAATTTGTTAGGGGCTGTCCGAGGAGGGTCTGTCAATACACTCGATGACAAATGACACACTAAAGATTGTATATATTTTCCATATCATTTCACAGCATCTCTCTTGTGTCCAGATAATATCTAAGCTTTCTTTTATCTATGGACCTTCCAAGATGTATTTTTATATAAAGGGCATATATCGTTATTTTATGAAATAAAACATGTTTTATCAGGTGCGCACATATGCTTTGTAGCCGACTGAAAAAATATTAAATTATACACTCAAACATCACAACGAATCAAACATTCTTAGCATAATAGAAAATAATCTATATTTGATCTCACGATGGAGCTGTTATTTAAAGTGTGATTATTTCTGGTATAATAAATAACTAAGAAAACATTATGATGTCTTAACGCCTTGTATTTTATGTTATAAGCAAACTTGTGTACACCATAATTTACTTTCTAAATGATGATAATTCACGCACTCATTTATAATTAAAAACAAAAAATATTTTATTAATCAATAGTTGTAATGCTGAAATTGAACAAGGCAGTGGTGAATAATGATTATTTTATAATATTAAAGATTCATTTATTAATTGCGTCCCAATATTTTTCTAAGCTTTTTTAACAAAAGCGGCTTTATAATGAAGCTTATACATAGTTAATTGCGTAATTATTATGTATTGAATTCATAAAAATAAAGCAAAATTTGATTTATTTATAATAAACACGTATGTTATAAATAATATTAATTTGTAAAAGTATTAACTGTGACTTTGTAAGACGTAGTTGAAAAAAAAACATGTTGAAGCGTACAGATTTTGTACGACTAAAATTTGATCTATAAACCTACCTTAATTGAGCCCTTGCATAATATTTAAAAAGTATTGCGCGATGTTAATAAATATTAAAAAGCTAGATTAATATCCTAGATAAAACCAGAATATTAAGTGTCATAAAGAAAAATACTAACATATTCGATGCCGCACTGGTCAAACCTCTAAGTCCACACGTCTTTGAAGTCAGTACATGATGTATTCACAATAAACACATTTGGAAAGTTTTCACTGAATAAAAAGCTCAAAAAAGTGCGCACATATGCAGGCGTAAAAAGCGGATAAAGCTGCTTTGGGGAAGGCTTTCGTGCTTTCCATTTGACAGGTCGTGTATGATGGATATCGTCTCTATCCTCGTGGAATATTTATCCCTATCGCCACTCTTTGAAACTTCAACAATTCAACTGGAAAAAAATCTCTTGAACACGGCGCATTATTATGATAAATGTGTTTATAAGTTTCTTGATTTGTCGTACATTTTGCGAAAATAGATTGTTATTGCGCATGATAAAATCAACGTATCTTTTCATACTGAATATAATATTTATCAGATCGGCAAGTAATATGTATATAAATGTCACACGTGTTTCTCTTCATGAATAAATTGTCTCTTAATATATTTTAATTTATGATGCCAACTTCAGGCACTTGATGGAATTTCAATACTAAATATAAATTTTTAAAACTTTTTACGATTTCACATGTTTTGTCACCAATGACCCGGGCTTGGTCTTTCGGCATCTTCAGCCATTCTATCATACGGATTGTTGAATCCGTATGATAGAATGGCTGAAGATGCCGAAACAGTGTACACAAACAGATACGCGATAAACAGTTAGCATCGGTAATATAACAACTGAGTTAATTAAAAATGAAAAACATATACCCTAATATACGCTAGGATAAAAAAACAATTGAAATAACTTCCAATAATATTGACTTAACAAAAATGATACACAATTGTCTGTACTAAATTTTATTAACCCTAAATAGTATGTAAATAATAAATCTTCCATCAAAAGATTCTTTAACAAACAATAATCAATTATCATTTAAATGCAATTGGGTAATTTTAGATGCAAGTCTTCGTACTTAATTAATTCCTTTGGTATGTAACCGATACTAACTGTTTATTGTGTATAAGTTCTATTGCACTTATGTGATTATTGTTTAATAGTAATGTGCCTGATTAGTTAACATTTGTTTCCGTTACTAGTTTTAGTGATGGAATATAGTGTTTGATAATTCAAAAACAAATAAGCGAAAAAAAAATTAAAAATCGATATTTATTGTACATTAGTTTTATAATTACCACCAAATCAACAAATATATATTGAATACATGCAAAAATACGACAATTTTTATTTTTTCGTTGATATACAAAAATCTATTTAGAAAGTTAGTGATGTATTATATATGAATAACTTTTGTAATTAAGGCTCTATTGTTTTTTGAACAGCCTAATTTTATACTTCAGAGTTTATATAACATTAAAATCTTAAGAATAATAGAGTTGTATAATAGAAGAAGGCTTTGCTTTACGGAAGTTTATTCTGGCCATTTCAACCCTTGATGATATAAAAAATCTAGTAAGGCTTAGGCATTATAACTTCACTTTATTTACGTTTAAAGAATAAACAGCAGGGGATTTGGGGAAGATTCTTAATACTATTCAAATCTGCGCTTTTAAAAGGGAGGAGTGTCTTCCAGACGGTGATTTGTTAAAAAAAATCTGAATATGGTGATACAATAATTCGGATCTGCGATAACTTTGCACCTTTATTTATTTCATTAATCACAGTGTAAAAAATTAAAAATAATGATTCAAGTTTATCGCTCTGTAAATGTTGTCATTATTTTAATTTAAACCATTAAACGTTATTTATTGTTAATCGCATTTCATTTAACACGGTGTTAAATAGCAATGTATTTTAGTTTTATAAAATTAATAAGGTATGTGAAATTGTATTTGTTTAAACTTTGTATGATTCCACATGTTTTGTTACTAACGACCTGGGTTTCACCTTTTGACAAGTTTTTTTTTACGTTTGTGTGATAGATTGCCTGAAAATCTCGAAACGAAAAACCCGAGTTGTTAGTGACAAAACGTGTGGAATCGTGCAAAGTTTAAACAAATACAATTTTCAACAAAATAAATTAGATAAGTTTTTTGTTGTTAGTTCTGTTTTAGGTAAACATATTTAACCTTTGAAAGCCCGTGCGCATTACGCTTCAGGGGTACTATACTTCCCGAACACTTTTTTGAAGAATTTTTGAGTCAACTTGTGCTGTCATATAAATTAAAACATCCGCAAAGCTTGTATATTTGTATAATTTATAAGTGAAAATAATAAGTGTTGTCAAAAAAGGATTGTTCAAAAAATTAAATAACTTTAGTAACAATATTTATTCAATTTGCACAATTTTCAAATACTATACGCTGAACAGATATGAATACCATAAAATTACATAATATATGCCAAATTTAATGCAAATATGTATAGAGAAACAAAATTGCATTTATAGCAACTATTATTTTTTGACCATAAGCAATAGCCAAGTCAAGACTCATTTTGGGCAAAAATATTTAGTAAACACTAATATAGCAATATTATTCGATATCTGAAATCATTATACATGTAATAAACAGTTCATTTGTTTAAAAGTATTATTTCAAATCGGTGGAATCCAACCGTCGAGTGTGCCATAGTAACTTGGCTTGGACAAAACTGTTAAGTACTGAAATATATAAGACCACTGGGTGTCTAACGGTTAATGATATTTGTTATATATTATTATCTTGATACATCATGAGTGCATTATCTTCTTGAAAAATTCTATAATAAATATTATTAAGAACTAATTTTATAAATAGTTTGGCAACATCTAACACATGCAAATTGCAAATACATATAAGAAAATATTTTTATGTGTATAGGAATATTCTAGCGTTCAATGCTTATTTGTTTTTCACGTAAGAACATTTTTACCCTTTCAAATATTGAGTGATTCACCCTTCAAAGATAAGATACTACCGTATTCAAATAAGGATCAAACAAAACTTAACGCGGCCTTTTTGCGCAATTTACATACAATTTTCTTTAAAAGAACTGAGGTCCAATGTTATAATGCCCACACTTTCAAAACAGTAAGAATGGCTAACATAAATTTTTAAATGCAGTTTAAGCCCATGACGTCTGCTTGAGAAATTTTTCACAGGGCTTATTGAACGTAAGATACGTTGACGAATAAATAGTCTTACATTCATCTAGTATATATGATGCATGTCTATTTAATAAATATTAAAGATATTTTAGGGCAATTAAAAATACATTTAATTTAAATTTAATTAAAAAAATGTGTAAATATTGCATCATAATATAAACGATGAAAAACTGTTTATTAGTATATTTAAGAAATAATCAATTCTCAAGTAAGTTCTCAAACAATTTTGAATGAACAGTTGAACTTCCTATAACATTTTTTGTTGAATATATTTTTTGTGAGATAATTTCAATCGGTAAACAATGTTAATGATTTAATTGGTATAAAATTATATGTCTCCTGTTATTTTATGCCACCGAAACCTACATATTTAAAATTATTAAATATCTCCTATTAGATTTTAATTAAAGTTTATTTTCGTGAAAACCTGTTATAAAAAATTTAATTGGATTTATTGACTATAATATAATTTATTAAAATTTTAATATCTTTATTGTTAAAGCAGTAGTTATAAGTAAAATAGTTTTTTGTCTTATAATTTATACATGCGATGTAATTTTTTTACTGATTATCGGTTTAAGTGGTTGAATGATTGATACTAGTGTTTTGATTGAAAACACGTCCGGAAGTCTACTGTTTTTTCCATCAAGCATCTTATGATATCTTACATTATAATTAACTTTATCTAAGTAATATTACTATTTCTCATGGAAATTAATACTTATGTTTTGAACTAAAAAAACATGTTTAACATCATTCAAAAGAAAATATCTTGCATTTAAATAAAATATTCGCGAAGGAAAAGCACTTTTCGCGAGAGTATAAAAATGAATAAATCATGCTTTTGTAAATGAAGCACTCTCATCAAATAATATTTATTCCCGGTAGGTTTTAGATTTTCCACGAGTGGTCATTTGTTCTTTGTACTGCGATTTCTTTCGGGGCCTTTCGCTCCTCTATCCGGGGTAACTGTGTTATGTACCGCAAACGGTTATCAAAACGAAAAGGGTGCATACGATTTCATGTTTTTATGCACAATATGTAAATTAAGCTTTTCGGGTAAACGTGGAAGGGTAAGGGGTTATAGGTGTAATTGTAAGGAGAAAAACGAATCTACTGCAATTCTTTCAAACCTGCTGTTGAATCCAACTACATTCACAAAGAGATTACAACAAAATGAATTAATATTTAAATATTATTTATATTTTAAAAAGCTACAATAATAACGACGAACAAGATCTCCCTTGATACTTTTAGTTTTAATTAATTTAATTTAGCATTAGCTTTTAAAGATTCAATCACAAATCGAACGTTATAAATATTTCCAGCTTTTACAGATCAAAGCTATTTTTAAGGCTACTAAAAAGTAAAATTGTCTCATTAAAAAGTCGATACTTTTTTTGTGACAATAGCATTATATGTGGTTACTAAATTGTTGATTATTATATAAAATTTCTAAAGTCTGATAATTATCAATCGAATAAAAAAAGACAATTTAGTAAGAGAATGGTGAATTTTCGAACATAGATTAATGCTCATTTAAAAGTATAATACAATTTTTATTGCATGTAAGTTTTAGTCAGAGTATTGTATGTTGCAAATTAAAAATAAACATATTCGTCTTTCACTTTAATGGTGTTAAAAGTAACTTCTTGATGGACTTAGAAATATATCCACAATATATTTTATCATTAGTTGAAAATGATTGCGATGTGCGAAAGCGGTTCAGATCATAAAATATATTGTGGCAATAGTACTAAAAATGTGTTTTTATTATTTAAAACATATTCGTATTAATTCATTGCAGTTTTTGATGAAAATATATTCAGAATGAACTGTATATGGATCCATAAAAACAATTGTTTTTGAATTCAAATTGATTATTATAATTCGAAAACAAACGCATGTGCCAAATTTCTAAAACAATAAATGTCATGTCTTTACTTGGCGGCTGTTGTTTGTTTAGGGGCTAGTTTTTTAGATACCTGTTTTAATAAATAAATATACAACGTCCCATCTTTTTGTATCGGAATATTCGGTTGAGAATTTTAGATGGTAGTATGATAGTAGCGCGAATTTACCTTGAAGAGGATAAAATTGTACCATCTTTTTGTTATAGTATGTATAAATTGGATTCGTGAGAGTTTTACTTTGAGTATAAGGTTTTTCAATATTTACTATAACAACAATCTTATTTGTTTTATTAATATACAGTGTCGTTTTTAAGGTGCTTTCACTCTTGATGGAAAAGTATTGTATGTAAGTAAATAAAAAATACAATATTTAGTAATATTTCCACAATAGTATTATATGTAAATCAGGACCGAGTTTGCTTATCACGACTATCATCAACTGATGCAATACATTGCCGATTAAATTGGCATTGGATTGGTATATAGAGTTATATAACGGTGAAAAAATAGCAATGTATGTTAGTTCTACTAAATTAATGAGATAGTTGATGGCTATGTCGGCTTATGACTATATAAATATATCGTTTAAAATTTGTAGTACTAAGATACATTGCTATTTTTTTGCCGTGAAATAATACAAAAAATAAATATTTTATGTATTTCAATTTTGTGTTAATAGTTACCAGCTGTATAAAATATATGGTCTAAGACCTATGATAATTATTTAAATCTTGTGATAAATATTTATAAATTAAACGAAACACTGGTATAGTATAAAAAATGTTATATGTATTAAATTTGAATTGTTGCAACTTTGTACGATTTCACATGTCTTGTCACAAACGACCCGGGTTTCGCCCTTCGGCATCTTCAGATATTCCATCACACGAATGCAACAGAACTGACGTAAAATAAACAGTTAGCATCGTATATATATAATAATATATTAAAGTCATTATTTCCAGGAATCTACTTACCAATACAATAAAAAAATATCCATTTATAGTTTAATGTTACTTGATTGAAATTTGTTGAAAACCCCTTTTCAATAACGACCGCTCATTAGCAAGATCGTTAATGAAAGTTGTTATAGTAAATTATTATTGGATTAATATTGTTACATTTGTTTCAGCTGCAATTTTTTTGCTTGCCTATTGGTAAGTAGATTCCTGTAAATAATGACTTTAATATTATATATATATGATGCTAACTGTTTATTTTACGTCAGTTCTGTTGCATCCGTGTGATAGAATACCTGAAGATGCCGAAGGGCGAAACCCGGGTCGTTTGTGACAAGACATGTGGAATCGTACAAAGTTGCAACAATTCAAATTTAATATTGAAGTTCCATCAAGCACCATCAGTCGATATCATAAATAATATGTATTAGTTAACATCACTTTTAAGATGTTAACTGTCACTTCTTCATGCAAAGGCATGTTATTTTAAATAATAAAAACACATTTTTTTAGTTTCCACACACACAACACATTTCCAGATAATGCTCGCGATGAGCGAAATCGGTCCTGATTAAGAAATATATTGTGGAGATAAGTGCTAAAATGTGTTTTTATTATTAAAAAAAAATAGTTAACATGTTTAACGAATAGGAAAATTTAACAATATACGGAAATTATGAAACATAATTGAATTAAAAAAAAACAACATTAATCCATCAGAAAAAATCACCATTTAAAGGAAAATGAATCAATGTTATAAATTCTTTTTACAAATAAAGAATGGCGACATATGGTAAGTTCATTAAAAATGTATGAAACATAAGGTTGTGTTATCCAATCGCTTTCGAAAGATGCAATCTCATCCACTGACACCTTATTCACATCGCTTCATAAATTATTCCAGATAGATCAAAGAGCATCGTTGGACGGGCACGGCGGGGATGTATCCGCCGTTCACACTACTTCACATTTGCATATAACTCACTTTTAGATGGTCGCTGACACCCTCCATCTGGATGCGGAGACGAGGGAAGTACTGCACACCCTGGAAGCAGCCACCCTATCGCAGA
This sequence comes from Himalopsyche japonica, assembly GCA_028555115.1. Classification (NCBI taxonomy): domain Eukaryota; kingdom Metazoa; phylum Arthropoda; class Insecta; order Trichoptera; family Rhyacophilidae; genus Himalopsyche; species Himalopsyche japonica. Next base: position 1,028,621 of record JAHFWJ010000488.1, on the reverse strand, counting down.
TGACCTGACGATGATTCATGCCAGTAGAGTGTCTTGCTAGAATATAACAAAAATATTTAAGTTTTTACTGAGTACTAGATAACAGACAACTATGGGTGATCGATGTAGTGTCAATATCATAAAAAGCTTAGCTCTACAAACTTTCATAATAGATATTTGAAAGCTTGTTTGGTTGGCGTCGTCATAAATATGATTAAACAAAAAAAAAAACACACACACACAGTTTTATATAACGCCCAAGAAGAGAAATCGTCTTGTATAAAAACGTCCCTTTGCATTTATATTCAATTGATTTTATACTAACGAATAACAAATTAAAAAGATAAATTAATCTACTCTAAAGTTTTTATGGTATTGTTGGTTTTAATATCAGCTTTATTAACTAAGAAATCTAATGATATCTAAGGATAATTATACATTCTATATAAATTAAATACGTCAAATAAAATACAGGAAAAAGTGCACGTAAGTCAATTCGATACGTAATCGCTTATTTTTTCTTTAATTTGATTATAAATAACCATTTGCCATATCGGTATCTTCTTTATAACGAGAGTTGTTTGAATAAGCTTTTATTAAATCACGCCAAAGCTGTTATCTCTGTTGTCTGTTAACTCGTGTCATAACTGTAGGCTTATTTTTTAATCCACGTTCTAATGTGATATATACAGCCTTTTTTTCTACGACAACTACTCGGCATCCAACCTAACATTCTTTGGAAAGAGTAAGGATAGAAAGAATAGTGATATAAAAATACTTTTGTGTCGCTTGTCATTCTGGTTATGTTCGATTGGGTAGGTAGAAGAGACATTTAAAATATTACAAAAATGTATGCATACAAATAAAATTATTGGTGAAAGCTCTTCGTGGTTAGCTTTATATTGAAAACTTCACTACAGATCAAAAAAATGTATATTATATATATATAGTTAAAATCTTACAGTAGTAATTCTTATTAAATTTTAACGTAAAAATGTTTTGGCGGTTTCAGAGCTCAATCATACACGTACACACTCGTAAAAAATCCACTTTCCTTAACACTGAAAATAGTATGTAAATTTTTATTCAATTTCTTTGTTTCAGAAATTATTATTTTCTGCCTGTTCATTTATACTAGGACTTTTTCGTTTACAGATTGAAGGGTGGGCAAAGATAAATAAGAGGCTTTTGGTGTTTTCATTTTTCTTTGATTATGACGCACTTCAATTAAAATAAAAATCACTCAGTCAAGAAGATTTTGCAGACTGGAGATGTTATCATAAAGATTAAATTTTATTTCAACAGCGTAAGCTTCACTCAAGTAAATAAAATGATTGTTTTTCTTCACTTTTAATATTTGTTTGAAATAATAATTCGTTCCGTGAAATAAAATAAAAAAAAATTCAAAATGTCTTATGATATTTTCACAAATTGAATTTAAATTGACAGGTTTGTTATTAAGCAGACGTTATGGAATTTTCCTGCAATTAAAAATCTATAATTTTGATATCGGCTGAAGGTGCTTCATGGAATTTTGTATCAAATTTAAATTATTTACACAATTTTTTACTAACTACCCGGGTTGTGCCTTTCGGCATCTTCAGGCGTTCTATTCTATAGGTTTTTTTAAACACTTAATACTGTAAATGTGTCTATGATGAAAGGATTATTAACAAAAAAAAAATTTTAGTACATATTTATAAATATGTACTTAAAAATGAGTTTGTATTATTTAAAATATAATGCCTTTCCATTATAAAGAAACAGTTAACACCTTAAAAGAAAATAATATTAAAACGCAATTACATAATTTTAAGCTTAGAAATACCTACTTATTTCAAATTGGTGTGCCTGAAGATATCAAAAGGCGCATAGTATGTGGAATCGTTCAAAGGTTCTTCAACAATTCAAATTTAAGCTCATCTAAATTTTATTTACTGAAAAGGATATTTTACTAACTGGTGTACTTTTTACGAAGGAAAAATATTGACTTATTTGTATTTGAGTTTTTTATGAGATTAAATGTAGAGGGGCAAGGAAGATAAACGTTCTTAATAAAGTATTTGAAGTTATTATAAAACGGAAAACTGTTCGTATAGTTTGTATGGGCTTTAATTTGCTAAAATAGTGTGAGCTACAATACAGCAGGGGGTGAAGCGTCATCAAATATCTCTCCACTTTTTCCTTTAGAGTAATATTTCCTCCACAGTAAGCGAATACATTTGAATATTAAATGAAGATTGATTAAGAAATTGAATAAAATTATGCTTTCTTCGTCTGCAATGTTAACCCAACATTATTATCTTAGCTAAACTGATCTCTCTTTTCTAACACGACTATCCAAAACTGTAAAGACGCAAGTCTGTAAAAATGGAACGAAAACAGCGGGGATGCTTAAACTTTGCATGTAAACTGGAGCTTTTTTCGTGTGTCGGACTTACGTCGGTTGAGCTTTCTTCTAGTGAGGGCTGCCAGCCAATGTGGTTCATTAAGATGATTTTGTTTTGTTTGTGATTGGTAATGGCTGAGGGCTGTAAATACCTGACAGTCTAATCAAATAAGCCTATTTGAACTTTTTGTTTATTTTGATGTAAATCGAACAGTCTGTAGTTATAATTGTATTCATTTTGAATACTAACTGGGAAAAGGAAAGATAAATTTGTTATGGACACAAATTTATTTTCATAACATTGCCTTATATTTATAAAACAAATTCACAACGATTTTTTTACTTAATAAAATAACTTTTACAAATAAATTTACTATTCTGTTCGTAGTTATAATTAATCGAAAACCATTTTTGATGTTGTTTGAATTTTTAAAAATTAATTTACAATTTAAGCTATGCGATACTTCATTTTTAAGGAGTTAACTGACACTAATTGATGGAAATGTATGGTTTTTTAAATCAAAGAAACACATTTTTTGATCAGGACCAGTTTCGTAGTTTATCAGGACCAGGACCAGTTTGTAAATTGTATTCTATCAGTTGATAATGCTCGCGATGAGCGAAACCGGTCCTGATAAAAAATATAATGTGGAAATAAGTACTAAAAATGTGTTTTTATTGTTTAAAATATGTGATACTTCTCAAATAAACAAAAGAACGTTATACGACTTATGAAGAAAAAATGATATGGGCTAAAAACGGATATCCGATATTTTCGTAGTTTATTTTTGAGATAGTAGAATGAATGAAAATTTGTTAAGTCTTTATGAATTTCATAATTTGTCATATATTATCCGTTTGTATGAAAGCTTACATATTATAAGCTTTTGCAAAACTATGCCTTCAAGATATTTCCCTATTTTTTATGTTGTTGCTTACGTAAAGCTTTGATGCATAATTCATGAATGTTTCATTACAGCAAACTCTGAAAATTTTACATTTCTTACAAAGTAAATCTGCTTTCTTTAAAGATTTTCATTAGAAAGTGAAGGCTTCTGTCAATAAAGCTTATTGGCGAAAGAGGGTCGGGGCCAATAAAATGTCTTGGCGTTAAAGTATCAGACTGGCTTTGATTTAATGAACTTTTCTGTGGCTCTCTCTTTTTGACGCATCTTTTAATTTAGGCGAAAGCTTTTCGCGAAATGTACAGTCCAAAAGAAAGGTAAAATATCAACACGCAAATGTTTATATAATAAATAATTACTTCTTTGCAAATATTACTTGTTATATTGATATGAATACTTCATGTATTTTGTGATATAAGTTTTTATTTTCACAAGAAGAAGGTATGTGGGAAAATTAGTTATAATAACAATCATAATTTAGTATATTAATTATAAATTCCCTTAAAATGATATTGTTAATTAAAACTATAATTTTTTTATTAAATGCAACACATTATTTAGATATTTTTGGTTCAAAGAATGCCAAAACTAATTTTTTATTGATAAAAATTACAGTTATTGTATTTTTAGAACTTGTATGTTTATTTTTTTAAGCATAAAAATCTTTTAAAAATAATAAGATAAACCGATGATTTCTTGTTAATAATGTAGAAATTTAATAAAATCAGCTGAATAAATTTTTCCATTGAGAAGATATCATAACATCGTTTATTTGTTTGAATAATAAAATACATAAAATTTAAAAAGTATTTGCCATTGTTTTTATATGAAAATGGTTGAATCTGAAGTACGTTATTTTAAGCGAACGCGGAAATCTAAGAAAATAAAATAATTATATTTACATTGGTCAGGAGTATTTTCATCTCGGTGTGTGAGTCAGACATCGTTGAAATGGCTCAAGCAATAAGAGGTAAGGACGGGCCGGTATGCAAATCCGATGCAAATTTTTGCACATTAAAGCGTCCAATATAAACTGCTCACTGCTCAGCTCTTTGCCTTTTTACATTAAGCTTTTGGATAAACTCTCAGACGGTCTCTCTGGCAGAGTTATTACGTCGTTAAATATCACACACAATGTCGGTAGGTGTCATTCGAAGTAACTTACAAAATCACAATACATTTTGAAATTATAATTTCAATTACGTTGTAAAAATATCAATCAAAAAGTTTTATGATCAAAAACTCTTCTCATAATTTGAAAAATAAGTTTTGATTTAATTATTTTTAATACGGCTTATTAAAAACTTTCTTAAGTAAAACGTCTTTACGTTTTATTTTGGTGACCGGTAAAAATATATCACAAAAGAATACATTTTAACAAAATGCAGAAATTCAAAAATTGTGATGGTACTTGGAAGATGTAGCAAATTTATAATTCACTAAGTTCACTGAATAATTTAAAAGTAATTAATAACTAAAAATATAATCATCTTACGATACATAAATCTCTTTTGAATTTTTGATTATTTTTGAGTAAAACTAATTGTTTCGATACATCAGCATTTCAATACAAAGCAGTTTTTTAATGGCATATAGAAATACTTATTACTATTTATAGTACAATGCATGAAGTCTTAATATCGAAATTCAGTTTTAAATACAATTTTTACGACTCAAAATTCTTTGTAAACTTGTCGTCATCACATTATGCACGTGTAAGAATAATTGGTAAAACATGTGAATTAGCAATTAGCGATGGCTTCTGTTATTTTATTCATTGAGATTTAAAAAAATGATTGGAGTTTTTATAACGATTATTTGTTTATATCGTAAAAATTGACTGGATATATTTGATTGATAAGTTACTTGTGTTTTTGTAATTCTTAATTGCCAAACTCAATAAATTTAAGCTGGCTTTAAAGTATTTTTAAAAACAATTTATATTGTAAAAATAATTTCTTTTTATAAGTTTTAAAAGTTTCGTTGTCAATTGTTAAGTTAATCTAATTTAAAAAAACAGCTCGATGCCGAACATATTAAAAATTGTGAAATGTTTTAACGGTGATAAAGCTGTATTAAATTACTTGAGCCCCCTATTTAACCACAAATTTCAACACAGATGATTCTGTTCTCGAATAGATTTTTCATCCTGGCTCTTGCGATATTGTATGCATATTTATGGAAATAAATGAGACTTAGGAAAAGTTGAAGGACGCCTCGCGGCTTCTTTTTTAATTAACGGAGAAAAATCCATAACAACCATCTTCCCGAGTTTTCTCTCCCTTACGTATTTTATAGATAGGGGTCGAGGTGCTAATACGTACCACTACACCAACTTACAATGCTGCAGGCTGTAGTGAAAATATCTTATTTGAATAGCTATGAACAAAATATACCAAAGGATAATATATTATTCATAATTCGATAATGCTTGCAAATTTGAATCCTTCAAACTCATGTCACATAGGTCATTAGTGACGAAGCATGTTAAAATGTACGCATTTGGAACAAATCAAATGATATATTTCAACTAAATCGAAACACCTCAGTCGATAAATTAAATGGTACTGAGAGTGTTATTTATGTATAATTGAATTGGTATTAACTTATGAGAACTCCATTATAACACTGTGAAAAAATAGCAATGTATCTTAGATCTAGGAAAATTATAAGGTATATAGTTGATATACCATAAAATTAAGTCGAAACTCACATATCTTATAACTTTTGTAGAGTTAAAATATCTTTTAGTTGTTAACTGTCACTTCTTGATGGAAAGGCATGATATTTTAAATAATAAAAACTAATAATTAGTTCATTCATCGAATATCAATTCAGTGGATAATGCTCACGATGAGCGAAACCGGTCCTGATCAAAAAATATATTGTGGAAATAAGTACTAAAAAAAGTGTTTTTATTACTTAAAATATCATGCCTTTCCATCAAGAAGTGACATTTAACACCTTAAAAGTGTTTAATGTAGCGGGTACGGCTAAACCTACTCAGTTAAAATATATTGTTATATTTTTTCACTGTATTATTTATGGAAAATTGTTGATTTTTGGATAAGTGACGCCAAGTTTACAAAGCATTGGAAATTTTTAAAAGTAGTTTGTAAAAATTGTGCTTAGAATCGGATTTCGCATTTTATATTTACTACATGCATTTTGATACTAAATATACTTTATTTATCATACGATAAACAGTGCCAACGACCGTACCACGTTGTAAGCGCCGGCTCTCGTGCGATCACCGAAGTTAAGCAACATTGGGCGCGGATAGTGCTTGGATGGGTGACCGCTCGGGAACACCGAGTGCCGTGTTCTCTTGGCTATGGGAAAGAAAACCCTGTCAGAAAACCGAACACCAACCCGCCTGGGCAGCGTGGTGTTGCTATGTCCAAACCCCCCCTGAAAAAAAAAAACAGGGGGAGGCCTTCATCCAGCAGTGGATCGACCCCGGCTGATGATGATGATGATGAAACAGTGAAAAGAATATCTATACTCCATTAAAACGGCTTAGAGACGTGTTACACTCTATACAATACAACAAGTTTTACCGAAAAATAATTAAATAATTTCAAATGAGATTTATGTACGGCGAGATGAAAATGTTTTAAGAAATTATTTTTTTAGATTATACTGTTGTATTGCACGGTAGCACAAAAAATTTTTAATCTTAAAATACAATAAATACATTGCTACATCTTTTAAATACCACCATTTTTTTTGGAATACAATCTAGATGTGGAATATTTATGTTGTACTCCATTCCGTCTTCTCGGTTTGCAAATATTGCTTGTTGGGATCGCGCTGCAGCCCTTAACGGCGGACGTCGGAGGCTTTATGAATTAAAACAACCCTCAAACTTAATTAAAAGTCCGTTATTAAAGTGGTGGCAGTCTTCACAGATTCTTTGCGTCGTTTTCCACTTGGAAATCAAGTGGGCCGGATCAAAAGACGCAAGTTATCTTATATGCAAAACGAGTAATGAATGTTTTAATTTTAACACTTTTGAAAAGTACCAATTATATTTTTTCTTACAAAATTCACAAAATAAAATAAGTTAAATTATATATATATATATATATATATATATATATATATATATATAATATATATGTGTATATATAACGACTAAAATATTCTATCTAAAAACCTAAATTTATTTAACCAATTCAGTGACGTCAAAATTATTATCAGTAGTTTCTATTAACCGGTTCTAAGCCATAAGCTTATTAACGAATTCTATTATCCCGTGCATGGCAAGCCGGTCATAGAAAATGGACGCGTATACGAGCAGTACTTTAACATTTAATATCTAGCAAAGTATGACTGTTTAAGGTAATCTAATATTTAAAATGTACAGTGATTTTCTTTGGAATTATATTGAAATGTCAAAAAGCGACATATTGTTCAGAATTATCGACCAAATAAAGATGTTTATATTAAGTTTCGATTTTTTGAAAAAATTGCTGTCTCTTCGTGTCCGTGTCACCGTCTTCGTCATGTGAATACTCCGGTATTTAAAGGGTTATATATAAGATATTGAATAATGAATTTTAATCGATAAAACTCTGCATTCTTAGATGTTTTATCACTCATGACTCATGACCGGTGTGAAAATGTACATAACTTCGAGAACGAATCAAATTTTATTTATTTTAACTATATAACATTGCTTTCAAATCAAAAAAACATTTTTAATATAATCATAATGGTAATCTTCAAATTGTCAGATAAATTAAATAAGTTTGTTAGTGGTAAATTCGTACAAAAAAGATTCCCTAAATCATAAACGTAAGTACTTTAATAATCCTTCCCTATTTGGAAATGTTGTTTTTGATAAACAACAAAATGCGAAGTGTGAAGATAAAAAAAAACAGTAGTGAAATATGATTGGCAAATAAGAAGCTTATTGACGACACAAAAGCTCGCCGCGTTAAAACTTTAAAATGATCGTGTGAACCGGTCACGCGCTTTGTGCCGCGCGATAAAAAAGAGGATTAATGCAGCGTGTATCCCCATTATGTATCAGATAAATTAAGTACTCATAGGGTGATTACAAAGTTACTTATTACAATAACAAGACCGAAAGATGTATGTATAGAAATTTACTTTTTAAACAACTTTGATTTACAAAATATAATATTTTTTAAACGTGTACCTACTAGTTTGAGATAGTAAAAAAAAATAATTTTAGAAATTGTGTAGAAATTTTCGTTTTTAACAAAGCTTTTTGAGCCCCAGTGACCTGTATATTAACTTTTGCAATCGATCTATTGATTCATGTATAAGAAATTGATGCTCGTTATGTCTGCGTATTAAAGCCTAACGACTACCCTTAACATTCATAATTTCAACGAAGAAGAAGTTGAAAATTTGAATATACTGCAATTCTTAGTTTAATTTAGGTTTATAATAAATGATAAGTCTGAAATACCCTGTATCCGATATATTGGTATGGTATTTTGTCACGTTCCAGCAACGCATGCGGCTGCATACTGTGCGTGGGATTAGGCATTACTGGAACACACTTGCAAATAGGGACGCTTGTCTATACCTATCGATATTTTTTATTTCATATGTAACATCGGATATTTTAGAATTATACAAGCCGACTCTAGTCTTGAGAAGTATACATATGTTAATCTAAACTATCAAATTATTTTAGTCATATGAGTCGCCAGTTGCTGTTTGTTTGCATTGATGCAAAATAAGTGGATATTTTTATCAATAAGGTGAGATGATAATTTTTATTTGAAGAGTAAACCTAATCATTTTATACTCGATACATCATAAAGTTCCAGAAAGTGGCGTGTAAAAAATTTACTTAAATACAATTTGTTGAATTGGTTTGAAAATCAAAATACTGCTTAAAAAACGTGTCAAAAATATATTACAATAAAAAAAATTGTTTTTCAAAATCGTATTTTTTAAGACTTTTTTTGATTATAAAAATACATCGAGAAACATATATATTTGTAAACATGCATAACTTTATTCATTCTTATGAGTTATTCATTGCTGTCACTGCCAGTTTGCTAATATAATCATTCATGATTTTTGAAAGAACTTGTTGAACTTTTAAAATTTGCTCGGACGCATTTGATAAAATCTTGTTTTTCATAGATTATTGATCTGAGTCAATTATTTAACAAAATGAATTTTTATTTAATTATTTAAAAATAATATTAAAATAAAATGAACATTAAAACTAGTAAGGCGCGTAAAAAAGTAACATTGTGGCTCAAAAAAAAAATGGATGCATATTATTTTGGTGAAATAGGTATGTTTTCCAATTGAAAAAAGAGTAAGAAATTTACAAGCACGAAATAAAAAGTATCGAAGTATTAATTAGTTAAAAATGTTGACTATGGCAAGAATATGAGAACGTTGAAGGAAATAGAAATTAATTTTAAATTATGTGAAGAGTTGCTTAAATACATTTTATTAAAAAAAAAAACATTTTAAGATGAATTTTGTAGATGGATTTGTATGGGTTCTTAAAAAAAACACTTTTCAAAAAATGATATATGTGATTAGACATGTATCATTTATATGGAAAAAAATTCAGTCTACTTTCGCTTTCAACTATCAAAGTAGCAAAGCATACTGAAATTGATTATTGAGATATCATAGATAAAAAAGATTTGCCTTAAAACAAAAGTAAAGTTAAGGAAATTTATTATTTTATGACTTTTAAAAATAGCACGTGACTAACAATTGTGTTGCAAAATTACAAACCATAAACATTTTTCATTCAGTTTAAAAAGCGAACCCCTTTTAATAAGGGGTGCACGCGCGATAACAATGAAACATAATATCAATAGGGTAATTTTTTACCTCTTCATGCGTTTGAAAACTGCTCTTAAAACACAATGAGCGAATAGGAAGCAAAATAACAGTCCCCTTTATTATATAAATTAAGTTGATATTAAAAATAAAATGCGGAGTGATTTTGAAATGGCAACTAGACAAGATGTGTTGATTGTACTGAAATGTCCCGTTTAAGATAAAGTAGAAGAAATATGCTTTAATGATATTAATTTTGCAATGAGTTTTCATAGTTTTTCATTTTTGTTTTTTTTTCTTTGACATTTGTAGTGATAAAATTTAATTAAAGGTATTTTACAGTAGATTGCATTCATTCAAAGATACTGTAAGGGATATATCTGAATGTATAATATTATATAAAATAAAGTTAGTTTTGAATCGAGCTCGAGTTTCGTTCTATATTCAAAGCTTAATAATATTTCGTAATAAAAAGAAAAACCGGTTTTGCTCATTGCGAGGATCATCAACTGACAACACAATGCATACTTCTATATGCTATTATTTCCATTATTAAATAGGTTTTGTTAATCGTGAATGTTATCAACTGATACAATACTAATTAAAATATCGTTATATATATAAATTGAGAGCTTATGAACAACTGGAAGAAAACGAATGGTACATGAACAAAGAAATGAATTAACAGATTATCATACTAAATATATATAATATTAATTATGTTTAATAGTTAATTGATAAAAGCTCATCTCAAATTTTTTTGTGAAGTATTTAACTTCATACTGATAAATGTTGTATGATTACTTGAAAATTCATTTCTTAGTTCTGGAACCATTTGTTTTACATACATGTAAATAATTTAATCTCAATTCATATTATGATTAAATATCATACTTTTATTTGTATTGTATGAATAGATAATACTCGCCATTAGGAAAATCGCTTTTTTATTGCTTTATAATAAAATTGTGGAATTATTATAGAACAAAATGAGCTTGATTTGTTTAAATATTATATTGTTTTTGTTGTGATTTGAAATATAAAAATCACGGATATGATGCTCATATTCAATTTCGATAATCATCCGTCATTTAAAGGGGGCGGCTACAATATCGGTCATATCATAAATAATCTAACAATAGCAAAGGACGTCTAGGGGGAGCTTTTTTCTTCAGTGCGGGCGTCATGCGCGTGCCGGCGCTCTGTCAACAGAGATTACGCTTTGTTCGCGCAAGCGTCGGAAGCTGCACACTGCGCGCCACTCCCTTAGTTCTAATAAAGCTCTGCTAGAAAGCTCAAAAAAGCTTCCGACTTCCTGAGCTGGTTTTTTTGCGCGGGAAATCACGGTGCAATTAAGGGAAAAGGCGTAAACAAAGAGGGGACACGTGGCTCGGAAGATATCTATACGATATTGAGTAATAAAGGCTCGTTCAAGCTAATTTTTTATTTGAATTGTTGAATCTTGGCATGATTTCATATTCTTAATCACGAACGGGTTTCGCCTTACAGTATCTTTAGGCATTCTTTGGAATCAAACAAAGCTTAAACAATTGAAGTTGAATATTGAAATTCCATTACACCTCTTCAGTCGATATCATATACACCCAGTCCTTTTTTTATGCGAATTCGATTATAAGCAATTTTTTTGGACGGGACCGCTACATTTTTTTACGCGCTTCACTCGTTTTTACGTAATTTTTTCCCCAAATTTGTTTTAAAGAAGACATTTACATGATTCTAGGCATGTACGTTTCATTATTTTTTTAAATAAAAAAAATATGTGTATTTTTAAAACTTAATTTTGTAAAGCATTCCATTTTTTAAATACACATACAATTGCCAAATGTTAACAAGTGTATCGGATATTATGCAAATTTATGTTTTAGGGTGTGTAAAGAAATATAATGCAACTTCGTGAAATCATTTTTTTACGCGCCTTTTTTTGGAACCAACGTATCGCGTAAAAAAGCACTGGGTGTATTATATCAAACTATTGTATAAATGAATAAAAGTCTTAAAACAAAATACTAATTTTAAATAATAATAACACATGTTTTAGTAAATTGTAGCTATTTCGGCTTAAACCCACATCAGAACTATAAACGAACATTTAATTTAATTATCTATATATAAATAGATGTGTAGAAAAGGTATACGATAAATCTTTTATACTAGTTTTATATTGTCCGAATAAATTCTAAAATATGGCAAATTGATTTAATGCATTACTCGAAGGGTGATTTAATTAAGATTATAGTGAATAAGTTTTGTACTAAGATGGTTTATTTTGATATAATAACCTTCCGTTCTTATAAGCATAGTTCTGAATAGAACGTAAGCCGAAAAATCTATCATCTATATACCTTATATATTTTGTAGAATTTTAATTCCCTGTTACTTTTAAATGCTTATTCAATCGACATGAAGTAGTTTTTTTATGTGTGAATGTGGCTTAAAGAAATATTCGGTAATACATTTTTGCAAACATTTGGATGACAGTGTATAATGTACCCAAGTAATGGCAACATCGTCTAAAAAAATATCGAAGAGCGTGTCATACATTATCGTTTCCGCGCAATTAAGTTTCTGATACTTCCGGATGTTTTGGCTTGACGGTTTTTTATTACTTCTGCGGGGATTTTTTATGGAGGCTCCAGGATACGTCTTCATAAAAATATTATTGAATCGGCAATATGTGCGGACACTTATCGATAGAAGTAAAAATATGAAACTTTTATAGACGTTCCATCGTTTTGACAATATTAACTACTCAATATATTTTTTATAACCGATAAATGTTCCCACTGAGGTTTTCAACTTCATTTATTATAATATTCTATAAATAATTTATCAGTAAACACTATACTTTGCCATTTCTACATCACATATACAGTTCATTTTAATCTTTTTAAATTTGAATTGTTGAAACTTTGTACGATTCCACATGTTTTGTCACTTAAAAAACGGTATTTAGAGTTAATAAAACTTTTCACAGACAATTATATGTTATTATTATTAAATCAAATTAATGAAATATATTTAAGTAGCCATTTGGATCATAACCTTTGGGTTTGTATTTTCCCTTTGCAATCAACTTCTTTGGTATATAACCGATGCTAACTGTTTATAGTGTATCAGTTCTGTTGCACCCGTGTGATATAATGCCTGAAGATGTCGAAAGGCGACACCTGAGTTTTTAGTGACAAAATATGTGGAATGTACAAAGTTTCAACAATTCAAATTTGATATTGAAATTGCATTAAGCAACTCCAGTCGATATCGTAAATTAAGCTTTTCAAATATTTTTCACTTTTAAATCATTTATTTGGTATTACTTGTCAATTAGTCACAATTGGTTGGCATAATAAAATACACTTTTTTTGCTATTTGCACGACATGTTTCTGATCAGGACTGGTTTCGCTCATCGCAGGTACTATCAATATATAAAATAACAAGTACAAACAAGACTCAAAGGCTTGCGATTTTTAACACGCAATTTTCAACTCAAATTTTTGTATTGCCTTGTGGGGTGATTTGCTTTATTATCCTTCATTTGAGATCTCTCAATGGAAGCCCATGTAGTGGTTCATTTAAAATGTTATTGATTCCACGAGAAGTAAAGTGATGTTTTTAAGTATTTTTTTTTATTATACGTGTATCTCTTTTTGACAACATTTGTAGCACCGGGATTTTCACAATTTATTTTTTTATGACTTGGACCGGTTTCGCTGATCGCGACTATTATAGTTTGATACAAAATATAAAAAATACAGCAATAGCTATTTATAAAATATTTTTAGTATGAAATTAGCAGGTATACTAAAGCACAGGCTTAAGAACTGAGAAAATAATTTAAGAGTAGTCATGCGATCTATGTGTTAATGAAGTTAAATGTGAAATGTTAAAGATCTCTGAGTGATAAATTATAATTAAAATAAAGTCAAATTAAAGGTTTATTAAATTTTAAGAAAAAAAAACATGAAACACTCATTAGCAAGAACGAATGAGATTTTTTTACAATCAAATAATCTGTATTAAGAAATTTCTAATATATAATAATAATAAAAATATATATTTTTGGTTGTCCCACCTTCACCCGTTATGTGTATGCAGCCGTTAATAATAAAAATATGTCTGGATCTAAAAAAATCGCGTAAAAATGTTCGTAGATCATTGAGAGCTGCTTGCGGAGCAGGGTCTTGAATCAGCGGGCCGGGGCCGCGTGTCGGTCGCGCGCTCCCCATTGTTCGGCCGCTATTGATATATCGGCGTGACTTGCTTCGTCGGCCATTACAGTTTGTTATTTATTTTCCCTTTGTGTTGAACACGGGCACGCCACTGTCCGCTACTGTTTCGAGATTTATTTAGTTTTTTGTATTATTATTATTTTGACTTGCGTTATTTTATTATATCGGGCGTATTTGTTTTTATATGCCGAGTCATGGGAGTGAGGGATGACTTTGAAAAGAATCAGAGAGTTGCTAAAAGTCATCGCTCATTCATGGATTAAACGTGGCAGCAGCTAGTTATGTTTTTGTAATTTAATATCACAAGTTACTTGAAGTAAGTATTTTTGATAATATTTTTTCTTTATTATGTAAAACAATAATTTATACATAATCGTGGTTTGTGGGGTAAAATATACATTCTAATACTTTTTTTTCTAAAGTGAATTTAAATGAAACAATCAATTAGTAATAATTGAAAAAATAGCAGATTTGACATATTAGTCTTTGCTTAAGTGAATTTTATTTGTTTGTAGTAAATTTATTCTAAGGGCTCAAAACATTAGACCATATGCAGCTTTGTGAGTAACGCAAAAGCTCAGAAAGGCAGATTTCGTTAATAAAATAAATAATTGAAATAATAAAATAAGACGGTGAAAAAATGGCAATGTATTTTAGTTCTACAAAATCATTTTTAACAAATATAGTTCATAGCTATTTCGGCTCACGCCATCGTCAGAACTATCTACTAGCGGGAGCCAAAATAGCTATCAACTATATTTGTTAAAAATAATTTTGTAGAACTAAAATACATTGCTATTTTTTCACCGTGTTATAATGGAGTTCTACCAAGTGAATGCCAATTCAATCAATAATAAAATAAGTTTATTTGATTAAACTTATAAATCTATATTTTTACCTGTAATTATTTGTTAGGTTAAATTATTTTACATTAACCCCCTATCTGACCTACTCAACATAGTTAAGGCTATTGTGTATGACCTATTTTTTGCAGTGATTTGTTTTGACACAATTTTAATAAGTTTGCAAAGCATTATCAATACTGAATTAATAAATGAGTAAATCTGTAAGAAAAAATTAGTTTAGAATCGTCAGCTCAATAAAAAGTGTCTTATCTAACTATTTGCCTTAATCAAACTGATGTTATAATAGTTATCGTGAAATTATAAACCGTTCAGTCGTTTGATTTAAATAAGCAAATAAAGCTATGAGCGTCTTATATTTTTTGGTAACCTATTAAGTGGAGCATATCAAATATGAAATGATGTTCTTTTGGTACGACTTGAGTCATGCACATACACACTTGGCCAAGACACTTGAATGATGTAAAAACGTAGTGTATAAAAACCAGTTGCGTCAGCGATATTAAATGTTTGCGGAACGCACTTGCGTAACTTGCAAACATTTGATTTTCAACTTTTCAATGGGTGTATGTGAAAGCAGTCATTTAGTTTGATTGACTGTATAAATGCAAAATATGATTAGTTTTCTATATGTATCTAATGCAATGAAATAAGGAAAGTTGTTATTCACACTACTGAAAAATATTTTTAATATGGAAGTCTTTCAAATGTAAATTGTATATCACATATGCATCGTTAAAACTTTGTACGATTTCATGTGTTTTGTCACTAAAAACCTGAGTTTTGCATTTCGACATCTTCAGTCATTCTTTACAAAGTTTCAACAATTCAAATTTGATTAGGTTTTTTTCACATTCTTATTTATTTAATTACTTTAAGAATTAATTAACCAAGTTGGCAATTTTTTATTGAAATACTCCCCAAAATCGTTTAAACGAATGTCACTAATTTTTCTCTACTTTGACTCCACAGCTCTGTTTTAATCGAATTTATATCTTAAGTTTAAGAAATAAAAACCTCCTCAAAAAATCGTCAAATAAAAATTCATATTATTTTAACCAAATTGATTTTATTTTTTGAATTGTGTAACTTATTGACTGTGTATAGACAACAGAAATTATGTCAATGGGTACACATTTTACATGGACCCAAAAAACTTATTTTTAATAATTTTGAGACGAAATCGAAATACTAAGTACGCATAACCCTGAAGTGTAATTTCAAAGTACTAGTAAGTAATCTAGTACTTCTAGTCATCAAGATGTTAAAAAAACAATAATGTGTGTCCTTGCAGCTTAAATTTCTTTCATATAATGTTTTTGAAGTTATAAGCAATAATAATGTTAATGTTGAAAAATATTTAAAAAAAAAAAAAAATTTAGGAATATCACACAATTTCAGATTTATTAAATTATCTGGCAACACATCTGTCGAAATAATATTCAATAGTTGAAATTGTTCTAAAAAAATGTTCCATTATTTGAGCATGTTTCTATTGTGATCTGAAAACAAAGTTATTTTAAAAAAGCAGAGGGTGATGTCCATTTGATTTTCTTCTCTTAATATAAAACGATGGCTTCCAAATCTTTGTATTAAATTAACATAAAATAATTCTATACTTACATTGAAAAACATTTATCTATTATATGAGATCATTATTCGATATCACTCTAAAATATGTTTCCCACCCGTCATTTTGATGTAGGGTATACTTATTATATACGATTCATTTTTATAATAGCAAAATAATAAGTCTTTGGGTTCGCTCACATATTGTATTGATATCGAATGATGATTGATGAAGACCGATGAGCCGTCATAGTCCAGCCAAGATATGCTGACGGGTTACCCTCGGACTATTGTTGGACGGATTGTGGGTATCAGCGCAAATCCACTTTGCTGACTAATGAGATAGGGAGGAATTCGCCAATATTCTTTGAACGACGAAAAATGCATAGTATTGAAATAATTTATTTAATTTCCTTGTTTTAAGATAAATATTATATCATTATTATTAATAAACATTTTAAAATGTTCCGAGATTAGTCACGTAAAGCAATGTTTCCCAACCTTTTTATACATGCGGACCGATAAAAAAAAGTTTTTTTTTGTGGAACACTAATACTAAAATAAAAACTGATTTTAATCTAATATTTTCTTAATTTTATTTTGTGACTTTGTATATTGGATAGTCTTGGTTCCGAGGCTGTCTCTGACAGTTATTTTTAAGTTCCTCGGAGTCGCATCATTCTATCAAGTTTTATTATTTCATGAACTTATGAATAAAACTACAAGTAAACGTGCCGGCGAATTTTTTTTTGTATTGCGAATTTCTTGAAATTTGGTATACTATTTACGGCCTGGCACCAGGCCGTGGATCACAGGTTGGGAACACTGTAACCCTATAGTTTAAAGGACATTCCAACACCAAATATTTCAAAAAAACAATGTATTATTAATATAAATGTATTATTTTGCTTATACTAATATATTTTTGAGTATAAAAACACTGTAGTCTACGTCTCAACAAATCAACTATTTAAATTTATTTATTAAATTTAACCTGTATTGTTGAATTCTTTTAAATAAAGGTAAAAGGAAAAGTATTTAATTTCGATTTAAGATGGTCTTGACGATGACAGAAGCCAAAATATCTATCAAAAACCATTCGTAAAAAAAATTGTATCAGCTAGTGGCTTTGTTTTTTTTAACAATTTTGTCGTGCTTAGTTTGTGCTACTTAAAGTAATTTCGATTAATTATAATCAGAGTTTCAAATTGTATAGATCCAAATAGATATTAATTTATTTAAAATTTTAAAATTAAAAAAAACAACGATTTAACATATTCTTATAATTAAAACCAATTTTGATACTTAAAGAAATGTGGAATTGGTATTGGACATTTTCACTGAAACTTTGAAAATAATCTTTTTTATAAATATTCCAGAAAAATTGTATTATTATTAGTATGCAAATGTAATACATTGCAAAGTTTATTCTAAAACAAGGACTGTGCGTAGGTATTTGTATATTATAATTTGAGATACAAAAAATAAAATATGATCAAGACATCAAACAACATTTCCTGTTAAAATATACCTACAAATATAATTGGAGAGGCTAAAATATCACAAGAGACTTACAATATACATCATCATCAGATACTAAAAGCTCAAGGGAGGCGCACGTGAATACAGCCATCCAAGTTTTCTACCACCTACACCGATAGCACGAAAGGGAAAGGGGGTGGTGAGTATTTCAAGACCAAAACTCATTACGTTTGTCGATTATTCATGAAAATAATTTATATTCAGGCCGGTTACTTAGAGATGAAACATGAAAGCTTGTCCCGCAAACATATAGCGCAAACAACTTTGACAGAGCTTTCAAATAAACATGTTCGGATTTGTCGGTAAGCGACTGATAGAGGTGGCGCGGCACTCCTTTAATTAGCACCTGAAACCGTCGGCAATTAACAATTAAGTTTGCAGGTAAATACTAAAGTCAAGTCAAATTGACAGGGTAGAATTTTGCTGTTATCTAAATATTAATATTCTCGAAACCATAGCAAAATCGTATCTAACAATTTCATTTAAAAACATATAAATTCCACTTAGAATAATTTCAAATTTTGATTGACGAATGATGAAACTTAAGTGTTCTTATCGAATCATCATTTTTTATCCAATATCAAATGTTCAAGGTAATCAAAAACTTTCAATTTATTTTAATGAACTGTGACGTTTGTGTGAACTTTGTGTGTTTATACTATCCTTAAATCTACTTCTTTTATTTCTTGTCACAAGTATTCAAAAATCACTACCCTTAATTTAATATATTTAAGTGTCTTAATTTAAGTTATTTGACTGTAAAAAAATAGCTCAATATTGTTGCTAATGAGTATTTCATAATTATGTCTGAACTACTAATGTACTTTTAATTTGATTTTAATAAAAATTTATACCAAGAGGTTTCTGGCATTTAATTTTTATCAAAAATTGTATCATAACATGTAAATTATATTCTCAGATTTTTTAACTATATGCTTTGTGTACCTGTAAATTATAAACTTTTTTTTATAAATATCTAGCAATGAGAAAAGCCGGTTCTGATTATAAAAATAAAAAAATTGTTGAAATAGTTATTGAATCGCGTATTATGAAAACGTTACATCGCCAAAAATAAGCTAGTTTGCAAACATTTTGAGAAAATCTAAATACAAAAAATGTAATACAAAAATCTCCCATATATTTATGAAATGGATTTTATCAAAATACATTAGACAACAAAATCATTAAATAAATTTTAAAGAAAAGATAAATTTCACTCTTCTGAAAATTACAAAAGTCACTTTTAATGAGATGCTATTTTAAATAATAAAAGCACTTTTTTTTACAACTTCTTCCCATAATATATTTTATGATCAGAACCAGTTCCGCTCATCGTAAACATTTTCAACCGATGAAATAGAAAAGTATGATTCGCAACGTTTTTGAAATACACCATTAAATAAAAATTGTGAATAATGTTCAAATACAATGTTTTACAGTGAAAATGATTTTTTACTTGGAACTAATTTAGGAACAATGTACATCCTATTTTAAAAATCACCCTTGAGCTATCTTTTGCTTCACACCTGAGCATAGAGATTTCCGCACTCTACTTTGTAATTTTAATTCCTAATTAAATTCTTTCTTTTGCTTTGTAGTCTAAGAAGAAAAAGAGAAAAACTTTTCCTGAAATGCTTGGCTGAAGTTTTCGATAAGATGGTAAAGTTTTCTTCGGCAAGTATTATTAAGTAGGCGAAAGTAGTCTGGAAATGTTTTACTGATTACTCTTACGGAGAAATGAAAATCCACCAAGAAAATATTTTTTTATCACAACAATAAATCGTACTTACTATCATTTATAGGATTATTTTTAAATACATTTAGAATCAAGAACGTAAATTAATTTTTTTTATCATATTGCATTAACACTTTTATTGTACTAGCTGTAATTTTTTGGTAAAAGGCATTATATTACATTTTTGTAAAAAAACAAATATACAATATGTACTAGAATAATTCTACAAAAACTGTGAGTAAATAGAAATATATTTTAGTTCTACAACTTTTTTTATAAGATATAGTTGATAGCTATTTCGGCTCACGCCATCGTCAGAACTATGTTTAAGCGAAGATTTGCTTATCTACTGTATATATAGCTGTGTAGAAAAGGTACACAATACATCTTCTCTCCTGTTTTAACGATCTAGCTTATTTCCTGTAAACAATAAAACTTTTTTTTTATTATAAATGAAAATAAACAGGCGGCTATATTAATGAACTTACATATTGCTCGAAAACAGTTTATTGGATGGCGATGCTTTATTGCGGAAACGAATAAGCCCCTCGCAATGGTCTGAGGAGTGGCGACAGACATATATTAGTTTGCTCGTTAAGAATTTTGTGCGATAGTTGATATCTATATTTCCAGCTGTTCCAAAGCCGTCATCTTGGGACCTTTATTACAAAGATGTAGTTTTTTATTATTATACTAAGATCAAGAGCGATTTTGCTCATCGCGAGCATTATCATTCAGTTGATACTAAACAAATTGTGATAAATATTTTTTAATTAAAAAATACACATAATTGTAACAATAAGATACATAATTCATAGCTATTTCGGCTTACGCCCTCGTCATAGCATAGTACTTTTGTAGAACTAAAATATATTGCTGTTTTTTCATCGTGTTACAATGGAGTTTTACTAAGTAAATGCAAATCCAATTAATAAAATTTGTATTTTAAATAAATTTGAATTATTTTAATTTTATAAGATTACACATGTTTTCTCACTGACATCCGGGTTTCGCCATTCGGCATCTTAAGGCATTCTATAACACGGACGCAACAGAACTGACGCCGAAAGGCGATACCCGGGTCGTTGCAAAACGTGTGGAATCGTACAAAATTATAAAAATTCAAATTTGATATTGAAATTCCATCAAGCACCTTCAGTCGATACCATAAATTATATTTAATAAATAACTAAATTCAATTTCGGTATAAATATTTTCAACCAATGGAGACGTTGAAATTATTTATAATGTGATTTATAGTTGATGAGAATCAAGCATGTCCGCCGTGTTTTATTTATGAAAACTTTTTTCGAAGCAATTATTCAATGATCAACGTCGGTTTTCTTTAAAAGCTTAGCGAGCTTTTAAAATGAAGCCATCAGAGTGATAGAGTGGCCACCTGTAACCGCGCTTCGCCCGATACCATTCCCTCCTTCGCTCGCCTCGCAGGTACCGCGATAAAAACTTTCGAGCGGAGAAAAATAAATTATGTATGAATATTAATACATTGTAATATCAAAATGAAGCGCTCGGCCATATTTTATGCTAAATTTTCCTCTAAAATTTTATTAAGCCCGGGAAAGCGAAGGAAATCGCTTTAAGATGAAAGCAAACACATTTTGAAAAATACGTGGAAATATACCTATATACGTCTCCATGCCTGAAGTCAACAGATTGTATATTAATTTATCTTTTAAAGTTGACAGAATCAACAAAGTTGTCATGAGTTTTTACGAGTTTTTTAATGATTAATGAAGCTTTTCATTTTAGGCGACGCAACAAACATGAACTAAGAGAATTTATTTACTTGAGCAGAGATTTTTATACAAACACTTTCAGTCAATACAAGTCCTCAAAATCATTCATTTCGTTTAATAGTAATAATAACCTCAAATAAGAAACACAAAACCACTGTAATTTGTATCAAGATTTTAAATTAATAACAAAATTTTTAAAAGATGGTTTATTTCATAAATAATGAACTGAGAAATTTACATAAAGATTGTTCTGCACAAGATTAATGTTTATATTAGAACAACACACCTTTTCATTAACTTACGAATTTTTACAACTTTGTACTATTACACATATTTATGTTAAATCGTTAAAAAAAAGTCCCAATTATATTTTAATGATAGTTGATTATTATCTGTTGTAAAACCATTTCAAGAATGACGCATTGACAATATTAATCGTTAATGAAAATTATCATATGCAATTTCGTCAACCATTACTAGATCTATATTATTAAATATTTTTAACTGCTATTTGATTCTTGCCTTCGGGTGTGTGTTTTTTTGTAATTAATGACTTTGGTATATTGACGATGCCAACTGTTTATTGTGCGCCAGTTCTGTTGCATCCTTGTGTAGAATAGCTGAAGATGCCGAAAGGCGAAACCCGGCTCGTTAGTGACAAAACATGTGGGACCGTACAAAGGTATAAAAATTCAAATTCGATATCGAAATTTCATCAAGCACCTTCAGTCGATATCATGAATCCAATCATTGACACCAAAATAAATCCGTACAATTGATTTACCGGATGCTGTATGAAAAATCAATGACAATAAAATAAATCCATAATTTTTATTTATTTATGATAAGTTTGTACTTCTGAAATCATCGAGTATACGTAAATCGTTCCGCGTTAATTCCATGTCATTACGCATTTTTGTGTAGTCTTATTAAATATAGCATAAATGAATGCGTTCCGATACTTAAGGTCGAGGGTTGATGCTTCGTTCATATTGATGGAGCGGCTAACTCTCTTCAACCAAATTCGTTCCACACCCTTGAAAAAAACATTTGCGTCAACTTACAATATTCAGACTTGATCTGTTGTTCTGGTATGTTATATGTTAGTTTTCTATTTATCGATGCTTTACAGAAAAATGACAGATATTTTCAAAAGAAAATTGAATTTACAGTACCTAGACTAAGCGATGATATTAAGGTAGTTCGTCTTACTTATCAATGATATAATTCATTAATTTGTTCAAACTCATCCGTTTGATTGAACGGCAAAACCCGAAGAGATGTAAAACATTTTGGCGATTCAAATTTGGTTTTACTAAAATTGCTTCTTCTCAATATGAATTGTTGAAACTTTGTAGAATTACAAATGTTTTATCACTAACATTAACTAAAGATAATAATTGTCACTTTTTGGTGGGAAAAAAAAATATTTAAATAATAAAATACAGTTGTGTTCTTATTATTTAAATGTAATAATGACTTTCCACCGTGAAGTGACAGTTAAAAAATTAAAAATGAGCAGAATTATAGCTATAAAAAAGCAAATCGATTTTGTGGAGAAATAAATTAGTCGTTTTGATTAAAAAAACTTTACATTGAACAGGGTGTAGCTTAATGTAGTAAACGTGATATCAGATCTGATGAAATAAAATTCATACAACAAACCCTGAATCCAAAAAATGTAGCCTAAAAATAGTTATAAGCTTAAAGCTTTTATAGTGGCATTTATTTATTTCTAAATGTATTAATGTAAAGGTAAATTTTTATTAAAGTTATCTCGTAAAAAAAGGAAGTGTGCTGAATTCAAGCAACGCTGTTTGTAGTAAATAATTTATCAGCGCACAAATTCCACCCTCAATGCTTGCCTTTAGCAAATAAAACTATTATAACAGCAACAAATGACTTAGAACAAATTTACCCCTATTTGACTCCATGTTAGTGAATTACACCTACTAAATAAATACAAACACATACAAAACCACATCATGGCGATACTACACTGAATGATTTGTAAGCCAGCAATGTTAGAGCCATTGAAATTAGTTAATTTGATCAAAGCACAATAAAATAAGTAGTTTGCTAAATGCATTTATTCGCCAACGTCGACCAGGGGTCAGAAAATAAAGATATTATTGTTTAAATAAACGAAAGAATTAAAAGTCAAGAATCGATGTTTTAGCGTTTTGATATTGTATGTTTACTTTTTGTAGTAATTAAGCAAATGGTTAAAGATACAAAAAAATGAGAATCACAATATCAAAATAATTTATGTGAAATTGTTAATATATATTAAGCAAGATCTATAAGCTAACATAAACTAAAATTAAAAAAAAAAAAACGGAACCTCTTACATTATTATGAAACATGTTATAATATTTTTTATTGTTATCAAATTGACGGAGCGTCAAGATCTATGTATAGACATATTTATTGTATACCTTACATCATCATCAGCCGGGGGTCGATCCACTGCTGGATGAAGGCCTCCTAAGGATACCTTTCATATATATATATACATATATGTAAGGATATTAAAATAATATATAAATGGTATAGTATATACCTGCGTACGCATGCATATGCATAAAAACGCAAACACAGATATACGCATACATATAAAATTCGTAAGTAAATGAACTAGGAAATTCATTTTCAGATGCCGAAGGCTATGCATGCAAAATTTATTATATTTTATCTGTTTGAAATATGATTGATTATAAAATGCAGCATTTTAATAATATTAAAAACAGTTTTAGTTTCAATATTTATAATTTAAGAGACTTTTGTCATAAAAGTACGCTTACCACCGTTTAGCTCCCCTATTTGTAGAGGATTGTGTGAATGGAATAAAATAAATTACAGTTTGTGGTGATACGTCAACATGGAAATGGGAGGAGATGGTAGACCACATGTTCACATTTCGAGAAAACGACCACAGCTTGTTTGAAAGCTTGTTCGCTAAACTTTCGCAGACCTGACAACTGCTAAGCTTTCGTATATCCCGCTCAACGCACAGGAAACTAATGCAATTTAGTAATTGGAGCTGACAACGTGTATTTGTTCGGTTGTCTTCTTACAATGAATATCATTCAATAAAATAATGTTTTGTCAGTCAAAATGACCAGTATAATGTTATATTATTTTGAATAAGATAATTGAAATATTTTTAAAGTGAATAATTTTTTGTTCTTGTTTTTACTTTTCAGGTATTAACGGTCAGTTTTTAGTGGAAAAGTATCACATTCCAAAAATAGAACCAGATAATTAGTATTATTTCCTCAATATATTTAATGATCAGGATCGATCCCGCTTATATCAAGCATTATCAAATGATAAAATATAATTTTGTGTAAATAGGAATTTTCTAATTACTGAATACGTACAAGTTCACTATAGTATAATCATGTCGAATTGAAGAAAAATGTGATCATATTGCCCTTAACGAAAAAAATGTGCATGTACTTACTTTAAACAGCTCTAGATTGCTTCTCATATAATCCTAATATTTTTTTTTATACCAAATTGATGGAGCGTTAAGATCTATGACGCGTCAGCATATGATTTTCAAATCTCCTTCATCTCTCATGTATAGACTATTTTTTTTTGTTAAAATGTTATATCATTGTTGACGTATGTAAGTCGCTGCCGAGCTGAGCAATCTACAGTGAACCCGGTTCACATGGACACTAGACGCATTATAACTATATTTGTATCTCTACATACTGTATACATATATTTCACACACATACATATACATAAAAACACACACACACATATACACGTATGCAAAAAAAATAATGTGTTAATATCATAAAGTAGTTGTTTGTTTTGTTAAAAATGTTTTTATATCATTCGAGATCAAAAACCTGGAGATTCAAATAACGAAGTAAGCGCTACACAAACTTTGCTATTTGAGACCGTTTATTTATTTCTTGCGAGCTTTTCAATTCTACGTTAAACTTAAAAGTTCTGTACTTCTGGTCTTAAAGAAATATACTGTTTACATATATTATGTGAATAAAAATAGTGCGATTCACAAGAAGGCGGTGAGCGTGAAACAGTGTTGCTCTTGAAAACTATATAAACGTTGAGATGTCTGTTGAATGGGATGGATAGCCATACAAACAAGGAAAATTATACACAAGTCTTTTCCCATGCAGACGTACTTGTGGAACCAGCTCTAACAAGATAGTTAAATGTGTAAAATAAATACAGTAAAATATTAGAAGAATTTTTCTCTTTCAATAAATATTTATAACGCAATATTTATTTTATTAGGATTTTCACAAGTTGTGTCGCCCCTGATCCGGGATTTGCTTTTTAGCATATTCTGACATTCTGAAATTTGACAAATAAAAAGAGCACAACTTTCCTGTTGGTCAATATTGAATGAACAATTAAATAAGTGATTCATGGATGTATTCAAAATGACAATAAGTAAAAAGGTTGTATCACTTATATTCAAGAGGATTTATCTAAAATAATCACCCCAATTCTAAGAATGAATTTCCGAAAATATCTCATAGCTTGAATCATCATTAAAATGACCAAGACCTTCGAATTTTAAAATGCTGGAACCATATAAGTATTTTTAACATGAGATTGATCCCTAAGCAGTAATAAATTGCTTTGATAATTAATATAAACACCTTCCCAAGTCTAGTAAAAAGAATATAGCTTACACCACTTTTTGAACTTGCTTTTAAAATTAGTTATGAATAAGCTAATAATCTGTAAAACCCTTTCAAAAATGGAAGAAAAAAATCTGTCACATCTAGAAGAATAGCAAAGTTGATTGACAACAAAAAAGGGTTTCCACAAAGCTACCGCTGAATAAATTTGTTATTATTTCTAAAGAAAATGGTTCTCATCTATACAGTGTATATGCTCATACTAACATTGTCTTCTTTTTACGGCGTTCTTAGAATAAATTGATCAACCCCAGTAGCAAACTGACCTCGTAAATTATTGTATTCCGCTTGCACGTAGAGAAGTGCCATTAAATCACTGACTTTATTTATTAAATGTACTTTCGTTAAGAGTTCACTCCAACTGATGAAGTTTATTTACAAGAACCCTCCATCGCTATCCTGTGATCAATTTGTTACATCACCTTGCGATGTAGTGAGAACATTTTTGACAAGAGTGATGTTCTGATATACCACAGGATTATTTTGATAATTAGACACCTTTCTGACACTAAAAAACGATTTGTATCACTAATTTCATGAAAGAAAAAATATGTTTAGTGAAATAATTTACAAGAATAATTTTTTAAATAATAAATACACATAATGCTCGCGATGAGCGAAACCGGTCCTGATCAAAAAACATGTTGTGGAAATAAGTATTAAAAAATGTGTTTTTAATATTTAAAATATCATGCCTTTAAAAAAAAAGAATAATTTTTCAAAAAAAAGGTTTAATCAGGATAAAATTAAATTAAAAACTCTTCTTGCTAATGAATATTTTATAATCAATATAACTCTTTCTTAATGGACATGTTATTCGTTTTTATGTTGATAATAAATTAGTTCCAATAGGTCCTGTGCATTTTATTCGTGAACTATTTTACTCCTTGTTAAAAATAATTTTAGCACATTCTTTGGGACTTATTTCCAAAACATACATTAAGATCATTCAGTTTCGTTTATTGCAAGTATTATTTGCTGAATGAGTTTTTATTATTTAAAATATCATGCTTTTCGATCAAGAAGTTACAGTTATCACCGTAAAAGTGATACAATAAATAAATTGTCATCCGTTTAGATCCACATTGTGTGATTACTTATAAACTGTATTCTCACTTATTAAATCCTTGGTTTTGGAAATTTGTAAGTTTTCAACTCAAAATTGTGTACGAATCGCCGTTTTTAATTTATAATGCTAGCGATAAGCGAAGCTGCGTGTGAACTGAAAATATATATTTGTGGAAATAGCATTAATGGTTGTATTTTTATCTTTTTTATTCAATTCTACCAAGAAGTGGTAGTTAATATATTAAAAATTCTATCAACTTTTTGAAGAAAAAAACAACCCGGAAAATATTTTTTTAAATCATGATATTTGCCAGATGGTTGTGAAATTTAGAATTCAGAGCAAAGAATACTTAAAAAATGGAAACGAACTGACGACAATCATAAGTATAAGTCCAAAAGCGAAAACTAATAAATATGTATTCAAAAAAGAATATTTGTACTACATGTTATAAATGTAAAGGTTTCAAGCCGTGTGTCACTGATATAATTGAAATATACATCAAAAAAATAAATTGACATATTGATTATCGAGTGCCAGTTTAGTTAAACAGTACCGCCATCATTTCCTGTGCGAACTTTCCATTGTTCATACATACTAAAGAATAAAAGAGCGAAAAAACAAACAGTATTTTGTTTTTGCACTGCACTATTTACCGAACAAATATTAAATTAATCATTGTGCTACATGCAGACGTGCCAATATAACCAGGTGGAGACTGTCGATTTTTCTATTTGAAATATTGCTCGAACGTGTAAAGTATTTTGGAATTTTAATGTACCCAATGGTGATGAATATATTTTGTTGTTGAAGTTTATATGCAATAGATAGCTTAACTGACGGTAAATAATTTTCAATAATCATTACGTTCAATGAATAATGGCTAGTTTTTTGAATGCGTGAGAGAATATGACTTTATATACATATGCATTTAAATAATAAAATCACAGCTTTTAGTACAATTACTAAAATTTTATATTTTAATTATCAGGACTGATTTTGCTCATGGTGAGTACCAAATACACAAAACCATTATAAATGAGACAATAATTTATAGATAATCATACAGTATCGTAAAGGGTTACTTATGACTTTTTTTGCATCGTATAAGTTAATGTTTTGTATACGTACCCTTGTTTTGTATCTGTTGGTAATTCTCACAATGAGCAAAACCGATACTGATTATAAAAATATAATATTTTGAAAATAGTAATTAAAAGTTTGTTTTTATTTTTATATGAAATATAATTCTTTTCCATCAATAGGCAACTGATAACACGATAAGAAATAGTTATGTATATATATTGAAAATTTTAACTGTGTAGTCATTGTTTCGCTAAGACTTCTAAGAGAAGGTTTTCACAATGAACTACCATTTCAATATCGTTGGGAAATTTATATAATACTTTGTAATTTTTACTAATCATAAATGAGGGGGTTAATGTATTATTTTGTTATCACGCTTTTTTAATCTGTTAATTGTCACTTCTTGATGGAATGGTATGATATTTTAAATAAATAATAACACATTTTTTAGCACTTATACAGTATGTTTTATGATCAGGACCGGTTTTGTTCATGGCGAGCATTATTAACTGATAGAATAAAAATTACAAGCAAGTTAATTTATAAAAAGTGAGTTAAGGGTAGTAGGTATACAAAACCTTTTTACTTTTATGAAATAGAGTATTGATGAATAATAGTTGTACAAAAAAAATGGTTCCGTATCGTCGAAAAAATTAAAAGATTGTCATGAAAAATGTATTCAAGTGAAACTAAATATTCTTTCTAGCACAGCGGAAAAAATAGCAATAAAAAAAAATTCGACTTACGCCCTCATCAGAATTATTATGTGTATGTAAATAGTTCAGATAAGGGAGTGAACCGAAATAGTTACGAACTATTATATACCCTATAAATTTTAAAAAACTTTAATAAATGGCTATTTTTCACCGTGTTTTAATAGAATTCTATCAAGTAAATTTCAATTCAAGGAATGAATATTATAAATAACACAAACATTTTTTTTACTTATTTCCACAATATATTTTTTGATCAGGACCTGTTACGCTCATCGCGAGCATTATCAACTGATGAGTGAAAGATGATTAAACCGGTCCTGATCAAAAAGCATATTGTGGAAATAATTGCTAAAAAATGTGTTTTTATTATTTGAAATATAATGCTTTTCCATCAAGAAGTTAATTCTATAAAAGTGAATAAATGTATTGAGATGGATAAATGATAATATTCTTAGTTGTCATCAAAAATTAAACTAAATAAAAGTCAATTCCGGCAATCCAAGGTAATTAGTGTTACCAATTATTTGATATTCTATGTTGTTTTATTAAGTATTTTAGGCATTATTTAAAAAAATCTACTGCTGGCGACGAATCAGTAGAAAATTTCTTGTAAATATCAAACACATCAGAATGTATGTGGAAAAATTAAATATGTGATGCAGGAATAATATCGTAAGATTTTCTCATTTGTTATATAAACGACCCGACAACATAACATTTTATTTGGAAAACTTCGAAAAACGTGTAGTTAAATATTGAATGTTTATTTAAAGATGTAGGTACACAACATAAAAAATTGCGTATTTAGGTTAGCAAGCAGGATATCCGTTGCAAACATTTAACGCTAACAACTGTTATTTACATACATTTCGTGTTATATGGAATCAATAAAAAAACTAATAAAAGAAACCGAAATAATTACAAATCAATTCAAGCATTTTTTTGTCAATCGATAAAAGGTATATTTTATGCTAAAAAGTAATAGAAATAAAAAAAAAATAAGAAAAGAAAATCTGCAAAGTCATTGAAGAAACATTGATTAGTTAATTGAATAAATTAATAAGAAACAATGGTTTTGTTATAATAGGAATACGATTAAAAATATGCATCTTATATATTTCTATAAATGTATATATTTTATAGACTATTCAATTGTTTCGATTGATTTCAATTATATAAAATCTATTAAAATTATATACACTTCGGAATAAATGTGTAACGATTGTGTGTTCTGAGTTACAACACCAGTTTATGAAAGCAAAATCGACATATCAGTTAAAATATTTGGAAAAAATCGTTTAATTATTTTTTTATTTTGTCAATGTAGTTAAAAGTAAGCAATATTTGGTGATTATATTTGTGGTTTCAAAACGGTTATAGTATGTATTATGCTTTGCTTAAATAATCGTTTCGAGATAATTGAATCTTATATTGATTGTATGGGTATTTACTTAGTAGAAATACATGGCAAGAACACGATGAAAAATAGCATTGTATATTAGTTCTACGAAATATAACTAAAATGGATTTTTTTTCGCAGTGTTATAAATGAATCAGTTATACATTTAAATGGATCTTAAAATATTCATCTCGGCAATTTGGTTTTTGCTCCTTTTTTTGGTAAGAATTAAATTTTTAAAAATAACAACAAAACATGTAAAATGGTGATCGGTTACCAGAAGTTTCATAAATTGACAATCAAAATCAATAATATTTACAGTTTTACTTAAACAAGTTTTATTTTCATAAAAAAATCTTTTTACAGCTTAATTTTTATGCTTTGACATAAAAATGCAGCTCTAGAATGCCATGTGTGCAATATGCATTTATTGCAATAAAAAAACACCTCACACGATATATTATGCAGGAGATTAAAGGATATGTAAAAATCACGGCTTTCTAAAAGCAAACGACTGTGAAATAATTCGCAGTGTCGGCAATGGACAATAATAATTATACTAATGCATGTTTCATGGACGATAAAAGTTTACACATGCATTTTAGTTGGAAGGAAAACACTATAATACTTCAAATGACCAAAAAAAGCTCTGCATGAAAGCTCAACGAATCAAAGAATATACATTTTAAATAAAATATTGAAATTTAATCAGAAATTCTCATTGAAAATATTACTAATTATTTACTTGATAAATTAAGCTTTTTTTTGAAGCTCTGAAAAATATCTCAATAAACAATTTGCCGGATTGGCTGGTTGATTTTTAATTTGATACATATAAATAGGAAAGGTAGGAAAAAATCAGAAAATTAAATATTTTTTATGGGTGTCGCGTTATTGGTTTATGTCGAAGTCGAAGTCGTGTTATTATTCGAACAAATTTTCTAATATTTTTGGATTTTCCAAGCTGTGAAAACTCCAAAAATATCCTGGTTCTAATTGTAAGCCAATAAAAAAAAAACTACGAACGCACTTTATAAAAATGTAAATCGCTAAAATTTTACTCAGATTTCAACACTTGATATTTTCAGGCATTGAGGTACACGGTTGAATAGCATACTAAGGAATAATATAAATAATAATTTGTTTAATATAACATTACGAGAAAATCAAATTACCTTCGTCGCAGGGGTTATTAAACGACATAATTTATTTAACTATCAAATAAGCTAGTTATAAAAATTTACCAGTGCACTTTAAAAAATGCATAAGAACTTTACTTAATAAAAAAATATTTTCCGTTTGAAAATGAATAATAATAAAAGTTCATGCATGCATTGACCGGCCTAAAATGATAACATTCACAATTTATAAGAGAGATTTGAGATTTCACCATGTTAAAATGGTGTATGAAGCAATGTTTTCACCAGGGTGAATATATTTGGGAACAAAATTATTTTTATGCACCTTTAAATACAAGGACTCTCTTTTTTCCAAATATGGCATTCATAATTATAATTTATTTTTGATTCAATGATAGGTATGTAAACCCAATATTTAATTACGGAAAAATGTTCCCAAAGTCATATTTATGGAATATGATAAAGTTCGCATTAAAGGTGTCATTTAATTACATTTAATTTATTTAATTTAATAAGCAAATTTGCAAGTGATAATTTGATTTTTCGCATCGGAAAAAAATATATGTCAAATTTTAATTGTTGAAACTTTGTACGATTTCACAATATTACAATAAATATATGTTATACGTTGAAAATTCGTATTGACATTTGCTTGATCTCACGTATATCCACGTGGAATATAACGCTGTTCGAATTATTATTTTTGACAAATATATATGTTCTAATTAATTTTATTTCCATTGGCAGGATAATTCTACTATTTTGAAAGTACAATAAAAAAAATCATATCCCAAAAGTCTTTTAAAGATTTTTTTTTTTTAAAACGAATTTTCATTTTACCCTGTAATGTGAAAAGAATAGTCAACGAAATGAGAAAGTCAGTTGTATAATACTACGCTTAATAAACATATTAATAATAGGTTTATTACGTAAAAAGACTGTTAGTGTTAGTTAATTAATTAACCTCTAATTTAGATAGGAAAACACAATATTATTTATATCGTACTTGAAGATGTGATATTGACCAGCGTTCGGCAACCTATGGTATGCGAAAGGTCTTGTGGTGGCAAACCCATAAAATGACTAATTATAAAAACGAAATATTAAGGTAGTTGTTTCCAAAGATGAACCTAAAGGGAGTCACTTATAAATAAATATTGAATTTATCTATGACGTTTTTATGTTGCGTGTATTATTATCAACAAGAAGAAATAAGTCATCCTCGTTTGAGTTCCAATATATTGGAATTTAGCTGTTATTTTGTCAAATTGATTAGTTGATCTTTATGCGTATCCACATATATGTATAAAAAGTAGAAACAAATAACTAGCAAAATTAAACGTTTTTTAGCCGTGTTGTTGGTCAATGTCGGATTTGGAGTCGTATTTTTTTTAACTACCATGTGGATTTTTGATTATTATAGCCAAGTAAAATTGTATAACATACAATAGATGTACTAGTTTTATTTGAGTGGCTAGCAAGAGTGTCCAGTACATTGAATTATCTATTTTGTTTCAGGCCAATGTATTTGGGTTGCACACTGATAAAAAAAGTTACTGTAAAAATATGAAATAACCTTTGAGTATGAAAACGTCATTAAACTGAAACCAAAACCATATTATTGCCGATAAGACTATTAATATAATATGTTTTTTAAAATGGCAATTACCGTTCTTAGCACTTCCCTGTTTCATGGCAGACTTGTGGGCGTATCCTTGCCACATCTGACTCGATCCACGTTCCCGCTTTGACAATGCCACGAATAAATTTAGCAATGGAAATATAATATGCCATTTGTCGTGGCAATAAAGCATTTGATCGTTTATGTAACACATTAATGTAACAAATGATAACACGCTGAACGCAGAAAAAAATATCCTCTTTGCTTTAATGCAAACAGTCTTTCATGTGGTGATTATTGTTATATTGTAGCATTGAATAGTTTCAATATTAATGTCGGATGATTGCTTATAACATTGGTTATCTTACAGTCTCACAAATCATACATATAAAAGTACAACGATTGAATTGGTATTTATTTGGTAGAACTTCATTATAACACGTTGAAATTTAAAATATTAATTTCATAAAGTGAAGATGCCGAAGAAGGCGATACCTGGGTAATAAATAAGAAAACCTGTAAAATTGTTCAAGCATCATAAGTCGATATTTTAAATTATAAAATATATATATAAACTTTTTTGAAATCAATACCGCTTAACTATTGTTTGCTTCACCTTTAGCACTGATAGACTGCCAAATTTTTTAATGAATAGCTCGTTATCTAAGTAAAGTAATACGTTGATATATTATAATACTAAATACTAAATTAAATTCAGTTTTTTTTGCGATTTTTATCCGTTTATTATAAACACAGTAAAAAGTTGCAATGTGATTTAGTTCTTCAGAATTGATAAGATGAATAGCCGAAAGCTATTTTATTTCGGCTTACGCTCTCATCGAAACTATGATATGTATATTGTTTTTAAGTTGCAAAAGAAATATTTAAAATTAAGTGTAAATGTAATTAAAAATAAAAATTCGAATGCGAAATTAGCCGCATTTCATTGATATGACTTTGGGAACTACAATTCTGATGAGAACGTAAGACAAAATAGCTATCAATTATACACCTTATAATTTTTGTACCAATAAATTATATTGCTTTTTTACCGTACTTTAAAAGTGACTGAATGGTAAATTATTTTGCTAAAAACAGAATAATTCGCTTTAGCTTTTAAGGTGATTTTATTTTAGAATAATGAAGACAGATTGGTGTTCATTCAGTACGGCATATGCAGTGTCATTTGTCATCGAAGCATTTAACAAACAACTGTTAAACCAAACCTGTCCTGCAGCCTTTCTACAGAAGATGATTTATTGAAACATTCGCAGCGAACTTTACGACACTCGCTTTTCATTTGTATTATATTTAGCGTCAATTTATTGGGGTTGGTCTTAACATTAATACAAATAAAAAAAAAATAGTTTGAAAACAAATCTAAACACGAAGAAATGACATATAAAAACTGCCTAGTAAGTGGATGATAATACAACAAATTCTTTGTATGAATCTTTAGAAATAAACATTATTATGTCTTTAAAAGAGTTGACTATCGATCCTTATAGGATAGACAATATATTAAAATAACAAAACACAATGTCTAGTGATATTTTCACAATGATGTATTTCGTAAAATGTGGCCAGTTTATTAGGTTATTGCGAGTATTATCAACAGTAAGTATTGAAGGTTTTTTTTTCTTAAAATTTAGAGTTTATAATTATCAGGTTTACAAAACAAATGGCTCAAGAACTATGAAAATTATTGAGTGATTATCCTAAAAAATACATGTATACAAAGTAAAATAGTTTACCTGACATTACTTTTTCCCTGCGTTTTATTTTCGTATTGATTATTGACGATATTAATTATACAATTGATTTTTTTTCCTAAACGTATTTAAGTGTTAATTTTGTTGTAAAATTTTCCGATTAGATGTACTTGACAATGTTTCTTTAATTTTTTTAAAGTTCACAACGAACTTGCAATATGGTTTTGTTTTTGACATTATTTCAATTTGTATTGATTATTTGATAATCATAATAGCGAAAATATCTAGAGTAAATAAATTTGTGAATAAAGTACTAAACATTATGTTTATTTTTTTATTAATTCATTTTTTGGTTTAAGATTAACATTATTCAATTATTTGTGGGTTACTAGAAAAAATATATGTACATTATATTGATACACATTATTTTTTATAAATAAAATGTCAATGTTAATCCTTAAGTTTACTCAAGTATGTATAAAAATTGGTTTTGGAAAAGTATAATATTCCTATTCAATCACGAAGAATGTATTTAAAAGAGCTTTTAAAAGTTCTTTCTTATTGAAAAAATTTGGAAATTCAAATGTTTTTTTTTATGCTATAATTAATTCATGAAATATGAACTTAAGCTTGCATTCTATATAAATAGAAAGGCGTTGAAAAACTTAATTAAAAATTAAACGTATTCCTGTCTCTCAGTTCGTAATCTGACGATGCAGCCTTGCATCCCTTTATCTGTGGCGATCACCCACCCCCTACCCAGGGTGACACGTTCCTCGTCACGCGGGGGTTACAATTGCACACCCCAGCCTGCAAACAATACCGTTGCACACACAACAATACAGCCACCAAAAACGTCTAGTATTTAAGGGTTAGTTAGGGAGAACCTCTGTGGGTATTTAGCACCCCTATTTGAGTAGATCCTAAAAAAACTTCCAGTTCTCAATTGACGCAACTGACGTGAAAATTCTCTTGAATTTTCACACGAATATATTATGTGAATAAGGGTTGTTGTTAGTTGTACGTTGTTAGGGGTAGCGATCCCGGCAATTGCTTGGGGTATGACGCGGCTCAATCACACATGGTTGCACGCTCGTAGATTTGGGTGAAACAGAATGGGGTACGCTAAGGTAGAAGGGCACATCCCAGTGTTGAGCTTAATTATGAACGGATAGTTGATTTTGAAAAGGGGTTAAATTGAACACACTTGCTTTGTTATACGCACAAGTATTGCTGACGAGATTCTTGCCTAGATTGAAATGTACTTGTCATTTTGTTGCGGTACAATGGCGTTAAGATACTAATTGAATACATTTTTCGAATAATCAGAGTTTTAGTTTTAGTTTAATTGAAATTGAAAGCGAAGCATAAATGATAGTTGTTCTAAGAAGCAGGAACAGAAAGAATAGATGGTTGATTATGGTATGGTATATTTATTCGATTCTGAAAATAAGTTTACATGGATATAGTTTCCTGTCTTTTTAACTTCGAATCAATGATATGAGAGCATGAATGCAAAGAGCAAACTTTATGTTGCTAGAACTCTTGTCTTTGGACGGTGAATATGAAATCACTTTAATTTTTTTTACTGCTACTTCTTAGTGAGAAGGCGTTATATTTAACCCGGCCTCGGGTGAACTGCGTGAGAAATATTGAAACTATGAATTAAAAAGAAACACAATTCAGTAGTGTTGAAGTAATAGTATAATAAGTATAGATTATCTGTAAAAATAGGCTAATAATAACAAATATTTCAATTTCGAGTATCAATGGTCTATATGCTGAAATCAGCCGTCTCAATAGTTGATACATTAACAATTAACAGTCAGTTAATAATACTCACGATGAGTGAGTCTAGGCTGTGGGTTTGTTAAAAAACATGACCCCAACTCCTACTATGATATTCAGCAACAACACGACTCCGATTAAAAAAAGTTTAATTTCGTCTCAGATTTTTTCCAACCTTTCCTATTTTTGTGCAATAAATTAAAGATCAACTTTGCAATCCAACAAATATTTCATTATGATTTTCTTCAAAATCGTCTAATCGAAAAAGGTGTCGAAGTAGCTCATTTTTCACGACTTCAATTCCGGCCAAAACACTGCCGCTCAACGACTCTACAGTCCGGAAACTAGGCAATTTTTACATTAAAATAAAAATGGAAATGCTAGCAAACATTGTGCCTTATTTTAAAAATACAATCCATTTTATTGTGTGACATCCTTGTTTATCATCCGCTCAAATGAAATGTTTATTTTATTGTTGAAAACATGTTTGAATTAATATTTTAATAATAGAAGAAAGCTTGAAACTCATAGTTGTGGCCAAACAGCCTATTATTTGTAACTACCGCAACACCTGCTCCAAACAACCCGCTTTACCCTTTTCTAAAATACGTTCAACAATATATGTATGTCCCCAATATTAAACCATAAACGAAAGGTATATTTAATAAAAGCTACCAAAAAACATTTTTGAAAAAAAAAATATTTTTTTACTTTTGTCATTAATTTTATATATCTCCGACAACGGTTGTTCAATTTTCTAGAGAAACAGTAGTTTTTATTTTGTTTTATTTAATTTTTTTCAATTATTTTCACCTAAGTGAACCTTCTACTAAATACCATAAAGTATTAATAAAATTATTGCCTTCAATTTTAATAATGACTTCTGTTTTGGTTATAAATTATTATAATGAATAACCAAAATTCTGTTACAACCACGTTAAAAAAAAAGTTTTCATTTCAACATAAAAATGAACAGGTATATTTGTTTGTCAATTATCAAAACAGTTAAGATATACATTATATTTAAATTTATTTTATCGAAGTAAAAAAAAAACTGTTCAGGTTAAATATTTTTTAAAATGATAAATAATGCTCATTCTATGAACTGTCTATAAAATATTGTGAACTCTGTTGAATGGTGTTCAAATTTTATGACAAGACATAATTATGTGAATATGATGATATTTAATATAAAAATACAGTATTTCTTAATTTATTGGGTATATTAACAAATATATTCATTTTTTAAATATTTACAATTAAAAAAAGCCCTTCTTGTAAATTAACAATTAAGAGTAGGAAATTGTTTAAAACATTTAACGGAATCGAACGAAGACATTCATTCGATCAAAGTACGGTAAAAGTGAGATCATTTCGTATAATAAGAACTATGGTTGAACCACTTTATTCGTCTGGTACTCTTCGAGTTATCGATGTATTATATTTACTAACAGCAATATACATGAAAACTTTAAGATTATACAATTCTTGCAGCTTAATGCTGTAAATAAATTTTAAGAGTGTAGGATTATCAAGTTATTATCGTTAAAAATGCAGCGTGATGAAAAATTTTAGCTTTGTCGGGAAAACAGTCTTGCCTTTCCAGTATTTGTTCTGGGAAAATCCCGGAAATATTTTCACAAAATGCAATTAAATTTCGACTGAGGTGTGAAAGCCACAAAACAAAAACAAAAAATGCGCGCCATTTTCGTTTTGTTTTTAAAAAATCAATTCCCAACAGACACTTCAATTATAATACTCCAGGTAAATAAAAACTCCTCGTTGATACCATCCCCAAACACCTCTGTGGCGGATATTTCCATTGAAATTACAATAATACAATACGCAAACGTCAGGGCGAGAGGTGCGACGGAACGTCGTGTCAATGGAGGCTAATTTTTCGGTCGGCGACCACGGATAGTAGATGCCTAATCACGATTTAGTCAGCCTTGCCTATTGCGCTAGAGACATTTTGGGGTGAAGGGACTTGCTTACATTATGATGTTTGTGGCACAGATTATCCTCTATAATTTATTAATAACTTAATATTAAAAATACGTAATATTTTTTGTATTTGATAAATATTTTCATAAAATATAGTACAGATTATTAAAATATCCCGAATTAGACAAGTTTTCTTCGTTTTTCATCAGTTTTTCTTATATCCATAGACAACAACATCATATTGTGCGATATTTTAGGTTAGGTTGTTTATATTGGATTATATTGTTTCCACTATAAAAGAGCTTTGTGACTTTGTTAATAGATGGCACTCTTGAAGTTTTCTTATATTAAATATATTTTTTT
Source organism: Himalopsyche japonica (assembly GCA_028555115.1). NCBI lineage: Eukaryota > Metazoa > Arthropoda > Insecta > Trichoptera > Rhyacophilidae > Himalopsyche > Himalopsyche japonica. The sequence goes on along the minus strand of JAHFWJ010000488.1, from coordinate 989,314 downwards.
AAATATCAATAAACATTCCTCCCGTTATTGATTTAATAATTTTTTTTCCATCAATTTAAGCGCGGTATATGATATTATTTTAATAATTTGATGTCCAATTTTAATACATATATTTGTTATAATTTATGATATCGACTGAATGTGCTTGATGGAATTTCAAAAACAAACTTGAATTGTTAATGCTTTGTGCGATTTCACATTTTTTGTCACTTACGACTTGGGATTCGCCTTTCGGCATCTTCAGGCATTCTATTACACGGATGCAACAGAACTGACGCACAATAAACAGTAAGCATCGTTTATATAACAAAGGTATTAATTGAAGGACAACACAGACCCCAAGGCAAGAACTAAATGGCAGCTAAAATAAATTCAATAATACTGATCTATTAATTATTAACATAATGGCCTGTTATAAGTTTCATTAACGATTAATATTGTTAATGAGATTTGAAACCAATGGTAATTAACTACCATTGAAATATAATTAGGTTTTTAGAAATACCTTCTTATTTCAATTTGGCAAGTAACGATTTAACATCTAGTGATGCAATAAAAGAACATACTTTATGAGATTGTAGATTCATTGAACCGATCTCAAATTCGACATTGAATTGTTGTTATAATTAAAATGTTGAATACTCAATCGAAAATGATTTTTGATGGATAATAATTTTTTTATTAAAAAAAAACAAGATTCTGACAAAAAAATGCAAATCTTAAAATTTTAATTAATTTTGTCTGTACATTTCGAGATATATTTATAGAGCCCACCTCCACGCAGTATACTGCACGATATAAGCGCATCTTATTTGCACAAGTGTTTGAATCCAAACCAAACCCCGAAGGATGTTTGTAATACAGGCGCTCTCGCAAATATAACCTCGCTACCCTTTATATTATTATACCTATGTCATTTATAATATGAACAGCGGTTGTTATATTGTCCTCCGCGCTTATTGTGGTGATGTTTGATGTGTGTGTATCTACTTACTTTGGATAACTTTATTAGATTTGATTAGATTTCATCAAAACAAATAAGGTTCAGGTGATGACGTAGACACGGTAAATGGGGTTGTTTGTTTTGTGGGGTAGGTTTGTGGTATTTGAGATGGCCTTTAAACTAATAAACTATTTGACGCTTTATTCATTTTGGATATTCGTTTTTTTTCAACAAAGTTATGGAAATGAATGCATTTAGTTAATAAACAAACAATTTTGTTTACGTATCATAAATTGAACATTTTTCATTGGTCAGTCGCTCAAAATTTGTTTAAAGAAAATAGAAGGAAAACAACTAGTGTAGGTCTGGATTAGCGAACAGCTTATAGCTCTCACTGTGCCCTATTTTTAAGATCAGATGAATGTCATAAAAGATAAACGGTTTATTAATAGAATTGGCATTTACAATACTTGGTAGAACTTCATTATAACATGGTGAAAAAATAGCAATGAATTTAAGCTCTACAAAATTTATAAGATATTTAGTTGCTAGCTATTTCGGCTTACTCCTTCATTAGAACTATTTTTTAATATACATTTACTTATATATATATGGCGGTGTAGAAAAGATACACAATACAGCATGAGTATCGCGTAAGCCGAAATAGCTATCAACTATATATCTTATAAATTTTGTAGAGTTAAAGCACATTGAAAATTTTTCACCGTGTTAAGCATCAACGGTTTAGCTTTTGCAGTATCGACCGTCACTTGTCAGTAAAAATGGATCATTTATACAAAGAAAATTTAAAAGTACAATATAATCGTTCCATTTTCATGGATCTTATAATGACCAAGACTGATATCGCTCATTGTTAACATAAAATTACTAAAATATCGATATAACAAAGGCTACTTTTATATAAAATTGGATTTACAGTTTTGAACAAATATAAAAGAAAAAAATCACAAACAAAACATTAATGGTTTTTTGCAAATAAATAACAATTTGAACTGCAATCAGAACATTATATTTATCGAAAGACAATACTATAATATAGTTTTTCTATCGATGATAATGTTCGTGTTGGGATAAACAGATTCTCATCATTATTTAACAAAAATATGGAAGCAAAATAATTAAAATTTGATTTAAAAAATGTCAAAGCTTTATGAATCATATTTCAAATGATATTTTATATTGGAAGCTATATGAAGTGCAATTACAAAATGAAATCTCATTTGAATTTCTATTTATAGAATTGGGCAAAATATTATTACAATTTGATAGCTATTTTGGCTTCCGACATCATCAGAACTATGATTTTATTAAAACGTAATTTTATACACCAAAATTAATTAAAAGCTACAAGTTCCGATGCTAGAATATGAGAGACGATATGTTGTATTGAATGTATCGTCTTTAGCAGTAAATGCATCACAGCATAGTTTAAGCTTTGTTCAAACGATGAACGGAAATTGAGATAAACTTACAGAAAAAATATTTTAAAAAAATGTAGAGATAAATTCATCAAATTGTTAGCTTTATCAATATAAATAATTAGATTTGCATTGTCAATTTTTTTTGGGTTTCGCCTTTCGACACCTTAACAGAACTAACGAATTTTCCTTCATTTGTCATCATAAATTATGATTACTTAAATTATTTTTAAATTGGAAGGGGCGGCTCGCATCTATAATGCATCCCTGGTCATGCCCGATATAAAGTCCAATGCCATAGTGTTAGTTCATATTGATAGTGGTAGTAGTAGACATAAATGAGACGTCGTTGAGATGCTACGGTCACGCGTCGCCAACTATAATAATATGTCTGATTTGCATCTAATCACTAGCCATTGTTGTTACTTGTGACCAATTTGAGATAACCACCACGCCGCTCTCTCGTGATTGTACCAAACCGTTTGCAAGTCATTCTGACGTCGATTCAAATAACTGGTTCTCTACCGCTGGCAATGTTACATTTAACCAAAAAGACTAATACGAAATAACCTCGAATATCCGAATAATTTATAATAAGCCTACGTTTCATGAATTTGCTGCTTTGTAAGAAGCGAGCGAATTCTCTAAGAATAACTATTAAGGTGCTAATGACAATTTTTGATGGAAGAGAGGAATTATATTGATAAAATGGCTGTGAAGCCGTTAAAAAAAAGCATGACGCCAACATTGACTAACAAAACGACTCTTGACCTGACAAAAACGTGAAAAAAGTTTATTTTGTCAGTTTTTTATCAGTTAAAATCCTCCTTAATTGATAAGTTATTAAATTTGAATTGTTACAACTTAGTACGATTCCACGCGTTTTTTCACTAACGAGCCGGCTTTCGCCTTTCGGCATCTTCAGGCAATCTATGACACATATGCAAAAGATTTGACATACTTGATATTGAAATTCCATCAAGCACCTTCAGTCCATATCGTAAATTATAAATGATGAGTTATTGTTTAACATTAGCTAAAGTTTTAATTTTATTTATTGAATTGAAATTTTCTTGGTAGAACTCAATTATAATATGCCAATTTTTGCCGATCAGATAGATCTGAAAACTTTGCTATTTGTACAGTATTCTTTTCAAAGTTAAACATTTTTTTGTTCGCGATAGATATCATTGAACAATGAACTGTACATGTCGATTCAATTTTCCTTCGTAAATAGCATTTTTTCACAAGATGATGTATCCCGATTTGGTAAATCAGATAATAATTAGGCAACACAATTATTGACGAAAAATATGTTGATATCAAATTTGGATAATCAAAACTTTGTAAGCTTGAATAAAATTTGTCGACGGTTTTTTTTTGGATAATTCAAACTCTCCCGCTAATTTGAGTGCCTGAATATGCTAAAAGGTGGAACCAGTTGGATGGTAGCAAGTCGTATGAAAGTGTACACGATTTTACCTATCACGCGGTGAAGAAAAAGCAATGTATCTTGATTCTAAAATTTATAAGGTACATAATTGACAACTGTTTCGGCTTACGACCTCATCAGAGATACTCTAAACTATTACTACATCGATATACCTTACAATCTTGTACAACAGAAATAGATTGTTATTTTTTACCGTGTTACAATGGAGTTCTAGAGTACAAGTAAATGCCAATTCAATCAATAGCTTTTATCCATCTACATTTCAAAATCATTATAGTTAAATCATTTTTTTCAGATATCAATCCATCCAGTTTTTGGTATTAGTGTCAAAATTAATATTATATATAAACTGTTTTCTAACAGTTCGAGTGCATTTTATGGTAAAATTCACGTAGATGCCAAAAGAAGAACTTAAGGTCGTGAGCAAAACAATTCAAAATTGATAACAAAATGTCATGCTTTAATAGCCTCAATCGTTATCTTACAATAGCATGCATTGTAATTAAAAACATAAAAAATAATTAAAATCGATAAACTCACGCGATGAGTTGATTGTGAAGGTCAATATGTCTCGGTTAATATTACTTGAACCTTAACGTTGATATTCCTAACCATTGCCTTTCGTTTGTCTAATGCCACATTACGCAAAAAATAAATATTTGCATAAAACATATCATTATAATATTGAAGACATGTCCACCAACTTATGGGAGTAGTAACATGTCATATTGTCAATAAATTAAATATTCAATCTAATACAGTTGACATGTCATGAACAGTAATGTTTTTACTATTAAGGAATCATTCAAGTCATGATTGCAAATTAGTTAAGTTTACAATCTATAACTTTAATGCAGGAGCTTCCAAATATTGTATCATCGAGGATTTGCATTAAAATCTGTAAAATAAAACGACTTTGTCATAGTAATGCAAAAATACTTAACTAATATAATAAGTTTATAAATATTAATAACAATGTTTTGAAATTTGCTACGTTTTTATAAAAACGTTTGGCTCTACACATAGTAAAGTAACTCAAATTTGAGCTTTTATACTATATTAAATTCCGTAAGTTTTGTCACCCATAACCCGTGTATTATTATTGGCCATATTAATGTATTATATGATATGTTTAAATATAACTAACAGTTATAAAACATTTTTTATTTTGAATTAATACCTATGACAACAAAATTTATACTTGTTTTGTATAACAACGATGCGGTACAATTTATTTTAGAAAATTTGAATCGTTCATATATTTTATAATTTTGATGCTTCCGACCAGGGACATACCTTTTGGGTTAGCCTTATAACGTTCTAGTGTACAGATTCATTTAAATTGACAGTAAGTAAACAGTTTGTATCGCATCTATAGAAGAGAAATCTTGGAAAAAATCCGCAAATCAATAATAAAAAAAATAATAAAAGATAATACTCTTCTCTTATGTTCTAATATCCAAGTTTTATATTGTGATAATAAATTTTTAAATGTGACAAATTGATTTTATACATTTCTCAAAGTGAGAGTAGTCTCTCATTGCTATTTTTCATCGTGTTATAATGGAGTTCTATCGAGTAAATGGCAATCTAATCTATAAAGTTAAAGTAATAAACACACCGAGTTGAATAAAAATCGTTTAACTCTCAGACTGAAAATATCTATAAAATTCAAATTAAATTTTGCTTTTATTCATTACTCTACCGGTACTGAAAAATATCTTTACACCAAAATTCAATAATGTATTATAACACTCCATTGAAAAATTTCATTGTCTGCTACATTTACGACGCTTTTTATCCAACGTTCGTGTGACTTTATCTGTTTATTGTATTTTTGTCAAATACCGAACACTGGACAAAAAGCGATCTTTATACTGAAAAAAGTGCGTTACCAAAAAAGTTACTTTTGTAATAGGTGTAAGAAACATTAAATTATTAACATATTGTTTATTTAAATAATAAAACATAAATTAAGTAATATTTCCACAATTTTATATTATAGATTAGAAACGGTTTCACTAATTGCGAGTACTACTAAATCACAATACAGATTAAAAATTCAGTATTTATCCTGAAACGTACGTTTTTGACGATCCTGAAAATTTCTTTGTTGTTTTTTTAGTCAGAGTCGTGCTATTGGTCAATATCGGAGTTGGAGTTGAGATCGTGTTTTTTTAACTATTCCACAACCTTGGAAGAGTTTTATTTATTTGGCATGAGAATGTTTCTCCCTAAATCCCCAAATAGCGGCTAAGTTTATCCACCAAAAGCGATATCATTGCAGAAAGGTCTTTATCCATATAATTAATGATAACAGCTGCTGATGATGGCAGTTTTATTTTGTGAAGATTTAATAAAAATTAAACATGTTATAAAATGTTTTCTTAACCTGAACCAAACAATGGCTACGTCGCAAACAATAGCTTTGAGCGGCGGAGGCGGTTTGTAAAGTTACTCGCTTTTGTAGAAAGTGTTGAACGGCGGGTTGCAGGTTCAGATTCCCGTTGATACTCTGAAAGGACCGAGCGGTTAGGAGGAAGAAAACACTACGATATGCATACAATGGACATGCGACGGTGGATATTGAATTCGTGAACCAAAAAATGTAGCATAATAAACTATCACTGCAACTGGACGGCAAGTGCATTCCAAATCATAAAACAATCATACATGCCGAACATTACACAATTTAAAAATTCGTCATTTAAAAATTTGTGTTTTTTTAAATCTATTATTTTAAGGGTAGAATCGCAAAAATTGTTCAAGAAACGGAAAATGTAATAAACAACAAAGCAATATATATGTGACTTTGTTTATATTACTATAAAAAAACGAAATTATTTCTTTTATTTTTGTCTATGATTGCTTATATTCAGGTGGCATGACTGCAGGTGACAGATGGATGTATTGTACATAATTTAATAAAAATATTATCAATACGAAATATAACAACAATGACAACGTTTTTAATGTTGATGTTGATAAAATAACAAGATCTATCAGATTTTGAGAAAACTATGTCTTATTGACCAAAGAGACATGGTGTAGAGCACATTATTATACAATTAATCAACATAATTTCCATCACCAATTCTTGAACCAAGACATTTCTTGGTTATTGAATAATATTAGCAGCTTTCAATGAAAAAAAAACATAGAATTTATTGCGTTTTGTAGATTCCTGTGACGAAATACACCAAGATTTTTTCAATCTTCTTAGATCATTAACAAAAAAAATCACAATTTTTTACATTTAATCGTCTAAAATTGGATATGCAATATTTTAAAGAAGAGATTAACACCATTTAATTTCAACTTAAAAAAAAGTGTAGTCGAATATTATAATTCAATTAATTGAACAGTGGCAATTAACCTAAACAAAGGAAATACACGTGTCACAATAATGATCACAATCAGTGGAGTACGAATTTATTGATTATAGATTCATTAAAACAATCATTATAATTTATGGTAGTGGCTAAACATGCTTGATGGAATTTTAATATCAAAATTGAATTATTGAAACTTTATACGATTTCATATATTATGTCACAAACTATCCGTGTTTCGTCTATCAGCAATATATCAATATCAATTCAAAAATAAAATATCATTTAAATCAACTCAGTAGTCATTAAATTGTTTTAAATATATATTTATTCCATAACTATTTATTATGTGCTGGCAATATTGCATCCGCGCGAAAGAATGCCCAACTGAAAAATTATGTAGAAATGTATAATACTTAAACAGTTTAAATCTGAAAGATATTCTAGTTACTATCCCTTTTATTCTAATGCAAATTCTTAACCATTGTTTAAGCACGACGGAATTATATTATTATTTAGTTACTTAATTTGCCTTCCCAGCATCAATGGAAGAAAACTACTCAAGTATTTTACTTTGTTCGGGCAAATTAAACATTCAGAAGAGGTTTTCAAACCGTTTCACGAACAAGCTTATTGCGATTCAACGCGCATTCGCAAGGCAGTAAGTGGCAAATACGAAATAACATATGTGAGGTTATTATCTACCTGTATTCATCAGGTGAAGACAAACCACACAAAAAATCATTCAAAAAAATTTAGAACATTACTGCCAGACCGGTAGCTGGAGAATCTTTTAAAGATCAAGCATCACTACAAAATTAAATATTTATTTAATAATGATTTAATTACACTTATTGCCACACATTAAAGCGCTACTCGATTAACACACAAAGCGTTGATATGATTTTGCTTTAAAACTATATTTTTCAAACAATAAAAAGCCAGATTAACTCTCACTTCGAGAAATACATAAAATCAATTTGCCACTTTTAAAAATGTATCATCAAAATATAAAACAAAGATCGTAGTCGAAATAGCTATCAACTATATATCTTATAATTTTGGTGGAACTAAAATTTATTGCTATTTTTTCACGATGTCATAATAGACTTCTATAAAATAAATGAGAATTCAATCAATAAAACAATATTTTATAATAATACTCACGATAATGATATATATGAAATATATTTACAATTTTTAATTTTATGATCAGGAATGGTTTTGTTCATCGCAAGCAGTTGGTTTCAGTTGATATTGCTCGTGATCGTAAAATTATAAAATTATAAATTCATAAGGTTCAGTAAGGTAATTCCTGTACCGTGAATTTTGGTCTAAAATTAAATTTAACTCTTTATTAAAATGTACACATGCAGAAGAATCTAAAAATATATAATCATTACTGACTTCCACCCCCAATATTTAATAAAATTATTCGATATATTGTAGTATCGATAGAATAGAGTGTAAATTGACACCCCGATATGACAATTTTCACAAGACGGTTTTTTTTTGTGTTTTGGTTTGCATTTATATAAATAAAAAAACTATCGAAGTCGCTTACTATTATGACAATAAATTTATTTGTCTCTTTGGAAAATAAATGATTTCATTATTTTGGATGTCCTTGTAAACGGCAGATCAAGAAAAAATCGACAAAAACGGTCAAAAGCAATAATATTTAAAATTACACCAATATTTTTAGATGATATATCGAGGAAATCAGGAAATAATACATACGGGATAACTTAACATTGTTCTTAGGGAACATAGCTCGAAATGTATAAAATAAACGAGAAGTGCAAGAAAAAGATGAATGAACATAAGATCGGGGGTCAAGTGTATTCGTAAATGAGTATAAATAGAAAATTTGTAAGGTTTCATGTTTATTAAGGTCGTAATGTACACAAAAATTAACAATACTTTAAAAAAACACTCTGTGTATAAATATTAATAAATGAATCAATTGATAATGCTCAAGATGAACGAAACCGGTCCTGATAAAAAATATATTATGAGAATAAGTACTAAATAATGTGTTTTTACTATTTAAAATATCATGCCTTTCCATCAAGAATTGACAGTTAACACTTTTAAATTAATACATGATTTATTTTCATGCTTTCATAATATTTAATACAATTTATCACCATGAGAAGAATTCTTTCATCCTTTACTTATCGAATGACTTGGGCTTTATTAAAAAAAAAAATACCTCAATAGATTATTGTTCAATACAAATACTTGATTATTTTATCAATCTAGTCCATCTTTGTAGTAGTTCTTCGAAAGTTAATCTTCTAAGTTAAGATTCAAATGTATTGGCATCATTGTACGCTTTTATCACGTGCCGACATCATGTATAGTTGTCGATAAATAAAATTAATTATTTTTTTACAAAGCCCTGCAATGCACGTATGCATAAAATAACCCCAGGCCGTCCATCGTCTTTCAGAGGCAGAGGTCACTCTGACTTTGTCTTGGACGTGAAGTGAGTGGTCGACTTGAGTGGAATAATAAGATATTTCGCAACAATCGCCCCCTCAAATCCCAATTGCGCGGACTTTCTGATTCTTTGCATGCAGCGACGTCCAACGGTACCGCGGCATCATGTCCGCCAATGTCGCTCAGGGTCGTGAGAAACAAAACTAATCTCCTGTCAACGTTGCAGGTTGGTCGCCATCTTTAACTCTGACCACGTCCTTAACTATGAAACCTTTTTATCTTTCACCGTTTCCAATAATCAAGGCAAAAACATTGTTTTTATTGGAACTATCGCGGATTCCATTTTAAATAAATGTTCAATTCATTGACACATGTTTGATAATATTTTTCACAATTTTATAATATGATGAACATATTAAACAGATAACGTTTTATAATTTAAAGGTAATTGTGATAAATTAGTAGCAATATTAAATAATATATACGATTTTTATAACACCACTTCTTGTTGACTTTCTTGGTGGAAAAAAATCGTATTTTTATTAAAAACATATGTTCTGTACTGTGCCAAGTCGAGTGCTTATTTAGAGTCTACATAAAAAGATTTGTATGTCTTTGTGTTATATTCAATATAAATAAAAACACTCGTATCAATAAGTATTATAGATGACGTTTTGAATTAGATTTATTTCGGCTGAATGCCGTTATTTATTGCGTTATATAATTTTTCTACTAGTACATATCAAAACCAATTTACTTTTAGTTAATGTTTACTACACGATTAAAAAAAGCAACGTAATTAAGTTTTTAAAAAATATTTTATATCTAGTTGATAGCTATTTCGGCTTACGTCCTGGTCAGAACTATTGTAATTTTGATGTTCTGGCGAATTTTTTTAGCGCTGCTACTTTTTATTGTGTTATAATAGAATTCCAACATGTAAATGCTAATTAAATCAGTAGATGGTTACTTAAAAGGAATCTTATTTAAAAACAACGTTTGTGTTCAAATAAAAAATATTCAGTGGTGTAGGTGTGAAATAAAACTATGTACACATATTAGATTATCAGGAAACATAGGTGTTATATAAAATATTTATTTAAAAAAAAAAATAATTAGCCTTAGACGAAAATTTTAACTTTGTTAACAATATTTTATAATTAATTCTTAAAACACTGCAATTAAACTTCTCAACAGTTGAGACAAAAGCAGTTAATAGGCTAAAAATAAAATCACTCACTTAGATTAATTTCGGTTTACTTTTACGGTATTTCAGTTCGTATATATTTCCTAAAGAAGTGAAGCATGCTACAGAAGATTGACATTGGTGTTCGTCACCAATTTTCAATTCAAAATATTCGTAACAAAAACGTCCGTGTGGTTTTGTTATACTTGTTTATTTTCAAATATGCTACTTGTTTCGGAAACTAGTTTTTCGTTTATGGCGCAGAATCTTTAAAGCCAAATAGCACCAGCTACCCCCTGAATACCAAACGCGGCCCTTTTGTTTCCTCTTTTCGAAGAGTGGAACGAGCGTCCGAAATCTTTCATCATAAGTCATGCAGATCATACCCGTTCGTCAAACTGTTGACGGTGTTATGGTCGCATCCATCACACTCAAAAATGCCAGCTCACTACAATGGCGGAACAACAATGTCGCCATGAAAAAGAAATGTTTTCCTCAACATTACAAATAGGGTTGACACTTATATCATACCAGTAAAAAAAACAATATTAAATTTGAATTGTTGAAACTTTTAACGATTCCACAGGTTTTGTCACTTACGACCAGGGATTCATATTTCTACATGTTTAGGCATTCTATCACACGGATACAACAAAATTGATCATGTGGAATCAAATAAAATTTCAACAATTCAAATTTCAAATTAAATTTTCATCAAGCACCTCCAATCGATATCATATAAAAAAAATATTATTGCTCATAAATAATAAATTGGTCAGAAGGATATTTAATTGAAATTTTCTCTACAAGCAGTAAAGCTACAATTTGAGACGCTTTTTCCAGTATTCTGATTGTACCATTTCAATAGTTACTATTCAGATGCGCAATTTTTTTATGGATATTTAAGATTTTATTTTAATGATCCCTGGAAAATGTTAATTAAAGTTAATTATGTGTCTTTTACGTTATTATAAATGTTGAGCCCGTTTTAAAGTAGTGAATGTCCGTTTCAAATCCCAACAGATTTATTGATTCTGCTTAAAGCATGAGTGATTTCGAGTCTACGACTTCTCCCCGTGTATCCGATTCTATAAAACGGGACAAAGCGTATACAGTTAGCTTACCATTATTCCAGCCTTAGCATTATCCGTCTATTCCTACCGTTTTAACGAAAATATTTACAAAATTGATTTAAAATTAGTTTTTCTAGAAAGCCTTTATTAAAACTCTTTCGTATGACATGAGTGAACATGAATAAAATTAATATATAGTACTTTATAGTTAAAATTATATATAAATCCACAAATTTTATCACTTAGGAGCTGCGTATCTCATTCCGGCCTATTCAAATATCTTTTTACGCATTAGTTCTATTGCATCTTAATCATAGAATGCCTGAAGATGCCGAAAGGCGAAATCTTTGTTGTCAGTAATCAAACTTGTGGAATTGAAGAGATTCAACAATTCAAACATAATAATATTTCAATTTGTTAACGCACACGTAATTAATGTTTGTATGTATCTAACACAATAATGGAATGCTGCTGGTGGTTGAGCTAGATGTTTGTTTATAAAAATACTTTTATTTTTCAACAGTTGTGAAATGAACTTGAGAAAATGAAAATCTTCATGAGAACTTTATGCCTATAAAAATAAAAAAAAAATGACTTGACATAAATATTTTAATTTATGTTATTTAATAGTGGACAATAAAGTAGATAAGATCCTCTCTGACTACTTTGGTAGCCCTGCTTTGGAAACTGAATCCTAACTACCGACCGGTAACAGAAGTGAATCGAGATGAAAAAGTGTCGCTACCCAAGATATGTCGTTTGGCTTAGAAATTGTTTGCTATGTTATTAGTGTTGTTAATATTATCATCTACCCATTATTATTATTTTCGTTTACAATTCGAGGCGTAACAAATCGGGCAAGTAACGGATGCTGATTCGTTACACCGCTCACCGTTTAGACGGGACACATATTTATTTTTGAGACCTGCGGACGATTCATTATCTTACCTTCATAAACACACTCGACTAAATCATTGGAGTGCCGTATCTAGTTCCCATTTAATAAGTGTTCTAAATTTGAAATAATTCTATAATTTATCGAATCTTTTGTTTGTACTATACATATCTAAGAGACCTTAAAATTGGTCATGAAGACTTATAACGAATTTAATGTATTTTTTCTTTCGAAATATATAAAAATGCTTTATAGTGACTTTTTATTCAATTTCGTCTATAATTTTCTTGGAAAATTGTTCGCAACATTCGACGAATAATTCACTACCGATATTATGACATTGAATAATTTAATAAGTCGGTCAAAGAGTCATTAAAATAAGTTTTAAAATAAACAATTCTTAGCGTGACACGAAATTTTATACGCAAAAAAATATTCAAACAGTGAAATTAAAACTGTAAACGTAATTTCAATAAAGGTGACAAGTTTGTTGTTTCACCTCCACCTGTTTCAGTATGCAGCCGCCGTTTGATGGTCGCATGCCATAACGCAATACTGAAAAAAAAAAAAAATTCTCGTCATATTCTTATCATGATACAGAGCTGCATGAGACCGATCTTTCAACTATATACTATTGTGCTTGAAAAACAGCTAAGCCACTTGTTTTCAGTGAAATTCTATATCCTGCGTATCCTTATACTGAGAATCCACCATAGTGCGATTTATCTAATCCGCGTTGAATATTCGATCAAACATATTATTATTACTTTTTATCAGTTGATAATACTCGCAGTGAGCGAAACCGTTCTTGGTAATAATAAAAAAAACGGTCAACACCTTAAAAATAAATACATATTAACATCATGGCGATACACCGGTATTTTCTAATTATAAAATCGGTAATTTTGTATTAAATCATTATCATATTATATGTATTTCAGCACCATCAAATGAAGTTAAAAATTTCCCAACAATCAAATTGTAAGCAAATTTAAAAAAAGTTTAGATCCGTAAATAATTTATGAAGCAAAGTTTATTGAAAACGGGGATAAGAAAAATATTATAATAAAAGAAAAACCTAAAAATGCTCGTTCATTTTTAAGTCTATAATATTAATACTCTGTATATAAATATTTTAAACAAAAATTCTATGTATCGAAATGGCCTTCAATAAGTACAGCTCCATTATTACAGTGGAGTGGAAAAATTGCTTTGTATTTTAGTTGTACAAAATTTATAAGGCTTATGTAATTTAATTTATGAGGTGCTTGATGGAATTTCAATATGAAATTTGAATTGTTATAGCTTTGTTCGATTTTAAATGTTTTGTCACTTTCGACCCAGATTTTACTTTTCGGCATCTTCAGGCATTCTATCACACGGATGCAACAGAACAACTGTAACAATTTTGTAACAATTCAGTCACTGAAGTCAGTTCTGTTACATCCGTGTGATAGAATGCCCGAAGATGCCGAAAGTCGTTAGTGACAAAACATGTGGAATCGTACAAAGTTATAACAACAAAAAAGCTTTAATAATAGTTGAGCTATTTTGGCTTAGCCCCCATTACAACTAAATTATAATGAATGATTGTGTATTTTCAAACTGTATTGTGTATATTTTATACACCGTCATATATAGATAACTACATTTATACTTTAACACAAAAACATTTTACATTTTTTACAGAACACAAAGTGTCTTTGTGCTTTGTAAAGACAGAATTCACGTATACAAAGGAACAGTGAGACTTAAGTTATAATTGAAAGAAACTCAGAAGAAATGAAATCGTAACAAAATGTAAAAGCGTGTATCTGAAGCATAATCCAAAAGAAGGATGGACCCATCCAAATAGATAGCTACTTCCAGTAAATGGGTTTTCGAGAGTTTATCTTTTCTGAAGCCTCACTCGTCCTTCGTCTCTTCGTCCTGCATGGCCCCTCGCCGCTCTTCAGCAAATACTCTCAAGGCGTATAATAAACAGTGAGTGAGCTTTTCACGAAGTTGTTTTTTTCTTTTCATTTCATTTTCTTCGGCGTCGTAAAAGCGAGCGTAAGTATGAGCAGGCCACGCCCGTTGTCCTCTTTCGTATACCTCGATAGAAAACTATTTCGTTTTGAACAGGGTTCTAAAAACTCGGATTTTTGATACTCCAATATTATATGTACATATTAGTTTTAAACTTTTTCATATATACTTGTTTTTAGAGAGTCGTATAACCCAAGGCATTTCACAACGCCATCATTTCCCGTTTTGCTCCATTTGTTGACTTTGCATCAATTAAAAAAGGCATTAGGTGTACTGTCTATTTTTTTCTCAACTCTGTCTTTGTTGGTCACATCGTACAAGAGATTAATTTGCCTAGACCTCATCTTTGAACTTTATGATGTAAGACTTTCGCAAACAAAGCTACTATTTCTAAAACTATTTCGGCATCCTCATTTGCCAGAGCTATGATAAAATAAAATTTATGCTTAGTTTTATAGATTATTTTTAAGGAAAAAGTGACTTGCACTGTAAAATTGATTTTTATGATATATATATACAATTTTCCAACCTTCTTACAATTGAGTTATACCGAGTAACTGGCAATTCAATAAATAAAACTAACAATGAATAGTGTACATGAGACAGAGTTTATTTAAATTACTATCATTCTTTTTATGTCGTAAAAAATATTCATAAATGCATCGTATTGTGTTTTGCCATTATTATTGAAAAACTGACGTACGTTGGCCTGAGAATTTTTTTGTGTTATTGCTTTCTGTAAATATTCACAAACTATAATATATATTTTTAAATTCATCTCATCCTTCAATGATATGAAAATTATTTTAAAGAGACTATTTAAAATGATCAAGAACAATTTTTGAATTCTATGGAATCTATTGTTACTGTTATGAAAGGTAGTGCAAAAAGCATGTACTAATGATTCTTACAGTAATTGACAGTAGGAGCAATCAATATGTATAATTGATTAGTTAATTGTCAATTATTTTGCTCCAGTAATAAAGAAATACTTTGTTAAGTATTTTAATTATTTTTAACGATAATTTCAGATGTAGAAACCAATTATGAGAATCAATAGATATTAGTTGTGTATTTTCAAGCTATATTGTTATGTATAGATAAAAAATGTATGATTAAACAATGTTCGAATGAGGGCATAAGCCGAAATAGCTATCATCTATATATATTGTTAATTTTGCAGATCTTAAATACAGTTCTACCTTATCCACTGCGTTATAATGGAGTTCTAGCAAGTAAATGCCAATTCAATCAATAAATTTCTTACATTAGTGTGTTATTTGTGAGATATACTTGATCGGTGGTTGAAATTAGCGCATTAAAACATTTATTATGTTATAAAATGGGCAAAAATAACAGAAAAGTTTCGTGCCACTGTCGTAAAAGATGGTCCCTCCCTCTAAAAGAGGCTGTATCTCGAGAATTTTTCGTCCAATGGCGAATCGCCGGAAAAATCGAGCGCCGAGAGAAAATTCCGCAGCGAGAAGCTGGGAGTAAGTGCCTTGAAAGAAAATTTATCTTATATATCCGCCAAAGTGCTACAGATAAGAGTGGTTATATGCTTTTTGCTTACATAATATACGAGGTGCTTTACGTGAAAAAGCTCTGACCTGTTATTCATTGGATTCATACCTATAAACCTTCTCATCTATCTACTGATACAAATTTAAAGCATCAAGAGAATCACTTTTAATGTGTTAACTGTCACTTCTTGACGGAAAGGCATGCTATTTTCAATAATAAAAATACACTTTCAAAAATTATTTCCACAATGTATTTCATAATCATGAACGACTTTGTTCATCGCAAGCATCAACTGATATGATATAAATTAAAAGCAATACTATTCATACAAGTTTTGAGTTAAAGTTAGTAGGTATACAAAGACATGGATTCAAGAACTTAAAACTATCTATAAGATTATACAAAAATTGAATTATCGAAACTTGCACGATTCCACAAATCGTCACTAACGACCGGGTTTCGTCTTTTAGAATCGCCAGGCATTTTATGACACTGATTGGATATAAATTACGAGAAAAAGAATAGGCAATTAAGTATAAGAATTATACTAATTTAAAATTATGTAAAATTTAGCAGATATACAAAACCATGGATTCAGTAACTAAGAAAATTATGAACAGTCATAAGATAAACACACAAATATAACAAATTAATTTAATATTTGAAATGTCTGCAATCTACCATTAATAATTTGCAAGCCACATTAAGATTAATCAATAATCCACTAAGAGCTCAGAAAATATATTTTTATTTATTAATCAATTTTTTTAACATAAAGTGTAGGATATTTTGATTATTACAATTTCCCATTCACTATTCTTCCTAATGAGTCTTTCGCGATTGTTCTAAGCCTTTTATGAATTATAAATGGGAGAGAAAACAGAGGGAAACAAACGAGAAAAGAAAGTTTATTACTTGCATCGAAATTTATTTCATTTAAATATAATATTAGTGTATGATTTATTAAGGAAAAAATCTCCGATCTGTTTCTCTGAATTACAAAACAAACTAGGTTTCAAGTACTCATGTATGAAAGTTAGTGCAATATTAAATGTGACAATTTATAATCATCAAGTATATTTGGAAAAGTAATTATGCTGTTCTTGTCATAAAAGCTTCAATTCTTCACGATTTGCTGTCATGAATTGCTTTTCCAGGAAAAAGATCGTTTCGTCATACGTGGTAATGGTTGGACACTTTGAAACAGTAACGTAAAATACTTCTATAAGTATGGCTGGGTCACTAATACAAAATGCGTCATAACGACTTTTTCCAAGAAATATAATTTAATATGTCGTCAAGGTTCAATCAAATTGTTGTATTATAGTTTTAGACAATGAAAAAAGGTGTCCATTTAACAAAATATGCTGATGTTTAGCGATATTGTATTTACTTATTGTTTTTTCACAACGTGACATTCATTGAATTCTGCATTTGTTTTTTATTAAAAGCTTTGTGTAAGAATATAAAGTCAGTTGAATACATAATAAAACTAGTTTAATTATTTCCAAGTCGAAAAATGTTTTTTTTATGTTTTATTTTCAAAATTTCAATTGATTTACAATGTTCAATCAAAATATTCATTATGAGATATGTGACAGTTTTGGAATTATCGGTTAACCTATTTCGGCTTGCAAATGTCGATTCATTTTGCACTTTATATACCTAAATTATAAATAAATTCATGTATTAAACTTAAAAATATTAAATTATGATCATATTCGAAATATAAACGTAAAATTTGTATATATTATCGCTAGAATATGTCTTTATTTGGAAAGAGTTTTATCCTAGCAAAGATAGTATTATAAAAGACGCAAGTTATTGTAATAATTACGGCAACATCGAATATTTTTTTAACAAGAAATTTGAGATAAAAGTAAAGTTGTTTTGCGATATCTTCCGACTTCTAATTAATCTCAACTTACAATCGAATAAAATAAAACAGTGGTATAATATATTTAAATAAATTAAAAAATATACGAATTCTTGACTACTTTGTCGTTATTTTTTGTTATATTCAGATCGAAGAAAAGTTTTGAATTACGAATAGAATACAATATTTACGTAGTGACGTTAGGGAAAAGAATCGTTTATACAAAATATAAGGCGATAAACCAATTAGGTATCGATTTTGGTGGATTTGAACAATGAAAATTGTTTGTTAATTTATATTTTCATACATGTGTGTATGAATTGTAAGTAAATGAATATACCAAATGTATTAAATTCCAACACTAGGGTAATGTAAGTACAGTTGATCAATTGATAAAAATCGATTGGAGATATATTATAAGAAAAAACAGAGTTAGTTTAAGCAGGTATTACAATGAGCTTTTTCCTGCTTATGTAAATTGCACTGTATGTAGGTGACATTCGGATGATGTGAATCTTAAACGAAGAAATAAAAGTTTTTTTCATCGATGGGCATTTGTTAATTAATGGCCTTAAAACACACCTTCTGTGGTATTAGAAGAGTAAATTCCTACATTTAACTTATACCTGTGTATGAATTTTATGAATAAAAATGTGTAGATTTTTTGATAGTTTAGTTAAATAAAGGTTTCAATGCATTAGTAACGAACACTAATTTATGATTTCGACTGAAGGTTCTTCGTGGAACTTCAATATAAAATCCGAATAGTTGAGACTTGGTACAATTAAACATGTTTTGTCACTAACGACCTGGGTGCCGCAATTCTGCATCTTCAAGCATTCTATGACATGAAACAAAACCGACAATTAAAACTTTGTTATTGACGGTCGTTAATGAAAAAAACATGTGGAATCGTATAAAGTTTCAACTATTAATTTTTTTTATAACATGAACTTTAAATCGAGTTTAATTCATTAATTGTTTGCAATTAATAAATTAATAAAATGGCTTGCAGACAAAAGAAATTAAATCGGAAGACTGAAGAAAGGAATCATGAGATAATTGACTTTTTCGGAAAGCATGAAATTTAACTTCTACATTTATATATTCTGAGTTCTTAATTATTGAAATTACCGCTTTATGACATTTCTCAATTAGTTCTGAACTCAATCTGTTAACATATATTTAACAAGAGTTTAAAATTTTGTTAAATAAATGCTATTGACTTAAAAAAAATGAAATGAATTCTATATATTTTATTTAATTAAATACACTGTCGGAAAAGTATAAATATAATACTAACATATAACTTGTTAGGTTATAGTGATTATTTTGAAAATAGAATATATGATAGAATGTTGAACGAAGTTTTCTTGTAAATATTTAAATATAGAACGACTGATGACGAATAGAATTTAGTTAATAAAAAAATGATTGTGATCAATACAACTGTATTGTAAGTAGACATGTGTATGTACATATATGTATGTTTGTTATTTTTACGACTGGCGCACACTTTAAGTATGCATGTGGATTCCAGCACACCTGACTTTAGAACAATACTTAAGAATCGGAATCGTGCAAAATAAAGCTGCCAGAAGGTACTCGTTTGAAATAATAAAATAAAATATTTAAAAAAAGAATAACTTCAGGGTAGGCGTGGCTTAGTGTGATTGGGCGTACCGATAGGCTGGTCTGAAGCTGCTTCATTCGAGACACCTGTACAAAATTACTACTGTCTCATTCATTCAAATGTAAAAGGTAATATACATTCGTCTTCTTCTGCCGCATTTTCTTTGGTGTCGTTATAAGAATGTAGGTATTGTTAACAGTTGAAGGATGTTTTTGTATCTTTTGTTTTATTCGGGCTGAGTAATAGTTGGTTTTTGTTTGGCGAGTTGTGTTGGTGACAGCGCTATGGCGGAGAATGGTGACAGCATTGCAATTGTTTTTTGAATATTAGAAAAAGTTTTCAACTGAAAATCATAGTTAAAAAAAATAGTTTTTTGGGGCGCTTCTTTTTCAAACTCTGAAATTTTAAAAAATTATGCAGCAGTAAGTTAATAATCTCTTCATATTTTTCCAAGCTCATGCATCATTTTTTTTAATTTTTTTTGAATGTGTCATAATTTACAAGATATAATTATTCGATAAAGTAAAAAAAGTTTCAAGTGAAACTTTTTTGGTCATGCTGTGCTGCCTTTTCTTGTTGATTACATGGATCCAAGATTGATTTCCCGGTTCAATTTACTTAAATGAAAATATCTGTTCGTGATGCAGAGGTCAATACGAACAATAAGTAGTGGATCTGTCGAGGCTAAGGATATCTTCCAATCCATCTGACAATGTTACACGGCGTAGTAAGAACATTTTGAGATACATTGATCATTTCCTTGTCTTATTCCTTCTATTGACTACCAAACAATGCTTGTAGATATTACTTTATAATTATTATTATTAAAGATTCCTCTGATGCGAGGCTATATTAAGAGCAGAAATATATTAAAAATAGGCATATGTGTCATTCAGCCTTAAGCCAACCTTAAATTACATCGCTCTTTTTATCTTGAAATATTAATCTTTTTTTGTAATATGTTAATATTTTGTTGATAATAGTTATGTATTCAAGAAATGTTAAAAAAATGTAAACCACAAATGACCTAATTAAATATATGCAGCATTTGTCAGTTTGTAAAATTCTTCATATCATATCAACACAAATATTCCAAAGTCCAAAAATACCCAAAACGACCAAAGGTATGTCAGAATTATCAATCGCAACACTAAATTGATGGATTTTTCTTTGTGGTGAAAGCGAACAAAAAGTTTTAATCTATTAATGAATTGAATGTTTTTCAGGTACTTAAATTAGAAAAAATATTACTAAATTAATGCACTTTGATAAAATACGATGAAATTTTTCTGTTTCAAAGCAAAATAATATAATTTTCAATAATTCTTGAAAATTTAACGTCGTGAGATTTACGTTTTGATATCTTAAGGCTATGGATTGAACGTTGAACTCAAACTGACACTATACAAACAATTCTGTTCAAATGTAAGTTTGAATACATAACGATATCGTAATGTCTTTATAGTAAAGAAACTTTTATAGAGACACATTCAAAAGCACATCATTTGCTTAACATATGAAGCAGATATAGTTTTAAAATTGTTAATGAAAATATGTATATATTTTTAATAAGAAGAATATCGCCTTATTTGCGCCGCCACTGTGACCAAGCTAGCGAAGCATTAATGCTGTGGTGGGAGGAAAAGTCCAGTGCAAAAAATAACCCAATACTAGTTTCAAGACTCAACGATAGGTGTCACTAACTGTCTTGTTTTTTTCAATACATTCGGAATCTTAGTCATTTATTTAGCAAGCGTTTTTTGTTAAGAGATACATCCAACAAGACAAAAAAAGGAATCAATATATTTCCCATTTCAATGAATTTTGAAATTCGAAACTAAGAATACATTTTTAAAAATGGTAACATTCTATCGCCATAAATATGCATATTATTTATTGATTTGAAAAATATTGCAATTTTTGTTACACAACAGTTTTTGTAACAGATTAGATTAATGAGGAAATTGAACTTGTATTAAATTTGAGAATTATAAAGACTTATTAAAACTAACAGGACGTCTTTATTGGTAACCGCTATTATAGTTTCATTTGGAGAAAAAAATATGGATAAAGGAAGATGAAAAATCCTGCTTGTATGGCCTTAATACGATTATCTAGCTTGTTTAGATATTCTAGAAGTTGGATATCAGCCGAAACTGCTAATAGTAAGCCATAACCAGAAATATAACATCAAAATTATCTTTAAAAAAATCAAGTTGGAAAGTATGTATTTTTACAATATTTATATTTCTCGGTTGTTAACTGTCATTTCTGGATGAAAACGCATTATATTTTAATAATGAACGCAAGATTCATTCATATTTATAAACAATAAAAATAGTTGAAAAGTGAACAGGTTTTGCTCAATTTGAGCATTATCAACTGATACAACACAAAATATTAAAATTTATGGAATTAATACCCATACAAACATACAAAATTAATCTTTATTAAGTTAAATAGCTTACGAATAAAATGTTGAGAATCTTATGAATATAATATTGTAATTAAAAAAAAAACTATCAATATTTCGGAATTTCATACTTATTAACTCTTAAATGAAATAAATATACTTATAGCATGTTTTATATACATAAAAAAGGCTTTGCACTAATCCATTTTTAAGTTTTACCTAAAAAAGTTCTCGAAAAATTGATTTAACAAAATATTTTGAATACGCTTTAACAATAGCGTGTGAACTGTTTTATATTATAAACACTTAATTCAAAAGTAGATTGTACAAAACATATTCAAGTAAGTGATTAATTAACATAAATCATCGATTGATTAGATTTATTTAATTGCGGCATTATTTTATAGTAAAAATAAATACGTCTTGATTGATTGTAGAGCCTTTTGATACCTGAAACTTAATTATCATTAACGTATAGATAAATCCGACACTGAATGCAGTTAATAACATTTAATTTAAAGTGAATTTCTTGAATTGTTGAAACTTCGTACGATTTCACATGTTACAAAACACACAGGGTTAGTCTTTCAGACGTATGCAACAGAACTGAAAAAATCGTGTAGAATCATATGATGTTTCAACAATTCAAATTTGATATTGAAAATTCATCAAGCACCTTCAGTCGAAATCATAAATTAAACACCTTGCTTTGGACATCTAGTATAATTAATTTTCATCGATATTGATTTTACGAATATGGTATAATGATGTGCTTTAAAATCAATGTGGCTCATTAACAAAATTACATCTTAATTTCAATTTACGGTGGAATTTATTGTATGTATTTACGGGCAAAGAAAATCATCGCATAATTATTAACCCCACCACTAACTTATACCCATTTTGAATATCTATAAGTATTAAAAATCATCAATCGGTCATGTTATATTATGACGTATACAAATTACGTTTTTATCTTTCATAAGGTTGTTTTTTTTATATGAAATTTTAAGTCAAACACGTTTGTATTTATTTATATTTTGCGGCGTCAAGTATTAATTATATTTTTATTAGTAAAAACACATTTTTAGTAGTATTTTACATGTTGATAATGCTCATGATGAGCGAAACCGGTCCTGATCATAAAATATATAGTGGATATGTACTACGAATTTGTTTTTATTATTTATAAATATCAAGAAGTGGCAGTTAACAATTTAAAAGTTATCAATTTTATACTAAAGTGAATGGTGACATTCTAAGATATAATTATGAAAGTAATCCAGATTGTTTATAAGATAATTTTTCTTTATATTATTTAAAAAACAAATCTATGTTCAGTCAGTAATAGAGTGCACAACAAGAATAATTTTGATGAGGGACATCTCAGAAAATAACTATTGCCATCAATGCTATCGAGTTTTTTATGCGTTGTAAGTAACGTTAATCTTACTTGACAAATTTTTTGTGTAAGATAAGTATATTCACTCTTTCAGCGACCCTTTCGCACTTAGAAGTGTGTATTGTCAGACATCATATGCAAAATCGGCATTAGCGTGACGTGCCGACTGACGACCACCCCTCGAAGGTAGGGGCGCGAGTAGAGCACCGGGGTGGGATTCCCGGGGCTGACGTGTGATTTTCCGGGCTGCCGGCTTCCGCAACCCCATCAGTTATCTATTGTTGTGCCGAGGCACTAGATATTGAATTAGATGCGTGTTTG
The DNA here is from genome assembly GCA_028555115.1 of Himalopsyche japonica. NCBI lineage: Eukaryota > Metazoa > Arthropoda > Insecta > Trichoptera > Rhyacophilidae > Himalopsyche > Himalopsyche japonica. The sequence goes on along the minus strand of JAHFWJ010000488.1, from coordinate 965,351 downwards.
TAAACTTGGATCGCTCTGCCTATTCGCCTGTTCACAGCAATTCCATCTCGAGATCACGACTAAGTGTATGAACACCTAGGCTATACTTCTATATGATAAGGCTTTATTATATTATTTTGTAGAGTACTGAATAGACGATGGAATGAACGTATGTAGAAGTTTTGATAACCTGAGCAAGTCTTGCATGATTTCAATTTACAACATAAAGACTGTTGAAGTTAACATACAACTTTTGAAATCATCTGACTAGCGATACAGATCACGTATTTAAATTTATTTTCAATGCGTATTATGTATAAATCAGACTATGACAATAACCATGAAATATTAATTATTAAAATTAAGAACCGCTTTATCCACATTAGAATATTAAATTGTTTTTCCATCGTATTGTATTGTATTATATTTCCAATTGAGAAAGTTACGCATAGCATCTATGTAGATATTCATAATTGAATTATAACTGTATTTGTTTGTTACTATGATATTAAACATACCAAATTTTTGTCATTATATATTTAACACGATGAAAAATAGCAATGCATTTTAGTTCTACTAAATTTCATAAGATATAGTTGATAGCTATTTCGGCTCACGCCTTCGTCAGAACTATTTCATTCAATATTTGATATTGACAAAATGCAGACTTGTGTAAAAAAATAGTACGTAGCATCGTATTCTGTTATTTTAAAAATGGTCTTTTTTACAATGTTTTGTGTGTAGCATCCACCGTATTGATATAATGCATACAAGTCATTTAAAATCCAGCACAACGATTAGATGCAGAAACGTTTCGACTGAAAATCATTCATCAATTAATAAACAATGTATAATGGATTGTTTTTTTTAAACACTAATAAAAATCTTAAATTTTATATTTTAAGCAAAGCGGTGCTCATCGCAAAGCATTATCAACTGTTTGTTTCTTATTTATTTATCTTTAATAAACTAAGAATAAATAACTCACAAAATGCTTTGATATATCGGTACTGTTATAGTAAAAATACATATATAATATAATATATGGTAATAATAGTTGATAGCTATTTCGACTTACACATCGTCACGAAATAGCTACCAACTATATCTTATAAAATTTTGTAGAACTAAAATACATCGCTATTTTTTCACCGTATTATAATGGAGTTCTTCCAAGTAAATCAATCAATAAGTCGATTCAATCAATACATTCCATAATTGTTCAAGAGAGTAAAAGCAACGTTTTGAAATTAGTTACAAGTTCGATGGCAAGAGGTGATATCTTTAAAATGGTTGTAGATTTAATATTTTGACCTATCAAAGAGTGTAAAATTTGGAGTAAAAAATCGAAGAAAATTAAAAAAAAAAAACAGCAGTTATAACCGTTTGCCACTACAGTACCGATATAAACAAGTGTTCTTTTTTTCAGAACCGTTATTACTTACTAACGTTTTAATGTTGTTTGTATTTTCCGCACTTCGCCACATGCACTGTAAGAATTATTATTATTTCTAACTAATGTAGCAGTATATTTCGTCTAACTAGAAAAAAGCTTAACGGCTTGTAAGTATTTCGAAGTATTACAGAGCCCGGCAATCTTTCCATGCTCCGTACGCTGGCCGAGGCATAACACTCTCCTGTCACGCTATTAGCTGTTCGTCACGGCCAGGCCAAAAAGTGATTGATAGTTCTGAGACTTCCCCTTGGCTCTTTCTTTTTTACTTTTACGGTAAGCCATAAAGTATGGCGCACCGTGTAATAATATACCCACAAAAGCCACGCCATTATTTGTCATAATTATAAGAAAAATCAAAACGTGGAAAAGTTTCCCTCTGTATCGTGCCTCGCTTCGCGCGTTTGCTTTATGACATTTAATAAATCCAAAGAAAACAATGTATTGTTTTGGTTTGATTATTTGACGTGTAGCTTTTATAGTGCGTATAAAAAATATGGTCGTTACAGTGTGCTGATAAAATCGCATTAGTCTGCATCGATACACTTAAAACCCTTTTATTATTTTTATATATGCACATATTGTGACTCTTGTCGGTAACTAAAAAAATTAGAATTGTCGATTTTCGGCTACAGAAAGCAGTCTTTCAAATATTATTCGTACTACTAGCCAGATAGTTCTGATGAGCGTGTAAGCCGTTATATCTTATAAATTTTGCAGAGCTTAATATATTGCTATTTTATTACCTTATTATAATGGAGTTCTGTCATATAATTACCAATTTGATCAGTACCATGTTGTGTCTTTTGATTACACAATCTTCAGCCTTTCAACCTTAGTATAATATATTTCTACATTTTATGCCACTCAAGGCTCGGATTTTTCGTTCGTTATCATCAAATACCTCAATCACGGATACTCTAATATGGTCAGCCAAGAATGAAAAACATGTAAAAATGTACATAGCTTAATGTACAGCTGAAATTTGATATTAATATTCCATAAATCACCACAATAATAAAAAAAGACACTCTCAAAAGAATTGTTGTTTTCAAGTCGCGATTTATAACTGTTTCATAAATAATTTTGTTCATTCGTCGCCGTCATTCTAGGAAAAAAGTGTTGGAACGGAAGTGAATAAACTCGTTCCTTGCCGAGGCACAGACAGGATACTCCAATATCGAAGATTTTGAAAAATAATTCAGTTGTGTTAGTGCAAAGCAAAGTTGTGGACATTATCATGACACATAAGGTCATATTTCAAAACAAAAATTTTCTGATTATACGGAAGTTTTGACACTGCAATAAGCCGTGTTTTTGAACCTTAAGATGCACAGTATTTTGGATAGTGTTTATTAAGGTTCCTCCGGGAATAACAGCCAAACTAGTGGCTTCCGTTATCACGAAAATGACTCTATATAGATTTCGTTATTTTATATAAATGTAAAAAATACGTGTACGTCAATTTGTTTATGTTAATATTTTTTTAATAATATTTACATAATTGATACATGCGAAGTGTTGTAATCCCCGTCTTTCTCATAATTCGTGGCAATTTGTTGATCGAATTGACATTTACTTGGTAGAACTCCATTATAATACAGTGGAAAAATAGCATTGTATTAAAATTAAAATTTTGAAGAACAATTAACTGTATCGATTTCTTTGTGTTATTATATCACACGGAACATGCAACAGAACTGACGAATGCCTGAAGATGCCGAAAGACGAAATTAACACCAAGCATGCTTAAGCTGTTCAGTTGGTATCATAAATTAAATATATTGCCTTTCAGCAAAAAAATACATTAACACATAAAAAGTGACTTTTATTTATATTCATTTAGATACATAATATATCGTCTATTCTTTGAGCTTTGAGCTTTAAAATATTCGAAATATGGCAGAATAAATCCGATTGTATTTTTAAGTCAGTTTATGAAAACGTATAAAGTAACGATAAAGGCATATTTCTAAATATTTTTGTTGAGGTTAGTGTGGATGTCTTATCGATTTAAAAGTATAAATTTATTGATTGAATTGGCATTCACTTGGTAGAACTCCATTATAACACAGTGAAAAAATAGCAATGTATTTTAGTTCTACAAAATTCGGGTACTTGGAGTATAAAATCAAATAATATCAGCTGTTAAAATGAAGCAAGAATGATTTTTTTATAATGTTTCAATAATACTATAATATTGTAAGACAATTTGTATAAAATATTTTCATTGTTAAGACGTTTAATGATCAGACAAAAATAGCTGACATTCAGAGCTCGTTGGGCGACGCAAAATCATCCTCATTTTCTTATGTGTACGTAAGCACGTGACTGTTTGTCATTGTACGCCGTATGCATTCTAATCATAAAATGTTGTTTTTCACAATCAATATATCTTTATTAACCCGTTTTCTTCGTCCCAAACTAAACAAAAAGTAGTTTCAAATTATTCAATTGAAAATGTCCAAATAACTGCTGTGTTTAAAATATTCCTGCAAGCTCAGTTAATCACAAAAGTTTCTTGCTGTTGTTCTTGTAACATTTCAAGTCGTTGCATATATTCTCGGTAGCGAATAATATATTAATCTAAGAAACAATTATACGAAACAAACAAACAGAATGTGAACATTATATTGACATCGAAATTTATTTACATTTTAATTAAATGAATATTGAATTGTTGAAACTTTATTTTGTCACTAACTCCTGGGTGTCACCTTTCAGCATCTTCAGGCATTCTATCACATGGACGTAACATAACTGACATACAGTAAACAGTTTGCATCGGTTATATACCAAATAAGTTAACTACAAAGGGCTCTAAGGCTAGGATCCAAATAAACAAGTGTAATAACTTTCAATAATATTGATTTATTTATAGCAACAATCAATTGCCTGTCATAAGTTTTATTAACGCTAAATATTATTAATAAGTCTTTCGTGAAAGGATTCTACAACAAAACATAATAATGCAATTTGGTCATTTTAGACTTAGACATATCTACTTATTTCAATACGGCAGGTAAATTTAAGAATTAAACATTAGGTGACGCAAGATAGGAATTTTAATTTATGAGGTTTTGGACTCATTGATCTGATATCACGTAAATGATATAACAATGGGCAATTGGGAAGATTCAGTTAATTGTTAAGAACATAAGTTAAGTTTCTATGGTAACTGTATATTGTGTGCCAGTCCCATTCCATCTTTATGTTAGAATGTCTGAAAATACCGAAAGGCAAAACCAGAGTGTAAGAGATAAAACATTTGGAATTGGACAAAGTTTAAGCAATTCAAATTTGATATCGAAATTCCATTCCAAGCACCATAAGTATACATCATAAATTAATTAAACGAATAAAACGAGTTGCTAATCGTGTTTGAAGTAAGGTTAGTTTTAGTATTTTCTAAAGACGAATGTTTTATAATAATTTAAGTGCAAGTAGACACTGACAATGTGAGGTGTTCACTGAACACTTAGGTATATAACTGACAACTGATAGAATTTAAAGGTGAAATATATTCATTAGATACCGGCCAAGGCCTTTGTAATATTTACAAATTACATTCACGTATAAACATGGGGTCATTCAAACATTTTTGTGCGAATAAACGGTTTTTTATATGCGGTTCTCATTATTTAACACTCGATAGATTTGATAAGTGATGTTGACTAAGCGTGCTTGATAGAATTTCGATATCAAATTTGAGTAATTAAAACTTTGAAATATTTCACATGTTTTTTTTAACTATCATGTGGAATGCATTTTATCAGATGAATCCAAAACAGCTGACCGGGTCGTGAGTGACAAAATACACGGTTTTAAATTTTTTAACTATATCGATTAGCAATTTTCTGGAAAGAAAAAAGTCATCTGAAGACACTTCAAATTGTTCAAAATAAATCATTGCGACAAATTTGTAATGCCCCGTGGTACGTTCGCAATTCGCTGTTACATAGAGACTTGAAAATGCCTATAATTCGAGAGTTCGTTCGTGAAATGTCTCGAAACTTTCACAGCGATATAGGCAAATATTATAACCATACAATTTCTTATCTACACAATTATGATGAGACAGTACCGAGTAATAAGTCTAAGGCAGAGAGCGGTTCTGCTCGATGACCCACCATCGGTTTGTTGTTACAGATCTTAATCCCAACAAGGACAACCTTGGCATCTGAAAATGACTTTCCTATTTTATTTCCTTACGTATTGTATATGCATGCGTGTGGCTGTGTGTGTGTCTGTATGCACGCGTATGCGTGAGTGAAAATAATGCTTATGGTGTCCGCGTGAACTGCACCCATCGTGGGTTCCACGGCTCAGCTGCGACCTAATATTGTCAACAATGACACAACAATTATAACAAAATTAAATCTATATGTGAGAGATGGAGGAGACCTGAAGAGCTCTGATGCTGACGCGTCATAGATCTTAACGCTCCATGAATTTGATATCCCAAAAAAAATAAATCCACCTGACTTTCTTTTAGGTGTGCTCACTTTGAAAACTCGAAGAGATGTGTGTCTAGCCACATATTTCTTTTGACTCATACAAGGCCAAAATGAGAATTCTTCCATCCTTAATAATGTCAAATTGTATATTCTGGCTAACTTATTGAGATATTGTCAAGATAAATTGTTATTTTTTTCCAAAGTGTCGAAGTACCACTTACCAGTGGTAAGAGCATTAACAATGCTCAACAAAATTGTATCGTATTTCGACATATTCCACGTGGACGACAGTTTAATATATTTTAAAGTAGAATTTAAATGAGCTTGCTTATTTATTTCATTAGTTTCAACATATTTTTTAAAAGCAATAAACTTTTAATATAAAACTTTTTTAACGTGTATGTAATAAATAATCAGATTTTTTACCCATCCAAAGACATACATTTAAAATAAAGTACCGAAAAATCGTATGTATAATATTTTCGAGCTTTTAATAAAATTATTTTTTACTGCATTAATTGTAAGAATGCTTTATGTTGTTTCAACAATAACTGTTTTTTAATGCGAGTGTTCTATGTAAATATTTTTATAGTCAACAATAGGATTATGTTAATATTGTAATATGTTGTGTTTAATTATAATGCTCCAGTCGGCGCATAATTAATACTGAAACGTTTTGTGCTATATTATTATGTTAATATTTAAAATGAAATCTTCAAAAAAAAAAACACGTTGAATAGAGAGAGATATGCACGACAATTTTTATGTAATATTTAGAGGCCCAGCGAAGTAACGGACCATCCACGGTTTTAAGGGTAATTGAACACGAGAATAATGTAATTGTTGTGAGATTGTTTTGTCGCTGTTGTTATTTAAATTTTCTATGAAAACCTGTGCGCCGCTGATAAAAAATATTATAAAAGTCAAATATATTTTTTTAAATTTTGTTTAATGTTAATCATATATTGTACGATTTTTCATTGCAAAAGTAGTAATTTTTTATATAATAGTTCTCATGATGGTATCCCGAAATATATGTTAATGAAATAATGTTTCAAAAGATATACGGTTTACTGATTGAATTGGCATTCACTTAGTAGAACTCCATTGAGAAAAAATAGCAATGTATTTAAGTTCTATAAAATTTTAAAGATCTTTAGTCGATAGCTATTTTGGCTTACCTTCATTAGAATTATTTTTAAATATACATTTACTTATCTTTATATGGCGGTGTAGATAAGATACAAAATACAGTGCGTGTATAGCGTTAGTCGAAATTGCTATCAACTATATATCTTGTAAACTTTGTAGAAATAAAATATATTGTTTTTTTCCCGTGTTATAAAGAAGTTCTACCAAATAAATGTCAATTAATAAAATAAATAACTTTAATACCTGTGTGGGATTGAATTAATGATACATATTTTTATAATAATTATAATATAGAGTTTTAATTTTTTTAATCACAATTCGCATTTGTCGCACAGCTCTCGAATATTTGTCCTTAGTCAGTCGAGCTTTTGCAAAAAAAGCTATAAGTCAAGTATGTCGGCATGCAGAGTTAAATAATTGCCGTGTTTCCCTAAAGCGACTGACCAAACGTTGAATATTTATAAATGTGTACGGCCCTAGTGAAAAGTATATTAAAATAGCTAACCTGTGTAAATGAATTTTCATGCAAATCGTGAAAGCCACACTGGCCTAGGCCGTGCCACTTTGCGAGGAGGATGAATTCGCATATCCGGGCTCTGATCCTCGTATTTTGGCACTTAGTTTGTATTTAAATACCCACATTTTGTGTTTACTGAATCTAGTTCTTTCATCTTTTGATACAGTGTTAAACTATGTTGACATTTGTCCAAATTGGATTGTAGGTTTATTCATCGCAATTTACATTTTGTTTGTCAAACAAATTTTATTATTTCAAATGAAAAAAATAAGCGTATATATGCAAATGAATATTGCAAAATAAAGTAATTATATTTATAATAAGAAAATATTGAATTTTACGAACTTTTATCGATTGAGAGCGCTTGATGAATTTTCAATATCAAAATTGAATCGTTCAAATTCTTTAAACTTCGACATGAGATTTCACTTATCAAACAATTTTTTTATTGTATATGATTTTGTATGAGTTTATTGCCTTTTTAACACCGTTTCTACTAACGCGGGTATGTAAAAATATATCTGCCGCGAAAATTGAAAAAGTTTTTTCTTACAAGGTATTATATTCAATTCAGTTGTTATTAAAATGAATTCATATATGCATTAAAATTTTAGACGTATGAAGTGCAATTTCGCAATTTTATAATTTGTAGAAAAGTACCTGCAATACAGAAAGAAAATATTACTTTAGTGGTAAATTTTGCCCTTTCTTGGGAGTGTTTAAGCCTTTTAAACCTGCTCAATCGAATATATTCCCGTAATTTTGAGTTATTCATGTGGAGAAGATTTATAAAGAAGAGATGCAATCCTTTTTTAATTCCATGAAAAATCAGTGCAAATTATCTGGACAATTATTTACAACTTACTTTCCTAAAAATTCCTGCAAACAAAAGTGAATAAAACTGTATTCACCAACTATTCTGCGAGTTTGGAAAACTCGGTGGTCTATGAATTCTAGGGCTGAAAATACGTATCTATTTTCAACAGATATGCTCTTTCTTCAAAATGTAACCGAGTTTTCAATTATTTTTTATTAAACAATTCAAAATGTATCCAAGTGGCGATAGAAAGCAATATTCATGATAAAAATGAAGAATTTATTTATTACAAAGTTTGGTGTGTCAATCATTTTTTTTACACCATAGTATTAATTCTTTTGATAATATCACGCGATAGAAGCTTTTATCTTCGTTCAAACTTATCGCAAGATCTTACAGGTAATACGATAAACAAAAGGGTTGATTAAAAAATGGCACCTGTCTTTAATTTGAAGCCGGCCGTAAGCGCTAGCGTGACCTTTCCGTAGGACTGTATCAAGTGTCGGTTGGGAACGGTAGGTTTTTTGCTCATTCCCATAGTAATTTAAAACACATGCTCCCCAACTTGTACGTACGTAGGTTGGTAAGTCCGTAAGACGGTCATTAAAAAATGCTTATTTACTTTTAAGACATTTTTGTCGTGTCGATTTACACCGCGATAATGCCCGAATGAGTTTTTCCACGCTGTAGTTAAATGGACTCATATAAATACCTACTTCGCTAATAAAGGGGGTGCCGAAATAATTTAACTTAATAAATTAATTATTATTTTTGATAAGTTAAGTTAATAGAAGATGCCACGCCTTATTTGAAGATTATGAAATCCAAAACAATGTAATAGATATTGAAGGCTGTAAAGCAGTGATGTCCAAAAGAAGTCGTTTCATGGAAAGAAAACAAACAAACATATTATGTACATGAATAATTAATTTGAAATATTTCTTTTTTTAAATTATTCTATTAAATCATATAGAACCATACTCATAAAGAAAAAGTATGGGCTCTTTGATATAAAGAAAAAGACTTTTTAAGAATTTTTCAAAGTTTCTATAGAATCTATATTATGCATATACAAAAACTTTGTACGATTCTGCATTTGTTGACTGACAGTCAGTTCTATTGAAGCCGTGTGATAGAAAACTTTAAAATATCCAAAGGGTCATTAGGAATTAAACGTGTGGAATAGTATAATATGTATAAAGTTTTAACAATCCAAATTTGATATTGGAATTCCAAAAACCACTTTCAGCCGATATCATAAATAAATCATACTATTAATAGTTTTGGTCTTTTTTGACATTTCATTTTCAAGTTAAATGTATTAAACGTCAATTTTCGTGAACAGATATTAAATTTACAAAATAAAGCATTTAGTATTACTTCAACGATTTATTATTTTCCAAGTCAAGATCGGGTTTTTTCCTTTTGGGAATCATCAATTGATACAACATAAATAAAACAAATTTTATGAGTCCTAAAATTATTTACGTGTTTGTAATTTGACTGTAGAATTTTCCGATAGTAGGTATAAAAAATTGCCTCGTTATTTTGGGATTAGATGTGACTTTTGTGTGGTTTTTATATGACAAGTAGGTGCTATTGGGGTCTCAGCAGGTAGCTGACCGTGTCGGGAAAAGGGGGTCTGTTTTGGCTGATAAATTAGGAATTTAACGCCGTTTATATTTGAAGACATCAATCACGCAAGTTTCACGAACACCAACGAATCGCACTCAACTTAATAACTCCCAAGCAATTGATATGGAAAAAGCTTTTCTCTGTTTCCGCCAGAAAATTGTATGCGTACTCTGTATGTATGTTTTTAGGCTATTATGCCATAACTCACGGGCAGAAAATCTACATTATTTCATCTGTAAGCTGATTTTAGTAAGATGTATTCCTAATAAAACCTAAATGACTGTTATGTTTTAAACATTTCATATTTTAAAGGCTTTATCTTAAAAAACGTATAGATAGAAAATATTGAATGAAAGTATTTACAAATTTAATCCACGAAGAATTCGATCTTAACTTGATACTATTATTGATCGAGGACATCTTGACATCGAATATTTTCAAAACTAATTTAGTCCAGATGAATCAGTCTATGTTTCAGCACAAAAACATTCATTTTAACACTGATTATACTTTCATTATTGAGTATCATCTATCATCACACATAATTCAGCCGTCTTCACAGTTGAGAAGTTAGCAATCAATAGTTCAGGACGATAATATATTTTGAGAAGCATAATGTATGTTGAAAATATGATAATAATAGTTTTGATTGAATAGGCATTTACTTGGAAAATCTTCATTATAACACGGTGAAAAAATAGCTACGTATTTTTTTCTACAAAATTTATATTATATAAGATAGTACTACTAGTAATTAATTAGAAGAAAAGTTCTGATGAAGGCGTTAGTCAAAATGACTATCATCTACGATATATATCTTATGAATTTTGTAGAACTAAAACACATTGCCTTTTTTCGTCGTATGGTAATAATCGTTTGCTTTGATTAAGAAAAGAATAGTAAGCCGAAACAAATTCTCGAGTCAAACAACAAAAACGAACAAAATCGAGTCTCTATTTACCAGTAACTTGTTTTGATCGGTCGTCAGTATCGCACACATTTCACATAAACCAGAAAAGTTCGTTCAAATAAATACCTGAAAATCTGGAAGTTTGATACATTGTTTAAGTTATAAAGCACCGTCGGCTCCGAGATGCAGTAACAGGTGACATTGATTATCATTATGGATTTTATTGGGTCAATTCCAGTATGAACAGAGCTTTTTTTCGACTTATCGATTCTGTGTGAAGGGTGTTTATGATGTTAAAAATTTCTAACCTACCCATCCAATCCTTAGACGCAGAGAGAGAGAGATAGAGTGAAGAGAAGGGGTTTGCTTTATTTTCAATCTATCTTTGTTAAAGAGAGGTTGAGTAGCTGAGTGAAACGCAGTTTTCATAAGAAAACCTGTTTATTTATATGTGTAATAATGCTAATTCAACCTTTAAGACAAATTTTGCAGAGTTTTAATAGTAATAGTATAGACTCGAATAACAGATTAAGCAGTTTCAAAGCAAGCCTGGTTCTAATTATATTGATATAAATACGTGGAAAAGCACTGAATACCGTGTTTCATTATTTTAATACTACCGAGTATTTTTTAGATATATTCAGTGTAGAAAAATTCTAAAAAAATGTAAGGAATTGTTTAAAAAGCCTACATAAGGAGGCCGTATGATCCGAATTGAAGGAAAAAGTAGATTTAATATGTATGTAAGCATTATTTTTACGTAGTTAACAAATGTCGGATTTTTTATACATCATGTGGACTGATGTTTGCTAGGTGTGAAAACAATCGAACTAAACCTTGACTTGATTGCGAATTGGTAACAGGAAGGAAACCTCGATTGAATTAATCATCGATCGCAATCGAGATTTCGCAGTGAACACAAATCAAAACTGTTTCCCATAACGTCGTGTCTTGAATCACGCCGAAATGACTTTATAGCGTCCGTTACGATAGATCAACAATCAACTTCAATCTGATTGTAGTTGCAAATCAAACTGCTGCCATATACTGTTCACGTTTGTTTGTTATACTATCAATGTTCAAAAGCAGAATATGAACGATTTCATCGCATATTTTGTATCATACAGTGAACAGCTAAAAATATAATACTATGTAAAAAATAATTTTTCAGTATTTACTTACGAAACTCTGATAAGAAGTTTTATCTATATCTTTAAAGTCGTATTTCGGTTCATTATACATTAGTTTCTTGCGTAATGTTCTTTTAGGATAAATAAAACACTTGGAGATATTATTTTCCGAGAACATGTTCACAATTTTTTGGCAATTATCATATATCTAACTTATGACAGAATTTCGTTTAAAAATATGATGTCCTAACGTTTTAAAGTGAGTATAGTTCTTGAATGTTATAAAGTAGAACTTCGGGGAAGAATAGCATGAAATAACTAAACTTTCTATTGTATATTTGATAAATGTATCTGTATCATATTGATCAGAAAAAAATGTAGTTTTGATTATATTTTTAAGTCATGTCTTCTTGTAATTTTACAAACGGTTTTCTTGATCGAAAAACATGATATTTTAACCATTTCTTTTTTTAATATGGAACTCATGCCTTTTTAACGGAGGTACCCTGTTTTTTTCGCATCGACTAAACATCTTATTTCTAGAAATCTAAGAAAGTATGGATTGAAGGATATAGATAGGATAAATAAAATGTGATTAGCTTCTTCTCATTGCTACGCCAAATTTTTTAGAATGAAGCTGTGGGAGCAAATTTTTTGATTTGTCAAACGTCTTTGGTTTTGAACAGCAACCATAAATCAATAGACAAATCATTTTATTAATAAAACCGTCTGTACACTGATTTAAATCGATAAAACTACGCTGTTCCTTCATCACGGACAGGAAATGTGAAAAAAAAAATGATTTTTAAATATATTCGAAACATAAACAATATTCACTGTATCAAATATTGTATTGCAGTGATGTGATATGATCTCTTATCTCCGTAATTATGATCAGAAAGTATCGAGTAATCGTTCAAAGCCGAAAGCGGCTTTGCTGGATGACTTCCCATAGATTTACTGTTTCAAATCCTAATCTCAAAATACACAACCTCGGCATCTGAAATAAGTTATTCCAGTTAATTACCTTACGTATTGTATGTGCATGCGTCTATCTGTATGCGCATTTTTATGCATATGTGAACGTGTGTGAGTGTAATGAGTGTAATATGTGGTATGTAAATATAATTATAATACGTGCGATGTCCTCGTGCACCATTCATTGTGGATTGCTCAGCTCTGCAGCGAATTATGCCTGTCAATAATGATACAACAATTATACTACGAAATAAGTCTATACATAAGCAATTAAGAAAACTCGAAGAACTCTGATGTTAACGCGTCATAGATCTAAACGATCCATCAATTTGATTAAAAAAAACAGTTTGATTCCCACCAGAACACACCAATCTTCTTTCGCAAATAACATTACACAGCTTGAGATTGTCTCTGATGTAGGTAGACAGAGATAAGACAACGATCAGAGCAGTAGTTTTGGAATCCTGCGACACGAATCGTGGTGAGGTAGCCACCAAGTGCCGTGAGACCTCACGAAGCTCCCCGATCGAAGGCCGGGCCAAACCTACGACGGGCGGTCGAGATTTTTTATGCCTCCGTACCGAACATCCCGCTCGGGTCATAGGTCACAGCTACTGCACTTACGTAAATATACATGCATGAACTGTATACGATATACCGTCGGCTCAGAGAAATGGTAATGTTTGCGATACAACTATATTCCTGTTTGGTATACACATATTATTCAAATGTTATATTTTGAATTTTACAATTTATAAAATTTTGGCCGTTGTTGTTATTTTTGATTATTTTTGACAACGACTGAATATGATCAATTTAAAATGTCATTTGATGAAACTAGTCGTACAAAGTTTTAACAATTAAAAATTGATTCTTACGAACAACTCTAATCACAAATTTATATAAAATTTGCATTGTTACAACTTTGTACGATTCCACATGTTTTGTCACTAACGACCCGGGTTTCGCCTTTCGGCATCTCAGGAATTCAGGATTATCACACGGATGCAACAGAACTGACGTGACAAATTTACTTATTTTTAATTCTCGTTAGATTGATCTCATAACTTCAAATGTCACCGATATCAAATCATTAATAATTTATTCTAATTAAATATTTATATATCATTTAGCATACTATAGTAAAATTCGTTTCAATTCAGACTACAAAAACGTGTTCGTTATGCGATTCGTTCGCAATCCGAACTTTTCGTTGAACGATCATGAACTGGTTTTTTTATATTATAGATAGAACTGTAAACTATTAAGGCATGTTATTACTGTGTTGATTTTCAAGTAATTTAATATTTTTTTACGATAAAACAGATAAGGATCTCGTTGTAAGAGCGTAGCAGTATTTTCTCGCATTTATTTTTCTTCAAACGCAGTTCTATACATTGTTGTTCATTGTTTTTGTGAAAATTTCTATTTAAACCTTGGTTTTACTGTTTTCCAATGAAATTATGATGGATGAGCCAGAGATTCTCGTGAGAACGAATTCTCAGAACAATGACAGTGCCATCAATTAGTGTCGTGTTGTATTATGATAAGTGTAACTCGAATAGTTTTTTTTTTCTATTCAAAGTAAATTCCATAATCAATCATAATTATATGACATTAACCGAAATGAGAATTATTTAGGAACGACGAGGCTTAATATAACTTAATAATATAATTGTTTAAAATTAAATCCGTTATCAGAAATTAAAGCCTCTTTTGAGGTGGCAATTGTCAACTCTTGGAAGAAAGGCATTACATCAAAACAATAAAATAAAGTTTTTAAAAAATATTTTCCCAATATAACAATTCAAAGATCAGGACCAGTTCTGCTCATTGCAAGCGGTTTTAACTGATACAATACAATTTAAAACAAGGCTATTTATACAATATTTGGACACAATAATTAATTTAAATGTACATTTACTTATTCCATATATAGCACAGTTGAAAAGGTACACAATACATCTTCTCTTATGTTCTAACATCCTAGTATTATATTTTAGTTCTTAAATATGGCGAATCTATTTTTTGTATTTCTCGATGTGAGAGTGAAATTTAACTTTAAGAGAACTTTGAGAGTGAGAGTTAGTTAGTTCTAAATATATTGCGTTTGTTTTGGTTCCCTCGTAATTATCATCCTCAAACATTGTTTGAGTTGTCTTATTTTAATTTATGTTGTAGCTGGTCTTATTAATATAAACAGAAATTAAATACATCAAGATACAATTTATTTAAATATTTGCCGATTTTTTTTGTGGTTGAATAAATGAATTCAATGTCAATACTTTGTTTCAATTTATTTTCAGCCAATTTGAAACGGTAAATGACTTTATAATTTGTTTGAATGTCTTTGTTTAATTGATCTTTATTTTTTTAATTAAACATAGCTCATCGTTCTTTAATTTTGGAAATGTAAATTTGCTGTATTGAGGATATAAAAAGTGCCTAAAGAAATCGATACATATTTTTAAATAAAAACTTTTTGGCCTACTATTTCGAGTCATATATTCAGTGCTAGAACGTGTATCATGATTTACATACAATATCTTATATTAAAGTAATATATTATACAAGTTAAACATACTAACAATTTATTAGTGAATAGTGATGATTAAGAATAATGAAGAAACGAATATAGATATGCTATATGTTTTTCAATTATTGGTTAATTTCTCACTGTCTTTCAAATGTAGTGAGCGTTATTAATAAATAGCGGTCTTAATTATAAATAAATAATTTAGAAATAGTGCTAAAAACATGTATTATTAGTTGAAAAAAAAACTCATTAAGTGAATAAACAATATTTCATTATTGATTAAATTGGCATTCACTTGGTAGAACTCCATTATAACACGGTGAAAAAATAGCAATGTATTTTGTAGAACTAAAATACATTGCTATTTTGTCACCGTGTTAATATTTCATTGGACTTATGTATCACAAAGAACACTCTTTATATTGGGTATTCGAATACTGTTTCGATATAAAGAATATGAAAATGAAAAAGACGATGAAAAACATTTTCCTATCGATGACAGATGGTGAAGATTTCTGGTCTCACGAGTTAATGGTCCAGTAAGCAGATTCTCTCCAGCCAGCAGCTCTAGCTTCCAGTGTTCTCATGCCATATTAGGCAACCGGCAAATGTCTGTTTTACGATCATGACTTCACAGATATTTAGCATTCTTGAAAGGCACTAGCTCTGAGCTATATCTCCTTTTTCATCGCAATTTTAAATACCGATAAACTTATTTTCATTTTTGTTTCGAATCTATAGTGTTATTTTATTGCTTTATTAAATAAAGAAAAAAATCTGTTTGATGTTCGTACGCTTTGTAAATACAAATCGATAAGTTAACTTAAATTTACATTATTAACTGATATGAATTTTCTTTAATGATTCCTTCAAAGCAAACTGGCTTTCGTTCAGTTAAGTTAGTTCGTATAATGCCATCATAAAAATGTATTTATTGTGAAGAAAATCCGCTTTTGCAGTGATAAAAGAGTTTATACTTTAAACTATATCTAATAAAATTGCAGAAGACTTAGCTGCTTTTAGATTATATAAAGATACTCCTACATTTGCCAACCATTTATTTTCGGAAAAAAATCATTTAACGTAGATGATTCAATTATAACGTCATAGCACAAGGGTCATAAATTATTTTATCAGGAGATTTTAAAATATAAGAAGGTCAATTATTTAATTCAAGTTATATTCTTAACGGCTAGCTTGATCTTACTTATTCCAACTTGTTATATCATGTACGTGAGATCAGTTCAACGAGTAGACAACCTCATAAATTAAATTCCAAATTTCCTGCCAAAAATTACCCAATTGCATTTTAATGGTAGTTGATTATTATTTGTTGTAGAATCCTTTTACGAAATACTCATTATCAGTATTCAGCAATTGAATGTCATTATTATTAAATAAATATTATTTTATTTCAGTTACTAGTTAATAAGGTGATGATAGTTAAGCAGTGATTGAGCGAGGAGGGCAATATGAACAGTAACTTAAAATTAAAATTCTATTCAATTAGCTTTTGGGAGAAAAAAACTCAAAATATCGTGAGAAATGCTGTTTTCAATGATAGGATAAAAGAAAATAACAAATGTTAGATATGTTTTGTTTCTAGTTCACAGACAGTTATCCACCAAATTACGAGGCTAACAATAATGAAAGGCTTTCACCAGAGCATCCCCACGACTTCAACTCTTCGCCGCTTACGCTGATTATATACGTGGAAGGCGCAAGTTGCAGGCTTCGGAAATTTCGCTGTTTGGCTACGCCGTTTACGGGGTCCGCAAATATTAGTTTTCGTGCACCGGGCGGGCGGGCCGGAGATTGCAACCTTTGACGCGGCTAGCCGTGCTCTTTGTTTCGGCCGAGATAATACGCCATTATGGGTTCGCGTGAAGCACGGATATGCCCGGGTGTTATCGTGATAACTCGACGCTATTTACCGTTTATTAAATAATGTACTACTGCAATGCTAGAAAGGAAACGTTTGAAAGAAATCGTTTTTGATTCGATTGCTCTGCAGCAGACGTAGATGTACGTTTTACCGCCCAGCAGAAAACCAACGTATTACTAACTGAAGACAAAAATATATTTTTTACTTTTAAAAGAGTGTGGTCGTATATGTACGACGGCACGATTTTTATTTGAAGAAGTATGATCGTACATATACGTGGTGTATTTATCCAACAAGTCTGAATTATAATACCATCTATGGACAACCAGATGTATTATTTTACCATTTCAGAACAGAGTAATATTCTTTTACTATTTCCATGTTGTCTTATGATGATTTGATAATAAAAAATATATTTATTTTAAAATTGAATTGTTGCAACTTTGTACGATTCCATATGTCTTATCACAAACGACCCGGGTTTCGCCCTTCGGCATCTTCAGGTATTCCATCGCACGGTCGATCCCACATCAGTCGATATCATAAATTGTATTTATTTTGTATGTCAAAGGGACTCATTTCCTATAGCTTTCAACATATTAATTATACTACTCCGGGAAAGGTTAAATAAAATTGAATATCGTATATTGAAAATGTATATCACAATGCTATGTAATATTTCCACAATTTCAGACTACTTAGATAAGAACGGATTTTGATTTTTAAGGGTCATTAATATTTTATCTGTTGTATGTAATTACTAACTAAACTATATTTCTGTAAATTTTATGTCCTTAAATTATCTTAGTTCTTGAACCATTGGTTTTGTATATCTGGTTCTGATCATTGCTGAAAGCATAAGCTGAAATACAATAGTTATCAACTATAATATTATAATATATATATCTTATAAATTTTGCAGAACGAAAGCATTCCAATGTTTTCATCGTGATACATATTTTTATGAAATATAACCAAAGTGTAGATCTCTCGGTTTTTGCTATTTATCGCTTCATTTTACATAAATATAATTAATTTTGATTGACTAGCTTTTAACTATAATTTTTGAGGTTGAAAGGTGTAAGATAATGAAAGCTCTGTATTTTTCACCTTGTTAACTCCATTGTTAATATTAAAAATTCACAGCAACTTGTACCAAATTTTTTTAAACTATCGATATTAAGGTTTATTTAAAAAGCCATTTTAAGATTTCAAGGGAGCCGCACTTGATTTAATGAAGAGCCGCATGTGGTTCTGACAGTTCCGTTTGCTCATCTTTAGTATATTCTTATCAATGAGGTTTGAAATAGACCACGGCCATTATAATTCCCTGCATATTGATTTGGCTCGCGATCACACTACTTTCGCATACCCGAAGGTAGGTAACCATATGTCCGTCTGCACCGATCGATCGATCGATGCATTCCGACGCATTTTGTTTGATCCCGGTCGTAAATCTTTAGCGGCATTGTGGCAGCAGACAGGCCTGTCATTCTGGGGGCCAGGACCCCCGCGACCGCCTCGCTCGCCAGCCTGGTTCCCGTTTTTTTAAACCACTGCTCAAATATTCAGCGGATCTTGCCGAGCGACTTTTTGACTGTTTTGTAAATCATCTGGACTAGTTTAAAGTTGGTACATGATATATATTTGGGAATAACGTTGGTGAATAAATATTTCGTCAGATTTTTTGTGTTTTATGGAACCAAATACGATTTGCAGTTCGGATCACTATATAAAGCTTTTATGTTCGATCCTTTCGTCTACTGAAAACTTTCCTATTACTTGCTTTGTTAAAATATTAGTCTAAAAGCATACGTTATAATATTTTTTCAACCTTCGTTGTAAAACACACTCGCCAAAAATGCGCAAAGTATTCTCTCCCAATATAATTTTCAGTTCTATTGCATCTGTGTGATAGGTTACCTGACATGCCGAAATGCGAAACCCGGATCTTGAATGACAAAACTTGTGGAATACTACAATGTTTCAACAGCTAAAAATTTAAATCAAATAAATTAGTTACATTTGGCTTTTACTTCTACGCTAGAAAGGCATTATATTTAAATAACTAAAACACTATGTTTTGTACTTTTACCACAATTCAATATTTGTAAGATAAAGACCGATTTCGCTTCACTTCCGTTAACTTCTCAATCCTATTCTTCCTTATTTTAATAAAATATTTTTTTGGATACAGTTCTAAAGATGTGTATTTTAAATATTTTTACTGACTTTCAGTTGAAGTATTCTAAAAAACAATATTAGTTGCATTCTTATGAAGCTTTAATTTAGAGTTTTGTTTTTTAAATATGCATTTAAAGTTTTACATATCACACCCAAGAGATCTTTTTTAGATGATAGATAGTCTCTCAAATGCTAAACTTTTAATTTGCATTATCAATAGTATTTTTTCAAAAAAAAAGTGTAGTTAATCATATAGTCAACGTGCTTCATATTAGATCATTAGTCAATTTCAAAATCAAATAATTTTTTGATCCCTAGTAATACCTCTTGTGAAGTGTTAGTAAGACATATATATATATATATTTTGAGATAATGCATTAAGCAATTACCTTGTTTGGTACCCAGGTAGAAATTTCCTAAATTCTTAGGTAGTCTGTCTTGTCAAACTAAGGGAAAGTCCGCAACCACTGGGAAATTTGCATTCATGGCTTGGACGTGACGCGTCACTTAACGTCATACTGAATGCAGGAAAATGCATAGAAAACAACACCTTTGAGGTAACGAGCTCGTTATAATGATTTGATATTCATTTTATCGGGTAGATTTATTGAAAACGAACTATGGTGATTTTATGACAAGTTTATTGAGCTGTATCTAAAGGAGTTTACGAATGCAAGTTATTCGTTAAAGATGCAATGACTCACCGAATGCATTAAAAAAAGAAATTCTACAGTTAAACTTTGGTATTGAAATTTGATCAAACAATTTAAGCTGGAAAAATATGTCTGCCTTATATTTACCAATAATTTTGATCAACTAGCTGTTCTTGTTGAAATAATTTTGTAAAATTAAGTCCATATTGTTCCCATATGGTGAAAGAAGTGGGATTTATATCACGTAGCTCGCCAATAATCCCAAAAACACTCAATATGTAGAATTGCTGAACCTTCTCTGTAAAACTTTATTTTTGTAATATGTTATATTGTAACAATCACTTAAGGCATTACTTTTCTCTTCTCATTGGAAATTCATTATACAAATCGTTTTAGTACTATTTCCACACTTTAAAATATTCATATACGTTTTAGGTTTCGCTCATCGCGAGAATTATCGACTGATGATTCTGTTCATTTTTATTTTAAATGTAAAGTTATATGTCATTGTATGGATATACTTAAAAATGATATTGCTAAATTTCTTCTAACGGGCCACGGAAAAAATCTATGTAGTGACTTTTACAATGTCCCATTGTTAGATCATCAAAATGTTGTTACGTTACAAAAAACAGTTATTCCAATAATTTGATTTATTTTACCTTTTTTGATAAGTTCTATGTCGATGATAGTATGAGGCGTCAATTTTAGACTACTGAAATGTTATTTTAAGCCGAATTCAAAAACCAACTAAAGATCGTCATAATTCAGATACGCTTGTTTGATACTAAGGGATCGAAATGCTTTATATTAATAACGAATATCGTTACACATATATATATATTTTTTTTTTTACTTTTGTATTATTTGATAGTTTTCCGACATAAATTTATTAATTTTATACCACATACCACTGTTCGAGGTTTGCGAGTTGTATCTGGAGAAAAAAAGGTGACATTACGGTATCATTGCGCAATGGAAGAAAAAACACGAATTTTTATTCGATCGTGAAGCAGTAATGAAATTTGCACAGAAGAGAAAACGTTTTCATGTCAATATGAACCACGGACATTTTGAAATAGAATTTTCTGTCAGCGAAGGCTAAATGCACAACGAAGCATTAATTTATTACGGTTGACTGTATACTTAAATACTTCATAGTTTATATAACATGTGAGCTATTAGTTGACATAATGTTTTTTAATTATCTAATTATATAAATCAATAACTTCCTTTCTTTATATACTACACAAAATGTAGCTTACTTTATTTTTCGCTTGACTCATTACAATGATATTTTTTCAAGACCTTGTTAAGTTATGTCTATATTTTAATATTTTTATGTACCGAAAGTACTCGAAAAATGTTTTAAATACATAACCTGATAATATTCACGAATTGAATGAACAAAAAATGTATTATATCATTTTTTGATATTTTATCCCACCATCTTGAAATATTTTAGTATGACCAAGTTAAAAATTTCTTTACTACATCTTAATATTAATTATTGTTTTGTATTATAATTAATTACTACGTCATATAGTTTCACAATGTTCGGATGTTGACGTATTTCATGTGGACGAAACTGAGTTCAGACGAATGCTATTTTTTCAGTTAAAGTAGACATTTCATGAGATTACTTGGTTGACTTTTTTTTTGCAATCCTTTTTGGTTGTTTTTGTGTGTTTTATTTGTTGAATTTTTATATTTTTATATAATATTTAAAAATGTTAATATGTTACGGTGAAAAAGCAATGAATTGATAATTTGTAAGTTTTGTACCGTGTAGTTGTAATAAATAAATAAAAAAATAAATAAATACATAAATAAATAAAAAAAAAACATAAATAAAATGTTCAAAAAATAACTTAAACTAAATTTAAACGATTTTTAGTGAAATCATTTCGAATGAACTTGAATAAACTATCAATTTAAGTCATAGATATTTTTTCTTAATTAATTTTATATTTGTTTTTAAATTAACTGTTTAATGGTTGTTATTTTAAGTGATTTATCCTAAAATCCCGGGATCCCGGGAAAATCTCGGGATCCAAAACATTTGAAGCTATAATGAGAATAATGCTGAAAGGTATTAAAGTATTTGAAAAATAAAAATGTAGTCAAATGAAAACTTTTCCTTTGAATATATAAAACATAATGTAGAAATGAACACCTGAAGAAAGTATTGATACAATAACGGTTAAGGACATCAATTATTGTCCCATAAATTATTGGCGATGTTGAATGAATACCACAAAATGGTCACCTAAGATTTATTACGTGTAATGGCGGCATTTCACGATGTCATTTGTTTCATTCGATACCGAGCTTCACGTAGAATGTTCTTTGACAGACCAATTATTATTCTGCACAGTTATATTAAAGTGATTCTTAGAAAGTTTTAGATTCACTAACTGTTTTTTTTTACAGACAATACATAGCAATCGACCATTATTCGGTAAGCAACGCAGACTTTCTGTCTTATCCTATGTTGTTATCTTTGCTTAATAAAATTTGAACTTTTTTAACCAAACCAATGAATTTGTATTCAAAAACGTTATGGAATGTTGTCAACCCACCCAAGAAGGAAAGAGAAACTATTTTTTTAGATACGATTAATCTAATATGGGATTTGCGCATCTTTCCGTGACAATATTACATGACAATAAAAAGGTACGATGTTATACTTGTAAATGATATATAGATTTAATTGTCATTTACTTAGCAGAACTCCGCTATAATACTGTGAAAAATAGCAATGTTTTTTAATTCTACAAAAATCGTACGGTATATAGTTCTGTTGAAGGCGTAAGCCGAATGTTAAAATTACACAATTGCATTTCAATGACAATTGATTATTATTTTTTGTAGAGTCATTTCATCAAATACTCATTAACGGTATTTAGTATTGATAAACTTATCACATGCAATTGATTGTGATGCTGATGCTTCATATTTATTGTGTGTGTGAATGCATGAAAATGCCAAAGGAAGAAACCCCGATCGTTAGAGACGAAACATGTGGAATCGTACAAAGTTTCAACAGTTTAAATTTGATATTGAAATTCCATCAAGCACCTTCATTTGATATCATGAATTATTAAAAAATACTGAGGTCATAATGGATAATTTTTGCTTCGTGTTAAAGTTATTTGCAAATTATTGATAAGATATTGCTTAAGAGAAATATTTAATTTAAAAATTAATTTACTTTAATTGTATGTATAGTGTATGAATTCATGTAAATTGTTTTCTTAGTAATTGAATCCACGGTAATATATATTTGCTAAAATCATCTTAAAATTTGTTTAAATAGTCGTGCTTGTAATTTGTATTCTACCAGTGTGATAAAATGCCCGATGATGCCCAAAAGACGAAACCAGTTCGTTAGAGACGGAATATGTGGAATCTTGCAAAGTTTCAACAATTGAATTTTGATGTAATTTTGTAGACAATGTTTTAGTTTGGTCAGTATGTGCAAAGCGTTGATTAACTTTAATAATTGAAACGTGAAAAAAACAATTCAAACAACTCGCAAACAAGACACTTGTAAGACGAAAAGTAGTAACGACATATCAGTAAACGAGTAAACTCCGACATTTTCTTACTGTTTTTTTTTTTTGTACAGTAAGCAATTTTAAATTAACATGAGATAACATGACACATATGCTTCCATCATTCCAGTTACTGAATGGACGCTAACAATCGAGGTCGGAAAAACGATTTATAAATACATCGATAAATTCCTTTAAACAAAAAAACACACTCTGCTAATTCTAAGGAAAATGCTCTTTGGCATATGTGACCCTAGAGCTCATCATGGTTTGGCTCGTGATCGTGTTATGGCTTCGAGTATCTGTGACACTTTTACGTGATTGGCTTACTAAATGACTCGAGTTGCTACCAGGGAAACATAAATACGCCAAGATATCCAACTCAAGGATCTATTTCTATTGAAAAAATGTAGGCATGTTCGTTACTTGGCCTCTATTACCTAAGTCAGTGAGTACATATCTTTCAAACGGATTATGTTCGAGACTACTAATTTAATTTCTCAACTATAATATATATATATTTATATAAACGTGCTATATATATTTATATAAACGTGCTATATTTATTGATATGTAAAAAAAGTTTTATCAGGATAATATGCGAAAATATATTGCGTATAGGCGATCCTACATAACTATGTTTTCAACAAAATTTCAGCGACAAACATACATAAACTGCTATTAAATGTCGGAACATCATTTCATTCAAATTTGAATTAATAACTCACGTATTTAATAACTCTATCTTCTAATTGAATGAAAAGTGACAGTCTGTTTTCATTCATTATAGTTTTCAATAAAAAGATTATCTTATTTTAATGACTTTTAAGGTGTGAACTGTCACTTCTTGGTGGAAAGGCATGATATTTTAAATAATAATAACGCATTTTTTAGTACTTATTTCCAAAATATATATTTTGATCAGGACCGGATTCGCTCATCGCGAGCGTTATTACGTGATATCGACTGAAGTTGCTTGATGGAATTTCAATATCGAATTTAAATTGTTACAACTTTGTACGATTCCACATGTTCTGTTGCATCCGTGTTATACAATGCTTGAAGATGCCGAAAGGCGAAACCCGGGTCGTTAGTGACGAAACATGTGGAATCGTACAAAGTTGTAACAATTTAAATTTAAAAATCTCTTATGTATTAATTTATAGTATATTATTTTTTTATTATATAACATAATTTTATGAATTAATGTCAGCCCTGTATGATCGAAGTAAATAAAAAATTCAATAAATTCTATTCAGCATTTTTTTCAAGTTGATTTACTTGTCCATTTATACCTTCAATCGAACGCTAGTGCGAATGGTCGCTTAGTTTAAACGGAGTAATGTAGAGACATGTTAAGACGGTCGTGAAAATGGCAAGTATCCCATATTCCAAATAAAGAAAACACGTTTATGACTACTAGAAATAAATCTTTAATTTCACTTACTAGCAACATCTTTTTAAAGCAATTAATAAATCAACATAAACTTGAATGCTAACGGTCTACAAACAACAACAAAAAAACTTAAACTCGTACATTTTCGCACTTAATATCGACTTCAGTAATACGAATCGAGTTTTGTCTTTCATCATCTTCTAGCATGTTATTACATGTATGCATTATAAATGAAAAAAAAGTTTAGATGTTGAAACTTTGTGCGTTTCCACAAGTTTTGTCACTTTCGTTTTTTGGCAGCTTCAAGCATTCTATCACAAAAATGCGACAGAACTGTCATACAACAAACAGTTAAGATCGGTTATATACAATAATAGTTAAGTCCAAAAAAAAATGCATAATGCTCTTATGATAATATCCAAACATACAAATTAAATAACTTTTTATAGTATTGATTTCACGAAATTTGCAATTTCATTAACAATAAATACCGCTAATGAGTCTTTGATGAAAGGATTCTATTACAAATAATAAACAACTATGTATCATTAAAATGAGATTGGGTATTTTTATACTTAAAGATACCTATTTATTTCAAATTGGTGGGTATCAGTTGGAATTAAGCAGCAGGCTACGTAATATAGGAAATTGATTTATGAACTCATTGAACTCATCTCACGTAAGGAATATAACAAGTGGAGATTGAGAAGATTTAGCTGGTCGTTAAGATTATAATTTGAATTAATTTGACGTCTGTTTATTTATAAAATTCCTTGATAAAAAAAAATTCTGAACCTCCGTGTTTTGATGCGATTATTAATCGCTTATAGAAAAGTCTGACGATAAAACGGTGTCGGGTAAAATGTAATTATTTAAAATTTATGAATATTGAATGTATTCTTGTCGTTTTACTCCAGTTTAAGATAAATGTCTATTAAAGTATGCATATAACGTATATATTGATAAATTGTTTTAATAATCGCCAAAAATATTGTATTATATATATATGTGTTGACTTAATAC
Source organism: Himalopsyche japonica (assembly GCA_028555115.1). Taxonomy (NCBI): domain Eukaryota; kingdom Metazoa; phylum Arthropoda; class Insecta; order Trichoptera; family Rhyacophilidae; genus Himalopsyche; species Himalopsyche japonica. Next base: position 939,089 of record JAHFWJ010000488.1, on the reverse strand, counting down.
AAAAACTGTCAAATAAACTTTTGATAGACAGTAAGCAAAGTTTAGTGATTTATGCAAAGACTATTTTCAATACAGAAAAAAAATGTTTTTTAGAATCCAATCAACCAATTATTTCAGTAAAATTAAATTCGGCAATTTAAACATGTATCTAAAAGTTTTTTCATTAAAAAATATATGCTTTTGACAGGATTTGAAAACTTTTTGTAAAATCTTGTGTGAAATCCTTTTCATTATTTTGCTTTATTCAGACAAAAAATGCTGGCTTAAAATTAAGATTATCAATTTAAGGAAATCCGTGTGCTTTGATAATAATAGCTTTTATTCAGATCTATATCAATTACAAAATATGTGTTCTGTGAATTCACTTTACTTATTATCTGTTTAATGTGTTTTTGGCTTCAATAATAGGGCAAAAACTATTTGTAAGCGGTTTTTAAAATCGAAATTCACACAATGCGCTCGTTTACATTTAACTACAATACCAAAATGAAATATTTTGCAAAAAGTTCGATCGAAATGCAATCGGCAGCGAGTTGGTATCCACTAGTAGAGTTGTCACAAAAAATGCATTGAATATGTATTCCTGGAAACGTAGCATCTTCGATTCAGTTCGATCTCTTCAGTCCGCTTTCGTTTTTCTTTCAAATAGAGACACTAAATTGGCGAACCGTAACCGTCAAAAACACTTAATAACTTCATTGGAATAAAATTTATAATAGATTTTTAAAATATGCGGAAAGTTTGCAACTGAAAAGCATCCAAAAGATCTCAGCTGTGTTGCACAGATCTTTTAAGAAATCTATTCTAAGCAACGATTAAATCAAGTTATTGACATTTTTTATGTTGTCCCGTGTACGTATAACGATAACCCTAACGATTTTCCTTTCATTTATTGACGAAATATGGAATTATAGTTTTATTATAAAAAAATAATCAGTTTTATCAATCTGTGGATATACATGATATTTAATAGATTATTCAGCAAAATAATTATTATTTCGACAAATTTATGCCATCAAAGTAAAGATCATTTTCGCTCATCATTGAATGATCAACTAAGAAAGGCTTCCTACATTTTTTTTATTAAATAAAACTTTGACATATTGTTAAATTTGTATTGTATTCGTTGATAATACTCGCGATGAGCGAAGCCAAATCTGATATTAATATGTTAAATTATGGTAAATGGTGATAGAGATTTTGTTTTATTATGAAAACCATTCAATCCACTCACAACTTAAAAAAGATTCTTTGAGAACATCAATTGAAACCAGTCCAAAGAAAAAAAATATTAAAACCATCAATGTCGAAGATCTCCTTTTCATATTGATTAGATCCAAATTTTGTATCATCTATGCTGCAAATTAAAAGTAAATTCAACCGATTTATATGTTAAAGACTTACTTTACTAAACCACAAAGGCATGTCGTGTATCAAATAAAGTTGTAAAAATATGAAATAGTAATCATACCATCATGTTCAAAAACAGTATTTTTAACTATGTGCGCTAGAATCCTTAGACAGAAATAAATGAAAAAGAAATACTTTTATAACATACACTTTCATACTTCCAGATTACATTTCGTAAGGTATAAGATCGATACAAATCGTTTACTATGAGTCAGTTTTATTGTGCCATGCAATATAATGCCTGAAGATGCCAAAAGCGAATCCAAATTCGTAAGTGACAAGATATCTGAAAACACGCTAAGTTTCACCAGTCAACATAAATTGTTAATTTGTTTAAAATGTTTTATAAAGAAAACGGATATTGAGAGTAAAATACAAAAATTCTTGGATATTCTTGAAGTCTGACACAAAATAAATCATTGGTGTTTTTAATTAATTTATTAATTATTTATATTTTGAAACGCCCTGTCTTATGACATCAAGATGAGGTTTTATTTTATTTATAAAATGTGGTCGCGACAAGTTAGCGGAGACTGAACTGAACTGGACTGGACTGGTCGACGGCTGCTCTGCTTCGTCCAACAGATTCCAGCAGCGCATTGATGATGTGACTGTCAGTCAAACTCTTGTGCACAATACTTGTGACAGGATAAAATGGCGTAAATTTGTATAAACAAAGCAAACTTTTGCTTTAAAATAAAGAATCATTTACCTAGATACAATTTAATTTATATTTCTTCTATGTAAACTTTTTTATTGGTACAGTTGACGACGTTAGGATCTTTTGTTTTGGTACACACTGAACTGAATCCCAGTCATATATTTTCGAATGCAATTGCAATTTAAAGCTCCCTATACTAAACACCTTGTTTTAGTCCTACTTTTCTTTATTCACTTAAATCTTTTAATTAAGGAATTTACTTCTGATTTTTAGATATTATTATACGTATTATATGAAAGGTGTTAATATTGGCGTTGCTTTGTTTTTTTTTTTGATGAACTTGATATCGTGTGTCTACAACAACTCAAAGAAATCTACATACCAAAATACATTTTATTATAATTTAAACAGAAAAAAAATACTTTGACTCCAAAAAGTCCTTAAATTAAAAAAATATTTTGTAGCAATCCTTTAATTACGAATTCCCTCATCAATTTTGAATCTTACTTCCGTATTTTTTGTCATAACGTACCCGACTTTGCCTTCTGACATCTTCTAATATTATAAAATAAAAGAAAAAAAAAACGAAGAACAACTAAGCTGTTAGCCGATATTGAATGAACAATTAAATCTTTTTAATTTTTCTTTAGAGTAATGAATATATTAATTATTATATAAATACATTGCCTGATATTTTTATTATGAAAACCCAATCATTTAAATTTATCAAATACTTTATTTGTTGCTTTTTCCTGGACTTATTAGTTATTGCCGTTTGTACGAACATACGTAACGTTACGTTACTCTCAAGTAAGAATTCGAAATTAACGGTTACTGCTTTAAAGTCGACGATATAATAATTATATTATAAATAAAACATATATTTTACATTTTAAAAAGAGAAATACGACTTTAAAAAAATATACATTATTATGCTCAAAGTTATGTCTGTTTGAAAGCTTTCAGACTATTCTCAAAGATAGACTAAAAACTTTGGCAATAGTCGTTCCCATTTTGGTATTCTTGTTATTGGAATTTATCGCCTGCGAGACAAAACCCTTTGAATTATTTCAAAAATACTCTTTGATACGTTATAGACTGCATCATTTTTTGCCTGCACTCAAATAATATTTTTATTTAACAATGATGGCACAAATCGAATTCTGTTAATGTTATTATTTTGTAGTATATATATCTTGCACGAAATCGGGATTCTAATAAAATGGAAAACGCGTATAAGACTTGAAGGCAACAAAATTCGCAAGAAATGAATAAAACATTATTTTGAACGCGGGTCTATAACTAAAATTGGAATCATATAAATTATCTTGACAGTTTGATTACATCACAGACAACTGTAAAGTACGTTCGTATTTTTTTTTCTGATTATAAGTAGCTATAATATAAAAATTTTTAAAAATAGGAAGAAAATGCTTTAATTAAAACTATTATTAAAATGTAAGCAATTCACATAAAATTACTATGTAAATTTTCACATGTTTTGTCACTCACGACGCGAATTTTATCAATATATGGGCGTTTGAATACTGTCCATAGTTTTATACAACTATCTTTCGTTTAGGTAAGCCCACTTATAATAGCTTGAACACTTGAAGAGAAATGTATCTCGCCACAAATATCTTTCGACTCATACGATGCAGAAATGAGAATTCTGGCATCCATGATAATATCAAATTGTATAATATGTTCCGATTTTTTTTTTTGAGCAATCGTGGACATGAATTGCTTGTTTTTCCAAAGTGTAGAACCAGACGCCAATAGTTAGTGTATTATCAATGTTCAACAGTATTGCATCGGATGTTGACATATTCCATCTGGACGAGAGTAAGTTCAATCGAATACTATTCATTAATGTATTAAAGTAGATTTTACATGAGCATGCTCGTTTGACTTCCTTTATATCCTTGTTAATTTGTCTTGTTATTTTTTTCATTTTCAACATAAAATTATTTAGTATTTTGACTTTGCAAAAGCGACATAAAAGTTATTTTTTGTAATGTGTATGTACCAAATAAATTAATAAATAAATATATCAGAACCAATTGATCACGTTTTAAAATTCTAAAGTATTTTTATATCATTTAATTAAATAATAAATATTTGTATGGTAAAAAATTACTGTCGTTAATGAGATATTTTTTTAAATAGCATATTTTTTAATGCTCTATTACTACATGACGAATACTGAAACAGCATGATTCAATTTTACTGTAAAGAATAATATTATAAAATAATTTATTAATTCGAATCCATAAACTTGTTCAGCGTTGATAATAAAATATTCGCAGTGAAGTAACTAGACAAAATTTATGAATGTAATAAAATCATCGAGCAAACACATGGAACGGAATATAAGATTACTGGAGCGACAATTGGAATTAAATAATGCGATTTTGTGATAAAAAAGGTATAAAAATTGTGGAATTTACAGCGCCTTGAAACTATAATTATCATGCGATTATATTATATAACATATCTATTGCTAATGAAGTGTAAATTCACCAAGAGATATCTTTTCTGTGTGTCTTTGATACCAAAACGATAAGGGTATCATTGAAACTTGAAATATCATTCAGAAGATGTTTTGGTGGAGAATACTGGTTAATAAATATAAATTTTAGAAGATTACTATAAATATAATTTATGATATCGATTGAAGGTGCTTGATGGAATTGCAATATTAACTGTGAACTGTTAAAACTTTTTTGTCTCTAACGACCGGGTTTTCCCTTTCGGCATCTTCAGGCATTTTATCACACAGATGCTACAGAACTGAAATACAATAAACAATTAGCATCGGTTATATAATATATCGAAGGAGTTAATTACAAAGGAAAAATACTGACTTTAAGGCTAGGATTCTGTAAGAATCCGTTGGCTTAATCATTTATTCACTGAAAAGAGAAATTATTCATTTTGGTGATTTCAATGCAATAAATGCTAACATTTTTAAGTGGGTAACACCAGGCATACTTAGAATTAAATGAAAATTGCTTTAAATATGTTTTACTTAAGCTTTCGAAGAAATTCGTTCTGTATACTAATACTCTCATTCTCTCGCTCTCATTTCGAATATACAAAGTCTTAATTGAGCTTTTGGTTGTCATGTCATACAAGATAAGAAAAAAGTTGAAAGCTTTTGCTTGATCACATTTTCAACTACTGATAGATGAATGGTAATTTTGTTATTATTAACATCCATTACAATGAATTTTAATAAAATTATCTCTTCATCTCAGACGCTAATTACGTACTGTGTGACTGCCCCAAGATGAATGCCGAACGAGTAGAGCCGATGCTGTGGTCCGTCCTCATACGGGCCCAATAGGTCACACTGACTTAATATCAATCAATGCCAACTTAAAGGCATTCGATAAATTTGTAAGATCGGACTGTAGATCGTCTGTTGATTCAACACGGAGCAGATAAAACTCTTCAGTACTAAGCAACCTAAGCTAAGTAGTTGAGCAAGTCACATTTTATTTTCTTCTTTTTTAAGGACGATAGTGCACGGCTTAAATATCAGTCCGTGCAACTTGAATCGGGCCAAGAAAATAAGGAAAATAATCGATTGATTTTTTTATCATTATTGTGTTATGAATGGAGTCCGCGTAACAACGGCTGCATACGCATAATGGGCGGAGGTGGAACTACCAACTTATATTCTTCATCTCAAAAATAGTGTCGACGTGTCAATATTTTAATTGTAGCCAGCAAAAATTTATATATGGATTTGAGTATGGCTGATATAAAAAGGTTTAGACAATATAAGTTCTAATCTATTATTTTCATTATTTAATTAATTCACTTCGACGAGCACAGGTTTTTTGCCGTGATATGGAAACCAATTTATTGCAGTTCTTCTGTTGATTCCAATTAACGTTCAGGACTGTTAAGTTAATTAATTTAATTAATATAAAAATAAGCTTTTATTGCGGAGGCATAAATATTTCTGCTCAGGGATGGGCGCTGCATAAGAATCTGTAATCGTAAATGGAAATGATACTAGACTCGATCGAATATCGAGCTGTCATTTTGAAATCGTTTACGGAACGATTTGTCATGAATACTCCTTACACCTCTAATTGCTTGTATCAATTATTTCATACTGGCTTTTAGCCGTGCCGCATTCTCGTCCGTCATAAATATCGCATCGTCTCATCGGCATACAAGATGCGAGCCTTAATTATTTATTCGCGAACATCCCATTTTATGTTGATACGTCACACTGCAAAGTAGCAGGTATCTTGGAACGCTTTTTCATGTCCTCTCGCATGATGCATTATCTTTGGAATAAAGCGACGCATCCTGAGCGAATTAATGCAATCATTACGATTACAGAGCCGAATCATCTGTTAAAATAAAAGTTTTTTTTAAAGAAAAAAAAAACAGATTGATTAGGGGTTTGAATTTAATCAATATTTTCCCAATCGTCCAAAGAACGAAAAAAATATGATAATCATGTGCTTGATGAAATTTCAATATCAAATTTGAATTTGTTAAAACTTTGTACTGTTCCACACCTTTTATCACTTACCGCCCGGGTTTCGCCTTTTGGCATCTTCATGCATTCTATCACAGGGACGTAACAATGCGAAACTCGGGACGATAGTGACAAAACATGTGAAGCGTATAATGTTTTAACATTTAAAATTTGAAAGACATTTGATTGTATAATATATAAAAAAAAATTTAAGAACTTCTTTATTTATTTCAGAAAACCAGGTTTTGTCATTAAGTATAATTACTTTAAGAGGTTTTAATTAAAATAAAGAAAGATTATTAACAAATATTTTTTAAAACTAGTGATTCAAAATCTATGGGAAAATTTTTCAGTAGTTTAAATGTTGATTTACGCTTTGCAAATATAATAGAAACATATTACATTTACTGAAAAATAAACAATTAAAAAAACAATATAGTATATAAAAATATTTTATTTGTCAAAAAATTATATATTTATGTGCAATAATGTACTATTATCTTTCGTTTATTATTTTGTTTTCTATAGAACTTAAACACATGGATATTTTTTCACTGTATTATGATGGAGTTCTACCAAGCAAATGACAATTCAATCAAAAATATATCTATAATTGAAAACAGTCATATTTATTGTATGGGGAAAAAGTTTTTAATTATATCCTTGTGCAATAGAATTTTATACATTTCTTTTTTAATCAATCGGAGTTTAATCGGAATTTAAGCCTAGGGTGATTGATGGAATTTCAATATAGAAAATGATTAATTCAAAATTTTGTATCCTTCTATATGTTTGGATAGTCACGACCCGGGTGCACCCAAATTAGTCCATGCCGTGTCATGTGATAAAACTTATGGAAGTATAGCAGAGTTTGAATGTTTCAAATTTGATGTTGTTTGATAGAATAAGTTGTGGCAACGTATTTCGTTAATACGTTCCTGGCGAGATCACATATCAGGGTACGTAAAGTCCATCCGAGTGCAAGTGTAAGCCGTCGTCAGTAGCCGCCACACCGCGTCTAATAAACAAATCAAAACACTGCAATTATACGAAACACGTTTAACAAGCTCGTTAATTTTAATTGCAAATTTTCCTATCCAATTATTTTTCAGAGTAGCGGGTGCCGCCTGGCCTCACCTCGCCACTACACACTACTCAGTGCGCCAACAAGTGCTCTACGATAACTTTGCACTCTACCAAATGTGGACTTTAACTACGACACGTAGATGAATATTAAGCTAGGTGAAATACAGAAGGCTTCATTTAATCACATTTTCTTAAATACGACAATATTCAAAAGCTTTATGCAAATAAAATTAGACTTGGAGCTTTTATCTAGTGCCACAGATTTGCATGCAATAATATTTATTACTGAAGTTAAGTAAGTTGTGTTGGATGAAAGAGATATTTATCTTTTTGTTTTCTGATCGGAATTCAATTCGATGACTATTATAGATTTTGAATCTTCAATTTTTATCAGGAAATTTTGTATGTTAAAAACTAAAATTGAATATAAGCTTATGGTATTCATACAATTTAATTTAAGATATCAACTGAGAGTGTTTGGTGTAATATCAATACATATTAATGCAAACGTGAGCATCACTCCTTAATGTATATGGCAGATATCAATTAATTATTTTTTGCGGGAAATAAAATAATGATAGCTTGAACGAAATTAAATTAACACAAAAAAATAAAATGTAATTTGAATTGTTACCTCTTTATACGATTCCACATGTATTGTATCTAACGACCCGGGTTTCATCTTTCGGCATCTTCAGGCATTCTATCACACGGATGCAACAGAACTGACGCACAACAAACAGTCAGCATCGTCTATATACCAAAGATATTAATTACAGAAAAACACCGACCCCAAGGCGCTTGTTTTTTGTTTGTGTATCTAAATATGTTTCTTTGTTTCTCGATAAAATAATTAAAACACCTTCAGCTTGCTTATACATTCTTCAGTTCTCTTGTATCCGAATGAAAGAATGACTGAAGATGCTGAAAGAAGAAACCCGCACCGTCAGCAACAAAACATGTAGATTCGTACAATATTTCAACCATTCATATTTGAAGTTGAAAACACTGTTGTTACCATTAAATTCTTCATAAATAAATATAATATTTTAGAACTAGGGCAGAACTAGAGATAAGCTAATTGCTCTCGTGAGGCCTTATTTATATATAATCAATAAATTGACTAAAAAAATACTGCTTATTAGTACTAAAGCCTTTGAAAGCTTTGTTGCTCATCGTTAATCGAAATAAGATACAATAAGCAATTAAGTAACAAGCATTCTACTGTACCTCTATCAGTAGGCCAAATGTTCTTCATGTCAATCATTGCTTAATTTACGATATCGATTGAAGGTTCTTGATGGAATTTCAATATCAAATTTGAATTGTTACAACTTTATACTATTCCACATGTCACTAACGATCGGGGTTTCTTCTTTTGGCATCTTCAGGCATTCTATCACACGGATGCAACAGAACTGATCATTGTTTGTTTGTTTTTATATTCCCTTCCATGCTTCCCGTAAATAGGAAATATTGGTTATTTATCATTTTTTTTTAAATTATTCTAGTGTTTATTATCTTTGCGGTAGTATATCTGAAGATATGTTTAAAAGAGTTAAAACACGTGTCACAATTAGTAACACAATACAAGGAATAATCAAAGTTATTTTTAAATTTTCTTTTCATATTTATATGGTTATTTGATTATACAAAGCTTAATATAAAATTTTTCGTTAATAATTACTTTTCAGCAGTTACAATACTATTCTACTAGTAATGCAAATGAAAAAAAAATGCAATAAATATGCAATCAAATGACAGTTGATGAGTTATTTAGTTAATAAGTTGACATGAGGTATTTTATGAAACGTATTGATTTAGTGTGTAATAATAAAATAGATATTAATTACAGGATATCAAATAACAAAAAAAAAACAAACCAAGCTAATTCCATCAAATGATGCTAGCCAGTTGAATTAATGTAAACAGCGCGTCATACTGTTTTTTTCTAGAAACACCTGTGTAAATCGGTACTGTCAAATAATCACAGAAGTTTAGATTAACTACATACTGCCAACCGACACAACTAGATACTAACAATGAGTGTTTCTCCGACGATTGTTTGAACATGGCATACTTTAAACTTTTATAAAATCCAACTAATATTTGCTTTGTGGCCGCTTTTATTGATTAAAAGACTTGGAACACTTGTCGGTAAAGTCAAAAATATTCAAGCGGCTTATGAAAGGTTTGATCTTTTTAGGGACAATTTTCATTAAAGGGGTTAGTACTACATTGCATAGTTTCTCAACCTTTTTACCTTCGCGGACGATTAAAAAGTCCAAAAATGTTTTGCGGACATCAAACATCAACATTGGAATAAAATAATAAATATGTATCTAATTGATATTTTGTTCAAAAAATTTAATTTTACCACAACATATGCTAATATGATAATATATAAGTATATAAAAACAGACAGTAACAAAAAATATAATTTAATTATTTATTTATTTATTTATAACTACACGGTACAAAACATACAAATGATCAATTCATTGCTTTTGCAACGTTAACATATTTAAATATAAAGTACACCCAGTCCTTTTTTTACGCGATACATTGGTTCCAGAAAGAGGCGCGTAAAAAAATGATTTCACGCAATTGCATTATAATTCTTTACACACCCTAAAACATAAATTCGCATAATATCCGATATTTTTGTTAAAATTTGGCAACTGTATGTGTATTTATAAAAATGGTATGCTTTACAAAATTAAGTTTTAAAAATACACATATTTTTTTATTTGAAAAAATAATGAAACGTACATCATATATAAATGTCTTCTTTAAAACAAATTTGGGGAAAAAATTGCGTAAAAACGAGTGATGCGCGTAAAAAAATGTAGCGGTGCCGTCAAAAAAAATCGCGTATAATCGAATTCGCGTAAAAAAAGGATTGGGCGTATTGGAAATTCAACAAATACACCGCATTACAATCAAGGATTGCAAAAAAAGTCAACCAAGTAAGCTCATGAAATATCTACTTTAACTGAAAAAAAAACATTCGTCTAAACTCACTTTCGTCCACATGAAATACGTCAACATCCGAAGCAGTTGAGCATTGTTAATGCGTTTACCATTGGCATCCCCATTGGCAGACTGGTTCTATACTTTGGAAGAACAAACAAATTATGTATACGATATCTTAAAAAAACTATCCGGAACATACAAATTGATATTATTAAGGATGACAGAATTCTCATTTTGTATATTTACTAATAAAATAATACTTAAAACACGATTGTTTCGGCTCACCCAAGAAACTTCGTGGACCACTAGTTAAGAAACTATGCTCTATTGAGCATGGAATATAAAAAAATAATAATTTTACTTTGTATTGAATTGGCACTTAATAAGCACCCTCCACTATAATTAAGACCGAGTCTTAAGAAAAAAACCTCGAAGAAATTTAAAATATTAAATAGTTCTCATTTTTATGAAGTTATTGCCGTTTGGTGATTTCATGTTGAAATATAAGTGTCTTGTAATGGTTGAAGAAGTTGTAAGCCAAAACCTGTAACAAAATATGTGTAAATGTTCCAACAATCTAAAAAGTAAGTGAAGCAAAACGTTGTCATTTTTTGAAAGCAACAATTTTCCCCGTTTACTTGGAAAAGTCCACCATTTGTCATTTGTCTTGAGTAACCGCTTCTTAAAAATGTTTCATTTATTCATCGAATATTCCTTTTGTTTGATATTTGATTTTAAAACTACTAAGCCTTGCCCACCAGGCGTCAGAATATCTTGCCACGTCTTTTCATACTCATCAACCTGGTTAAAAAAGCGACGTTGTCACACCAGTGGCTTGCAAGTATTCAATAATTAAAATATTTTTAAAAAGTCAACTCGTGCTCTGGATGTAAGCAGAATTTGACAACGGATATATTAACAAAATCAAAATCTATTGATTGAATTGGCATTTACTTGGCAGAACTCCATTATAATACGGTGAAAAATAGCAATGTATTTTAGTTCCACATTTTTTTTATAAGATATAGTTCATAGATATTTCGGCTCACATAGTCAGATATAGGTCATAGTTCTGACAATAGCGTGAGCCAAAATAGCTATCAACTATATCCTTTAAAAAAATTGTAGAACTAAAATACTTCGCTGTTTTTTCATCGTATTACAATGCAAATCTATATTGATGAAAAATTCAATGGGACCAAATATGATTTAAATATAAATCAACATTTTTAAACTTTTTATGTATTCGATTTATTCAAATAATGAAAACACAATGTTTAGTTATATATATCTACAGTTTTATATTTAAAAGATATGGACCGGTGTTGTTCATCGATAAAATTGTATATTGACACAATATTAATTAAAAACATGACCGGTTACGCTCGAATTGATAATGCTGGCGATGAGCGAAACCAGTCCAGATCATAAAATATATTGCGGAAATAAGTACTAAAAAATGTGTTTTTATTGTTTTAAATATCATGCCTTTCCATCAAGAAGTAACAATTAACACACTAAAAGTGAGTAAAAACAAGACTTTTTATACAAAATCAGAAATATTTAAAAATTACCAGACATACAAAAAAAAGGTTTAAGACCTTATATAATATTTAAAGGTAATCATTTAGTATATTTCTCATTAAAGTCGAATAATCTATAAATCAAATATAAGGAATTTTTGTACTAAAACATAATAAAAATAAAATCAAATTAAAATAATACACGCTTTGTGCGAAACCGGTCATGATATTCAAACTATTGAATTTTGGAAATAGTACCGATTATTGTGTAAAATATGTTATTTTAAGAACTGCAATATGAAGAAAAGTAAAAAAGTTATTAGAGCTTTAATTCTTCCGAAATACGAAAAAATAAATATTTTCTTTCGCTTATCCTCATATCAAATTATTGTTTGTTCACTCATAGTTGATTGTAGTGAAAAAAATAGTAAATCGATTGACCTATATGCGATGCCAAGATACAGGAAATGAGATAATTAATGCGATTGAAATTCACTATTGAACCTTCTAATTCAGTCCGCGGGGGATTAAAGCTATAAACTGCTCAGTTCTTCGTCAAAGTTAATTGAAGGTAATCTAAAGAGGCCAGTGCTTATTTGAACGGAAAATAAAACAAGAAAGATATCCTGTAATGCATATTAATTACAACCTGTAATACTGTTCATCAGAATTTGCAATGAGTTTCATTGCTTTTGGATTAATTAAATATGAAACTAAAGGTAATTGTCGGATTAATTGATTTTTCTGTGGTTTATCTAATTTCGTAAACGATTAGGAAATTAATTAAAGTATCAAGCAACGCCCTGCTACGTCAGTGTTTATAAATTAACTTCATTAGTTCACTTTCTCGTGTACTTTAGAGGCATATATGCATTGATGTATGCATGTGTGAGTAAACTATATGGCGAAGTTAATAATATAAATATAATGCATATATAGTGCCAACGTGAAGAAAATGCACTATATTTTACTCATCTCTGCAGCGAATTACTTCTATCAGCAACGACATGACACATACATAAGAGATAACGCATACTTAACGCTCCGCCAATTTGATATAAAAAAGGACCTGGCTGGACTGCTTGCTACGGATGTCTCAATTCTGCTCATCTCTTCTTAAAATCAGTGAGATTCTGTCGTTCTGGATGACCAGCTGGTACTATTTACGGAATGTACTTGGTAAAACTTAGAGTTTCTGGCATTTCAAGGATAGAAAGAAGGCGAAAGAAAATCATATTTATGGGAGCAATACGCTTAATATAAAGTGCAAAGATAGCTTTATATTCAATAGTTTAGGTAATTTTCAGTAGAGGAAAATACCTGAGGGACGCTACTGCAAGGTGGGACATGTAATTAAAAATCCAGTCACATAGAAAACCATTGTTTCTCTCCCGTCCCGTTGAGCGGTTGCTGCGTCGTTATGTGTGTTTAATGCGGGGATTATTATTTGTTCCCACGAGAGAGGGGCCGGGGTCAAGGGAACACGGCGACGACTTCAAAATGGCTTGGTGTTATCATACCTACATACCGACGTAACACGCCACCAGATTATGGAAAAATTGTAATCATTACCTTACTTGCGACCGGCAATATTGTAATTTTTTCACAATTATCCAACAAAAAAAAAAACGGAAGCGGCTCTATCTGTGAATATAAAAGAGAAATAAACACCTTTATTAGTTACATAAAGCATATTCCAGTTTTGTATATTTAACAATTAATTCAGTGGTATTGATGTTAACCTAACTTATTGCGATCATCACGATAAATTGGATCATATTCAACACAAAAAACAGTTTGAAAATAAAAAGAGAAATTTTCTTCGATACACATTTCTGTCGATTTCCTTGAAAATATCAAATTTATCCGTTTTTAAGTTGTAATCATGAAATGTTTGTTCTTTTAAAGTATGGAATCAGTCTGCCAATGGTGATTCCAAATATAATAGTATGAAAAATGTTCAACAGTATTGCTTCGAATGTCGACATATTCTACGTATTAAAGTAGATTGATCCATGATCTTGGTTGATTGACTTTTCGATTATATTTTCTTTTAATTTCCAATGTAACCTTTTACATATATTTTCTACGTTGTAAAATCGATAAACCTATGATTTGTAATTATTGTAACGTGTATATACAAAATAAATAAATAATAAATAGATCTCACATAAAATTTTTAGCGCTGTTTTTCTATTATATTTCAATAGGCAATAAACAATGCCTTGGAGCTGAAATGGCGTCTGAATTAATTTTAATATCCAATGTTTTGATAATAACGGTCACCTTTTATTGCAAAGTCATCAAGTTGTATTGTATTGACTTAAAGATTGCTTGTTACAATTATTCACGAAGCTCCAAGTATTCAATATTTATGTTTTTAATCAGTAAACAGGTATCAATTTTCTTCACAAAGCGTCGGAAGCTTTTGAAAGGTTATCTTTAATGTATCTTTATCAGTTCCTGTCTTCTGTAAAATATATTAATAAAATATTGACCATTTCATTTATAAAATGAGTTTTTCCAATCCATTTTTAAGTGGGGATTTTTTTTGCGATGAAATATTATTTTGTCATTTAAATAATAAAAAATATTTTCAAGTATTACTTTCACAATCTCGTATTTATCAAATCAGAACCAATTTCACCCATCGCAAACATTATCAATTGATGATTAAATCATTAATAGAATTTGAATAATCGTTTCTGATTCTGATTGTCCAAGCATAGTGATTAATAACTAAAGTATGATGCGTTACCACGAAAAAATTACAGGTAATATATTAAAAGATTTTTTGTTAGTTATTGAATTGGCATTTAGTTAGAAAAACGCCGTTATATTACGGTGAAAAAATAGAAATTTATTTAAGTTTTACAAATTATATAAGGTATATAATTGATAGCTTTTTCGGCTTAATCCTTCATCAGAACTAGTTCTTCAATTTAAGTTTCGTATAATTAAAATACTTTGCTATTTTTTCATTTTTTCACCATATTTTTTTTTTCTTTATAAATTTATTGATAGCTGTTTTAGAGATTTGTATGAATATTTTTATAGAATACCATAATTGGCTTCTCACAATATGTTTTTATTATAGTTTTCATTGACAGGATTTTAAATCATTTATGTCGGTTTTACTGTACGGATCGTTTATTTACAGCTAAAATAGATATCATCAAATAAAACTCGTACAGAATTTTTCATTTGCTAATTTCGTTTCCGTAAAGTATAACCAAAATAAAGCGGTGTTTTCTGTTGAATATTAAAATTAAAACAACTGTTGTAAATAAATGCAAAAAATTCATAAGATACATTTCATTCTGAATTCCATTGTTTTCGTTTTCATTTGTAGTTATAAATTCAATCCGTATTCATTGAGCAAACGTCACAGAACGATTATAAAAATATACATGCGATGATACGTTCAATTTACATAATTATGTAACTGTTTATGTTAATGAATTAATATTCATCACTATTTGTACTATTACGTATGTAAATGCAGTCGGAGGTATTCTTTGGTTGATGTTAATCGCTGTTCCGAGCTGAGGTTGTTGTTGAAAAACTTAACAATTCATGAAATAACTGCAACGTGAGTGTGCATATCATTTGAAAGCTATTCATTATCATTTAACTATAATTGAAAGTTATTTATTCACAACAAATAGAGCCATAAATAAACTTATTTGAATTACAAAGCGGAGATTTAATCCCGCAATTTAAAAGGAACACGAATATTTTAATATCCTATTATGTAGAGTTAACAGATTTTGTACCACTTTACATGAATACATTTCAATCAGGTTTTATTGATACAAACACTTAAATTTGCTTTGTTTTTTTTCAACAGAATAATCTGTCAAAGACTTACTAAATGCATTTATAATATAGCTAGATTTATCATATTATTGATTGAATTGGCATTTACTTGTTCTGACGAGGGCGTAAGCCGAAACAGCTATCAACTATATATATTATAGATTTTTTAGAACTAAAATACATTGCCATTATTTCACCGTGCTGAAATGGAGTTCTACCTAGTATATGCCAAATATATCAATAAACTTATATTGATTGGCCACTAGGCCGTCGATGTCAATCCAGGAAGATATTATTTTTTTAAACTAAAAGATGTCCAATAAATTGGAAATCTATCATCAAATTTAAGCCTAACGATGGAGGAAACATCATACACAATTTTAAAATAAATTGCAATTTAAACTTTATTCGTTAAGATGTTTTCTTAAATTTGGCTATGATTTCAAACCGCTTGTAAAGTGGTTAGGTTAGGCCTTTTATTTCTATATAAAATAATAAGAAGTATGTATTAAAGCAAGTTCTTAAGATATTTCACGTTGGCTAGAGTAAGTCATTCTTCTTCTTTTTATTCCTCTCCTCGTAGAAGGATATATAGATATCATGGTATATACCCTCTCTCTATCCATAGTTGCCCTGAAAAGTGCTGTGGAGTCACATTGGTACCATCCACGAAGATTACCCATCCACGAGATGCGTCGTCTACCAACGCTTCTTTTACCTTGTACTCTCCCCTGCAATATGAGCTGTATGATGTCATATTTCGGATTTTCATCACATGACTCAGGTATTCGAGTTTTCTGCGCTTCACAATGCTTAATACCTCTTGTTTTCTTTTCATTCGTTTCAATACTTCTTCATTTCGGACTCTGTCCACCCAGGGAATCCTTAATATTCTCCTGAAACACCACATTTCGAATGCTGCTAGCTTTTTCTCTGTGGCTTGTGTCATGGTCCAGGATTCGACCCCATAAAGAAGTACTGATATAACGTAGCAGTGTAGAATTCTCATCTTTAGGTCATGATTGAAATCTCTATTGCAGAGGAGATCACGCATCTTGAAGAAAGCGTTTCATGCCATCTCTATTCTGATTTTAATGTCTTGTGAATGGTCATATTGGTCGTTCAGCCAGCATCCTAAATATTTATATTGATGCACTAGTTCAGTGTTTTTATCATTCATTTTTAGTGGCATGGGAGGCGTTTCCAGTTTTTTATTTTTGGTATTAATCATAAATTTTGTCTTCGTTGTGTTCATTCTTAACCCACTGTTATTACTAGCCGCGTTAACTTTATCGATTAATTTTTGCAAGCTTTCCATGCCGTCCGTAAAAATGACTGTGTCGTCAGCATAACGAATGTTAGTAAGTAAGTCATACGAATACATTTTTTAATGTGTTCAGTAGATTTTATCTGAGTTTGCTTTCCTGATTTTATTGTTATTTTCTTAAATTGACAATTTTACTTTTTATAAAACGTTTCTATTATTTATTGCAAAAGTATTTTCCTAATAATTTGAATCGCTTATTATGTCAACTTCTTGTGGAATAAAATAACTTCATCGAAACTTGTAATATTAAAATTCAATTAAAGATTACTGAAAAGTACTAAAGTTAACAATTTTATATCAAAAGGAGTTATGTTAAAAAAGCATTCGAATTGACGATAGCATTTCACCGAGTATTTATGTTCTATGTTAAAGAGATGTTTTATTTATTCTATTTTCTAATCCAAGTCTTAGAGTTTATGATGTATATAAAAGCGAGTAGGAAAGGATCCAACGATCTCATGATGGGCGGCGTAGCGTGAAGTCCGCGGCGGCTGACGTCACGGGGCCGCGCCTCTGTCACGGCAATTACCCCGACGGACCTCGGCAGGAAGAAAACAATCCGCTCTTCAAGTCAACGGTCTACCAATCAAACCTATTCTCCAAAGGTGAATAGCCATTGAAAGAGATTCTACTCCGGTTGGCGTAGAAGTGTTTCATTTATTGCGTGTTGGATTACGCATGGCGTCAAACAAACTATTTTTTAAGTTATGGCATCGATATTCATTTTTTTTATTTTTTTTGAGAAATTATTTGAATTAAGAAGGCAGCTTTTGACTATCCAAGCACAAATTATATTTTTTTCCAAGACTATATTTTATATTCCTTTAGTGTAATTTTTGGCAAATTTTTACCTACCAAAACATTTACAGCACTTCTGTGTGCTTAACACAAATACATATCATGAAATAATTTTGACTAAGAGACTCTTCCTGCTTGGAAAATTTGTTCAGGTGATAAGGAAAAAAAGTATGATATAATTTATGATATTAACTAAGGGTGCTCGATGGAGATTCAATATCAAATTTAAAATTAAAAAACTTTATTCAGTTCCACATGTTTTGTCATTCACATCCTGGCTTTCGCCTTTTAGCATCTTTATGCATTCTATCACACGAATGCGGAAATGCGAAGCCCGGTTAATAAGTGAATACATATGAAAATGTATAAAGTTTTATTCAAATTTAATAGTAAGTAGTAAATGCTAAACCGAAAGTCATGGAACCTTTTTTTCATATCAAACGAATTTATATCATACAAAATACTCTACACTGTTTTCGATATTACAAAATTATAGATTTTCTTTTAACGTTTACACACATAAATCTATAAAAAAAGTATATTTGATTTGTTGTGATTGTGGTCCTCGAGCCATTGGTATTGCACACCTAGTAAATTTTCACAATTTTTTTTGTATATAAAATCTAACTGTAATTTGGATATTTTAATTATAATCGCGATTGACGGAACCGGTCCTGAGCTTAAAAAGTATACAAATGTTTAAGTAATTTTAAGCATAGTGTTTTTATTATTGAAATTGTGACGAACATACAATTTGAGGTTATCAATGATGGTACATTTCACATTTTGGTCTTGTATAAGCTGAAAGAAATATGTGACTATATCGTATATATTATTAATAAAGTGTAAATAATAACTGTATTTTATACGACTGTGGTTATGAATTAGATCTGAATATTCAATTATTCGATTTCAAAAAGTTCCGCGTTATTTAATTACTTATGTGAGAGCTATTTCAATGAAACTTTCAACTTGAAAATGAATTGGTTTTACGTTTTATTCCAGGCTTTTGTCGTGCGCTTATGAATTGATTGCAGAGCGTTATTCTGAAGTTATTATACTGATTTTTTCTTCCACACAGTTTTCACTTCATACAAATGAATGACAGGTCACGCGAATTCGTCAGTCATAGTTAAACTAACTTTGCATACAGTGTATCAATGTGCCACAACGTATAAAATGTACGTCTAACTTTTTTTACCAGGATTTTTCAATTTTAATTGCGGTCGATTACAGCTCACGAGTGTTGGTGTGGAGGGTATAACTTGAAGCTATATTGCTATAAATAATATTTTTCTTTGCCATTAATTGCACGTAGTGTACGGTAAGTTATTGCGACACACTAGATAAAAGCTGTTTTATTTATTTCTTCATAAAAATATGCGACTTTTCCAAAACAGTTGAAAACTAAATCGAAAGAAGTTTTCTTTCAGAAACTCAACATAATGTAATTTTTTTCAACAGCGCAATATTAAGTTTCTTCGAAGGCAGTTAGTCTCTTTATTATTGATGGAATGGATTTATCACTTTTAAAGACCTAACTGTCACTTATTGATGGAAAGGCACTGTATTTTTAATAAAAAAAAACACATTTTACATCAGTTGACAATGCTCACGATGCGCAAAAGCGGTCCTGATCATAAAATATATTGTGGAAAAAAGTACTAAAAAATGTGTTTTTATTACAAAAAAAAAGATTTTTACTTACGTGATAGAAACTCATTTTTTCGTACTATTTTCACAATTTTATGATAATGAAATCATGGCCGGATTAATTTATTACAAATTTTATCCGGTCATTATTTATTGATTGAATTCGCATTTACTTGGTAGAACTCCATTATGATACGGTAAAAATAGCAATGATAGTTCTGATGAGATGTAGGCGGAAATAGCTATCTACCATACACGTCATAAATTTTGAAGAACTAAAATACATTGGTTTTTTTTCACTGCTACATTTGTTTATATGTTCTTAAATTTTTTATAAATTCAATCAACAGAAAGAGTGTGATTTATCATAGAAACAACGGTAAAAAATTAGAATATTTTGTTATTAACCAAAATAAATTGAACAATTTTGGAACTATAAAAATCAAAGGAAACAAACAGTAAATTGTGAAAATCACACAATGTTACTGGTAATGCAGCATCCTTACAACTTAAAGTGTCTATTTTGTATAATTCTTTTTATATATATTCTAATACCCAATGTTTCACTTAAAAAAAACATTACGCATGTAAAGTGGGCGGCTTATTTGATTTAGTGTTTAGAAGGTATGACAGGTCAAGAATTGTTGGTACCTAAGAATGAAACCTTTCAGCTATTATACCAACATAATCATATTTCTCAGGACGGACATCACGCGAGGCTAGGCACTCGCAAGCTAAATCATTTTCAGCAAACTGAACATATCTGAATAGATTTTCCATAGCACGAAATACATATTTCAAAAACAGGAAATATTTATTCGTTTATATTAATATCAGCCGGTAAATAGTAACTGAGAAATATGTAATGTACGAATACTGAATTTTTAACACGGTGAAAAAATAGCAATGTATTTTAGTTCTACAAAATTATTTTTAACAAATATAGTTGATGGCTATTTCGGCTCACGCCATCGTCAGAACTACTGTTACTTAATTTTTACTACTATTACTTAAATTTGCTAACTTAATTTTTCAAATCTGCTAGGGAAAATGTGCTTTGAACTATTACTGTATATTTGGTTTAATATTTTTTTTTGACAAAAATGTGAAATTCTTAATCGAAACATTCGCACACTTAAAAAACCGTTCTATAGATATTCAAAATTGACATAAGTTATTTCTCTTAATTTAAACAGACCGTTTTTTCGAGAAAAGTTTTTGTTTATTATTCAATTCAAAGAAACTATATGACAATTAAAGTATTTGTTTCGTCACTTCTTAGTAAAAAAGAATTATATTTAAATAATAAAACACAATATCAAGTACTGTTCCCACAATTTTTTTGTTAATAAGATCAGAGCGAGTTTCGCTCGTCATGAGCATTATCAACAAATTGATTATTTAATGATTTATTACATTATCATTAGTTGATTATGTTCCTGAAAAGTAAAACAGGTCCCAATTTCAATACGAAATTGTGGAAGAATTGAGTTTGAAGAATGTTGGTTTTGCTTTTATAAAATTCACGATCAATTGACCTGTAGAAAATAAGCACAGTGTGATCTATAGAATCGATATTTTAACTTTCGTAAGTGCTGCATTTTTGACTTTATTAGCACAATATGAAGCTAGGGTGTTAAAACAGAAGAGATGTATTGTGTACATTTTCTACACAGCTGTACATAGATAGGTAAATGTACGTTCAAGTGTAGTTTTGATGAGGGCGTAAGCTGAAATAGCCATCACCTGTATACCTTATAAATTTTGTAGACTCCACAGCCCTGGTATTATTATTGGAAAAAAATTTGATAATTTCGACTATGAATGGATTTTTCGACTAAATACGATGACAACTGGTGAGTCTTCTACACAGTTTTATCGCCACAATAGATGTAATGGCCTTAGAGATTGTGAATTTTAAAGGTTGATATTGCATATGTTAATCTTGTAGTAATTATATTGATGTCAACATTCAACACAATAGCTCGTAAAAACTGGGAATATATTTGAAGTCATGTATCGCTTCATTGTTTTGTAGGTGTTAAATGCCCGACGTTGTTTTGTTTATAAAGAAAAGTTTCTAGAAAACAGATAAAATTCCATAATGGCTGAAACCAAGTGTCAATTTAAATTTCCCAAATAACTTAATATTCAAATTGTTTAACAGTTAAACATCTTATTTATACAAAAATATTTCACAGGTATAAAATTTTTTTTGTTAAGAAATTATTTAAAATATTCGACGGAAATGTTACCACTTCATAGCCGTTTTGGCATAATGTTACAGTTAAAACTATAAATACAATTGAATATGTTATTATCTATCGGTACTGTGATGGCAAACGGTTATAACTATTTGTTTTTTAGTTTTTCTGCATAATTTGTTCCAGAAAGTAAATTCTTTTATGTGGAAAAATATTAGAGCTACAACGTAATTCGTCCTGAAGTTATGTTACGGATGTAACTTTTTAACATCTAACTAATCGTACTGATTGAAAAAAGTGTGAACAGCAGTTATAACCGTTTAATATCACATTATCGCTATATTGGTCTATTCTCTCATTCAAATATAAATATACGATCTGTAAAAAATATGTATTGTCTTTTTTGAATGGCCTTAACATTTTATTTTCCAACGCTGTACTTGAAATGTTGCCGTGTTATCGTGAATTTTAGTTAAAAATTGTATTAAATGACAATTAAAACCTAATAACTGGTACATTGATATATTTCTGCTTAATAATTGATCGTAGAAGTGGCGTCGGCGACGTCTTAAGCTAGCGCGGAGCGCGAAAAGTGGGCATTTTTTGTAATAGTCGTTATGGCATGGCGTCGAACCACACGCGGTAATGACGAGTGTCGGACGAGATGCCTGCCATTAGGCCGGGCTCAGAATGCCGCCATTGTTGTCGCGGGAAACCGGCAATTATTAGACGCCTGCCCCTCCCACGCTGTTTTATTGCCCGCCGTCACTGACACTTCGTTGCTGGCTACGGACTCAACTCTTTCAGCTACAAACTATGATAGGGAAAATTCTCAAGAAATTATAAACGACTTAAAGACAATCTATGATATTTTGTAAATTATTTATTTGAATGATTTATAAATCGTAACGTAGAATTCTACATCAAAACTTTGTTCTATACATAAAATTACTTGCAATAATTGTGTTAAGAAATCGCAAACAAAACAAAATAACTTTTAAGGTACTAGCTGTGACTTCTTGGAGGAAAGGAACTATATTTTAATTAATAGAAACACATTTTTTTTTTATTATTTTATTAAAATGTGTTTAAAGTATGTTTATAATGCTCGCAATTGGCGAGACCGGTCTTGATCATTAACCGCTTCCCGAACAAATAAGGAAATGAAATTAAATCACTAATTACTTGATAATGATGATATCTGAAGTTAGGAGAATAGTCTCACGAGGATTAAAAATATGTAAATTTGTAATTAAAGGGGTTGTTAGAATCAACAGTATTGAAGTTGTGACATAAAAAGATATATTGATTTTAAAATTTGTGGGTTTCGAGTGAATGAAAAAACAGGTGAGGTATTATTTGTGTTACCGATTGATTGAACATATAACACGTAATGTATGAAGGGGTATTAGAAATGTTTACTAGTTTATTCAAAATTAGTAGACAGTCTAGTTCAAGCCTGCTTATTTCGATGTATATAATTAATTTTATTGTTATTTTCAGCCGATCTGTTACACTTGTGGTTTTCGTTTGAAAGTAATACTGTCCGCTTCCAAAAGAGACGTTTTGTCGTGTCGTATGTTTTGTTGTTATTATGCTAGTGACAGATGAGAGGCATCAAAAACAAGTTTGTCAAATGCACGGGCGTTGAAATATTCCATTGTTTCGCCTTTATGAGAGACACATGAATATGTATTAGAATAGAAAGCGTCAATAATGTTCAGCTATGAAACGAAAGTTTTATTCCTGCAAATAATTATATGTCACACTGAAATTATTTTACAATGGACTCTTTCTGCCGGTCACGCATTTGCGCTGGTTCTTTGTCTTTGTGTTTTGCAGTTCTTTCCTAGAAACTGTTACTTAATTTTAGCACTTATATTTGTCAGCAATTAGT
Source organism: Himalopsyche japonica (assembly GCA_028555115.1). Lineage (NCBI taxonomy): Eukaryota > Metazoa > Arthropoda > Insecta > Trichoptera > Rhyacophilidae > Himalopsyche > Himalopsyche japonica. Next base: position 915,231 of record JAHFWJ010000488.1, on the reverse strand, counting down.
CAAACGTATCAGCGTTTCTGTTTTTCATGCACCGTACAGAAAAGAAATATTATTAAACAGTTTTTTTTATAATAAACAAAGAATTTTAATTAAGTAATAAATAAATCAGTGCTGTAGAGGTGGAGTTGCGAACCGGTGTTTTGGCCGTAGTCGGAGTCATGAAAAACGAGCGACCCCGACTACTTCTTCGATTAGACGATTTTGAAGAATATCTAAATGAACAATTTGCCGAAATAATTTGTTGATGTGTAATGCATTTCGACATCTCCGTGCTTTTTAAACAAGCCATATTTGATAAAATACAAATACAATCACGAAACTTTAAAAAAATGAATTGTTCAAACTTTCTACAATCGAACAAGTGTTGTTATTAACAACCCGGGATTTGTATTTAGGCATCATAAAAAATCCAATAAAAATTCATAAAAGTAAATATAAGGGATCATGAAATTAAAATGATAATAATAAACACAAATAGTTGCCCAATACTGTCCCCTTCGAGATCACTAGACAACACAAGTATGTTTATTGGTGTTGTTGTCATTACATTTGAGCTATAGTTGCCTTGTATAAACAGTTATTTAAATTTAGGAAAAAATGATTTCAAATATTCTATCAATCATCTGAGACACAATAAAAAAGCTCGCCTCAAATGATAAACACGATGAAAATGTTGCAATGTATTTTAGTTCTACGAAATTTTGTGGGATTCAAATATATTAGTATTTTTTCATCGTATTATAATGGAGGTCTACTACTACTAGGTCTACAAATTTTAATTTTATCAATCAAAGGATAAACCCAAAAGCAACAATTTAAATACGCTTAACCTAACAGAGAAAATAAGAAAAATCATGCGCAGCGTTACACAATCTAAATACCCTTTATGATTGAAATAAATTTATTTAAGATTGGTGACCTTAATAGTAGACCTTAAAGATGCACGTATATACATCCGTTTTTATTTTTTTCACTTGAATGAAAATCGCAAAATATAAACTTTGCTATGTTAATGAAATATATAACGTGGAAAGCTTATAATGAAAATAACCTCGAACACTAGTAACATTAGACAAATGAATGTTTTATTACAGAACATAAACAAAAACGAGCGGGTTATATACTGTCTTCAATTGTTTCCTTTGATTATTCATGAAACTGTAAAATAGACACTATAAAAAATCGAATGTAAAATTATGAATAACTATAATATAAATATAGCGTCAGTCAAGTATTTGAAAACGTAATAATTGAAAAAAGAAAACAATAAAATTGTCATTTTTAGAAGCAGCAATATTTAATATTTCTGGTGATATAATATTATTCTAGCTTCTGTTTTCGAGTATGGGCGGCAATAGTCGAAACGAACATTGCGCATGCGTTTTACCGGATGACGTTTGAAATTCAAAATGGCCGACCGGTTTCTTTGTCACACGTCTGACGAGGCGATAATGTCAATATTTTCCCGCCTAAAAATCTTAACTGCCATCTTCGATGACAAAAGAAACTAAAGAAACTATGAAAAACATTAACAATGTCATGAATAAATCTCATTCACGATAATACGGCTATTTCATGACACAATAACATAATATTTCGATTTGTTGGTTAATGTAGTATAGGGTCCGCCATCTAAATTTTTTTCCAAATCCAAAGGTCCGCCAAATAACTTTTTTTTTTTGAAAATGCTATAAAAAAAAAACTACTAATATTTTCTCAAATTTCTTTTTTATTTGAAAGTACAATCCTTCCGATTAATAATGAAAAATAATTTCATTCAAATGGCTGCCTCGGCTGGCCATGCAGTAGCCTACACGATCGGTCCAATTTTTAAGCACATTATCGATTGTGTGCAGCTGTATTTCACCAATGGCTTCACGAATATTGTCCTTTAAAGCGTCAATTGTCTCTGGCTTGTCGGCGTAACACTTATCTTTGAGGGCACCCCACAAATAATAGTCCAAAGGTGTCAAATCAAAATGAGCTTCATCCGAAAAGGTGATTTTTTTGGCAAAATCGGCATCTTCTGTAAGTCGATCGCAGGCCCACTCAGCGAAGCGAAAACGCATTTGATGGTCAGTTGGCTTCAACTCCTGAACCAATTGGACTTTGTATGGCGTCATACCAAGGTCTTTATGCAAAATTCGTCTCAATGATGTCTCCGAAATGTTCAATTGTTGAGAACGACGGTGAATTGATGTTGATGGCGCTTCACGCACACTTTCTGCCACAGCATCAATATTCTCGGGTGTACGCACTGTTTTTGGCTTTTCACGCTTTGGTTTATCGATGAGGATGCCAGTTTCTTTCACTTTTTCACAAGATAACGAACATACGGAGCTGACGGTGCTTCTCTTCTTCCAAAATCCGTACGCAATTTTCGCACACATTCTGCAACATTACCATGATTTTCAAAGTAATGTCGCAATATTTCCCAGCGTTGTTCAAGCGTATACACAACCATATTCGTTCAGCGGAAGGATAAAACTAATTATCTGTCAAATCAGACATGAGCTAAATGTTACCATTCACGAAATAAGCACTAGTTGAAAAAAGAAACTTAAGATGGCGGACCCTATATATCTTATGGTATTTTCAATTTGATTATCGTAAATCATTAAATATTTAAGCTTTTAGAATTGATACAGCCAAAGTGCTTTTGAATTTTTTACGATGTCAACTAAGGGTGCTTGATGAAATTTCAATATCAAAATTGAATTTTTGAGACCGTGTATATTTCCACATGATTAATCTCTATCGTCCTAGATATATTTATATTTAGCTTTGAGGCTTAAGGTTTTATTTGTGTAATTCTTATAGAATTATATATGAGAAATGCAAACAGTTTACATCCTATCAGTTGTATTACATCAGTGTGATAGAATGACCAAAGATGCGGAATGGTGAAACCAGAGTCGTAAATATCAAAACATGCCAAAGTGTACACGACTTCAGCAATTCAAATTTTGATTTGAATTTCTATTGAAAAACAATATTTTATGAAATTTCCCTGGGGACATATGATGTGGAAAGTTAAAAATTTTGTATAAACCTATTTTCAAGTGAGTTTGGTATTAATTGTATGATTTACTTGATTTTGTTCATCGAAACGATAACTTAAAGTAAAAATAAAGACTGCGTCGCTGGAATCATTCTTAGTTGATTGCAAAAGAACACATTAATATTAAAATAGTGATTAATTATGTATATCTCAAATGGATCAATACTATTAAGCCATCGAGTATACGACGTTTTCGTAGGAAATATCGTTTTATAATAACAATCAGAAAATAAGTTACATTTCTCACGTTTATTTCTTTGCCCGCTTATATTTTATATCCGTCCCGTTTGTATCCTTTCAGCTTTGAGATATGATATGACTACAAAGTTTTTTTTTTATTTGACGTTTCTGATGTGTATTATTTTTTGTTACTTCTCTAATTTATAACAACAACCAAAACAACTTTTATCTTTCAAATACATTTAACATCGGAAATTTCAATACAATAATAAACCGTCGAATTTAAATATAATTTTATAAATATTGATAAAAAACATTATAAATTCAATCTAATTATTAACTTTTTTTTCTCGCTGACTTACTTTGAATATTTGAATATTGAATTTTAAACAATTGCAATTTTGGTTTCAAATAAAGATGTATATAAAAATAAAATACAAATCAGATAATATTTCTATGTATAAAACAACTCTTAAATGCAAGTCTTAAAACTGAGAATATTTATCAATCAATATACCGTTATTAAGTGACATTAGCAGACAGTAGGTTAAGACATCTAGCATTTTTCATTTATTGAGTATTGTCTTAATTAATAATGTGTATAGTAAACCAATGCGATTGTTACAAAATATTTTGTTTTTTATGTTAATTGTATAACATTAAATGAATAATTATTTCTCTTAATACCATACAATATTAAGTATGTTACACATATAAATCTAAGATATTAAAATATAAGAAATGATATATTGTGTATCTTTTCTGCACCAATATATATTATATAGATAAGTAAATGTATCTTTAAACATGACGAAGGAATAAGCCGAAATAACTGTCAATTATGTATATACCTTATAATTATAGTAAACTAAAATACATATATAATAATGCAAATGAATCTATTCATGATTTATTAAAAAAATATAGATGTCTTTAACTAAAAGAAATGTAAGTTTCTATAATCGCGTTATTTATCTAAGCGAAAGAGAATTATTTGCTTACGTAATATTCAAGTCACTTCATATGACGACATTGGAGGTACTATAAGTTTTGAAAAACAGCCGATAGGTGTCGTCCCTTTCCACCTCTACACCAATCACATGCTCGCGCTGCACTGCATCCATTTTTGATTGTAAGTTTCCGTTTCCGTTGTATGTTAAAAAAGAGCGGGCTAACAAAACTTCAAAACACACTTCGATACCATTATGTAAACAAAACAATTATAACAGTCATACGGAATATGTATGAGACGGAATAATCAAACAGGCACATTGTTATTCACTTTATATGTAACAGTAGCCGAAACACACGTTTGAATCACAACAACAGGACGCCACCCTCACGTGTCGAGCCGCATGACACCTCAGCTGTCAATTCCACGTGTCAGCAACATCAAAACAAAACATACTTTCACATCGCGCCGCGGATTCGAACAAACTGATTTTTTTATTCGCGTTCATGCAAATTTCAATTATGCAAATATGCGTATATTAATCGTGTAATTGGCGAGTAATTAAGAGGAAACTTGCACACGTGGAGCCAAAGATACCTCCTCGATGAGTAGTGGTGCAAGAATGGTCTCCATCAGTTGGTCCGATGTGAATTTTATACTATCCACCGTGGCAGAGTGAGTCTCTCCTCCGAAAGCTTCATGCCTCCACCAATTCGTTATGCATACAGCACCAGGGGTTGTTGAATACAGCTCACTTTATACCCACACTTATTTATGAACCGGCAAAAGCACCGAGGCCGCCGCGGTCGCCGATGCCTCTATATACATAATACAATATCGGCTCACGCCCAGGCCGCCGATGTGTGTAAGTATTTCACGCAGACACCGCCGACTAAAAAGGGCTTTTTATGTATTCACTTTTGAAGTCTCTACCTCATCTGCAAGTCGTATTATGGACCTAATTAACAAGTTAATATGGCCATTTTATCCGAACGGCGCGCGGTAGCGTCGCGAGGCGGAGAAAGACGCCGCGCCGTCATCGCAGAAGCTTAAAGCACACACAGTACCGACCACCAGCAAACTTAAAAATAACTTCTAATTCTTAAATTCTACATAACCTAAATGTGAAAATACTTTGGTAGTAACATATTTTTATAAACAGCACATAATAGTTTTGATTTTCAGTAATTAGAAGTGATCAGTTGACAATGCTTGTGCTAAGAAAAACCAGTTCTGATCATAAATAAACTGTATTGTAAAATGTTTTTTTTTATTGAATATAAAATGCGTTTCCATGTAGAAGTGACAATTAAATCTTAAAAGTATCAAACAGTAAGCTTAATTTTTAGACATAACTATTACCATATAAAGTAAAATAAAACAGCATTTACCATTATTCAACACCAAATATTTCAACAATTAATTAAATATATTATCATAAATATAAGTTTGAGCCTAACAATTTTAATTTTGTCAAGATTCTTATATATTTTAAGGCACTGAAATCAGTCTGTTGCAATAATTGAAATGTTAGCGATCCATATATTTGATTTTGAACATTAATTGTACAGTTTTGTTTTGTGGGTTCTGAAAAACCTTAAAAAGCTCTTTATTTAATAATACTGTAATAATTTCCTATTATTGAAAATAAAACTTGATCAAAAATTAAAAATAGTTCATGAAGTCGACTATAGGTTCTTCAAATTCAAATGGTTGAAAATTTGTACGATTCCACGTGTATTTAACTAACGATCCGCCTTTCAGTATCTCTAGTCATTTTATCACACGAATGTTACAGAACTGACAAACATTAAAAAATAGTATTAGTTTGAATATGTCGACTAACGAAACAATGTTGTTGTAAATCGCCAATGCTCAAACTGGTGGTATCTCCATTGGCGGGCAGGCTCTATAATTAAAAAGAAGAAAAAAAATCATGTTCACGACTTTAATAAAAAAAAATGTATGTTTTGTATCATGGAATGGACACTTGTAGTTGATAATTGTTGGATTAAATATTTAAAAAATATAAAATCTGCAGCTTCTCTGTGACGTTAATAGAATAGACCATCTATATACAATATTCAACCGAAGTTCACCAACTTTGCAATGGTAAGAAGGAGAGCCGCTTGTGCTTCATGAATTTTGCTTCAAATTCCTCCCCGCGCTCCCCCATCCTCCACTGGTTTTTCTTTCGACCCCCCTGGCCACCGAAGTTAGCCTCCCCAAAATCATTCCCCATCATACATAATAACACAAAGTATAATGTGCCCCGGTCGAAATTCATATAAGAATATGATTCTTGTAGGAGCGGCCCGAATAAGTTTAACATCTCATTTTGTCCCACGCGGCGAAAAACACTGTTTGGCTGGAGTTTGAAATAAAAACACTCTCTGCCAAGTGAGAGGGTGTCTGTGTCATCGAAACTTTGATGGGATTTTTATCGACCCAAGATCAAATACACTGCGGTCTGTATACTTTGATGTCACTTTAAAAGACATCAATACCCTGCGAAGAATCGCGAGTGACAGGTTTTTTAAGTAATACATACTGCTTAAAACATACAGATCGTATACACTGAGATTTGACCCAAGAATATTATTTTCATTTTTTCATGATAACGTTATACAAATACATTGTATTCTAATCTAGTTTCAATAATTGAACAATGTAGATAGTATTTACGATATCAACTGTTGAAGAAAGTTTCAATATCAAATATAGATAAAATTGCGATGACTGCTAGTACGTATACATGGGTAAAACTTAATTCTTATTATTAGCTTTTAAAATCAATAAATGAATACGATATTGTCACAAGATTTAGTGTCAGAAAACCACTCGCTTAAAAATTATAAAGTTCTAAAGAATGGTTAATTATTGCATACAAATATTTACCACCATAAATAGTTTTATTCTGAAATCCTTGTGATAAAAAGATGCGTTCCTTGCTTTTTTATTAATCAATTGGATCTCCGCTATTCTTTTATGCCATATCCCTTTTGTATTATACAATAGATTATTCCCCGTGATTCACCGTGATAAATAAGATTAGTTTTCTAAATAAACGATACGCATAATTTAATTCTTACAATAACACATTATGAAATATGTAGTCCTATCATTGCTCAACCATTTTAAGATAAGTTGGTATTCATTAGCATTTTATATTGGAATCATATATTATTGGTAGTTTATTATTGTGAAAGCCCTTAACTAAACAGCCCTAGAGTTGTATTGATTGTAAGATATCTTCTCCAACTTTAAATTTCAATAAAATCAAATCAGTTTTGTATAAATTATTTTAGATGTTAATTTATCTCCCAAACTAAGAATCTATATATTACGCGATGCAAACTCTTTACTGAGTGTCGTTTCCATTGTATCCGCGTATAATACTGAAAGTTGAAACCCGGATGATGAGTAATAAATCTTGTGGAGTTGAACATAGGTTGAACACTTCAAATAAAAACAATAGGATTGAAAATACCATAATCACATGTTGCCTAGGCTTTTAATACAAGCTATGAAGTGAATTTAATACCACTGGAAGGTATCTTAAAAATATTTATTCACACGATTATAAACATATTTCAACACGTAATAATGTAATTCGGTTTAGTGAGAAAGTGTTGGAATGCGATTCCACTTAATCGCTACTATATATATATATACATATATACATATATGTATATAATATATTAATGTTATAAATATTGCTCAAAACGACTAAAAATCTCAAAATTTACGAAAAATAAAGCACAGAACATAAAGGAATTCATTACAGAATGGGGCGATCGGTCGAAAGTCTGACAATTGTTAAGTTATAACCCTTAATCAATCCATTTCTCATTATATACTCTTTATTGGGTATGAATTGAATTTCATTATTGTGGACTTAAAATTTAAAAGTATATTTTTATTTAAAATTATTCACCAATTACATTACCGAATAATTAAAACGAGTTTTATTAAATCTATTCGATAATTAATAATGAGCCAAACTCAATATTTTATTGTGCTTTATTTTGAATGCTTTGAAAGAATTAAACCAAATTATATTTGCAAAGCTAACTAAGTCAAAAACATAATTAAATATGTTTTTATCATCACTATATGAAGAAACTTTATATTATTTAAATTAAAATAAAAAGTGAGATCAGAGAAGTTATCATATTTCGTGCTGAGATATGTAACGAATATTACAATAACAAGTATTTCAAAACAATAAATAATAAACGTGGTATGATGGGGCTATCTAGATAAATTAGGCACAAAAATAAGTTTTTTCAAGATTTTTTTTCAACCTGATAACACTAATATTTTTGAGTATCTACTATCATCACACAACAATAAGTCTTGTCAAGAGCTGAGATGTAACAGTCAGAAGGTTAATATGAAAAAAAAATTGTTTTCTCAAAAATGCCATAGTAAACTAAATTGAATGATAAATTTTTATCTTTATCAATCTCAGTCTATTTTGAGCGACTGAAAAAATGCTAAATAAATTTCAAATCAAATGCGTTAATTTATGATATCGACTGAAGGTGTTTAAATTTCAATTTCAATATGAAATTTGAATTAAATTATCAGTGAATTATATTACAAATGATTTACAATATATATTTATTAGTGTTAGATGATGTGTTGTGAAAATTTAAAAACAGTTATAATATATCTAAATATTCGTCAAAGTACACAATATTTGTGGTTTTTTCAGTCATAAACTCGGTAAGTTTTTCATTAATCCCAGTGCGAGGTTCAAAATCTACCCACACCGAAAGCGCGGCGCTGCGGCAGCTCCCGTTTCCTCCTCAAACCTACAGCTTACCCATTCCTGTTCTCCTTAACCGAGATTTTTGTATTATTCAAGAAATTACTTATGCATGCAGCAGACAAAAATATTACAAGATATTAATGAAAGAAATGTTAATTTTATACAGTGCGCAAGGAAATATTGTGATCCTAAAGAAGAAATGGCGATTTCATTGCGGATGAGTTATTTTTAAATCTTTGGATACTTATCATCATCATCGTGAACAACTGTTTTATAAAAATAAATTACAAGAAAGCGTCTTACATTGAAGTAAGGTATATTCCACATCTTTCTATAAATTTTAACTTGGTAATAAAATTATGAGATTTATGAGACACTTAGCATTTACTATGTAGAAATTCATTATAGCATGGTGAAAAAATAACAATACAATTTAGTTTTAAATTTTTTTTAGGTATATGATTTATAACTAAAGTTCTGATGGGGATGTAAGCCGAAAAAGTTATCAACTGTATACATTATAAATTTTATTGAACTAAAATACATTGCTATTTTTTCATTGTGTTACTTAGCTTTTTGTTCATGACAATTTTTCCTGTGAATTGTTTATTTTTTGAAATCATACAACCAGTATGCCGAGGGAAATACTTTAGAAAAAAGCATAAAACTATTTAACAGTTTTGTTTTAATACTATTAAATAACATTTTGTGGATACAGCAGATATTTCTGAAATAAGTTTAAGTCATTTTTAACACTACAAAATAAATAAATTTATAATATATCATATAAATATTAGCTTCCCGTTGCTGCTCACATAGATATCATGGGGAAGTATCATTACCTTGTTACCATTGACATGTCTTTGCTAATCGCAGTCAGTCTTGTCGCGCTTGTTGCATTTTAAGAGTATCAATAATAACTAAGTAAATAATAATTGAAATACACAATCTTAGTTCAATGTTTAACATCTATTTTATGTTCATTTGATAATGCTACCGATTTCTTTTGAAAAAGATTTTCCAGTTTGTATTTTCATTTTCTTTATGAACGTTATCATTACGTTGTGTTTTTAATTTATCGTCTGTATGAATGATGTCAACTATTTCCTACTCACTTTAAAGGTATTAATTTTCTCTTCTTGATGGAAAGGCATGATATTTTAAATAATAAAAAAACATTTTTTATTACTGTTTCAATAATATATTTTATGATAGTGAACATTATCATCTAATTCAGTTCAGTTCATAATATTCGAAATCACAAAATAAATTTTATAATGAAAATAGAACTGAAAGTAATTTTTTTTATTTAAAGCTCTTTTCTATATAATATTTAAAGAACATCCGTGTAATAGAATGCAAAAAGAAACTGTAAGTGACAAATCGTCGCGAAACGAACGATTTTTTAACGATTCAAAATTTGTAATAAAGTTTCTATTTGTCAATCTTAATTCTAAAAACAAAATAGCAATTAAAGAATCTATCAGTACTTTTAAAAGTAGTGAATTATACCTGAAATTACGAATAAATGAACCATTTTCCAATAATCTCAAATCACAATTTTTTTTATGAAATTACAGTATTTTTACAGAATATCTATGAAATTTTTAGTTATGTAACGATTTTAAAGTCATAACGTTTTTGTACACATCGTAAAACAATACATTAGGTAAGATACATTAAATAATAACGCGTCTGCTAAAGGAAATACGCTTTACGGGGAAATGATTGTGTGGAAAAATAGGCGCTTAAATATTTTCAAATGCGGAAAACAATTCCATGAGGCTTTTTGTTTACTATGAAAATTATTTCACTGCATTTATACGACCGTTGTATGGCATAAATATTAAATCTTTTAGTGTCTATAAACTAGATATATTACGTTAATATTACGTATACATTGATAGAATTTTTTCATATATATTGTTACAAAAAGTGTTTTAATTTTTATTTGAATTGTTAAACCTTTGTACGATTCAACATGTTTTTTCGCTTATGAACCTCACGTTTCGAAATCCTCAGGCACCCTATCACACGGACAGAACAGACTCGTCAGCTCAAATTTGAATTGTTGACATTTTGTACGGTTCTATATGTTTTGTCACAAGCGACTGAGATTTTGACTTTCGGCATTTTCAGGCACTTAATCACATAAACGCTACAGAACTAGCTTAGTTAAACATAAGTAATCGTACAAAGCTTCAGCAATTCAAATTTGATATTGAGATAGCATCAAGCACCTTCAGTCAATATCATAAGCTTTATTTTTCGTTAAATAAAACAGTTTCTTTCCATTTTCTCTATTAATAGATGAAATACGTATTTCACTTCTTTAAGAAGCATCTTCAAATTAATTGTGTCGTAAAGTTTTTCAATACTAAAGTAGTTTTGAACGCAATATAATATTTTTGAAAATAAGGTATTTTTAAGATCAAAACTGATTACGCTCATCGCGACCATCATAACGATTATGAAAACATTGAATTGGTATTAAAAGACGTATTTTTATTTTTTACATGAGTATGCCTCTTCTGATTTGAAAGTGATGGCATATTAATTATTTTTAAGGTGTTTACTGTCACTTCTTAATGGATAGGAATGATATCTTAGTACTATTTCCTCAATATATCATATAATCAGGACCTGTTTGGATCATTGGGAGCATTATTATCGGTTAATCAACCTGATCATCAAATAAATTGTGAAATATGACTAAAATGGGTTTTTATTATTTAAACTAACATATTTATAAGTTAACTTAGAGGTGATTATTCTTAAATAAGATAGAAAATAAAATATAGTTAATATCAAAATTTTATAAATATTTAATAAACATGAAATAAATTTTCTTCGTAAGCTAGAACTGTGGTTGAAAAAATACCTTTTCGCAAATTTTATAATTTTTTTTTTATTTGTATTTTTATTATTCGTCTTTATAGTCAAGATAACCATAGGTGATATACAAAATTAAAATATTCACTCACGTATATACCCCATTTCGCAAAACCCAATATAAAAAGCGGTTGTATTCTTCATTCGCGAAAGGCATTTTTAGCAATAAGACTCCGTGGTAAGTATATATACCAGGCAGAATAAAATTGTGTGTGGCATGTCACCAGTCACCAGTCATGCAGCACCGCATGTGGTATGACTGTTGACATCGGGTAAATATCCGAATATAGCTTGATACATGAAATGAAGGCTTCACGTATGAAATTTATGCACATACGTGATTTCGCCCAGGTTTCCTGCCAATATAACTGGATATGATGTGCTTTAGAATCGCGCTTGTGTCACATTTTTTTGTGAAGGGTTCTTTTTCGAAAAAAAAACAATTTTATAAGCTTGATAAATATCGACTTCAAAATGTCAATCTAGTTTAACAGATAATGCCTATAAGTTGTTGTGAAGAATCATCTATACTAATTACTATAAAAATTGGTGTATTTTTATACATTGTGCTTAAAACGAATATACTGTAGAAAATACACTAAGCCATCGATTACTTTTGGTATAATTCATAATATCGACTGAAGGTGTTTTATGGAATTTCAATATCAAATTTAATTTTTTATAACTTTCTAAGATTCCACATGTTTTGTCACTAACGATCCAGGTTTCGCTTGAGTTCTGTTGCATTCGTGTGGCTTAATGTCTGAAGATGTCGTAAGGCAAAACCCGGGTCGTTAGTGACAACAAATGTGGAATCGGACAAAGTTGTAACAATTCAAATTTGACTACTTTTGAGATGAAAAAGGCTTTATATTAAAATATAAAACATCATATTCAGTACTTTCCACAATTTTATATTAACATCAGGTCTCGTTCACAATGCTCGCAATTATATTTTTATTTTATTAACCATTTATGATCGTAATAATATAAAAGAAGTCGTTTATTATTTGAAAAAAAAAATGATGCAATTTTCATTTTTATGAAACTTAAGCCAAATATAATCATTCAATTAAATTTAACATATTTTATCTATTATTACTCATTTACGTAAAGTAAAAATAAACAAAAAAATCTTGCAATTTTGGCTTACGATACTGTCAAAAAAATGTGTGTTTTCAATTAAATTAAGTTTGTATTTACGAGGTTTTTAAGAAGGGATATACACTTCTTTGTCTACTCACTTATTCAGACATAAAACATTTGTTTGTTATAGAAAAAATAATAATTTGCTAAAAGTAAGTGCTTTTCTGAAACAGTGAATAAAAATAGGTATTAACGTATCAGTAAAATGAATGAAACTAAATTTTTATGGTTATGCATTACTTAGCGATTGTTGGGGATATGAATTTACGTTTTGTTGGTTTTTCGAAAGATTATGATCTTGCTTATGCGTATTTTTTTGTATTTGAAAGGTTTTAGTATAAGGTCTTTATTAAAATAAAAAAACATGAATGAAGGCATATTGGACGAAAATCGATGACTTGCAGATATAAAGAGTCTATTTTCGTGTTTGCATTTATTTATTGATTTGTAAATAACATAATTAAAAAAATATTTTTCCATAATAAAAAAGGAACTGAACATCTATAATTCTCATTTTTAGTGTCTTATTCATATATTAAATAGTTCTAATATAATAGCGATTTGATGCTGATATATGTTACTTTTTTCGTTAAACTTTGCAGAGTGAATTCAAATACTATTTTTTTTTTAATTATTAAGTGGAAAAAAGTATTCACTAGTTAAAATCAAGCGATAAACTATTTAGCTTATTGCAGTCACATTTTTAAATATTGAGTGTATTTCCGAAGACAGGTGGAATATTTATAGTTAGAGAAAACAAATATTCGTCATTTAAAACATAGGCATAAAATTTTCTTACATGGTGGGAATATCGATTTATATTAAGAGTACTTTGAGGACAAGATTTTTTTTAATGTCTATTACAAAAATATTAACGAAATGGTGTGTAAATATAAAATGAGCTACTGTATTTATCAGGGCTGTTAAATAGGAATTAGAGTCTGCGCGTGGTGTTGTGTCCGGAATCGGAGTGGAAGTCATGAAAAGCGAGTGACTCAAATTACTTTTTCGATAAGAAGATTTTGAAAAATATCTTGATGAATAATATGTCAGATTGGTTGGTTGATCTTTAATTAAATGTACATAAATAGAAATGGTAGGAAAAACCTTGAGAAAATTAAACTTTTTTTAATCGGATTCGTATTGTTGGTCAATATCGGAGTTATGTCTTCTCAACGAGTTCACAGCCCTGTTATTTATGACATATTTTGTGTACGATGTGAACCTTTTTTTGAATCTTCATACTTTTTGTTTCTCTTTTTAAATGAGATGAAGTTTTATTACCATAGATATTTTAGACATTGTGTTTCTATTATTTATTGGGCAAACATTTGGCTCACTTTAGAAATCTGTCAGAAGAGCAAGATATCTTCAAAGAACATAAATTTTATCCCCAAAAATACCTTTAAGCATACAAACACAGATACTCTCGCAAATATTTCCGCACACTCCCTAGCTGGGGCTAAAGCAAATACTGGGGATATTTTTCAAAGCTTTCACATGGCGTCGTCCCGTTTTTATCCTACTTGACTCTTAATGTGCTGAATTCATACATGAACAATTCTCTCCTCCCCAAGCTTTGTAGACGTCTCTCTGCAAAAGCCCTCCCATCTTCCGCCCCTCGGAGAAGCGTCTTCCTCTCCACCCACTTTTCTTCTTCTTATCTCTTAGCCGTGTTACTTTTTTGCAGAAGACCGCTATTCTGGCAGAAACCGCTCGTGGAAATGACATGTTCAATAATATATAGTGAATTTATTGTAAATAGACCCTTCAGACAAGCCTAGATTTTTTACACTTTACTATAAAATGTTGCTTTAAATAACCACTGAAACACTTTTCCGATACTTTTAATCGATAAAGAAATTTCATTTATAATTTCCGATACTGTCAGAGAGTATTAATGAACTGTTGAAAATTTATACATTTCCTCATGTTTTTTAATAACGACTCAAGTTTTGTCTTTCAGTATCTTTATTAATTATATTCCGCGAATTCAATAGAACTGACGAAATGCAAAACCTGTTGATGAGAGACTAAATATGTGGAAATGTAGAAAAATTCAACTATTCAAACTAAATTTTATTTATGTATAATATTCTCATAAAAGTATTTATTATAATTAATAA
The DNA here is from genome assembly GCA_028555115.1 of Himalopsyche japonica. Classification (NCBI taxonomy): domain Eukaryota; kingdom Metazoa; phylum Arthropoda; class Insecta; order Trichoptera; family Rhyacophilidae; genus Himalopsyche; species Himalopsyche japonica. The sequence goes on along the minus strand of JAHFWJ010000488.1, from coordinate 900,097 downwards.
ATTATCTTAGGACCATGGCGCAGTGGTGAATGACGACTTACGTAACAGATCTCACTAGTTTGAGCATTAATTAAAATGAACAGTGTTTCTTCCAAAAAAAATTATCAATTATATTAGATGTCATGAGTGTTTGTGATGTCTACAAAAATATTCTAACATGAACAATGCAAAAAGTGGGCCGAATACATAGTATTTAGTGCTCTCCCAACTCGTCCTTTTTATCTCTAAGCTCTTTGTAAAAAGAGAGGTTTGGGAACTAAATAAATACTAAATCTCACAGAAAAACTTGCTTAATAACATTCATTAATAGAGCACAATATGGCTACCAAAGTAAAGCGCTATATATATACTCTACATTTGGAGCGGTCATGGCTAAAAAGAAATGCTCCAAATGAGTTAAAATCATTTCATCAAATATAAATAATACAATAATATGTATCTTAATAAAAAACGTTGGCATTATATAATCTAGTATATTTTTCACAATACCTCTGTAAACAAAATGTATCCCACTAACGTCATACGAATGTACGACATTTACAAAGAAAACGTTTTATTTTCTTCGCAATTTGTTTTTATGCTAAATTCATTAGAGTAACACAAGTTTTATGAATTGTATACGTAAGTCTCGCAAAAATTGTTGAACACTGACTGATATTTCAAAATTAAATATTGACTTTTTATCGCTGTAGATGAAATCGACTGCAATGTTTGAAAACTCAGATAATGTTTTTCGAAATTTTGTGATGATGAAATTGAATATGAAGCCAGTGCAGTTTAATTGAGTTCATCGTTGTATGTTGTCAAATGAGTGCTGATAAAATTAAAAAAAAAACGAGACATTATTTTGGTTACCATGACTTTTTTGTAAAAATCCTTATATTTACTTGTACAATATGTTCCATAACGAATTAAGAAGAAATATTCATTATGAAAAAAGTATTATTTTTTACTATAAAAATTACCACATATTATTTTTCCTTATGATACTTAAAGATTATCGATTTATCTAAGTGTTATTTGCAAATTATTAATGAGAGATTGTTAACATTTTATTATTAAATAAATTTACTTCATGTAAACTTTTTCCTTAGATCTTGAACCCATGATTTGTATACTTGCTAAATTTAACTCAAAATTCGTATAAATAGACTTGCTTGTAATTTGTATCCTATCAATTGATAATACTCACGATGAGCGACACCGGTCAAGATCTTAAAATAAATCAGTAGTACAAAAATGTGTTTTTGTTATTTAAAATATTATACCTTTTCATCAAAATTTAACAGTTGACACATTAAAAATGATCTTACTATGTTTTTAAATAAGTCAGCTCAAGTAAAACTTGTAAGTAAGTGAAACGAAAATCATATTTGAATAATAAAAATGCAATTTTTATACGATTTCGTCAATATAATAATCTTACAATCAGGGCCAGTATCGCTCATCATTACTACTACCAACTGAAGAAATACAAATTAAAAAACACCAGTTGACGATGTTGTTAATGAGCTTGAATTAAATTTACAGTTATCAAATTAAGGTTAAAATCAATGTATTTGATTGTGATATTGATAGCAAATTTCCGTATTATATAAAATAAGCTCTTATTTAATTTTAAAGTGGACGTTTGTAAGAATAACAATATAAATAAAAAAAAATAATAAAGAATCTTTGAAAGCTTATATTTCAGAAGCTCTAAATTATATTTGATTTATTTTCTATTTTTTAGGATAGTAGTGCTTTTATCAATACGTTTTTTAAGGAGTCCTAAATGCAAAAGTAATGTTCGCTGTTGGCACAGTTAAACCGTTACGTATCCTGGAAAATGTATGTAAAAATTATTCAACAAAATTCATTTGTGATGCAATATGTAAGTGTTGCATTTGAAATGCGTTCACCGCCTTACCTTAAGAAAACAATAAAAAAATTCTACACCCAGAGAAATAAAAAGGACCCATTCAACATTTTTCGGTTCATTTCAAATTCAAAGTGTTCTTGCCAAGAACAAAGGAGATGTATCCCGAAACGGCGTCGCCCCCTCGCATTTGTGGAAATAGGAGAATTATTTGCAGGGAATATAACAAAATGATATCAAGGGAAAGATGCTTATTATTTTATTAAGGTAACACTCTGAGATAATTTCGCCATTTATATCGGAAAGAGAGTGACGTGAGCCGCACTGGTAGCGCTATCTGGCGACGCAAACTGCTGTTTTATTTCCTCTTTGTGTTATTTTTCCACAAGTGAAGATAATGGAGAAATTGTTTCATATATTTTTATTTGATTTATGGAAACATTATACTCTTCGTTCTTTACTTACCACGCGATTGAACTAGTATCGTTTTAAGCAGATTCAACTTTGTGTTTTTATCTTTGAGTCATATTAAAACAAGCAATAACGACATTTTACAAATAGCGCTAAACGTTCTTGTAAATAACATTTCAAAGTCGTAATTCGCTCAATTAAACGTATAAACTAATATTTGTATACTAGCTTACACATCTTTAAAGCGATTTTATTATTACTGAATGTATTCACAAAAACGATGATGAAATAAATTACGATATCGACTGAAAGTGCTTGAAGGAATTTCAATATCAAATTTTAATCGTTGAAGCTTTGTAATATTTCACATATTTTGTCATAAATGATCTGGATTTCGATATAGCCAGTTCTGTTGCATTATACTGATAGAATGCCTGTAGATGCCAAAAGGTGAAACCCAAATCGTTTGTGACAAAGCATGTGAAATCGTACAAAGTTTCAAAAAATCAAATTTGATGATGATGTCATATTGATCCGAAAAAGATACGCATGGCGAGAATGAACGAACCAATGCAGTACTAGCATTAATCTCATATAATATGTTAATAAAATGTCATTTCTGATTAAATGGCTTAACGTTGCCAGCTTTTAATGGGATACTGACCATGTCAAGTCGATGTAGTTATATTTATTTTGTTGCCCTATGTTATTACATGTATTATTATACTTGATTTATACAATGATATTAACGATCCACAAAACTAAAAATACACTTCAATACTATGTAATTTATGCTAAATCAAAGAATTGCTTTAATAAACAATTAAATTCAGGACAATTTTATTAGTAGTGCTACGAGATTGGAAAATGAATAAATATTGTAAATATAAATCAAGTTTACAAAAAAAATAGTATACTTGCGATGAGAGAAACAGGTTCCGATCACAATTAAATAATAATATAATTTCTTTCTACAAACAGCTAAAGAAATAACATAAAGCGTGATAAAAATATTTATACACGACAGTACTTTGTAGCCAGAATATTGAAATATGTCTATCATTTAATTCATTTAATTGAATTTTTTTGGACGTCTCGATAATTTTATTGGCATAATTAAATTAACAGAAACGAGTGGGATTTTTTTTTACCCAACCGTTGTTTATGTTAAAAGTATAATAAAATATCAACGATATTATATAATCGTAATACAAGATCTAAAATAACAGTCATTCTCGTTTAATACTAAATGTAAATAAAACATTTGCACCCAAAAAAATTAGTGTGTTAAAACTTTCGTGCAAGGGTTGATTTTTGTATTGTAGTGTAGCCTAAATTGTCTTCATAGTCTTCCACTACAGAAATAATTCTTACAATATTAGTGGTTGGAGTATCTTTTATGTCTCTCAGAAGCGAACATACTAAGTAGAGGTATTGAATCATTTCCCATTTGCTCGTTAAAAATACCTTGATTTTTGATTTTTCTAAGGCATTAATACTTCATACCAAGAATATTGCCATACAAGACACATATCTGAAGTTATGTTGAATGGTGTTTATGTAATAGATGACTTTTAAAGTTACTGATGATAATGTAATATAAAAGCTTATATCAACTTAAATTTGGATTGGAAATAAAGAGACTATAAAAACACAGTAAGAATCATTATTCCCCGAGCTCACTAGAAAAAGCCGCAAGTCATATAGGATCTGTATATACAAAAAAACAGTGGAGTAGAAATTTATGATGTACACAAAAAATAGCTCTATCGACTATATTTAAATTGTCCTTCCAATTCAATCGAAGTCAAATTGAGCTCATTATCTTTATTAAATGATCAGTTAATATTTCCTTGATTATCCTTTGCTATATTCCTTTCTTGAGATAAGCTCAATAAGTTAATAATAATTGATAATACTCGCGATGAATAAAACCGGTCCTGATCGTAAGATATCTTGTCATTCAATCAAAAAGTTACAGTTAATACATTAAAAATGAAAATTTAATTCTCAGGTCATATGGTATTTTATCACAGGATAACGAAAAATTTGATGTAAACTGATATATCTTATTGTTAAATTTAACAGTTAATTTTGAATGGTAGTTTATTATTGTGAAAACTTTGATCACAAAATCATAATTTTTTTTTAAGATGATGTTATTATTTTAAATAATAAAAACACATTTTTTAGTACTTATTTCTACAATATGTTTTTTGATCAGGACCGGTTTCGCTCATCGCCAGCATTATCAAATGAATTGTGGAAATAAGTACTAAAAAATGTGTTTTTATTATTTAAAATATCATGCCTTTCCACCAAGAAGTGACAGTTAACACCTTAAAAGTGATGATCTTATTAATTTAGTTTGTATGGCATTATAAGAACATATATATTCAAATTTTTGTCAGGTATATATTTGGCTCATAGTTTTATGGTTAATTTAATTCCTCTCATATATAAGCAATGCGAAATATTTAATCACTGTCAGTTCTATCGCATTGATTAGATAGAATACATGAAGACTGTGATCATGAGTGACAAAACTAGCGAAATTATTTAAATATTTATAAGTTTAAAAAATTTTAATTGATCTCAAAATTCCATCAAGCACCTTTGATCGATATCATAAACTAAACAGACTATTCGTTTTTAATTATAAAAATATCACGTGAAATACAATTAATATTAAAGTTTATATAATACAACTAGAAGGACCAAAGCCATTTTGAAATATATTTTTTAAAAGTGGCAATATTCTACATATTGCGTTGGGTGAGAAATAATTCATTAATACAGTGCATCGGTTAAAAACATTTTTACACAGCAAACAAGTAAATTTGTTAACTGATATTTTGCATATAGAAAACGCAAAAGAAAAGGTGTTTTTGGCCAGTCAATCTTTTTGTACGTAAATAATATTTAAAAAAAAAACAGTCTTTAGTAGTATATACACAATCTTTTAATATGGTTGAAGATTTTTCTAATTTCTAAAACCAGCCAAAAATGAAGAAATATGGTTATTTAACCTAATTTAAAAATAAATTGCAAATAGTAATATATTGTTTTGTTATTCAATTCGATATACGTACGCTACTGTCAGAAAATCAACACGAACAGAGGCAGTCCCGATCAGAAGGCAGTCGGAGGGAAGAAAGAACCGCAGAGGAAACTGCAAAGCCAAAACTAATGTTTCATTCATTTTTGTTATATTACAAAGCCAGCTAGACCAGGGTTGGCGGTTGCGGCGTTTTATAAGAAAAAAAAAATACAAATAATAAGAACGTAACAAAGAAAACTTGGCAAAAAAAATTCGTGACTGAAATTGTTAAAAAGTAACAATTTGACTGTTATAAATGTTCAAAAAATTAAAGACTACATACACGTTCAATTGATTGCATATAATTCACGATATTAATTGGGGGTACTTAACGAATTTTAGAACTGTGTACAGTTCCACATGTTTTCTCAGTAACGACTCGGATTTCGCCTGAGTCAGTTCTGTTGCATCTGTGTGATATAATGCCTGAGATGCCTGACGGCAAAACTCGAGTAATTATACAAAATAACTTTTAATCAATATACTTTTCGACATCTTCAAGCATTGTATCACAAAGCTTGTATTTATCTACCGTATGTCTTTTGTAGACGTGTGATAGGATGCCTGAAGATAATGATAGGAAAAACTCGGGTCGTGGGTGACAAAACATGTGTCAATGAGGTTCAACAAACCAAACTTGATTGCTTATAAATTTGAATTGATAAATTTGTATTTTTTTTACTATCACGTTTGTAGTATTTAAGCTTATATTTTATACATGAAAATTCATTATTTATTTTAGAAAAGAATTACTTATCAGTACAATTTGTATGAAGACGTTTCTCAAAGCTGTATAGCACTTATCATATCTAGTAGCGCACCAAGTGAAATAACAAAGTATCAATCAATTTTATATGAAGTATTGTTTTTGTTCAGTAAATACAGTAATCATTCTTAAAATAAGCCATCTATGAAAAGTGTATTATTTCCCTATTATTTTTTTTTTATAAAATTGTAATGCCTTGATTCGCCTCTGTCGAGTAAAAAGGACGAGGCAAACGAATAACTTTGGGCAGGAAGAAGGCTGCGGTTCCAATGAGATACGGTGACCCGGCCAAATCAGGCTGAGCAGCGGTCCCAGGTTTCAGATTCCAACTCTCTATTTAAGTGACGTGCATAACACTTTAACAAATAGTGCCTGATTATGGAATATATTGGCAAACAAAAAAAGTATCTTGTGACTTAACTCTTCTTTACTTTAATGGGAGGCTACTTATATTAATTTTTTACATTTAAATATGTTTTAACAATGCCATTCCCAATGTAAAAAGTGTATGAAATAAAATTAATTCTAGCATACCTTTTTAGCTCATAACCAAATAGAAACCTCGACCATTTTTTAAGAAGTGATTTCTATGTCAAATACATATATCATTACCATAGATTCGTCTAAGCCTGAATGCTTAATTGATTTCAGAATTAACTTAGTTAAGTTACTTACTTAAACTTTATTAAATAATGCCATTCTGATTTGAGAAAAAATCATGAAAACGCCAAAGAACAAAACCTGGGTTGTGACAAAAAACACGTATAGACTTCGAACTATTCAGGTGACCACTATCAACTGATCCTTGCACTGAGTTAAACCAGTTCTCGTGAGAAATAAGCTGTAGAAATACTACTATAAATGTGTTTTTAGTATTTATAAATCAATCGCAGTTCACCAATAAATGAAAGTTTACAACGAAATTCCATTCAGCACCCTCAGACAATATCCCATAAAAATTAAAATCGTGTCTGATTAATCAACAAAACTTATTGCATATCATTTTTGTGGGAATACTTTTTGGGGTTTTTGGCATATCATATGTCGTTTTTTGCATACAATGAATCCTTAACATTCTATCGAAGATTGCATGAAAACTAACGCGATGCTTCGACGCCAATGCTTTCTCATTTTCACAAAAGCCTTCATGATGTGAAGCAAGCTTTTATTGGCGAATGGTTTCACTGTCATCACTCAACTTGATGGCATCGGTTTGCGGCGATGGTCGTAAAACTTTCCTCCAAATATTCTAGGATCGGCAGGTGTGGAACAAACTTTCACTGCCACAAGGCTTTTGATTAAAAAGCCTATTTAAAACACGGACAATCCTACAAAAAAGGAAGGTTTGACATATATCTTTGGTTAGCTAAATGCTAAGGTTATCCGTCTGTTATTTGTAAATTCTGTCATTTCACGAGTTCATAGAATCGAGAACATTTCTATTTATTATATTCACATCAAATTTCTTTTAAAAAAATCATCAAAAACGCTCGTAAGCATTTTGAAATCACTTTTTATGTAATTATTTCGCAAATTGACTGGGTATAAAAATAAAGCATTGCCATAAAAAACTAACATCTGGAGAAAGTTTTTCTATTATATGTATAATATATATTTGCTAACGTTTCAGTGAAATCGCATTTTAACAAATTCTTTTCATATCTAATAATATATATATATCTTAGTTTCATAACTATACTAAGTAAAAATATATTTACTATATTTTCACTGGCGACAGTAAGTTTAAGCATGGAATATAACGATAGCATATAAATTAGACATTTTATTTTGTTCGCTAAATTTAAATTTAAAAAAAAAAATCAAAAACATGACGTTATGATTTAATTGAATCAAACTCATGTAAAATTAAAAAACTCAAGACGGAGATCTGAAAAATTATTTCATAAATATTCTCTAATTGACTTTTTAAGATATCCGGTATCTTGCGTAGAGTTGATATCTGAAATAAAAATGATTAATTAGCAACGTCAAGTCCAAATAAAAATCCACACATGAATAACATATAGAAGTCATTACATTCAATCAATCAAAAAAACTCATTTGGTCTAGCGATTAAATGCGAGATAAACATCAGCTAGGTAAAAGGAGGTGGTTTGTCCAACTTCCTCATCATTAATGGATACCAACAATAACATACGAAAAGAAACGGTAAACCACACGTATGGTTTGTTAAGACGGCTTGGGATATTAAAGTGTTTATATCCGGTATATTTCTGATAGAACGTGGACATAATTTTACTTGCTAATACATGCTAAATCATCATTTCTTTTGATCGAACTGGATTTGATTTTATTCATAGAGAAGTGCAACTAAAATTAAGCCGTCTGTGAAATATTGAAATAAATAGAACACAATATTTCATAATATTTCTGGTTTTTTATAGACTTAAATTGTAAAAATTCATTATTCTAATCAATAAATATTTCTTAACACATAAAATAGTTTCAATATGATTTAATATTTTTCTACAAATTAGAATCTAATGTTCACAGCCATAAGGTTTATCAGCATCTCCTGCTACTTCATAGGGCAGCATCTGTTGTACTGCCTTCTTACTGCCACGGCCATAAACAACATGACAAACATCTTTAAATACTTAGTCAATTTATCGGAGCAGAAGATTGTTAAGAAGAATTTACTAAATTCATTGCAAAAAAATAAATTAAAAATTTTAAAAACATTAAGATATTTTTTTTTTAAATTAAAAAAAGAAGATATTACTAATTGGGTCCATAATCATTTCTTTTTCATTTTTGTGTTTTTCAAAGATTACTTAATCTATTTAAAAAAGACGTGATAAAGATAAAAAAAAAAGTTTTGTTTGGATGACAGTATGACTATGAGCATGAGGTAAAAGGAACATTGAAACAAAATCCGTTTTTTTTATTGACCAAACACAACTTGAGGCATCGAAGAATCTTCTGTTTAAAGAAGTATTAGTAATTTACCTCTCCTCGGCCTCGACTCTTGGGTATTACTCCCGGTTCACCGTCTTACTAATACCATTTACTAATTATTAGTAAATAATATTTAATTTTTAGGGGTCTAATCAAGTGTTAAAACATTTGATTTGTAAATTTACTAACTTCATTTGAATTATATTGTGTAAATTATATTTTTAGTTATTAAACCGTTTGTTTTGTTTGACCAATAACTATAAAAGGCTATAGTTTTATAAATAGCATTGTTTAATTTTTATTGTATCAGTTAATAGTTATGATGGTGAATGAAACTGGTGTTGATCATATAAATATATATAAATGTAATGGAAATAGTACTAAAAGTTGTTTTTTATTTATTTAAATATGTTGATTTTCCAACAAAAAGTGACAATTCATAAATGAACAGAAAACTTACTTACTATTGAGGATTTTTTTAACGTTAAACGTACAATAGAGATTCCATTATATTTATACTGTTTTTTTTTCAAGTTTGGTTGTTGTAATTTAATCTATAATCGTATGAGCATCTGATTAATCTAGTTTGCTATATTTTTTTCTGTTTAAAGTAACTTTGGGTTAAAATCAATTCACGTATCTTCAAAGACAAGCAGTCTGAATGTTTCAAATCAATCGTAGATTATCATAGAGCTGTAATTTATCGATTTGGGATGGGCGATGGAAAAAGCTTACAAAAGCAAAGCAAACAATGAAAATAAAAGAATAAGAGACTGCTATGCCAAGTGACCTTTTCCGGGATACGTACAGCGTAAATATTTATAAGGATAGAGGGATAATATATCACCCTTATTTAATGACCCTCTGATTCTATTAGAATTTATTTTGTGTTCGTTTCTTTTTCGTTACGGATTACGTACTCACCTACACTTGTATAAAAATGTGAATAATATAAATTGTCAGAACAATATTCTGAATTCAATAAATTTAAATATATAGGCTCTTTGAAAATCACAACATCTACATAAATTTTGTCATTTAAGACTCGAAGTTCATTGACTGAACTGGCATTTACTCGGTTGAACTCTACTATAATACGGCGAGGAAAAACTTTGTTATTATTACACAGAACGTGTTTTGAGGAGGGCGCAAACAGAAATAGCTATCAACAATATACATTATTATTCTTGTGGAACTAAAATACATTGTTATTTTTTCACCGTGTTTACAGAGTTCATTCATGCATTTGGACACTTTATGATCGTTTGCGGCGCTTATGGAATACACACATCATTAGAAGCAATTATTTATAATCGACTTTTTATATCAGTGCTGCAAAACTAGTGTGCCGAGAAACGATTTTAGCTGAAGAAAACAAAAAAAAGAAACAAAAATACTTTTAAAATATAAAATATGTTGCAAAGACGCGATTGTACGAAAGCAGAAACAATTATTTCTTCTTTGTGATAATGTGTTATGTTAACATAAAATATGTATTTTTAAAAAGAATATTAATGAAGTAAAAAATGCAGAAAGAATGGTATTTTTATAAATCTTGACTGTAGTGTGCTAAAAATTGCGGAAAAAAAACATCGATAACCGTGGACCACGAAATGTTTCGGAGCACTGTAATAAATTATAAATACATAAATACATATTGATAATTTTTGCTTAAATACTAAAAGTGGAACCTATGCTTGCATACAGCAAAGCTACGAATACTCACACCGCACCCCTATTTTTGTACTATGGCAAGTCAAAAATAGATAATTTGATTTTAAGATTGAACCCCTCTTAAAATATTTAAATAATTATGTATCACATCTATTTTATTTCTCACAGTGTTAATACTTCCATCGTTTTTAGAAGGTTTAATCCTTTTCTTTTGAAATCATACACATGAATTATGTATTTAGTAGTTTTTTTCAAATGTACAAATTGTCCAATATTAGAATATTTTGAAAAAGTCTACAATTCTTAACGTATTATAAAATATTATTAACGTGTACAAGAAAATATTTTCATGCCAAAACATCAAAACAATTTTCTAATACACTCATATAGATTTTACGGACAAGTAAATGTAAGTTGCAATACACATTTGAAACGAAAGCTGTCGATGGGGTATTTTTTTATATCAAATTGATAGAGCGTTCAGATCTATGAGTATCAGAGCCCTTCGAGTTTTTTTCATTCCTTAGGTATTGATTTATTTGTGGTATTTTTTTCTGTTGCTGACAGACAATAGTCGCTGCAGAGCTGAGCAATACACAGTGAATCCGGTTCACGTTGATGCCACACGCATTATAATTATATTTGCATTCCTACATTATTTACTCACACACGCATGCATAGACAAAAAACTCACAGACAAATAAAATATGCAATAAGTAAAGAAGTGAACTAAGAAAAGTCATTTTCAAATGACGAAGTTGTGTATTTTAGATTATTATGATCTCTAACAACAAATCCATGGGAGGTTAGTGAGCAGAACGACTCTCGGCCTAAAACGAATACTTGTTACTGTCTCAACGTAGTTATGTAATTATATAAGAGAACATAGGGTAATAATTTCTGCTTACATCACTGTCTTAACATAACGGGACCAGTCAGATAAAAGAAAAATAAGTTATTTGCATGACCTGATTGTATAATCAATCATAATAATATTCATCACTCAAGATATTGTTTGCTCTTTGAACAATAATATCGGCTTTCAATTTTAACATATTATACTTTCAGTTTTCATTTAGACTCGTGAATGCTTAATTTCACAATCTATGTTATAGTATTTTCAATCTTTTTGTTTCGAAATATCAGTTATTGACTAGCTGAAAAAATCAGTTCTAATTGTGAAAATTGTGAACCGTTGAAATTGTGAAATTGCCATCAATGTAATGTTGTTTACTGAGAATGGGAGCAGCTTTCTTTAATTCTCATAATATATTCTGATAATCCAGCTTACAACAAGTTGTCAAGTATATTATATAAAGTACATCGAAAATCACCTCAGTATTTAAGCCGGAAGTACGAAAATCTTTGGAAACTTTCTTGCTTTGCTTAATTTTTGTATTTCAATATTTCCCTAAGTACTGAAATTCGGCAGAAGGCAAATTAGAGCTGCGTCCTTAAAGTATTTGCAAGCCTATTTGAATAATTCCCCGGAAGGAAAGTTAATGCACATAAAATACTTTTTCCTTTGTAACAATCTTGAGGCTCTAATTAGCCCATCTATGGGGTGATATGCTAATTCTTTTTTTTCTCCTGCAGCATTAAAAAAAACTTCCCTTTATGCCGAAATTAGTGCCTGAAGTATTCTAAAGTAGGTGCCCGTGTAAAAAGTTGCCCATGTTGCTGAGAAAACGTTGCAAAGCAGGCTTGCTTCCTTATCTAAAGTAATATTTTCTACTCGTTAATTGCCAAAAGAAGCTTTCGGCGGAAGTGGAATTGCTTTAGAACTTAATGAAACAATTCACCTCACTTATGTTTGTAGTCGTTTGTTAATTGTGTTCTTTATTAAGTATTCAAATGCCGAAAAAAAACTTTCAGTACTTCAATTTTATGTCTGTCACTATGGATTACTACATTATAAATATTGGATAATTTTCAATGTTTTTTTTTCATACGCAATTGTAAATCAAAACTAACATTGAATTTGTTGAAATTGTTTTTTGAACATATCTTCTGGTATACTATTAAACTGATGTAACAATAGATAACACATATATATATATAACTTCAATACAATTTAAATTGTATATAACTGACAAAAATATTTACTGTTCAAATGCAATAATATCAAACATTGTACCAATCAACATATTTTATTATTAACGACCCGAGTTTCGACTTTCAGAATCTTTAGGTACTTCATCACACGGATGCAGGAGTACTGACAATTCAAAATTTGTATATAAATTCCATCAAATACCTCAATTAAAAAAACATAAATTATATAGTGATATGTATTGATTGAATTGGCATATACTTGGTAGAACTTCATTTTAACACAACGAACGTAGAACTAAAATACATTGCTTTTTTTCACCGTATTGTATCACTACAAATTTTCTTTTATGTAATTAGATATGATGAGAATATGCTGGAATATGATTTCACTGAAACGCTAGAAAAATATTTACATATTCTTTTATGATGTTAGCTGTTTATTCTTGGTGGAAAGACATATTTTAACTTTTACTGAAGTGAGTTTTTTATGTGACAATTTTGACTTTTTCGACATCACAATGAGAAGAATGATCTACAAAAGCATCAAATATAAAAATATACACTCAAATGCCTACAGATTACATTGCAATTTATAATTGAACCTCAAATATGCCTACAAACTAACACTGACATACATGTAAAAAGTACGTTCATACTCCTTTAAAGGTTAAATAATAATGACACTATTTTTAAGTACTATTTCCACAATATATTTTATGATTATTTAACTTTATGTGTTTGTATACTTGCAAAACACTATCGCTTTCATACATTTGTATAATGAATTACAGTATAATGTTGGTTTTATGCGTGACTTCTATGTTCAATTAAAAATATTAATCACCATTTGAATTGCTTACAATTAAGTGTAAGGAATTATGGTTTTTCGAAATGCAAACCTACGTCGCAGTAGTAAAAGGAAGTAATTTTGCGTTAAGACAAATTAGTAGTTATTAAATTAAATTGAAGTTGTCGAGGAAATAAGACAAATTCCCTTCCAGGAATCCGCCTTATGCGCCCAGTTAAAAGAATTAACCGTTCATGAAACGAACCCAGTTAATTATATTCCCCTATTCACTGGTTATGAAATATAATGCAAATTTATTCAGTTTTTTCCTTCAAAGCACAGATGCAACAACGTACACCTATTATATTCACTGAAATCCAATTAAGACGAGTATTATTGCTAACCTGCGAGTTTAACCGAGTGTTTTTGTCTTCTAAACCGCGGATTTGTGGTTTTTGAATGTGAATCGATGAAATTGCTGGTCATGTTGGTGTATCAGCAGACTGTGACCGAAAACGACCATTTTTCCCAACCAACGGTCAAATCATCCGGTGATAGATTGCCTTATATCTTTACACCTTCATTGGAAGCAAGCGAACTAAGTTGCAAACGTTAATTAGATGGTATTAATGAGATTTAATTAGTCTCTCACAACAGAAGCGCAAAACGTAAAAACATAATACCCTCTAGATTATATTTCATTAAGAAAACAAGTATAAATCTCTTTTAATCACATCGGTACAGAAAAAATATTAACCTTTCAACGAAAACTTTACGATTAATATTACTTAGAATCTGTTTCTCGCGAATCAAAGAATGCTCTCTCAAAACTAATATTATTAAAAAATGTTTTGGATTGACGTTTTATTTGAAAATTATGATAAATTAGGCATTTATCAATTCAACTGTCATTTTTTAAGTCGACAGAAATTATATTTTATATTATAAAAACACATTGTTTGAATCTTTGTTCACAATATATTTTATGATCAAGACCTGTTTCATTTGATAATGCTCATGATAAGTGAAAACGATAATGATTAAAAAAATATCGTAATAGTATTAAAACATGATTTCATTGTGTATTTAATTATTCAAAAAAAAAGCCAATCGATACATCAGACTGAATCAACTAATCAATCTATGTGTGAATTTGTTTTATTATAATCACATACTTATAAGAGTTAAAAAGCGAACTTTTTTTGTTTTCACTCTTAAATTATTTTTTAAAATTTTAAATAAATAAACTCATTCGTATTGACTTTATTTAATAATGAAGCTTGGTGAACATTAGATAATTTTCCAGCCACGAGTTCTTATCAGGATCGTTGGGTTTCAGGATTTACAATTATTCAATGCGGGATCCCGTAATAGGTCATCAAAAGTAAAACTATATTGAATTTTGATAAAAAAAATATTTATGGTTGGAATGAATACAGTATATTTTTTTTTGGAAATCGTGATCATTATTAAAGTATAAAGAAAAAAAAAATATTGTGTTTTTTTATAAATAATCATTTAAAATGTCTAAATTTGCGCTTAAAAGAATATTTGCGGAATGTTCGACTTCTTGACTTTATTTTAAAGTAGTGCTGATGAAAGCTGTAGTCTAATATAAAAAGCTCATTTTATACCTATATTAAGTCCTATATTAAGATAGTTCCGAAAGCTCGTTCAATTGCTTTGAAAGTTATGATTTCTCAAAAAATAGCTTTACAGGCAAAATACCAAAAATTCAACTGGACTGGACGAAGATACGTGTCAAATGCATATATTGCAAACAATTTCCGATTGCCCGTAGGCAATTAGCAAGATTTTAAAGGAAGGATTCATGAATAAATTCGTATTATTTTGCTTTTGATTGTAATAACATTACACTACTTATTCATGAAAAACACAATTGCTCATCTCAATTTAGACAAATGATTTTAAATTGATTCCAAATGCAAATCTTAATTTGAAGTAATGGCGACCAAAAGTTTGGCAAGTATGTAGAACTTGTTAATTTTTAATTAACATGAATATAATTGTATAAACGTACAACACTGAATATAAATTCCGTTTCTTTTATTAACCATGAACTTGTGTTTTAAATGATTGTACATAACCTTAACACATTTATGCAAACGAATGTAAATTTAATTACAGAACAATCAACAAATGTAAGCAATGTTCTACATTTTTAATAAAATAACTATCTATAAGAAATGAATACATTTTTTACCGTATTGGTGCTTTTTCGTATATTAATATTCATAACAATCTTAATAAGGGACTCGATTTCAATGAAAATGCATATTTGTGCATCGATTATTATTATTAGCTCGCTAGTGTCCCGTTGTCTTTTCTTTTTTAATACTATTTTATATTACATTAAATAATAATGTTTTTTTTGTGTACATGTTCAAATTATTTGAACTTCTATAATATAATAATATTTATGTATCTTTTTTTTAGATTAACGAATAGTTTGAAAGCCATTATTTTAGAATAAGTTATAATATGATATTCAACTAACTCTAAATTAACTTTTCGCAGTTTTATTACATCAATATTTTAGAAGTATATTTTTTTCACATTAGTTGAAGATTCTCACAATAAGCAAAATCGTTATAGTTTATAAAATATTAAAATAATAGGACTTAAATTGCATTTTATTTATTTGAATATTTTTTATTTCTAATAAGAATCAATAGTTAACATTTTTAAAGTGATAATTTTTACTTCATTCTATTACTTTATTTCTCTTGTAAACTCATAAGAATAATGTGATATTAACATGGTGAAAAAATAGCAATGTATTTTAGTTCTAAAAAATACATTGCTATTTTTTCACCGTGTTATAGTGGAGTTCTACTAAGTGAGAAAAATTCAATAAATAATGTGATTTTTACTTCTTTATAATTACTATACTATAATTACTATTTTTCTTAGTTATTTAAAAGTTGTTTAATTGCATCGTTTCCATAAAAAAAATTCTTATCGTATTGAATAGAAAAAGTTGAAAAAGAACACATATAAAGCATTAAAAATACTAATAAACTTATTCAATTACTTTATTTACGATATCGAATTTGATGGACTTTCAAAGTCGAATGAGAATTATTGAAATTATACATAGTCACTTACGACTTTGAAGTCGCCTATTGATATATTCAGGCATTGTAACACATGTCTTTTGTGTAATTAAATTGTATTAAAAAAACTTGAATTGTTGCAATTTTGGACGATTCCACATGTTTTGTCACAAACGACCCGGGTTTCGCCCTTCGGCATCTTCAGGTATTCCATCAGACGGATGCAACAGAACTGACCCGGAAACCCGGGTCGTATGTGACAAAACATGTGGAATCGTACAAAATTGCAACAATTCAAATTTGATATTGAAATTCCATCAAGCACTTTCAGTCGATATCATAAATTGTATTAATATGCTGTTTTTATCTAACAACAATAAACAACTTTTTACTGAAATAGTTTTCTCCATTGCTCACCGCTCGTGTCGACTAATTATCGGGTTTTGTAACGATTGCATATTCACTCGATTGTTTTGATAAATATTTAAATAAAATTCCCAAAGCTGACATGATGATATTCAATACGATACCTCAACGAAGACCATACTCGAAGATGCAAAAATTATGACACGATGCAATTTGAACTCTCGCGTGAATAAGTAAATTTCTTAAAACCAATTAATGATATATTAAAAAATACTTTTAAGTGTATTTACTATAATACATTAAACACATAAATGAGCATAATTTTTTTATACAGTACAGAGTAAAAAATATTAACAATTTTTAAATTAAGTTAAGATACCGAAGGTAATTAATAGAATTTAGATATCAAATTTGAATTGCTCAAGTTCTCTAAATTCTACATGTTTTGTCATTCTCTTACTAGGTGAAACATTTTTCAGATACTTTTCTTAATTTAATGTTATTATTATAAAATCAGTAGTTAAAAAAATATTTCAGGCGTGAAAACAGTTCTTTGACTTAAGGACTAAATTTTTAATATTTCGTATTATGCTAAAAAATGTAAAAGTTTAAAGTTGTATTTAATATATTGAATATGGGCATTAAATGTTGTTTCGATATCAAATTTGAATCATTCTAACTTTATATCATAGATATTTTGTGCATGTCTGAAGATGTCAAAAGTAGAAAGTTGCTTCGTAAATGTGTTTAAACACATTTATAAGTAATCAGAGTTTGAATGGTTAAAATTTTTGAATATTTTAATAATTATAAGAATGTTTTACTATTACAAAAGCCATTTTTAAAAAAAATTTATTCATGGCATCCTATGAAACGACGTAGATACTTTTTCCCAAATATTCGATTTGGTCAATCAGATATTTGATTCAATTCTAAAACGAATGGTTTTAAATTAGGAACTTGATTTTTAGTATATTTTTTTTGATCATTCTCTTTTGCAAGTCATGAATTTAAATTGTCGTCTTTTATGAGTAATATAATTAGTAAAATAAGAAAGTAATTGATCTTAGTTATTTATATCAAAAATAATATTCTACAGACATATTTTTTTTTACATTTAACCATTACAAAATCTGTTACGTTTCTTTTAATGCATTCATCCTTCGCATTAATAGTTTAGATAAATAAATTATAAGGCAATATAATAAAACAAAACTCATTCAATGCAATAAACTTACTCTCT
The DNA here is from genome assembly GCA_028555115.1 of Himalopsyche japonica. NCBI lineage: Eukaryota > Metazoa > Arthropoda > Insecta > Trichoptera > Rhyacophilidae > Himalopsyche > Himalopsyche japonica. Next base: position 881,841 of record JAHFWJ010000488.1, on the reverse strand, counting down.
GTATATATTCCGATAGAGATTTTAGCTTGCATAATCGGTTATATACGAAGTGCCTGCATAACATATTTAACAGCTTATTTGATAAGATTCAGAAAAATTATATATAAGGTTTAGTTCAAAAATTTTTCAAAAAAAGTAGAAAATAATAAACATCACAATTTTGAATATTCTATGTTTATTAGTACAATAAGCACAATTCTATTATTATAAAGCTTTATTATGATAGGAGAGTGCTTGTAATTCACACCAGATGTATGCAATTTTATTTGTTGGGGCTAACATTGCAATTTTTATTATCGCGTTAATAACTTCTTGATATGAAATGAATTATTTCTTTTCTTTTTTGTCGATAATACATGCAATAACTCACATATTATAAATCAGCACTCAGACAGCTAACACCATAATGATTGTTATTAATTGATATAAAGAGAATGGGAAATTTTATGCTGTACACATTTTTTATCATAAAATAATATATGAAAAAATATTTTATCCATAGCGTAACTACAAATTGCTATTATTTAATTACGGTTTTCAACACATCTTCAATTAGATTTTATAAGTCAGTATATCATAATGGGGTATATTATTAGTGTACTGATCTGTTTGCCCTTCTATGATAAATGTATTATTATTAAAAATTATTGAATACCTTGTAACTCATTATCCACTAATAATTTTTCATAACTACATTCAAAGTTGGCTTTTCAGGCGCATAATTCAGAGACATTTAAAATATTCATAATTTATACCAATATGAAAATATACATATACAACATACTATGTAACAAAGCAACAAATATCAAGAAAAATAAAAGCTGAATTTTAGCCCTTCTAAATCTCAAACGATACCTCCCCGTAATATGAATTATGGATGTATGTTTCTATCAGTTTTGACACTGCTTCCTAAAATATAATACTAGTATATTAATATAAAACATCAAATAACTTTCATAATTCCACGTATTGTGTTGCTAATTGTGAAGCTGATAGTGAATTGCTAAAGTATTTTATCTCTTTCAAAGACATCTTCAGACTTACTAACGCAAAAGTTGCATAACATATAATATAAAACTAGAATAAGAATTATTGTCATATGTAGTGAAATTGTTATTTAAACATTCATCAAAATTCATCGAAACTATTACTATTTATAAATTCAAACAATATAGCACAATATTTGGTACTATTTTCGGAGTTTTATGTTAATAATATTGTGAGCACTATCATAAGTTGATAATAACGATAAGCGAAACCAAATTCACATTTGAAGAAATGCCAATATTGAATATCGTCTGATTTTTATAAGCGTCTAAAGATTGCATTGTTAGGACTGTAGTTAAATGAGCTAAATAGCTGTAACACAGAAACAATCCTCATATTATCGGTAGGGCGATCGCAGAAACAATTTTTATCACCCCAACAGGCAGGAGACATCGGAAGTTTGTCGATCCTCATCCATATTCATGAATCAACGAAACCTCCATATGCTGCCAGCGACCGACTCAATGAACAGAGCCAACTGCGCCGCGTAGCGATCTCTTTAATGCACGGTTTTAATTTACTGCGCCACTTATGGACATGTTTTTTTATTTATTGAAAATACACAAGCGGTATTTACCCATTTTGTCAATGATGACGACAAAAAGGATGTATTTCATTTAAGCTACGTGTTTCAACTTAACTTTTAGTTTAATACCATTCATACACTTTTTACTCTGCATTCGTTTCTTAAATGATCACTTTGTATCTCTTTTAAGTGTTTGTTAAATTCGCAATTTTCCAGAGTTACTATGTAGTTATCTCGTTCCATTGATGGATAGTTCTTACAGATAGTATTAAGAGACGTTCCAGGAATAAAGAATACCTTAACTGAGAATATAGACTGACCAAAGTTAGCTTACTTGAAATCAAAATTAATTTTATAGATATGAGCTTGCAATAACGGTTGAGGTTATTTAATAAACTTGTATTATCAAATTTGAAGCGATGCTGAAATTTCTTGTATATTAAATAACTAATTTTGTTTCTTTTTCAAAAATAGTTTTTTCAAGATATTTTTCACTTATATGTGAAGGGCGGGGGAGGGTGGTATTTCAAATCCATTTCGTAATATTTGTTCCAGGAGTGACGGCGTCACGCAGTACCTGAAATTGTATTATTTTGTAAAAAATCAACAATTAAACCATTGAATCCAAAATAATCTTCACTTTTTGTAAAACATGTATAATATTTTGTTTGTATTTATTTCGTAAACATGGATTCTTAGTTATTATATTCATGGTAGGAGGCAAATTATAAATATCAAAACAAATCAATTCATAAAAATCTAACAAAAAAAAGACAAAATATTTCAATATTAAATTTCGTAAATTTTTATTTATTGGAAGGTACATAAACAATTATCGGCTAGTAGTTTCGATAGGCTTATAAAAGTTTTATATAAATCTTATTGAAACATATCTTACAATCAAGAAGTTTTTTGCTTTTGTACATATATATATAATACAAGTAAACAAAGTGTAAAACAATTTACAGAGATCGGAAACACTCGCAATGCAATTGGCCACTTTACGAACAGTAGAAAACTGTCTCTTTCTGAAAAGCTTTAGAATTTAGACATATGTTTTATAAAATAATTTTATGTGGGTGTCTACTCTAGCAATATTATTGACAGATATACTTTTTGATTCAATATAACAATTGAAATAAATAAAGATACTAGAGTAAGAAAAGGTAGTTTCTATTGTGTTAGAGTTAATACTGTCACAAGTATAATAAATAACGTGCTAGAACTAAATGAATTACATACATATATGCAGTTGTGGATGATACGTATGATGAAGAGCCATCATTTATGATTTTGAATTCCTATATATTGTGTTTTACAGCCGAGTAAAAACGCCAACAAAGAGTGGCCTTCGACTATATCTGTTCCTCTAGTGCGTGCACATTTTTTAGTTTTGAACTTCAATTATTAAAACACAGCAATTGGATGACGTAAGCAGTCAGGGAGTTAGTTTTCGATGTTATATCAAGACTGCACTTCATCTATGAGAAAGTATGCAGTTTAATTAAAATATTGTTTATCTAAATAATTATCTCGATCTTTGGCATTACATCAATTGATTTGCGGGGACGGTTGGACATCAACCCTGCACTACGTTACATAGCATAACATCCCCTCGACCGTTACAAATAACTCGATTATAATTACAGCGGAAGGAAACGGCAGAGCTGCGATCGAGATCCGATACATATCATTTGCATTGGATTAACATAAATATTTACGTCTCCTTACCCGTCCTCCCTTATGTATGTCTGTCTGCTTAGTTGCAGAAGACCCTGTGTGCAAGGGCGTGAAGTATTATATATCGGCTGTTAATTCTGCCAATGAATATGCACATGATACAATAAAAAGATCGTTTTTTAATAAAAAATAAAATCTATACTATGAATAATTTGTCGATATAATTCTACACAGTCTTACAAACTTGTCAAAAACACAGTTTATACCAACTAATTCTTCAAGAATGGTATCGTTTTATTCTCTGAAAGCTCAAAGCTTTCGATCTTGTCTAAAGCCTTCGGTTCTGAAAATAATTTAATAACTATTAAATAAAATCAAAATTTTGTATAAATAGCATTGTTTGTAACCGGGCCTGATCATAAATATATGTCGACAATAGTAATAAACATTTTTTTTTACTATTTTCATATGTATAAAAATGAAAGCTTCTTTGAATTGTTACAACTTTGTACGATTCCACATGTTTTTTCCCTCACTAACGATCCCGGTTTCGTTTTTCGGCATCATCAGGCATTCTATCACACGTTGCAACAGAACTGACTTTTGTATAAATATATTTGTTGCAATTTGACAATTCTGAGACAGTTTTGTTGTTTCCGTGCGATAGAATGCCGAAAGATGCTAAAAAGCGAAACCTGGGTCATGAGTGACAAAACTTGGGTATCGCACAAAGTTTTAACAAGTCGATATCATAAATTAAATGAATGCTTCTTTGTTTCAAACAGGAATTTTTAAAACTTTTAACGATTCCACATGTCTTGTTAGTATCCGAGATCCGCCTTTCGACATCTTCTCCAAAAAATTTAATTCTAAGACACAAACATTTTAAATAATAAAAAAACATTTTTAATTCTTATTTGCACAATATATTTTTTGATAATTTTGAAAATTTTCAGGAAACCATACAATATTAATACAAATAATCTTATCAAATAATCACTTATTAATAATTTCTAAACAAAATTAAGGTGAAAAATTATCGATATGTGATTGTAATCATTTCATTTTCAAACTAATTAACATTTTTTGTATCAATATTGTATGGTTTCCTGTGAATTGTTTCTTAGTTCTTTAACCCATGGTTTTTCATCCCCGCTACCTGTAACTCAAATGTTTTGTATGAATAGACTTTTTTGTGATTTGTATTATTATATCAGTTGATAATGCTCGTGATGAGCGGAACAGGTCCTGATCAAAAAATATGTTGCGGAAATAAGTATTAAAAAATGTGTTTTTATTATTTTAAAATATCAGCATTTCCATCAAGAAGTTGTAACGCATTCCAGGTAATTTTTGTAGAAATAAAAAACGTTGCTATTTTTTCACCGTGTTAAAATACAACACTTTTTTATTAAAAAGTGACGATAAACACCTCAAAAATAGTAGCGAGGAACGGTTCATATAATACCTACTTCAAAAAGTAACGTCGTTTGTAATAACTTCTCACATAATGAAACCTGAAAAAGCTTCTAGAGTAATCTAAAAATAAAAGCAACCTGAATTGCATGAGTAAATAGGTGGTAATTAAAACGTGAGGTACTTTATTTTCTAAGTTATTCAAACCCTTTCAAGAGTCATCGTGTGTCGGTGGCGCGCGTGACTAGGTCGTCGAAATTCGCGTGATCAAATAGGTCAAGAAGTTCTAGAAATCTGGTACTTAGCACCACGCTGAACAGTAAAAACCCGTGGTACAATGGTCTCAAGGTAGGTAGATGATGGAAAAAATAGAAAAATGCTGCTCACGGTGCGTACGCGTGATGCAACAATTGAACAAAGTTATGTTTACTCAGGTTTTATAGCATCATTTTTCTATGGGAAAATGTGATTAACCCTCTAATGGGTTATTATGTTATTTTGATTATTTATGTCTTAATTGAATTGGTACAATTTTGTACGATTCTACATGTTTTGTAACTAACGACCCGTATGCAACAGAACTGACAGTGGCTTAAGTGACAAAACATTTGGAATCGTACAAAGTTGTAACAATTCAAATTTGATATTGAAATTCCATCAAGCAACTGAAGTATATATCATAAATTATTTATGTCTTAATACGTAATAAGAAAATATCGGTTCTGTTAAGGAAAACGGTTATTACTGCTGTTTTTTAAATATATTTAATTTGTTTCCCTAATTTTACATCCCTTGATGTGGCCAATTATGAAAGTTGTAAATTTATTCGTGACAAGTTTCTCAGATTGAATTCCCTTTACAGAGCAATAATATAAACAGCAGTTAAAACCAAATTTGAGTTGTTGAAACGTTGCACGATTCCATATATCTTGTACAACCCGGGTTTTGCCTTTTGCCATCTTCAAGCATTATGTCACATAGTTGCAACAGAGCTGACAATATAAATTTGGATTGTACTCAAATATTAATTTTCCTATATTGCGTCACCTGATGTTTCATTACCACCGTTACCCACCAATTTGAAATAAGTTAAATTTTCAAATTGCATATTAATTATTTCTACAAGAAATAATAATCAAATTTACTATATATATTATTTCAGTCGACATCATAAATATGCAGTTATAACCGTTTGCCATCACAGTACCAATCTGTCTAACATATAATCCGTATTTTTTTTAAATTTGAACGAAGCATTCGGGGGTTCTCAAGTTAATTGTTTTTTAATGAAATATAAATTTATCAGCTACAAACAGTTGTTTTCATTATATCATATATAATAATGTAAGCAAAGTGTGACTCAAAATGATATGTCGATGGTAACAGTAATATAAGCTAGTATATATCTTAACAAAGATGACATAAACAACACGGTGAAAAAATGGCGATGTATTTCAGTTCTACATAATTTTGTCGCATTAAATACATTGCTATTTTTTCACTGTGTTATAATGAAGTTTTACTAAGTGAATTGCAATGACATAAATACATCAGAAAATTATGTCAATACAGCTATTATAGTAATATAGTACTCATTAAGAATTTGTATTGGCTAGATAACGGTTAAGGAATATTCAAATCCTGAATACTAAACAAAACAAATACAATAATATACAATAATCAAATTGTTTAAAGGTGTTCACTGTCATTTCTTGGTTGAAAGATATGACATTTCAAATGATTAAAACACATTTCCAGAATATATTCGACTCTATTATAGATTTTTTTTTAAATTTGGGGAATAATTATGATAATGGTGAGATATTATATAATCAATTAAAAAAAAACAATTGGGCAGAAAATTGTATTATATTTCTGAAAGATTTTGTTGTTTTTTTCAATATAATAAATAACATAAATCTACTGGTAAAGTGAATATGATTTTTGAAATGCATTATTATTTAAAATACAAACAAAAGATTTTGAAAAGGTTTTTGATTTTAAGGAAAATTGTATTTTAAAGGGTTAAACAATTTACCGTGTAATTTACGCACTTTTGTATCAATGAATATAAACATTAGCTCGTTATATTCCAAGTAAACGCAACGCAATGTCGTTTTTTGCATCGAAGTAACTTTTTGTATGAAAATAGCTAATAACTAAGAGTATATCAAATAATGTGTGTATTTTTTTTTTTGCAATTTTTATGCAAAGATATATGCGTTTCACCAATACTTTAATAATGTTATAATGCTAATTAACTATTACATCTTTCTCCTTGTGTCCGATATAATCAGGGATCTTAAGAAATAAGAAACATCAATGCTTAAAAAGTATCGGTTGGCCTTTCACTGGTTCGAGTGACAGCATAAACGACGTTTTTTATCAATCTATGTCAGGGATTCTGTTTAAAAAGTCATCAGTATCTTCCTTATAATACTAAAATAAAGAGTAGCCAAAACTATTTATAAACAACTAGGTATATCCAACCAATATCTATTCAATCGCTTCTTTCTTTAACAAAATATATTGATCAATTGAATAAAATCTACTTAAAATATATCCATTAATAGAATAAATCCTTCACTCGTTACGAATGGATATGGATTTAAAATAATTACCAATTTGCATGATTTTTTTTCCATGTAACGTTAATAATTGATCGAGTTTATGATACCGACTGAACGTGCTTGATAAACTTCAATATGGCATTTAAATCGTTGAAATTTTGCAAAAAGGTGAAATTCGGGTAGTTAGTCACAAAACATGTAGAATCGAACAAAATTTCAGCTACTCGTATACAATATAAAATACACGATAAGCCATATGATGTAAGAGTAATATATGGGTCATAAATGATAAAACATATGAAATCGTACGAATTTTGAACAATTAAAAATTGATTAAGTATTTTTTGACGTGAATTAAACTCTTGCTTCTCTTGTTTGACCAGGTGCGCTCCCTATGTGAAGCATATGGGTCTTTCCATAATTTTCTGCTACTCTCTGAATTACTTTATTCAATCCTATAATTTAACATTTATGTATTATTAATGATTTTTTAAATAAAAATATAAAAGAGTAAATGGTATAAAACATGCAAACATGAAAGTCTTCTTCATATATCATGATTCACTATTGCAATACAGTATAGTATTTTCTAACTTTTACATTCAATTTACTTTTCAAAAAATGTTAGCTTTAAGCCTAATGTTTTTATTAAATATATGTTTGTAGTTAAAAGAAAAAAAATCCGCTTCGTATAATATATACCTGGCACGCAAAATTGTACCTTTATAATATAATCTTGATATCATAAAACTATGACAAAGAAATATTATACTTGATAGGTAGGTGGTGCATTTGTTAAAGTTGAATGCATGAGAACTAAACGTGGTTATTAAGGGCGACCATTATCATTGTCTCAAGCTTTGTTAGTCATTGTTTTTTTTTTTAATTTAACAGTTGAAGTTATAATTATCTGTTATCTACGACAGAAGTTAAGAATAGATATGATTTGAATGGTCGTAAGTTATATTAAAAAAAAATTGACGAGCTAGTGGATACAATTATAATATATTTACGTCGTGATATCGCGATAATTTAAGAAATAACTATATCACATTCTAGCTATTCTACATTTAATAGCATCAAAATTTATTTTTTCCTGCAATCGGTAATCTAAAAAGCTCCTTGTCATGTTGGTAAAAGCTTATTTGGATTATCGTGGCTTATTTTAAATTGTATCAGATATCCACAAAAATGTTAAAATATAACTGTCCTAGAGTAGTGTAGTGGTCTAACGTTATTGTCTTCTTAAAGACCTCTTCTTAGTGAAATCATATCCCAGCACATTTTAATCATATTTAATAACATTGCTATCAATTAAAGTATTATTGTTGCTTATATTTTACTCATGAAAATACGTTTTATTAGAAAATTTCAACGGATATTTATATATAATTTATATTATCGACTGATTGGGGCGTTTGGTGGAATTTCAGTATCGAATTTGAATACATACTCAATATCACTATTCGCTTAAAAATGGATTAAGCAATTTAGTAACAGTTTTAAATAAAATCTCTAAATTTGCTTTGAGAGTTGAGAGTCAGAATGATCCAAATTGAAAGATGTCGTAATTTAATTCAATTTACGTAACATGGTGAAAAAATAGCTATGAATTTTAGTTCTAGCTAGTTATAGCTATTTCGGCTCACGCCATCGTCAGAACTCAGAACAGAATCGTCAGAATATAAATGTCAATTCAATCAATCAATTGACGCAACAATGCAAAAGAAAGCAATATTTAAGAAGGTTTACTATTCGTCAGTATTTCAGCAAAGTGATAATAAGGTCAATTAAAAGATTATTATTTTTTCGATTAAAAAACAAAATTTCGTAAGTGGCATGAAGGTTCACAGGAGTAGAGAGGCCGCAGTGTGACGTAACATGATTATAGTGACAGTTTTACCACGGCGAAAAAAAATACCGTACGAACATTTATTATTTTAATATTAAGTCCATTTGAATTTAAATACAGGGTGTCTGATATGCTTCGGCCGTAAAAAGATCGAGTGGCCCGATAAGATGGCACGTTTGAACACCGTGCACCTGTAAATAACCTGACAGCTTGCGTCTTTCTTTCTACGGATCTTATAATTTTTATACTCCTGTATTGTTTTAGAAAAATGCTATTAATCAATACGATAGCTTCACTTTAATATCAAACTAAATTAATTTATCATAAAATACATAACTAAATAATCTCTTCATTTGAATGTTATCAATTGCATTTGTATACTACCAGATGTTCAGCAACCTTGAAGTGTTTACATATCATATTTTCAAATAGATAGTAATCAAAAAGTTTTCTGCAAAGATTTTTTTTTCATGAATAAAATAGTTTAATATATATCACATAGTAATGCTAGGTTACTAAACTATGTAGAAGAAGTGTAAGAAGAATGAAGATCTAGTAAAAAAAACGAGCCAATTCGTTTAAGTAATTTTTAGTACTCTCATAATTCAGTAGCATTTTCTTCCTCTCCAAAAAGATAGGCTGAGTTTTCTATAACTATACTACAGTAAAAATAAAAGCGCTTCGTTAGATTGGTTGATGGACAGCGAATTAAAACAAATAAACTACAAATTGTTTTATATCAATTCTACTTATTATATGAAGATCGGAACACGTTTCGTTTGTTGCGAGACTTATCATTGTAATACGGTGAAAAAATGAAATTCCACCAATTTTAATTCCAATTCAATCAATAATACATTAATATTGTATTTCGATTCGGGAGTTACTTTGTGAAAGCTCCTTGAGTAAAAATTGATAACTTAATTATTCCAGTTTGTGTCACTAGATATGACTCGTGTTTCGTTTGTTTGAGAATCATCTTCAGATTAAATCTCCACGGAGTCATTCAGATAGAATTCGGTGTAACAAAATAAACAGTGTATATACAAATATTTTCCTAAGGTCACAAAGGGTGTTGTGTTAAAATAATAAAACAAAAGACATGGTAATTTTTTTACAGCTTTATATTCTTAAAATAAGAATTAGTTTCGATCAACGTGAGCACCATCAAATGATACAAATCGACTTAAAATAGGGCTTTTTTTTCAAATAATAAAAGCACATTTTTTAGTATTATTTCAACAATATGTTTTATGATTTAAACTGGTTTCGCTCATTGTGAGTATTATCAACTAATAGAACACAATTAAAAACAAGCTTGATAATACTATATTTTGAGTTAAAAGCTATCAGGTATACCAAAGCAAATATTTCAAAATAAAATTCAAATAATATGATACAATATTACATTTTTTTTTTTAATTAAATTGAATTTTATATTAAAATTTACTTCCACAAAGTTACCGCCGAAACCATCGAAAATAATACAATATTCTTACATGTGAGTGAAGTAAACTTTCTTAAAAATGAAATGTTTATTAAGTCTTGGTAATAATTTTCAAACAAAAAAATACAAATCGATAATCCATTAAAAGTTCAGAAACAATCGTGAATGATTCATTAGCAAGAGTGCCGAATGAGAATTTTTATAATCTAAATACTTCATTTGAATATTATATATATATAGTCTGATATCTTGCAAATTGTTTTCTTAATTCATAAACCTTTGGTTTTGTATACATGATTACTATTAACTGAGAATTAGGTTTGCTTTTAATTTATGTACTATCAGATGATAATTCTTACGATGAACGATACCGGTCTTGATCATAAAATATATTTTGAAAAGAGTACTCAAATGTGTTTTTATTTTTTATAATACCCAGGAATAGAAAACCAAAGGTTTAGAAACTAAGAAAAAATAAATAAAATGTGAATGGTACAAGAATATACGTTTTTTTTCAACAAATGATCAATCAAGTCAAATCAAATCATCAATCAATAATCAAATCAGACTAAGCTGGATCAAATAAGACTAAGCTAGATGTATTTTAAAATGTTTGGTTGGAACTAACTACCTTGTTATCATATAATATTAGGAGTTCTACTAAATAAGTTTGCATGCTTTTGATTAAAACATAGTGAAATCATCAATGAAGATTTATTTAAATAATTAATCATTGATCGAATGTGAGTTTACGTATTCATAATACGTAAAATTTTCGGTTCATACATTTGTTATAAACTAAAAATGGATTAGCGGTTTTTTTGTAGTGGTGAATCCACTTCTAAAGATTTTTTTAGTGAGCGATAAAGCTATTTAAATCTTCATTTCCGCAGTAATAACCGTGTTGGGAATAATCGTTGGATTCGCCAGGTGTAATAAACTGGGGTCCCGTGCGTCTCGGTAGACGAAGGGCCCAGGGGCGACCCTTACCGTGCACCTTGCACCAATTTGACGGCGTGGCGGCAACAGCGACTCGGTTACGCTTTCGGTATGTGTAATTTTGTAATAACGTCGCCGCACTTAACTCGTGCGTTTTATTATTAACGGAAATAAATCGTTATCAGGTTAATTCCCTCGAAAATATTACCTTTCTCCACTGGCACAATCGCATTTTTCGTGTAGGATATTTTGTATACATATCTTGTTACATACACATAAATAGTAAAAAAAAAATAATATTAAAAAAGCCTAGCATTGATTTATTAGCAAAAATTTTAATTTATAACTTCGTTATCTCACGTTATATTTTATTAGATTCGACACGTGTTTCGCATCTTTGAGATGCAACTTCTGACCAATTGTTTATGAGTTACTAACACTAAGAGATCTCCACCTATAATCACTACATATTAATTTGTGAATGAAAATTTTACGCGAACTAATATTATTATTTTTTTGACTTTAAGCCATTTCCTAAGTTCAGTAAAATGGGAATACTCCCAACTCTTTAAATAGTTAAAATGACGTAATATGGCTACACATTGATAAACGAAATTCGTGTCACATAATCTAACACACCAAGTCTAATTGTAAAGTTTTTAATCATAGTTTATATGTGAAATCAATTTCTTTATACCTACAGCCGAGTCTATCAAAAATATGACAATGTATCGATATCATAAGCATTTTATGTGATATGACACGTTAAAAAGCAAACATCGATAAAAACCTTTGATAAAAAACAAACATAAGGCACGTATAAATATACAATTTTATAATTAATGTTATACAATATTCAATGAAAAAAAATAGGATAAAGATATAATGTTCAGAAACTAATGAGTATAATATTTGCAATCATATCAATTTTTGATATCTTAAATTTTATTTTGCATTATGTAAGAATACATTTTTAATGAAAAAAAAAATCGACGGATACGGTTTTAGATATGTTTCACGGAAAACGTAAACTATCGTATTTTAAATCAATAGTTAAATACTTTATAACAATTATGATATTAAAAAAAATATTCGTTGAGCATAAAAATCTCAGTCATTTACTACTCATGTTTACAATGAATACATCGGTTTTTGCTTTTAAGCGCATTATGTATAATTTATTGAAAAACTGATATTATAACGAACTATTTTTATTAAGGTCTAATAATATCACCAAAATTCGTCTAAAAAGATAAAAATATTTTTATTAGAAGAAAATTAACTTAAATACCGTTCTTCAAAATCGCTGTCATAGCAACCACAACTTAGTAGTGGTCATCAAATATATTAAACTTAATTGCGCGAAGAAATTTTGTTTACTTACTTTTTTCCTAAGCCCATTGAAAAACTACCACTCCCTTTTTTATTTTATTATATATTTATTACCGACATACAATGAACGCATTTTGATTTGTTCCCCATTTTTCATCATTCGGTAGGTCTGGGCTGTCCCGCCGAGCCTCAAAATGGTCGCCGCGTCTCCTGTTTACTGCTACGCTTTCCACATGACCAGTAAACCATGACGCGGTCCACGCACTCTCAACAAAATGGCGATGGACTAACTGCCTGACGTGCCAATGTTGTTGTTGTGTTATGTGAACACGCCATTGTCATACACAACTCACCGATGCGTCGTTTTCTATGCATATCTACATGATACAATGTAACACAATATCGAAAATTTTGGTGAAATATTGTACCAGAATCCTCAACATTCTCTGAACATAAATTTGGAACCAATAATCAAAAGATAACGGGGATTTCAAGGATAAAATTGCAAATTATTTACCCTAGATTATGTATAATCGGGAAATAAACTAAATATTCCAGTCGTAAAATAATTTTGTAAGATTATTGGTAGGGACGTCATTTCCGCTTTTTCCATTTGATGGTTAATGTTTTCAATGTGCTATTTTTACTTTGTCTAACATGTTGACACAATTTATGATAACGACTGAAGGGGCCCGATGAAATTTCAATGTCAAACGTGAATTGTTTAAGCTTTGTTCGTTTCCACATATTTTGTTACTCCCGATTCAGTTTTCATCTTTCAACATCTTCAGACATTCTATGTTTAGAAAACAATGCATTTTTATTGACCACCTAAACACTAATTTAAAAAAAATTAAAGTAAAGTACTTAGGATTCATCGCTATTTGTTTAAAATTATCGAGTTCTGCGTGACATAAAAAGCTACGTGGATTTATTTTCTATTATTTTATATGGTTTTATAAGTTATTTGTTATTCAGTACTGCGAGAAATTATTTAAAGTAAATGCGTGTATTTTTTTTATCGATTTGGACAAAGTGTAGACTATTTTTTTTTGCTTTCCATCACTTCAATGAATGAACCAACGAAGCGATTGTATTACATGCCTATAATGAGTCAAGTATGTAATGTAGACGCGAGAGTTATTTGTTATTTAATTACATATAAACTCTTGTATCGAGTAGATAATGCATTACTCCAAGGTGACTGCGCATGTGAATTTTGTATCGAGTTTAGTAGCATTTTTTGTTTCGTAATGTGCGATGTGTTGCTGTCACAGTAATGCATGTACTTGGCTATTATTCTAGTGTTACGCACCAAACGTATGATTTTTTATGACAATCTTTTGCAAGGCATTATTTCTTATAACAAGAAAATGTGGAAAATATACACGCAATGATAAACAAATATGTCCATATACGGTATTTAAAATGCGTGCTTTGTTATTTTTGCATCCTGTTTTTCCCAAGCTTATTCGATGCACATTAAACAATTCCCTGACTTTGTAGATAGATTACTCAAAAAAATACATGAAAAATTATCTCATATTAGTATTTTTTCTGTCAAATTTCTAACTACTGAAATGAGCCGTCTTAGATTTTATAATTGTAAAGATAGATGTGAATTAAAAAGGTGGTTGACATTTGTTTATCTTTCCACCCAGTAAATTTGACCGTAAAAATATGTAAGAGAGAGATTGAGATATGGCCAGTCAAAATGATATGTTGCAGCAATTACCATCTTTTCAATTCTCAATTTCCCGTACTAATGTAAAAATTATGATATTTTTTAATTATTTGTGTTTAATACTTAATAATTAATTAGGTAGTGAAGTCAGTTGTGATTTTTTAAAAAGTACGATACAAATTAAAAGAAAAATTCGAAATCATAATTACACTTTATCAAAAGTCAATTTATGATATCGACTGAAGGTGCTTGGTGGAGTTTCGATGTCAAATTTGAACTGTTGATACTCTGTATGATTTCTCATATTTTGTCACAAACGACGCTGGTTTCACTTTTAGGCAAATTCAGGCATTCTATTAATCTGTTCCGTCCATGTGATAGAATGCATGAAGATGCCGAAAGTCGAGACACAGGTCGTTGGTAACAAAACATGTGGAATCGTAAAAAGTTATAACAATTTAAATTTTATTAGAAATTGTCAAAAATAGTCCATTAAAATAAAAAGCATCTACCTGTAAAATAAATGTTCTAATTCTATGGTACGTAACTGATCTTTAATAGGTTTGAATTAATGAATGACGGCTGTCTTCTGTACTGAACTGTTGCGTTTAATCATCATCGTACCTATCTGTCCTTAAGATGATGGTAAAATAACCTCTTAAGTATGAATTTATTCGCATCCCATAAAATCTTGCTATGTAGGAATTTCAATTTTTACGTAACGATGCTGATATTTTAATATATATAAAAAAGTAAACCGTTTTTCTTGATGTTACTTACATATAAAGTTGTCGGATTTTTTTTAAAATTTCCACATGTCTATACCACTTTTTTCTATATTCATTTTTAAGGCAATTTGTTATTAAAGTAAGCAGTCGAACGATTTTTTTATTCCTTAACTAAATTTAATTTAAATTGCTGAAACTTTGTACGATTCCACATGTTTTGTTTTTCGTATTTCGGCATCCTCAGGCATTCTAACACACGGACGCAATAAAATTGACGTAAAACAAACATCTAGCATAAGTTATATAGCAGAGGAGTAAATGACAAAAGAATAACACAAACCCTAAGACTAGGATCCTACAAACAATTGAAATCACTGTCAATACTATTGATTTGATTATCATTACACTTGATTGCCCGTGATAAGTTTTATTAACACTAAATACTATTAACGACACTTCAACAAAAGGATTCGACAACAAATAATTATAAATTATTATTTAAATTCAATTGAGTGACTCTAAACTTAAAAATAACAATTTATTTCTAATTGGTGGGTTACGGTGGGAATTAAACATTGCCGCAATAAAGGAATTTAATTTATGAGATTTTCAGTCCATTGAACTTATTTCACGAAAGTGATATAACGAGAGGGAATCGGGAAGGTTATGCTGGCAAAAAAAGTTATTAAAGGTTTGAGTCGTTTTGAACGAAATATCGGTTATCGAACTCTCATAGCGGACGTATACGTGTAAATTGCGTATATATTTTTTTCAAGGAAAACATTGTTTTATAATAGTGCGCCGCATGTAACAACAACCCTTTCTTTTTGCCTCTAATTGCCTAAATAATTAAACTATGTAATACGAGTGTCCGCTATATTCACCGAGGTCTCATGGATTGGTCAACTATTTTTGTCCGACACGCTTCGCTTATTTTGACGTGTCCGTGAAAAGTCAGAGCGTGTGAAGCAACAATGACCGACACTGCATTGTTCCAGCTACGGCCTATAATATTATTATCACTATCGCGAACAAAACTATAAATCTGATTTTCATTGTAGATGAGCGATTCTTTTCACGAAAACAATAAAAAAGTCTATGATTTTACTCAAGTACGTAAGTTTGCGTTTCGTTTCTTGTTCAGGTCAGTAAAATTATACACAATTATCGATACTAAACGGACAAACGATTGTGAATTTTTAAAACTATCAAAAAATATAATATTAACTTTCTCATGCCGAAGAGTATATAAATCCTCCCCTCACTGTATAATTATCTTGATTAACTATTTTTATCAGGGCTGTGAAGTCGTTATAAAACACGACTTCAACTTAAAAAAGTTTAGTTTTATCAGGTTTTTTTTTCATATTTTCCCTATGTAAATGTACATTTTATAAAGATCAACTTACCAATTCGACAAATTTTTCATTGATATATTTTTCCAAATCCTCTCATCGAAAAATGCCCTGATTTTAATATTTGTGATACAATGTATATAAACTAACGGTAATCTGAAATGAAATATTTTTATACTTTCAATGTTTTCGGCGGTAACTTTGTGGAAGTTCATTTTCATATAAAATTTAAAATAATTTTGATTATTCTACGTTTTATGCATATTGCTGAAGAAAAATAAATAAATTAGGTAGTCGGTTACACTGCAAATAATAACCAAATAAAAACTATCATAATCACATTTTTATAAATCAAAACTTTATTTTACATGATATATAACATTTAATGATGTAGTTAGAGTACGCGTGGATTTCACCATGTAAAAATGCTGACATTCACTACAGTGTTGTCTATAAATGCCGGATTTATTTCTGAAATAAACATTATTTTTGCTATAAATGAATAATTAACTTTATTAAATATGAATTGTCACTCTCTCAATTGAACGTTAAGCAATTATAAAAAATGTTGTCGTCAATGTCTAGAACTGTCAATGTTCCCCTAATATGTTATTTTATAAAATGATAAGGATGATTTATATGAGTTAAAAGAAACCTAAAAATATTTAGTAGTAAAGTGTTTCAAGTCGAATTGTTATATTGATATTCAATCGATATTTTATGTTCGATTCTCAGCTTACACATTTCAATTGGTTCTGTTAAATTGTTTGTCGTAGGTTACTCATCACGAAATGGCCTTTATCGAAATATTCACACAGAAATGCACTAGCAGGCCGCGACTGGTCGCATTTTCGAACAGACTGCGCCCTATAACGAGATTAAAATCTAAATGGATTTTATATTGAATTGAATGCGTCGCAACCAGCTATGCTCCGTTGGGGTATGAGGGTATACATCCAATGCCAGAGCACTCACTGGCTAGAAATAGAAAGCTGTTTTAACTACCTGTAGGTGAAAATTAATCGGCTTTCGTGTGCTATGCGCGCTAATTAATACACGAGGCAATATTTCAAAGCCTCCGCCGAATTATATTTGAACAAATATGGAACTATATCGTGAACTGTGATTTATTATACATTTGAGTTATTTTCGAATGTCATAAAGCATAAAAGTTGGGTGACATTTTACGAATAATGAGAGCTTTCGTATTAAATATTTATAAAACATTTTTTTTTACTAATCACAAATTAACTCTCACTTTGAGAAATACATAAATCAATTAGCAACATTCAATATTTTATTATCACAATATATAACTAGGATTGATTGAATTGGCATTGACTTGTTAGAACTCCATTATAACACGGTGAAAAAATAGCAATGTATTTTACTTCTACAAAATTTTGTATGATATAGTTGAAATGATATTTCTGACAATTGCGTGAGCCGAAAGAGCTATCATATATATCTTTAAAAAAATTGTAGAACTGAAATGCATTGCTATTTTTTCACCGTGTGATAAAACTGGGATGTTAAAACAGAAGAGAAGGTGTATTGTGTAACTTTTCTATAACACAATATATAGATAAGTAAATGTACGTTTAAAAATAGTTCTGACAAAGGCGTAAGCCGAAATAGCTATCAACTATATACCTTATATTTTTTGTAGAACAAAAATTCATAGCTATTTTTTCACCACGTTATAATGAAGCTCTACCAAACAAGTTTAAACCCTTGCAACTGGTCTGATTATTGTTTTTTTTATTTATTTTTAAAATTTTGGTTTTTTTATTAAAAAATAATAAGCAAAAAATATGCGATTTTAATATATAACAGATAGCCTCTTTTTTGTCGCTAATAACATTTCATTGACACCACAAAAATAATATCACGTCAAATGGATTCTGAAATCTAAAATGCATGCTATGCAAATGCATTAATTAGATGTTATCACAATGTAAAGGCATTTAATTATATTTTGAATAGACCAGTGAGGCAGTGAGTGGCATATAGGTCTGGATATCTGCTAATTCCCATCTGATTGTACTTCCGGGTGGATGGATAGCGGAAATAGTACATAGCGATTGTGACATAAGCGGAAATGCATAACAATATCAACCATCAATCTAAATTCTACATGCACTTCACACAGTTACCCGTAAAAGGTTACATATATGGTTATCGGCCACCCATGAGTGATGGACCACTTAGCAGTAAACGCAATAAGAAGGTGTTTGTGGCTATTTCTTCCTATATATCACCTACAACAACATATTATATAAATCAGTGTTTGCTTTATTTTTTGATAATCATAACACCCTGGAATCAGCTTTTTAACAATCTAGTTCAGTGGTTATCATGTAAAAATTTACTACAGTAAGAGTCATATGGAAATTTCTTGTTGCCATACCAGTAAAAATTAATTTGATAAAGAAAACACATTTGTTTAATTTTAAATAATAAAAACACATTTTTTAGTACTTATTTCCACAATATATTTTTTAATCAGGACCGGTTTAGCATTATCAACTGAAAAAAAGAAGAAAAAAATGTGTTTTTATTATTTAAAATATCATGCCTTTCCATCAAGAAGTGACAGTTAACACCTTAAAAGTGACATTTGTTCAATGTCAATTTGTACTATGAAGCTCTTCATGGCCGCAGACACTGCTCTAGTCTCTTTATTTTCTTAACTGTGAAGATTTTTTGATTACATTGGACACTTTGAGTCAGTAATTAAAAAAAATTAACTTTATTCAGACAAAAACTACTGTCTAAAACTTGATGATTAATTTTTGAAAATGGCCAAACACCGTTCTAAATGACATTTTTTGTAATCATTATCATTTAGTATTATGAAATACGAAAATCAACAGGTACAAAAACTAACATATTATATATTATTAAATATAGTAAAAGTGTTTCAATATAATCTTATGAATAAGCTTGTTATTATATCAAAGCCAACCATACCCTAAATAGCCAATCACTATAATTGTCACCCTATTCAAACTTGTTTATCAAATAATTTTGCTGCTTATACAATATTTACAGGGATGAAACTTTATCAAAGCTCAATTATTTGTGAGTGGATAATTAACATTCTAGATAATATAAAAGCTTTCAAACAACATTGACTATTGATTGGCGAATGATACATTATAGTTATAGAGCTATTTTTGTTCGTTCAATACTATACTATTGTCTTTTTCAGTAATTTGAAATGTCTAAATCCTATAAAAGAAATTTTCATACTATTTATCTTGTCATTAATTTAGTTTTTTTTCTCACATTTCCAAAAATCAAAGTTTGTAGAGTTTATTTTAACAAATTTTATGAAAGTTGTCTATTTTAAATACTTTTTCAATGTGATTCAGAAGATTTGATGAAGAATTATTTTAAAATGAACGTATGAACATAGTTATGATCAGACCAAACTAGCATTCAATCATATACTTTATAAATTTTGAAGAACTAATATAAGTTGCGTTTAAAATGCCAATTCAATCAATAAATTTGATTTACTTAATTTTTTTTTGAATTGTTGTAATTTTGTACTATTCCACATGTTTTGTCACATACGACCCGGGTTTCGCCCTTCGGCGTCTTCAGGTATTAATAAATTTACTTAAGTTATTTTTGATCAATGCCTTGTAAAGAAAGAAAGACTGCGTTAATGATAAAAATAGTTTCTTGTATTCTTGTCCCCCGTTATTACAAAGCCGTGCAAAAATAGTATCGAGTTTACATTTATTCGTATTATATTTGGTTCCACTTCATTGACCGTTTTGTGCGCCGACCAGGATTGATTTGCATTTTATCTGATCTGCGATCGGTAGTCCATTCTCTACACTACTGTTCCTGCTGTTCGACCACAACTTCGAACAAATTGTCTCGCTGCTCCTTGTGAAGCAGGACCTTATCTCCTCACTGCAATTTGTTTTAATTTTTCCCAGTGTCATCTGGGAAATGCAACCGAAGAGTTTTGCGATACGCTTGGGATTGTAAACAATAGTATCGTGCATTGATTTGACCGTTTTGTTTGGATTTGAATGGTCAATTGGAATATCTTAGCGCTGTACGTGACCATTTCTGTGTTTACATTGTCTAAATGGTTGACTACAGTGACAATTTTCGAATTTACGACACAGAGTGACCCTATAATATGTATAGGAGTTAAATGCAGTGTGAGGTTATGTTTAATCACAAAGAATTCTCAACTAAATTTAAGAAACCAACCGAAAATGATTTTTTTTAAATATAACAAACATGTTTTAGTCCACGATGAAAAAAATAGCAATGTATTTTAGTTCTATAAAATTTAAAAGGTCTATAGTTGATAGCTATTTCTGCTTACAGCCTCATCAGAATTATATTTAAACGTACATTAACTTATCTAAATATAGCAGTGTAAAAAAGTTACACAATACACATTCTCTTATGTTCTAAGATTCTAATTTTATATTGTGATAAATTCTTAAATGTTGCTAATTGATTTTACGTATTTCTGGAAGTGAGAGTAAATCTGAGTTTTTTTTTATTATGTGGGGTTAAGCGTAAATAGTTAATCAATATTGTACTGAGATGATTTACATTACAAAAATGCATTAATCTTCCGTAAAGGTCTGAGAAGCAGTGATAGATTTGTGTTTGTTTGTTCATTAAGTATGTCATTGGATTGCTGTTATATATATATATATATAAATTGATACAATACATTTAGCTTACGGCTTTTACTGCAAAATTTCACCTATGTATTATATATATAAGTAAAAATGTGAATGATATAGTGATGATGAAGACATAAGCCAAAATAGCATTCAACTAACCGTATAAATTTTGCGAAATTACAAATACATTGCTATTTTTTCACGGTGTTATAATGAAGTTCTACCAATTAAATGTCAATATATTCAATAAAAAATTATACCATCAAATTAGTCTGAGCAAAATGCAGATTAAAGCAAAAAATCAATACGTTCATTCAAAAAAAAAATCACAATCGATCGAAGGGCAGTTACAGCAGTGAATAACTCCTATGAGCGAATACAATTATGAGTATATTCAATTGCAAATGTGTGTCTGTTTCTCATTGTGTTTTTATAATTAATAGCAAAATAAAATTTAATGTTTAAGAAAAAAAATTTAAGTCGATATTTTGATTTTTGGAACTAATTTATCAAATTACATAAGTAGATTTTTTTAGCGAATTTTTATACGCACCACTTTCTGGAAATGTATTTTGTAAAAAAATAATTAGGCGTACGTATAACATATTTTTTTATTTGGATTCTTTCGGCATTACGGTGCCTTATTGGAAGACACCCGCCGGTTCTTTTTATTATGAGAGATGCGTCTGTCTTATCAATATTTTGTGTTGTATAAATCTTGCAAGTAATGACATATATACAACAATACTTCTTTCAATTATTGATTGATGACAACATTTTTTTGGCACACTTAATAAATTGTTTATTTTAACAAACCTACAACGAATTTTTCGTATATTTGTAGTATTAACTCGAGTGTATATAAAAATATGGTTTAGATGACAAATATAGTTGATGATTCTCACGATGAGCAAAACCGGCATAAATCATAAAATATATTGGGAAAATAGTACAGTACTAAAAGATGTGTTTTTATTATTATTTAAAAAAAGAAAAAATAGCCTGATTCGTCCCGATTGAAACTAAATCCGCTGAACTAATTTTTGAATATTTTGAATTTGGAATATCATTTCTAATGTGTATATAATAAATATTTATTTATTTCTACTTTCTGACCACAAATAATGGGATATTTATAGTAATTTATATATATTATCATACCTCGACAAAACAAAAAAAAATGTGGGAAACAGTCTCTTGGCTTGATATGATATTGTTATGTCAAAGCTTTCTAAAAATTCCTGAAAAATATGTATGTGAAATAAATATGTTGTAGTAAATAATTGTGGTATTTCAGATTTTTTATCGTATTTTATTTATTCCATTTACTGTCTCACTTCGGTGATAATGAATAATACAGTGTAGACAATTACAATTATAATTCGTAATATTAAATAACGAGCTTTTTTGGACAAATTTACGAACAATGATATTGAAGAATCTTTGCAATTTATGAACATGGCCAATCCTGCTGATATAAATGAAAATTCTTTGTGCTAAGAATAGACAAACATGTTGGCTTTGTTGTGTACAGCGGTTTCGAAAACAAGATTGTGTACGTAATAAAAGAATTTCAAACAATTGTGTTTGAGTTGACTGATAATTATATTTTCAAGTGTTGCGGTGAAAATGTCGCCGGAAGTGGGCGTGTGCGCGCGCAGCGGCGGGGGCGGGGCGCACCTGCGCGCTAGAGCGGGACAACACCAGCGCTGTGGCGGGAAGGGCAAACAAAATGGATGTCAACCGGACTCGGTCTCGCGCGCACAGATGGCGACACTGTGGACTATTTTCACCATTTGCCATCGGGTACTCATCGCGGATTGTAGTACGTACTGAATCGCTGTGATTTTCCTGATATTAATTTCTGACTGTATAGCTATTGTATTTTTCATTTTTAATTATTCAAGTTTATGTCATACTTAATTGAAACGTATTATTTTTGACATGTTGTTTATTACAAAATATATCTTGTCGAATAAAAAATGTATTAACAACTGCCAAATTCGAATGCTTCTGAAAATGTTAATTTTAACTATTTGTCATTAGACCATATATTTTTAATAACAGCTATTTTTCATGAACCTTACAAAGCAAAATATAATGCATTAAATAGCCTTTTAACAATAATTACAACAAAAAAAAAACGTTTCAAATTAATAAATTAAAACTTCCGTTCGATTGTGTTAACTGTTTGTTAATTGTTTGTAATAAAAAACTGATTTTAATGAAAAATAGTAAAAATTTTGGTCATTTAATTTTCATCCACACTTAATTGATTCTAGGAATATCCAACATTAAGATTCAATAAATTTGGATAAAAAAATTACAAAACCAAACAAAACAATTATTTAATTTATTTCGATTTAAAAATAAACTCAAATTTAATATAATAACGTAAACAATGAGTATTTTTTTCCCACAACTTTTGTCAATTATGACTCGGGTTTGCCTTTTGTAATTATCAACCATTAATTGTAATAACGGCTTGCATGAAGATTTTAGGATACAGAAAATCTAATGAAAATTTTTCATTTAATGCAATGATATATCCGAGATTATTTTATTCAATTGTTGGTATATGGTAGAGGCAGTTAGAAGTTTGAAGCTAATACCCAATAGCTAACACGCTTCTTGAGCGACAAAACTTCCATTTCTATCTTGATTTTCATTTTGATATTCACAAAAATCTTTTTCGGCACACCTTTCAAAGCGATACTACAACTTTTTTAAGCCTAATAATTTTCGACTCAAACATTTCGTCCAACATATAAAATATTTTTATTGAAATTCTAAAACTGCGCACAGAAAAAAAACTTTTTCAAATATCCATACTATTTTTTCCTTCTCCATACTTGATTTAACAAGAGAAGGCTCAGAAAAACACATGCAATAAATTTGACTTAGGCTGGATTGTCTTTAATACGATACGAAGAAAAAAAAATATTGCAACCTACTGCAATTCATATAAGTGATTTAAAATATATAATTTCGATGCAGATTTAAAGAGACCTAACCGTCGATATCTTTAATTTAACACAGTCACATAAAGAATAATCTATCCAAGAATATTCCAACAAATAATTCTACAGTGTTAGTCTCTTATTAAAGCCAAACTTATAGAGATTATCAAGAAAAAAGTGTTTTATTCTTTTACCAATATTATTTTAAATTTTTAACTATAAACACACTGTTATTTACAATCCCAAGAATCGATACGTCGACAATCAGTTGATTAAAATGACGATAAATATTCATGTATATATTCCTTCCAGATGTTCAATACAACATTATGTGAACGATTCCTGTAGTAATATAATATAATATTATACTTATGAATAATAAATTGGTTTATTAGATAGATAGAAGTATTGGTTGTGACAGTATTTTAAATTTTTGCAGCCTATTATTAGACTGTATTCCAGTCTTAATTATCTCAACAATCTTTCTCTGTTGGAGTTTTTTCCAAATGTACTTCTCTTTTGTTTAATTCTAAAAAACAGTCTTACAGGGTGGATTCAAAATGTACAATATACAGAACAATGCGTATAGCGTCGTGCCACCGAAATCGTATACAAATCTAAAGCTATAATATGACGTAATCGATTACCTTTCAAATATCAACTAGAAGCGTTCACAGAAAATAATGAATTAGTTATTATTTTTTAATTAATTCTACTTAAAATTTTAGTGTTAAGTTTTTTTTTTGGTTAATTTATGACAGTGGTAAATTATATAATATTTAAGAGAGTACGTCAGTAGTTTAACTGTAAATAAAATTAATTATGTGTTTTATATGAAGATGAATTGAATTAAATATTTCGTGTTGATAATAATAGCCAATTAGAAGAAAAAAATGTAAAATATTTTCACAATGTTTTAAAGATTATGTTACCATTGGTAAAGTGTTTGCGAACCGCAAGTAGTATGGAGTGAGTGTACGGGACTGAAAGTGAAGCCAGGGCGCGACTTTAATCCGAAAGCATTAACGCGCATTATTTGGGGGGCACGGGGGTGTTGAGTAGGGTGGGGGGCGTCGGCTCTGCTACGAAAGTTTCCTCGAGACTTTGCCAAAGTAAAATATATGATTCCACGGAAGCTGCAGATATTACACGCAGGTATAGGTACTTACTTAGTAACTTACCTATGCACAACTTACTAATAAAAATATTCGTACTGAAACGTTTGAAAAACGGGCTTTCAAAGCTTGCGGGCCAACTTCTTTTATATATTATTCAAGTTGTAAGGATAGAGCTTTTTCAACAGCGCGGCTCGACGTGTTATTGCAAATGGGAAACATTTGAGCGCTTACTAGTTGATGACGAGCATTTTGACTATATATACATTCTACTAAACGTCACAGCTATTTATGATTTTTACGCTCTTCAGCAACAACGTGTGTATTTTATATTTATTGATTCAATTGACAGAATTCCATTACTACACGGTGAAATTATTGACAATATAATAAATAAAAATTTAATAATAGTCAGTTGATAATGCTCGTGACGAGCGAAACTGACTTTGATTTAATTAGATACTTTTCTTTAAAAAAGTGACAAAAAAATGAACTAATTATCATTTTGTTTTCTTTGCGTATAAATAATAACTAAAATTATGTATAGGTCTATTGATACTATAATATATGAAAGAAAATATTTTTGACAATTATTCTTGTAACGTGTTTGCGGAATACGGTGAAAAATAGTAAGATATTATAATTTTGCAAAATTTATAAAATATGCAGTTGATATCTATTTTGAATTACGCTCTCATTAAAACTATGCTTAAATTTAAATTTACTTATCTATATATAGCGGTAGAGAAAAGATATGCAATACAACTTCTCTTCTATTCTAACATTCTTGTTTTATATTGTGTTAATAACTTCTTAAATTTTAATGCGGGTTTTTTTTATTGCGTGGGAATAAACATAGATAGCAAATATAATATATATTGTACTTTGTTGATTTATTTAAAAACTTTAGTCACTTTTTGTTGGAACAAAATGCTATTTAAATAATAAAACACATTTTTATTACTATTTTCATTAAATATTTTATGATCAGGACTGGTTTCGCTCCCCGCGAGCTTTATAAACTGGTAGGATAGATATTATAAACAAGCCTATTATACAAAATTTGGAGATAATCTTTAGCAGGTATAAAAAATTTATGATTCTAGAATTGTTTTCTTTGTTCATAAAGTTATGTTTTATAAACAGATCTTGAAATGATAAACATAGTTTGAGTATTTTTATACAATAATTTTGATTGAAGCATTCTTTTCTGACCAGTTTCGGGCATTGATTATAGAGTAATTCTAGTTCACCACTACTATTTGCAGTTCTAGCGTTAATTAAAAAAAATGACAATTTTATTTTATGAGTTTTATTAGGAGAAAAAATTCTAATGCTTAAAAAAGGCGTGCAAGAAATATGAATATTACGTCAAAAAGTAATAAATATTTTACAAATATAATTATGTGCGTATTTATGAAACAGTTTTATGATTTTACCAACCAGTTTGTGATATCATACCTAACAACCAAAGCTTAAGTTTCTGATTATTCGAATGAACTTAAAGCCTCTCCATTGTTACGGTATCTCGAGACTAAGAAGCTTTTTTGGTAAAGACGTAAGCTTTCAAAAGTTTACCACATAGATTTATAGGTAAGTACATTAGTCGGTACGCTCTCTAGCTGCTTTCTGCCTGTACTTACCTCACTTGCCTCTATATACAGGTACACAGGTATTCTAGTCGACAGCGTTATTATTTATGAATTTTTCGGGATTCGTTTTTGTTTTCTTTTTTATTCAAAATGAAATATTTTAATTCATACCTTGGACATGCGGGCTTAAATTAAAAGATAAATTAGGGAAAGTAAGCAATATTTTTTCATATGAAAAATGATTGTTATATTACACGGTGTAAAAATAGCAATGTATTTTAGTTCTACATAATTACATTTAAAAAATAAAATAAAATTGTACGAATATATTATACATTGCTATTTTTTCACTGTGTTATAATGGAGTTCTACCAAGTAAATGAAAATATATTCACTTTTAAAGTGTTAACTGTCACTTCTTGATGGAAAGGCATGATATTTTAAATAATAAAAACATTTTTTTAGTACTTAATTCCACAATATATTTTTTGATCAGGACCGGTTTATAAGTACATTATCAATTGAATAGTTGATAATGCTCGCGATGAGCGAAACCGGTCGTGATCAAAAAATACATTGTGGAAATAAATACTAAAAATGTTTTTTTAATAAAAAAAAGACAATAAATTGTTATATTAGTAAATATTTATGAAATTTCCATTCCTAAAATCGACTCTCAAATATATTCTTGGGATAACTGCTGTAAATTCTACCCAAATATTTATTTGTGATGTTTCTTGTCTGAAAATGTAACTAAAATTTTGTATTTAATTTGAATCTTGCAAACTATAAACAATTCCACAAGTTTTGGTTTTGTATATTTACGATGCGAACTCTTTATTGATTGTCAGATCTATTGAATCCGTATGATAGAATGCTGGAAGCTGTAAAAATGTACAAAGTTTTAACAATTGAAAATTTATATTGAAATACCATCAGGCACTCTCAGCCGATATCTTTTAATTTCATAGTGAACAAAATCTTCAAAACCTTGATATATAAAGCGATGTCATTTCACATATGTGTGTATCTTCGTTAGGCATTAATTTTATTCTTTTACACTAATCATAAAATATTGTCAGTGGTCAGAATTGCAATGTCAAATAAAACTTAATTTTCCCATGAATTATACTACGGGAGCTTTTATGTATCCGAACTGACAAAAAACCATTGATAAACTTGCTTCATAATCTCCGCAAGGAAGATATGATCGCAGATCGCAGGTCAGTTTGATGGTTCTGTTTTAAAGGTAGTAAATATACACGTTCGAGGATATCGTAAGATTGATGGTCTCTTTACGCGGTTTACGGTATAGTAAAAAGTTTACGATAAAATACACCCTGTCAACTCACGCCGTATTACCTTAGCGCCGGTCGTTCGTCGTTCACCATTCGGTTGCTCGCCTTACTTTTCTCTATTACTGAGATGTTATTAAGTTAAGGTTCGTCCAAATGAACAAAATAATTTGATATCCATCAATATTGCTTCAGATTTTTGTAATATATACAATAGCAATGTTTTGCGAAATTCGAATATTATATTTCAACTGTCGCAACTATTTATGATATCGACTGAAGATGCTTGATGAAACTTTAATATCAAATTTGTACGATTCCACATGTTTTGTCACTAGCAACCCGGGTTTCGCCTTTCGGTATCTTCAGGCATTCGCCAGTTCTGTCGCATCCGTGTGATAGAATGCCTGAAGATGCCGAAAGGCGAAACCCGGGTCGTTAGTGACAAAACATGTGGAATCGTACAAAGTTGTAACAATTCAAATTTGTTGAAACTATATTGATGATAGATTTAGCGATGGCTTTGTGGAAGCAAATTTTTGATATAAATTAAAATATATTAATTTCTTACAAGATGTAACATGTTTTTCGATTTTTCGAAAATTATCTTCAGGCCAAATGCTACGTAAATTTATTTATTACTAACAGTAAATCTATTTCTTAGCGTAAAAAATAAGACTGGGCTTAGATTATTCCCTTATAACTGGACGCGAGGAGTGGGTTAGAATTGAAAAATAGTAAAAAAATATAATAATTAAGGACATAAATTAAGGCGTATTAAGTAACGTTTATTAGTCAGTAAATTTTAATTAGCCTACATTCATTCAATGCTAAGGTTTTAATGACATCTTAGATACATTATGTGATTTATTTTATCGTGGTGAAATGTTTTAATTATGCGGTAATTAAAATAAACAAAAAAATATTTAAGTGATCATTATAACAGTATTCATCCAATCACTGAGTTTTTCTTTGTTTGATACAAATGAATGTTTTATCAGCTTAGACCAAGCTTTACTGTACTCAGACGCCCATACAACACTTAGTCATGCAAATTTCCATAGACAGGGCCGCGCGCAACAAGAAATTATTCCTTTTAAAGACGTACAAAGTTGTCTATGGACAGATTCACGCTAAACTTTTTCACAAATAATGGACTTTTACATTCTCCGTACTCTTTTCCTCGATAAGAAATTTATTTCTCTCGTCTTCATTTGCATTGTCATTGTATGATGTGTATATTCTCAAGAGCTTTTCTCGGCAACTATTTAATAATGTTATATACTATTTGGATTGTACATTTTAACAAAAACGTCTGTCTATACCTTGATTGTAAAAACACATACTGTACAGGTTATATTAGGGTTGTTGAGCTGATGAGACGAATTTGAAAATTATCTCAATGAAATATTTCTCGGATTTGTTGGTTGATCTTAAATTTAATAGATACTTAATATTGTAGAAAAGGTAGGAAAAATCTGACAAAATTAAACTTTTTTTTTCGGCGTCTTGTTTTTTTAATGGCTTCATACCCTTAGTTCATATATGTTTAATGCATTATAATTTATTCAAGAACTATTCTACACAATGCTCTCAAATGAAAATACCTACTAGCACTTTTAAAACTCTTTTCTACCATGAAACCCGTAATCTGTAATATTGCGACAAATTTAAATTGAATTTAGAATATGTAGTGCTAGTGGTACTATTTGTCTAGACATGTATTCATTAAAACAACATGCAATTTACTGAACATTTGCATACAACCAGCGCTGCTTTACGGTAGCGAATCATGTCACTTTTTTTTTTAATTTCACGGTTAAAAGAGTTAAATATTTTTGTTTAAATTGATATTTAATTTGTAGAATTTATATTTTATATTAACCCCTTCAGAAATTTTAAGAATTCATGAAAATCTCATTGGCAAAATTAACAAAAAAAAATTATATTAAAAATAATCTACACTTACAAAATTTCAGAGTACATAATGCATGAAATAATTAAATAAAATATATATGTAGTTAAAATGATGCGAAGAAGTTGTTAGTCAGTGGCGTCTCAGTAACTTCTGAAACACAAAAAAGGTAAAATCAATTCTTAAAAAAAATATACGGATACATTAATCAAACGACAATTTATGTTTTTTTTTAATAACCACGAAGAAGTAATCATCTAAAACGTCACTAAAAATTAAATTATTTTTAAATTCAGTTTGGGTGGGTCAAGAAAACTTTTTGATGAGATGTCATTATGGCTTATTATATGGTTTATTATATTTATTGTCACCGCACTTGGTAATTAAATGTGAACTTCAAATAGATTACAAGATTTTTTACGATGTCTTTGGTATTTGCATTTATTCATTCTCAAATAATTTAATATCTGCCTGCATACAAATGTTCAAATTAATTGCATCCATAAATTATCCATTAACATCATATCCAATGTCCACCGTGTAATGCAGTACTTAACTTCTAAAAACAGTCATGTTATTCATTAGGCGTGTAATACAATGTAACGCAAGTTATAGATCTTTGTTTGCAGCTGCTCGGCCTATTGGTGCAGTGGCAACGACAACAGCAGGTGATTCGGGTCGCCAAGGTTCAACTTCCGGTCGCCCGCTCCGTCGGATCCGGACCGCCATAATATATCAACAAACGACACGACACGTACCGGCGTATACGTGCGTGTGTGCATATGACTTACCTACGTATACATACGTACGTGTTTTCTGTTCGCCATACCCTCTGAGCCACCCCTGAGGTTCGACAATTAAATAAAAAAAACAAAATGGACGTACGTACAACTCGCATCGTAAGTTGTGAGTGATTAAGCAGAATCGATAAAGCTTTTGACAAGACTTCTTTTAATTTTTGTCGAGTTGCATTGAAGTTTGATTTTAATGTGATACTTAAAAATGGGATATATTTGAGGTTAAAAAGATTGATTATTAGTCGATTGATATTAACATACTGCAAATATTCCTGAGCTTTTACTTTTTTATAAAAGCAATATTTGAAATTTTTTTAGGCCTATATTTTACATAACAATAAAAAAAACAATTTCGTACCAAATATCATAAAGTAAATAATACTTTTTATGGCGTATTTTTTTGATGATGATAATGATTTAGCATTAAGTTGTTCAATATCTTTATTCTTGATTACAAGTTTGACGAAAAATAGTAATATTTTAACCCATTACCACTCTAAATTAAGAGCATAGGGAATTTTAAAAAAGTTTATCTTAACAGGCATATTAGTAACTCAAATATTCAACTTTGTGATTCAAAAGCAAAGAAAAGGTATAACGGTAGGACTAGTAGTATACTTATTACTTTCTTTGTTAAGATTGGATAATAAGGAAAGTATTTTTAACATACAAACATCCATCTGTTCGCATTTAAATCCTCGAATCAACTGAAAATTCAATTTTTTGATCGGTAAATATTGTAGTTTAAAATTTTAAAAGGTAAATTTGTTAAAGTTGTAAGAATTATTATATTTCAAATCTCATATTACAAGACAGTTTGTCTGACCAAAGTGTGTTGTACGAGTTTTCAATGTAGGATAGTTTACAATTAAAAGATTAGATACTAAAATTTATGAATATTGTATTTAAAAAAAGTTTGAGAAGAATATGGGACAACTGTTTGAGAGCTGTAATACTTTTTGACGAAATCGTGTAAACAGTGCGATGGATCGCAGACTCTCAAATACGCCATTTGCATATTAGGTGGTACAGAGTTACCTATCTGCTGTCTTGCTCACTCATATATTCTATCCACACTTCCAACATAATGTGAGTTTGAAAGAATCTTAAGGTGTTTATTGTACAGTGCTAAAGTTAAATATTTTTAAGCTATTTTTATCACTTATGAAAAAACAACTTTGCTTAAACGAGATTTAATGACGTTATGAAATTATAATTAAAAAAAACAAATATTTTTCAACAATTGATTCACTTGCATAAAATACATAACCTATATAATCAGTTAGTGCTTAACACCTTCTTAACGAGTGTTTATTCATTGACAAATATAATTTAAAGTCTTTACTGTAACCGATTTTTATTTACGTTTAAAATATTATGATTTTATCAGATATCCAGAAAGAAAAAATTAGCACGTGTTATTTAATTTGAGAACTAATAGAAGATAGATTGAGGAAGGTTGACAGAATTTCAATGACAACACCACTAATAAACTATCTAAAATAACTTATTAAGGCCATCATCAATGCGGTTCCTATACCATTTATGTGTAAACAATGTCATAAATAGATACAATTCACAACGTGTTAATGTTGACGATAAGCGAAACCGTTCCTGGTCATAAAGTATATTGCGAAAATAGTACTAAAAATGTGAATTTATTGTGTAAAACATTATGTTTGTTTTATTAAGAAGTGACAGTTATATTATTTTTATGGTATTAACCCTTTGCACTCGAATGCCGCCATACAGGCGGCATTGTAAGTTTATCGTATTACTCGGATGCCGCTGCAGTGGCGGCATGTTTATAAAGTCATTTTTAGTATACTTTTAGCATTTTTTATATGTCAATTTCAACTAGATCACAATAACAGATCTTTAGGGAGTCATTTTCTGATAAAAAAACATAGCCAAAGATAGTCGGCTTGCGTAATATCAATAAGTGTCATCATCGAAATGCATGGTGGATCCCGAATTCGTGCTTCAACTGTTCCTACAGAATACCGTCTTGTAGATGAATTACATATATTACGTTCAGGAACTAAGAAGGGCTGTGCAGTATGTTTAAATAGAAAAATTTCTGGCAGGAGATTGGAAACACGGCTGTTTTGCGAGACCTGCGTAAATAAGCCAGGATTACATGTTGGCGATTGTTTTGTGAAATGCCATAAAATGAAGAATAACAAATAAAATTAAAATATGTACATTATATTCATTATGTATCTATCTACATATATTTATTACATATTATTATATAAAAATATTTTTTTTTTAAATTTTATATACATATTTTTTTATTACTTTGATTCATGTAGCGAAAATTGTATTCGCTAAAAAAACCGCCTCGAGTTGCTGGTAGACACATACGAAAAAGTGCTCGAATGCAAAAGGTTAACTGTTCTTTATTGACGGAAAGCAAGATATTTTAGATAATAAAATTTTTCACATTTTTAGTACTTAGTTAAGCAAAGTATTTTATGATCAAGACTGGTTTTGCTGATCGCGAGATTTGTCAACTGATTGACACTTACTTGCTAGAACTCCGTGATAACACGGTGAAAAAATAGCAATGTATTTTAGTTTTAAAAAATTTATAAGATACAGTACAGTAAATTAATATATATATATATATATATGACGAAAGCGTGAGCCAAAATAGCTATCAACTATATATCTTATAAATTTTGTAAAATAAAAATACATTGCTATTTTTTCAACGTGAGGTACAACTAACATTTATGCATAAATGATAAAAAGACAATGAAAAATTAACAATTTATTTTAGTCTTACAAAATCTTGATTCTATGAAATCTTGAAAAGATTTTGTAGGACTAAAATACACTGTTATTTTTTTATTGTGTTATAATGGAGTTCAACCAAGTGAATACCAATTCAATCAATAAAAAGACAAATTGAAAGAATGTTGCATAATTACTTATCTTCATTTTCATTGAAATATATTTCCATCAAATATCATGAGAAATAAATCGTATTTTTGGATTGAACCTTCTTTTCCATTTGTATAAAAATGTATATATAATATTATACTGCATCGTGATGAGAGCAAACACACTTTGTTTGTGTGCGACATGTTGTTTTAGTTATGAAATATAATATATAATAAAAACGTTATGTCTGTGTATGCTAATGCAATATCATAATGACATGTACATTATAAACCTTGTTTTGTCATTATCCCGAATCGTCCTGGCACTCTGCTTCTACGACGGTCGCTTGGTTACGAGCTTTGAGGTGGCGTGCTACGCGCATGCGCCCCCGTTGCCTGGCTACGGCACGCACGACGGCGCACGGCGGCCGAGTCGGTCCGGCCCGCATGTTTTGATTCGTCATTCCTCTATCGAAAGCTCCGCGCTAATATTGCACGGGCATTGGACGTCGCGATGCACTCCACGGCCGACGGTTGATATTCGACGTCGCTCGTTCCCCGGTTTTCAGGTATTGGTGATTTGTAAATGGTATCGCCCTTAAGCAGTGGGTGTCTATAACGCGAGTCCTACGATTGGGGTTCTTTATTACAGAGATTAAATACGAATCTAGTGTCGAAAATCATACAGAAATATATCTGTAAAAGCTTATTATCATGTTTATTTAAATTATTGATTTTGCGTGTATGTCAACAGTAACATTATTTGACATTTATAAGATATTTAATTGAGAGCTATTACGGCTTACCCTCATCAGAATAAAACAGAACGTAAATATATATACAAATATCTCATAAATTTTGTTAAACTCAAATACATTGCTATTTTACACTGTTTTATAATGGAGTTCAACCAAGTAAATACCAATTCAATCAATAAATCATCTGACACTCTTTAAATCGAAGGTTAATGAAAGTAAAAGAGTTATTATGTGTTTCAATATATTTACTTCTGGCATTTACTTGACGAATTTCAGAAAAGGGTATTATTACATACAATTGAAAAAAAAATAGGTTCTGTTTTAATGATTCTCTCTGGTTTCTTCAAGTGTCGATTTTTTTTGTAGAACTCACATTTGAATTAAAATTTTAACTTTATTGATAAAATTGCCATTTACTTGGTAGAACTCCATTTTAACACGGTTAAAATACATTGCTATTTTTTCAACGTGTTAAAATTTTTCACATGTATTCAAATATTCTCTGTAGTGTCTTTTAAATGATATTTTCTGGTTTGTTTTCAGTGTCAAAGACAATTATTAGAAGTGCCCACTTACCATCACTATAAATTAAAATTTGTACCATTTTTGTAAGTCTCAAATACAAAAAATAGTAGAATAATTTTTAAAATGACATATAATTGCCAATTACTTAATGATTCGAAAAAAATGTTCAATGTATTTAATAATTTATTTTATTTAGGAAATATTGTGTAGCACGTGCATAACGGTTTTGAATATTCATTGAATGCCAACATCTCAAGTGCATTAAGCACTTTAGACTCCGTGATCATAAGTTTAAGCGAAAGCTTTTATTTGCAATTTTGCTTTAAATTTATCAAATATATTTGTGAAATAAAGAAGTAATTCATCATTTTTAATGTAAGGGATTATCAAAAAAAAAATATTTTGGTTTTTGGTGGATTTGAAGATAACTTGGGTGTATTTCCATAAATATATGACGCGTATTTCGGTTCTTTTTGGACTATCTTTTCCGCAATTTTATCAATTACTAATAAATGTACAAATAAGACATATACAGATAGAATAATATTATAAGACAGTTAGTCTGAGGATGTTTATCTGATAAACGAAAATGTGACCTTTCTAGTAACACACCAAGTAGAGTAAAAAAAAATCATTAATATTATTTTAGTTTTATTTTTTCATAATTAATAACAATATTAATCCCAAGCGAAGTTAAAACTTTAAAAAAATACCTTTAAATTTAGTTATAATTAATGAATTGGAAGCAATATTCATTTTTAAGAATATTTCATTGGCGATAATTAAAAGAAAATATGAGAAACGAATGGATGAAAATTTACAATTAATAATTTTAATTTTACTATTTATTATTTGCGTCACATATTTACATTACAATTTGAATAGCAATGTTGTGATATATTTTTCACTGTAGTTTAACTCACAAATCAACACTTATCGTTTTATATATAAAATTTGTAATGATAATCGAAAATGTTGGCTACAACTTACGGAATTTCGAAGAAGAAATTCCATTCAGCAAAAAATTTTACACTTTAGCAATAAATTGAATTCGAATGAAAGAATTGAATAAGATTAAATTGGAGGACGTCATTTCAAGTTTATCATACATCTTTTTCTTGCCCGTGGTCCAAGCTCGCGATTGTTTTCTTAAATCGTATATATGCTAAAGGAAGATGGTTATTCTGACAAACCCGTAATGTAACTTCTGTTTGACTCTACATCAACTCACCAAAGGTGAATTACAGAAACAATAAATAATGAAAATATTACTTTAGGAAGTAAAAACATATATGACAAGCCAAAACATGAATTTGGGATCTTGTGATCGTTAGGGCTTTGTAAATTCCCGATACTAATCAGACACAAATCTATTTTTACTGAGGGAAAAAAATATATGTTCAATGTAAAATAATTTGATTTTGACCAATAATCAGAATATATACTCTGGATTTGAATTTTTAAAACATTGTAAAATTCCATATGTTTTGTAGCTCACGATCCGGGTTTTGCCTCTCAACATATTCAGGCATTTTATCTCATGGATGCAATAAAACGTCGTTAGTGACAAAACATGTGGAAACGTATAAGGTTCTAAAAATTAAAATTTGGTATTCAAATTTCATAAAGTACCTTTGTCGAGATTATAAATTATATTCTTTGGAATCGTCCGATGGTGTTTATCAAAAGAGATAATAATTGCAATGGTCTTATATGAGATCCAGATAAAATTTCGTCTTCGCAAATCAAAAAAACTATATTCCCAGTTCCTCGTCACTAAATCAATTATTGATTCATTAATATTATTTATCGCCATTTCTTTAACTAAATTAAATTTATTTATTGTTTATTGCTATTTTTTATCTTTGGTTTAACATTCACGATTAAATATAAAATCATTTCTTTTGTATAATTCATTGTTCGTAAATCAAACTCATGTGCACAGACTTACGTTCGAAAGGTGCACACGGACAGTGGATATGTGCTTTGAATTTATAAATTCGCCTGGATGTACTTCCGTAGGCACTGCATTGAATTGCAGGAGTGGTAGAGCGCACCATGAGGCTGGAGGTTGTGAATGTATATGTCTAGTTACAGACAGTGCCCAGAGCTATTGTAAACGTAATATAAAATGTTGACATTTATTTAAATACTGATTTGATAGCAGAGACATTTGAATTTGAACACATAACTTTCAACAAATGCAACCTTAGGACTTCAGAATGAGAGTTCTGTATAGAAAAATTAAACGGTTATCGAAATGTAAATTGGAAATTTAAAACATGGATAAACCTAAAAATGTTAAATGGAGTTTTTAAGAGATTAATTATCAAATGTCATATCATTTTGGCTGATGACGGATTTGACTGAAATTATCTTACGTAAAAAATGTATCAAGAATATATCCAAGGTAAAAATATTTTCCACCAAAAGTCACTTTATATTAAATAAATATTTTTTAATATTAATGTTATCATTATTATAAATGAATTTTTCATGCGTATATTTATTTTAATTACGTGGTCGTATATGTGATAACGCTCGCGATGATCCGTTAGGATTTCATCAATTGATGATTTTTGAATTGAAGTTTTTTTTTTATGCACGATAAAAATATGATTATTTATGAAATACATATAGGCAGTTATAAAGAGGTATATAAAGCCTTATCCTTTTTTGTCGTATGTAAGAAAAAGCCATTTTCTTGGTGTCTGGCAAATCTCCTCATCCATAGTAATTTAAAGGTTAATAAAAATGCATTAAAATGTTCAGATACTTTTATATCTAATATAAGAATATGCAAAAATGTTCATATCTTGAAATATTAAATTTATACAAATATTGACAATGATAATCTGAACAAACTATATTTTAATTGAATCGGCATTTACTTGGTAGAACTCCATTTTAGCACGATAAAAAAATAGCACTGGATTTTAGTTCTACAAAATTTATAAGATACGTAGTTAACAGGTCTGATGAGAGCGTAAGCCAAAATAGCTATCAACTATATATATTATTAATTTTGGAGAAAAAAATACATTGTTTTTTTCACTCAGTCTGAACACTCAAGGCTTAAAACCAATGAACACGTGGTTTATCTACATAAGATTAAAAATATATTTAATAAATAACAATCCTACATTGTTAGTCCTTTTCTGTTTAAAAAAAAATCAGAAAACATATTTTTTAAATGTCAATTTTTATAATTTATGATATCGACTGAAGGTGCTTGATGGAATTTCAATATCAAATTTGAATTGTTAAAATTTTGTACGATTCCACGTGATTTGTCACTAACGTACCGGGTTTCGCCTTTCGGCATCTTCAGTCATTCTATCACACGGATGCAACAGCACTGACAAAAGTTTGTTGACAAAAGTCTGCTCGTCAGTTCTGTTGCATCCGTGTGATATAATGCCTGAAGATGCCGAAAGGCGAAACCCGAGTCTTTAGTGACGAAACATGTGGAATCGTACAAAATTGTATGAATTCAAATTCGAAAATTTTTATACTGATTTGGTATATTAATTACGATGAAAAAATTCCGGTAACGCCCTTTTGCCGTTTTGAATAAGATATTGATGCCACGTTTTTACGTTCAACAGTAGAGAGATATAAATCTTCGTTCATTCATTTTTAAGCGTGAGTGCTAAGCATTGAACTCATTTGGATTGCTAAGTGATGGCGGTATAAAAGCCGTCCCTCCACTTCCTTACGAAGTATTAATTATTCAGCAGACTACGGCTGGAGAGTGCTCACTATTCAGTCAGTGGGTCTAGGTCCTAGCGTGGTGGTGTGTGGTATGTGGTATCTAAGTGTGACCCTGGCGCAAGCCTCGCTGGGTCACACTTTTCCGCACTTATTATTCTAATTTCTGTAGCTCACGGCGTCGCACAGTGTTAAATTTGATATAAAACGCAGATAATTTTTCTTTACTGTATAAAAACTATAGCGCATTTAAAAAACGTAAATGAATTAATGAAAACATGTTTTGATATTGGTTATATGCACGTGCAAAAGAATAAGGCGTTACGATATTAAAATTGTATTGTACACCCAGTCCTTTTTTTACGCGATACATTGGTTCCAGAAAAAGGCGCGTAAAAAAAATTGCGTAAAAAAAATGATTTCACACAATTGTATTATATTTCTTTACACACCCTAAAACATTAATTCGCATAATATTCGCATAAAAACTACAAATTGTATAATAAATGCATATACGAAAATAGGTTGCAGTTTGATAAATACTTTTCCCATTTTTCATCCAACTTTTATCTATCTATATATATATAAAAATGAATGTCTGTCTGTCTGTCTGTCCTTCCCATTTATTCAATTGCGATAAAACTATGTCGAATTATTGCTTAGACTACAGGGCAAAAGATAGGATACTCAGAATTTGATTTGATTACAAAAATTGATTGAATATTTACGAAAAACATGTTTTCATACAAGACTATTGTATAATAATACAGAACGACCATTCATGAAACATTGTATCCATAGCAACGCTGTCACATGCACTCGCCTGTAAGTATTTTAAGTAGGTACTGAATATTTGAAACAAAATTCGATTTTCGAATAAAATATTTCAATGTTTGAATTTTTACCGACTTCTTTTGTTATAGTTTTATGTCGCATGACACGTTCTGTCAATTGAAATAAATATTACTTATAAATCGTGTATGATATAGAAAGAGTTAATTTTAGAATTCCAATAATAGTATTATATCAATCATTTTTTTTTATTTTTCACAAGAGAATTTCAAAACGTAACATTCACTGTGAAATCAATTATGCCATCCAAACGAAAAGCAATAGGTCAGAGTACAACTTAAGCACGAAAGAAAAGGGCATCACGAGCTTCAGAAACAGTTGAGCAACGGAGAGCAAGATTGGAAACAGATCGAGTACACACTGCTCAAACCCGTTCATCTGAAACAGATAAGCAAGATTGGAAATAGATCGAATACACACTGCTCAAACCCGTTCATCTGAAACAGATAAGCAAAGGGAAGCAAGATTGGAAACAGATCGAGTACGCGTAGATCGTACCAGACGCACTCTTCATGCTGATTTAAACCATAGTGTATTGATTGAATTGGTATTCACTTGGTAGAACTCCATTATAACACGGTGAAAAAATAGCAATGTATTTTAGTTCTACAATTTGTTGAACTAAAATACATTGCTATTTTTTCACCGTGTTAAACCATAGTGCTTTCCATTACGATCCTAAATATGACTACAGTCTGCACCCAAGTGTTGTTATTGGCAAAATGGACAAATTATGCGTGTATTGTAGTGCCTTTAAATTTAAAACTGAAACACTAGGAATGTGCTGCGCGAGTGGAAAAGTGAAATTGCCAGAATTACATTCACCGAACGAACGTTTATTAACGTTGGTATCGGGTGATACAAGTGAATCAAAACATTTCTTGACAAACATACGAAAGTACAATTCAAGTTTCCAAATGACATTTTTTGGTGCAACCAATATCGTGCGTGAAGATTACATGCCAACATTTAAAGTGCAAGGACAAATTTATCATCGTGCAGGATCATTACTACCACTGCCGAACGCAAATCATAAATATCTTCAAATTTATTTCATGGCAAACACTGACAAACAAATTAACCAACGTTGTCAATTCATTACGGGTACTAAACGAGAAATAATCGCTCAATTACAAACTTTATTTGATCAGAACAACAAATTAATAAATTTATTCAGAACTGCTCTCAAACAAATGCCATCTGATGATTACAAAGTTGTAATTAGAGCTGACAAAGTACCTGTCAGTCAACACGAAAGACAGTACAATGCACCAACAATTGATGAAGTAGCGATCGTTATAGTTGGCGAGGAATTTAACTCGCGTGATATCATTCTTCATCGTAGAAATGGTCATGTTCAGCGAGTTTCAGAAACGCATCGATCGTACGATGGATTGCAATATCCGATTTTATTTTGGCAAGGAGAAGACGGATACCATTTCAACATCCTGTTGAGAAATCCACAAACAGATGAGGAAACGAATAAGAAAGTCAGTGCCATGAATTACTATTCATATCGATTGATGATTCGTGAAAACGCTGAAAATCATATCTTTAGATGTCGACATTTGTTCCATCAATACATTGTCGATATGTACGCGAAAATAGAAACTGAACGACTCCTCTACATTCGATTAAATCAAACCAAGTTGCGTTCCGAAGAATATATTCATTTACGCGATGCAGTTGTTAATGATAGCAATGTGAATCCCAATGATTTGGGGAAAATGGTCATACTCCCGGCCACATTTACAGGAAGTCCACGTCACATGCATGAATACGCACAAGATGCAATGACGTATATTCGGGCATATGGCCGTCCAAATTCTTTTATTACATTTACCTGTAATCCGATGTGGGAAGATATAACACAACTTTTGTTACCCGGACAATTATCATCAGATCGTTATGATATTTGCGCACGGGTGTTTAAACAAAAACTCAAATCTTTAATGGATTTCATTGTCAAGCGTCATGTTTTTGGAGAGACACGCTGTTGGATGTATTCAATTGAATGGCAAAAAAGAGGATTACCACACGCTCATATTTTGATTTGGTTGATCAAAAAAGTCTCATCTGATAAAATTGATCAATTCATCTCAGCACAAATACCAGATGTCAACATTGATCATAAATTGTTTGAAGTCGTCACTAAAAACATGATTCATGGTCCATGTGGCTTACTCAAGAACAATTCAGCATGCATGTCTGATGGAAAATGCACCAAACGATACCCAAAAAACTTATTAGTCGAGACTATCACTGGCAATGACGTATATCCACTTTATCGTCGACGATCGACTGAAAATGGTGGCAAATCAGTCAGATTAAAAGTGCGAAACAATGACGTTGAAGTTGATAATCGTTGGATTGTACCGTATTCACCGCTTCTCTCTAAAACTTACAAAGCACAAATCAATGTCGAGTATTGTGATTCGGTGAAATCCATCAAATACATTTGTAAATATGTCAAAAAAGGAAGCGACATGGCAGTATTTGGAGTGGGAAAGTCAACTGCATCTATCGATGAAATCAACCAATATCAACTGGGACGCTACATTAGTAGCAATGAAGCAATATGGCGCATTTTATCATTTCCAATTCACGAAAGGCATCCAACAGTTACTCATTTGGCAGTTCACCTTAAAAATGGACAGCGAGTGTACTTCACAACAGAAAATGCACGTGTAAGAGCATTGTCACCACAGCCAACAACGTTAACTGAATTTTTCTTATTGTGTAGGGATGATATGTTTGCAAAGACGCTACTTAACTCTGAAGTGCCAACATTCTACAGATGGAATGCATCGGAAAAAAATTTCAACATCGCAAACAAGGTAAAGCAGTTGAAGGACATTACAATGTATATTCAACCGACGCATTAGGCCGTCTGTACACTGTTCACCCAAATAATGCAGAATGCTTTTACTTGCGATTACTGTTAATCAACATACGTGGACCGAGATCCTTCCAAGAATTGAGAACAGTAAACGGTCGAATATGTGTCACTTATCGTGAAGCTTGCCTCGAATTAAATCTTCTAGAAAACGATGCACATTGGGACATTTCACTCGCCGATTCATCGAATACTGCTCACCCACAACAAATACGTGCGTTATTTGCAGTAATATAAACAATGTGCTTTCCATCCAATACAAATGATCTTTGGGAAAAATACAAATACTACATGAGTGAAGATATTTTACATAGTTTGCGTGCAACAATTCAAAATACACACGTTCAATTCACACCAAACGTGTATAATGAGGCATTGCTATTGATTGAGGACATATGTTTAGTAATCGCTAACAAATCACTGCTACAATTGGTAATGGCTGCGCTAAATCGATCTGGAAACGACTTACTAGATCGTGATTTCCGACGAGAAACACACTTTGATGTCGATGAATTGGGTAAATTTGTTCAAACAAATCTTCCGAAATTGGTTCCAGATCAACGTATAATGTATGACACAATTATGGATGCAATTACAACTCAAAGTGGTGGATTTTATTTCCTAGATGCTCCCGGAGGCACAGGTAAAACCTTCCTCATTTCACTCATTTTGGCAGCCACACGATCACGAAAGAACATTGCACTAGCAATCGCATCATCTGGAATTGCAGCAACTCTTTTGGATGGTGGCCGAACAGCGCATTCAGCACTGAAATTGCCATTGAATATGCAAATAATTGAGACACCAACATGCAATATCAACAAAAAATTTAAAACGGGCAAACTACTCACATCATGTAAAATCATTGTATGGGACGAATGTACTATGGCACACAAAAAATCATTGGAAGCACTTCATCGCACACTTAAAGATTTGAGAGGAAATGAACAACTTTTCGGTGGCGCACTCATTTTATTGTCTGGTGATTTTCGACAAACTCTACCTGTTATATCACGTTCAACAGTAGCCGATGAACTTAATGCATGTCTCAAATCATCCGTTTTATGGCGATACGTACATACATTCACTTTGAAGACCAATATGCGTGTACAACTACAACATTATACATCCGCTGGACGTTTTGCAAAGCAATTGTTGGATATGGGAAATGGGAAAATGGCAATAGAGGAATCCACACAATGTATCACATTGCCAGCAAATTTCTATA
Organism: Himalopsyche japonica; assembly: GCA_028555115.1. Classification (NCBI taxonomy): domain Eukaryota; kingdom Metazoa; phylum Arthropoda; class Insecta; order Trichoptera; family Rhyacophilidae; genus Himalopsyche; species Himalopsyche japonica. The sequence goes on along the minus strand of JAHFWJ010000488.1, from coordinate 838,063 downwards.
AAATAACCGCAACCATAGACGAATTGATTCACAAAGTTTTTTCCAAATATAGCACACTATCATTAAAATCATCGATGGCTCAGTGCACGTGCTATATTAGCAGCCAAAAACAAGGATGTCAATGCAATCAATTTCAGCATACTGAATGAAATACCAGGAGAAGCGACAACGTATAAGTCAATCGATACTATAATGAATCAAGACGAAGTCGTCAATTATCCAACAGAATTTTTGAATTCACTTGATTTGCCAGGCATGCCACCGCATGTTTTAACATTGAAAATTGGCGTGCCTATCATTCTTCTCCGAAACATAAATCCACCACAACTTTGTAACGGTACCAGGCTTTCAGTAAGAAAAATGATGAACAATATTATTGAAGCTACAATTTTAAACGGGAAATTCAAAGGAGAAGATGTACTGTTGCCACGCATCCCAATGATTCCGACATATATGCCATTTGAATTTAAACGTCTGCAGTTTCCAGTGCGAGTCGCCTTTGCAATGACCATCAATAAGGCGCAAGGACAGTCGTTACAAGTATGTGGACTAAATTCAGAAAATCCACGCTTCTCACATGGACAACTGTATGTGGCCTGCTCACGCGTTGGAAAACCTTCTGATTTATTTGTGTACGCACCAGATAGAAAAACAAAAACATTGTGTATCCAAAAGCACTCCAATAAATAAAAACACATACGGCCGCCACTGTCAAATTTAGGTAAGAAAAACATAACCTAAGCTTATCGCTTCTAATTGGCTCAGACCTTGCCTCAAGTCCGACTTATCCAATCGGATGGCGAGAGGCTCCCGTGGCCCATCCCGACGTGGCCTGTCCATAAAGTCGCGGTTTCTTTTTTTTGAGTGGCATTGCAACGCATGCTGGGTACACGCTAGTCATTTATAAAAATAACTTCGATTCTTCTTCTTGACATATTTTTCCTAAAAATATGCCAGTTATAATAATTTAATATTTTATTACTCGTAGTTTGGAATTTTGAAACTTTGTACGATTTCACGTCTTTTGTCACTAACGACCCGGGTTTCGCCTTTCGGTATCTTCAGGCAATCTATCACAATTATGTAACAGAACTGACTTAGAACCGTCAAAGTAAAACAAATCTATTTATACAATTTTTTTAATTGACAATTAACAAAAATAAAAAAATAAGAAACATTTATTGTAAAATTGGTCTTTGATTGAAAGTTTGCATCATAACATTTTACGAAAATTTCACAATTTATTATAGGAAATCGGGAATTCAAAAATCAACTAATAACATGCAGGGTGCAATTTATACTTTGAAACTTTCCGTGAATATTTTAATAGACCAAATACTGTTTAACTTGTTTGTATACGAGATATGAATGCAAGTGAACTCAGTGCGCCGTTACGGACTACCATTAGTAGCGAAGTCACGCAATAAAATTTACTACATTTGTATGCAATTTCGGTGGCTGATAAACGAACTTGACTTGTCTAGTTAAGACTTAAGACAGGCTTGCACTATTTACAATACCTACATACTAAGTTAAGACATCTTTTAAATTTCTTATTTGACGCTGAAACTATCAAAGTCAACAACTGTCGTAGTACTTAGTACTTAATCTCAATGTTTTATGAATTACAAATGAAGTATTTATTATCAATTGAGAATAATTTATTATTTTTATCTTAACAACACGAGACGATTACATTACATTACTGTTTGACAGATATTTATTCATATTGACTAATATTTGTGGAGTATTCAATTTATTTTTACTCTTAGCTAGAAATTTGATATTTATTAACATGCCTTATACGCCTTACACCTTTTTAATCGATATTATTCATTAAATAAGAAGTAAAATATTTTATTTAACCGGTTTCATTAATTATCACAAATAGTGTTTAGCCATAAGTGTGGAAAACCAAAAAAAAAAAAAACACTTGCAAAAACCAGACCCACTAAATCATAAAATGACTTATCTTGTTTGTTATATGTGAATATCTGCAAGAATTTGTGTTTGGCTATGTGTGTGGGTAAAGTTAATATGAAGATATGCATATACTGTTCACGCGAACTGGCGTCACTGTAAATTACTCATCTCTGCAGCGATTAGACTCTACTGTCGCCAACAATCAAAGATGCATAACACCAACCTAAAATCGGAAATGAGCGATACACGAAGAACTATACCATAATTGTGGCTTAGTATTTAACGTATCAAGTTGATATCCAAAAAAAAAATAATTTATGATGTGAAGGAGAATTCCACCATAAACTTGAAAATCTGAGCGCTTCTGTTTGTACAAAGCGAGTTCTATTAATTTTAATATAAAATATAAATCAATAATATTCAATTGTTGGCAATACAGTTTGAAGGTCCTATTAAAAGTAAATATTAACATAAGTATAACCAAAATTTTAACCTTCAAAAAATTGCAATTTTTTGTTTGCGTGAATGAAAAAAAACTACTTCAACATTTTTAATAACAAAACATGAAATTGGCACATAAAATTGTTAATAGAAAACATAAACATTAAATAAAATTGAAAATATTTTCGGTTGGAGACATCTAAAAGAAATCAAATATCCAAATTTGCAAATCAAAAATCAATAGTTAACGCAAAATAAAAAATATTATTTTACTTAAATACACAAGAATATGCATTGATTATTCAAATTCGTACAATAACGACAACTTATTACGTATTTGTTTATATATTTTTGTTGTTTCATAAGTATTGTGTAGTTTAATAGAATTATGTTTTTAATGGTAAAGTATATAATCATTTGAGTTTCCTTCAGCATACATTTTAAAACTTGTGTGCCTTAAAATATTTCGGTTTGTCAGATATGACATAATTGAGCTGTTCCTATGATAATTATAATATGTTTTATTTGAATGAATAAGCTTTGAAAGTTTATTATTAAATATATAAGTTAAGCTCTACCTGTGAAACCCGTTCCCATTTCTCCCGAAAGCGCATCAGAAACACAGTGAGCCAGATTCGGCGCACACAAACTGTGTACCTACTTCATTATACAAACCGACGCCGGGCAAAAACAATGTTTTCCAAGCACAGAGTGTCCTATTTTACAAACACTTGTTGGAAAATATACGCATTTATCATAACATTCAATTTATTATATCATCCGCTTTAAAAATATTGATCATCAGAAAAATAGCTTGTTGAATTTTTCTTTTTGGTTTTTTTCTGAGTACTTTAGATTGATTTGGCATTAAATTTATAGACCTCCGTTATAACACGGTGAAAAATAACGTGTTTTAATTCTGCAAAATTCATAAGATATATAGTTTATAGTATTTTCAAGAGCATCTCATATACTTCTCACAATTTCTTTTAACTTTTGTGAGATTAAACAGTGTCTCAATATTTTATTCTTTTTGCTTATTAACCATCTGAAGCCTAAAAATTTATGCTGATTTACGTGTCTAATAGAGACGATGAGACATGTACACTAATTCTCATCAAACCTACAGTTAACCAAAGTCTCGTCTCTAAATCACTGTATGAACCAATTCCTTACCGTCCATTGTGGTTTTACTGCCACGCTTTATAATATTAGCAATTAGTGAAGTAAGAGAAAACGCGAATGAGATACAAGCTCTTTTGGTTCAATACAGCACATTAGACACTCTATAACACACAATATTTTTTTAATATATTGAATTTGACGTTGAACTGGTACCAGCGTTTTCATCATCGATAGATTTATCAACACTTGTTTGAAAAGTATTATAAATTCTTATGCTGCAAACTTGATAAAATCAAAAAAAATAGATAATAAGATCTATTTAATAAATACCAATTCATTTTTTTAAATTAAACAATAAAAAATCCACGTAGAAAAAAATTAATTGGAAGATTGAATCAAACACTCTGTATAGCAGAGCGAGTCGTCTCGCCTAGTATGCTTTCTGAATTAATGGCGCATACATTTGAATACATTTTCCGGCGAGGCACGGAGAATTCCTCCAACCGGTCCTGCTCTGTTGTTGTGTTCTGCCGCAAAAAATAACCACCGAGCCAAATACCCAAGTGCCAAAAGTACAGGTGTCTCGGAAAATTTTTGGCGGGATTACAGCTTTCCCGCTTCTTTCTCGAATTCAGAGCGAAACATCTTTGATCATTGGATTGCGGTTTATACGTCGCATGTCATGGTGAGTATGGATAGCTTTATAAAAACTTGTATCACAATTCTAATTATAATAAGTCTACTGAAAATTGTGTTTCTTTTAATATCATTCTCAAAATATTTTTTTTGTAATAATTCTAATAATATCACAAATGCTCAGAAGCGGGCAATGCATTTTTGAGGCCTCAGTCACTTTAAAAATAAAATTAATTTGAAAGGTTTATATTATCAAAAAAAACAACAAATTTTTTAATCTCTTTAAATCACAAACATTTCATCTTAATGTCATTATCAATGCACATATTGGAAAACATTGTATCAATAATTTGCTATAGAGAAGAAATTACAGTGACGTAGAATTCCACTAAAAAATATAATGAAATTAAAAAGATATTTCATATACATATTATTCATTATGATTTATTAAGCAAGCGGCTCTTGCAGTATTGGTAGCCCGCCTCTGGCAGTGCTTCCCAACTGATGGTTCCCCAATATTTTCTATCAAGCGTTGAGAATTTGCTTGTTAAATTGTTTATCTAATAATCAAATTACTCTAAAAGTAAATTATTTATATTGCGTAAACGATTAACATTAATAATTTTTAATCTTTATTTCTAAACAAATTTTACTTAAAATGTACAATTTTATCTTTATATTAATAATTTTTTATAACTTGAATTGAACATATTGTTGGATATTTTTATAGAATACAATGCATCATTGCTTTTTTCAACCATTTTCCATTAAAAATAGTATAATATTGGTTTGAATATTTGCCAGCATAACAGTAAAATATTGTATTCTTTAAACTGTTTAAAGAAACCTTTAGCACAGATGTTTCTTACACGTGGCCCAGTCTAAAATTTTCCTACCCCTGTGACCCTACTAAAAAATGTATTTTTTATTATTAAATATACCATGCCTTTTCATCATGAAGTGACAGTTAATTGCTTTAAAGTGAATTAAGTTTATTGTTTCCAATAATAAAAACACAATTTTTAGTACTATTTTCACAATGTATTTTATGATCAGGACCGGTTTAATTTACCGCAAGCTTTATATAAAATGTATTTTTATTATTAAATATATCATGTCTATCCACCAAGAAGTGAAAGTTAACACCTAAGTGGTTATAATATGTTGAATTTCTTTTGTTTTTTTCATGTGTTTGGTTCACCAAACGATTTCAGTGTGTTGTATACATATTCTTTAATTAAAAGCAATATTATTATAGATCGGCGTTTAAGAAATATTTCAAATTATGAAGTCATTATAAGGTCTGTTGTACGTATGAAAGTTATCTTGTGAATCACGTCAGAGAATGAAGGAACCAACGACAAATTTAATATTATAGACGAAACAAAGAACACACAGAAAAACGAGATAAACGTCCGGATATAAATCAATAGGGTGGCAGGTGTTTGAATTAATAACACGCCGTGAATTCATAATTGAGGCTTCCATACAAATAAATAAACGTATTTTCGTTGGACGTAAATAATTGAAACGACTCCATGAATTATAATTTGGAGATATTAATAGAAATTCTTTCACAGGTTCTGCTTTCTTAAGTCGTTTCGAAATATTTTAAAAGAACTTTTTAACATCATCCATTGAGCACATTTAGTCGACCAATTTTTAAACATACGTTAAAATGAAACAGCATGTTTTATATATCACCATATTTAACAATTTTAAATAACAAATTAAGTATTTAATTTTGTCTATTATAATTTATGATATCGACTGAAGGTGCTTGATGGTATTTCAATATCAAATAAAAATAAATGAGTCATTGGCAAGATCGTTAATGAAAATTATCACAGGGAATTGTGTTAATCATTATTAGACTAGTATTATTAAATTTATTTTGGCTGCCATTTACTGCTTGCCTCGGTTTTTGTGTTTTTCTATAATTAATACCTTTGGTATATAGACGATGTTAACTGTTTGTTATACGTCAGTTCTGTTGCATCCGTATAATAGAATACTTGAAGGTACCGAAAGGCGAAACCCGGGTCGTTAGTGACAAAACATGTGGAATCGTACAAAGTTGTGACAATTGAAATTTGTCAATTATTTCGAAATAAAAATGTTATTTGACACACTGTCGTGGTTATTAAACCTTAGCTTTTTTTAGCTTATTATTATTTTTTTATCAAATCCATTTAGTTTTGATAAATACTTCATATAATTTTACAAACAAATACAGCAGTGGTGATATGATTTTAATATCTTTGAATCAATTGTTTAGATCGATTTTTTTGGTTGTCATCTTCAATGACTTTCAATACAGTTTAAATTAAATTATCTTCTAAAAATGGTTAACTGTCACTTTTTCAGCGAAAAATTATTTTATATAAATAATAAAACACATGTTAAGTAATGAATACACAATTTTATACATTTGTTATCAGTAACAATTTCAGTGTTCAGTTAATAATGCTCAAAATTTACTAAACTATTTCTGATAAAAATAATAAAAAAATGAAAATAGTACTTAACACTGTTTTATTATTTAAAAAAAACTTCATCTTTTTTAAATCAATAGTTAAATAGACACACGTGTTTACACATGGCTACAATCAACGAACCAACGCAGAAACTAAGTTTTATGAACTGAAGTGTGAATACTTGAAAATAAATTCAGGTATGTGTCACATATATTATATATTTGGCAGTCGGCGCACACCTCCTCGGTACAGATAGTATGGTAAGTTGCGTTGGGACGCGTTCGGAATGGAAAATGGCTGTAAGAATAGGTAGAGAAACGCGAGTAGCTGCTTCACGCTCAACAATGAACTGGAGTCGTGGGTAAGTGAAGGACGGAGGCAGTCTGTTTGACCGTGAAAACCTCCGCTATCAGCTGTTTTCACTATCAAGCAGTCCCACGACGACTGCGCCGACATTGTTTCAAATGATAAATTATTCGGAGCATTTAATGTCAGTTTGAAAATCTGGAATCTATCAAAACAAAAAAAAATATTTTTTAAAATCGAACAAACAATGTTTAGCATTTTTACCACAATTATAAAGTAAAATGATCATGACCGGTTTTACTCATTGCAAGTATTATCAAATGATTCGATACAAATTAAAAATAACTGACACTTAACCATTTGACTACTGACGTGTCAACTATTGCGACGAATGATTGCTGTGCGTTGTAGCTGTTGACACTTGAAAATATAAGAAATTTAACTAAGCTATGTTTGCATTGAAATAAAGCCAGATTGTTTTTTTTTTATGATTTCCGTAAGTTTGGTTAACATCTTATACGTCTTGATTAATTTTTGGGAAATGTGGCTCAGTAGTGAGGGGTTAATAACGGTCGGCCGTTCTACATTCATGCCATCTATTAGAAATTTAAAATAATATAATTCATTTAGGTTACTCAAATTATTTGGATGTTCGTAATTCGATAGCAAATTTTTCCAATTATTGCTACCTATTCCTGTTAATGAGTACTTTATAAAGATATTTTATATCGTAATAGACTTTAAATTTAATTTAAGTTTTATTAAAAATTATTACATATTTAAATTTCAGAAGCCTTTAACTATGTTTTTGTAAACTAATTACAATCATCTAAGAATATGATTGCCTCTGATTTCATATTTATGTTTTTGAATTGTATTATATGTTTTTGTACTCGAGTGTTATCGATTAATATACTTTTTTGTAAATCATTATCATTAATACAATGAAATATGTAACTAGAAACACCAAAACAGCAAGCAAACAAAAATCAGTTTGCTTGTGAAGTGTGAAAAAATACGTTTCAATAATGTCCTATTAATTGACTTGTGTAGACATATCAAAACATCACAATATCACATATCAAACATAGCCTTGACTGGTTGATCACTGTGTTTGTTACCTTATTGCACTATTTAATGTAAGATTGAACAGATTTTGTTGCTTTTTTTTTTCAAAGTGCAAGATTCAATAAAATCACTTTTGTAGGCATAGGGTGAATGACATCATGGCAAGCAACTATAATCGTACCTCTCGTCATATTACTGCACTTTGATGCACCGGTGTAAACTCTGTTGTTCTCAATTGATGGCGATAGCATGGGAAGGCTTGAAAAACATATATAATAGAAACTTAGGCTTTTTAACCTTTAAAGAAAAGAAATGATTTAATTATTTCAGATAAAAATAAAAGCATAATTTCTAAACCTTTTATATATGGTTATAAATGAATCTATTCTAATATTTTTTAAGAGTAAATCTCAACTTAAACATCAATTCGCTACTAATGAAATGGAATCCACCAATCATCGCGAGCGCTTTCATAGGTGCAAGCGCACACTTATGTCGATCAATGTTAATTTGCAATGTGTTTAGATCATTATAAAAAATACTGGATTTTACATGTCATTAAAATTTTACACGTTTATTATTTTTATATTACATATGGTGTGAAATTACTTAAGGGATATATAAGAATATTTTGTGTGATTTGACCTTATCGGTTTTTGTATATAAACATTCATATGCCCTATGTTTATTGCAGTACCATTGCGCTAGTTTTGCGACACACAATAAGCACTGTTTCATCAAATTTATAGAAATAATAAAATTCAGTCAAGATACGAAATCTTCAACGATCACTTATAACCGAATGATTCATAGAAACAGAAAATTGTTTAAAATGATTTGATTTACACGGAAATTTATGGAAAATTTTTCAATTATAACATGAAAAAGTTTCGTTATCTGGTTCTATCGCCTTTTAATGTTATGTCACTAAGTTGCACATTACACCCAGTCCTTTTTTTACACGTTTTTTTTACGCGAATTCGATTATACGCGATTTTTTCCTCAAATTTGTTTTTAAGAAGACATTTATATATGATGCTAGAACAAAACTGGCCTGCTATGTCTGCTGGAGTCTTATTCTTCCCGACGGAAGAAGGAAAGCAATCGGCGGCAACAAAGGCCACAGTCAAAAAATCCATCCCTCCCCATGTATTAGGTGTACAGATAACTGGAGTGAAGATGGTGAGAGGCGGCGGAGTTATTGTGCAACCCAGAACCGAAAATGAGGCGAAAAAACTTCTGGAAGCCCCCGGGCTAAAAGAAGCCGGATTGAAGGCTCAACTTGCGGTTAAAAGGCTGCCTAAAGTAATTATTTTTAATATGGCGACAAGCACCACCAAGAAGAGCCTTCGAGAAGGCATCGAAAAGTCCACGAAGGAAGCTACTACGCTTTCAACCTAGGCTTATAAATCTGTGCGACTTAGCCATAAAATGGGACCACGTACTGGAAAGTGTCACTTTGTAGTGACAGTTCCAACAGCTGTTCGGTCAGCCCTTATTAGGGATGGAAGGATTTTTATGGATTGGGAGTCGTATCCGGTGGAAGACTTTGACGGCGTTATTAAGTGCAATAACTGTCACTTATATGGACATATGGCAAAAGCGTGCACAGCGAGTGAAAAAACATGCGGCCACTGTGCGGAGATCGGGCACAATAGGGCTGATTGTCCGAAGAAAACCAATGCTCCCAAGTGTGCAGCATGCCATAAGCACAAGAAACCGCATGATCACTCGGTAAGTAGCGTAGATTGTCCCGCGCGACAATATGCCACCTTAAAGGAAAGAAGTCAAACGGACTATGCATCGCAATGACTCTTTACGGACAGCTAAATGTAGGGAAAGGAAAGGCTACGACTGCGGAATTAACAGAAATAATACAGGCCGTGGGCATCGATGTGGTGCTCGTGCAGGAACCTTATTCCTGGGGGGCTAAACGAGGATTCACTGGGGGGCGACTGGTGCAGAAAGACCCTAAATCTAAATCATGCATATTCGTAGCGAATCCTGATTTGGAGGTTTTGCGCTTGTCGCATCTCTCAAGTGAGCAAACGACGTTGGCGGAGATAACGGACGTTATAAGAAATTCCATAGTTGCGATCTTGTCCTACTTACAATATGGTCTCCCAACGGATGTATGCGTGGTAGAAATTGACCATATAATATCTAATTGTCCCGGCAGTAATTTTATAATCGGTGCAGATGTCAACGCACAGTCCTATCTTTGGGCTCCTGAAACCTCACTAAGACGGGGCTGCCCAGAGATGGAGGAATTGATCGCCAAGCATGACCTGTCGGTTGCCAACGACCCCAACAGCCCTCCCACCTTCGTTCGCGCAAATGGTTCATCCCACATCGATGTCACACTTTTGTCTGGTGAAATTGTTTCCCGCATCTTAGACTGGAAAGTCCACACAGATTCTTCAGCCAGCGATCTTCAGCGAAGCAAGAAGTCTTAGACCTAGTCAAAGCTTATCTGCCATCGTACGTCCTGACGGTGGATATACTAACAGTGCGGAAGAAACTCTCTCTGTATTTTTGGATGCACTCATACCTCAAGACAACCCTACTCGGGATGATGAGCGATCGAAGCAAGCTCGCATAGCTGCTAGATTGCCTCTCCACACCCCTCACAGTCAACTACCTACATTACGCGAAATCGGTGTGATCATTTCTAACCTACCCGAGGGCAAGGCCCCAGGCCCAGACTGTATAGACAACACGCTAGCACAAAGGGTCTGGTATCTTTCATCACACGAACTCACCACGATCTATCAAGACTGCATAACGAGCGGCACATTTCCTGACTGTTGGGAGAAGGGATTGCTTGCGGTGATTCTCAAATCTGCTAATCACCCTGCAAGTAACCCAAAGGCTTATCTTCCAATTACACTCCTGCCCATACTGGGGAAGGTTCTAGAAAGACTGATATGCACCAAACTCGAAACGCACTTAAACGAAAACTGCTCTATTTCGAATAGACAGTTTGGATTTCGACCCGGTAAGTCAACTGAGGACGCAATACGTTTTGTGATGACAACAGTAGAAAGCTCTCGCAAGAAGCTAGTCATCGGCATATTCTTGGATATTGCCGGAGCGTTTGACAATGCGTGGTGGCCACTGGTACTGGCAAAGCTAAGGCTTAGACAAATACCTGGAAACCTATTTGCATTAATACAGAGTTACTTTAGCAATAGGGAGGTAGAATACAAAGCTGGCCTCACCAAAATTATCAGGAAAACTACGACGGGATGTCCTCAGGGCTCCGTCCTCGGGCCACTGCTTTGGAATATTTTATTTGATGATCTTTTGTCTTTACCGTTGCCATCGGACTGTACAATTATTGCTTACGCCGATGATGCTCTTCTGTTGGTCAAAGCGAATAGTGCTGGCCTCGAACGAGCTGCAAGCGGTGCACTTGTATTCTCAAACGGGGAACGTTAAATAAACTGTCATTTGCTCCTGCCAATACGGAATTCCTTCTTTTGAAAGGAGGTACAAAGCTTGACATTTCAAAAAGGTTACCGAATATCCGCATGGGCGACTTCTCTGTACGTGTCCCTTAGCAAGTCAAATACCTTGGCGTTATCCTCGATGAAAAATTGTCATATCAACACCACGCTCAAAGAATTGTAGAGAAAGCTAGTATGGCATATCTCCGTATATCCAAACTGGCTGGCAAAAACTGGGGGTTCAAAGCTCGTGCGCTTAAAATAGCGTATGGTGCTATTTTTATGGGGATAGCCGGTTATGCATCTAGTGTTTGGCATTCTAAAGCAAAGATCGGATTTGTAAAGAGAACTTTGCTGAGTGGACAACGAACTGCTCTGATTTCACTTACTAAAGCGTACAGGACTACTTAGACGGATGCCTTACCCGTCTTAGCTGGCGTACTACCGCTGGACCTGCACATACAAGTACGCGGTGCAATAACTCTTCTTCTAAAGGGTATTCATACAAATATCGAGGGCGTCCCTCTGACGCCGCCCCTTCTGCAAAACATACCAGACACTCACACTTATCGTTCATTTGTAAAAAAGCTGGCGTATAGAACAGCTTTGGCAGCCTGGCAGACTAGGTGGTCTGCTTCCACAAAAGGTCGCCAAACATATCTTTTCTTCCCAAACGTCACCTGGAGGCTCGAAGTGAAATGCCTTTCACCTGGACACTGGGCTTGCCAATTCAAAACCGGCCATGGAAAGTTCAACGGCAAACTATTTGGGCTGGGCAAGTTGGTTGAAAGGCCGGATTGCACTTGTGGACACAACCATCAGTACACTAATCACGTACTGTGGGGCTGCCCCGAGATTAATGCCGTACGAACAGAGCTGTTTGCTGTGGTCCGTTCTCATACGGGCCCAATAGGCCACGCTGACTTAGTATCAACCAAGGCCAACTTTGAGGCATTCGATAAATTTGCAAGATTATACGGGGAACGAGACATTCTCGATTCGTCTTTAGATTCAACGCGTAGCACATTAAACTTCCGCCACGGCGGATTTTCAGTACGCAGATACACAGGATACCTAATATCACGTGGACTAAGTGGCTGAGCAAGTCTCATTTTCTTTTCCTTTCTTATTTTTTCTTTCTTTCTTCTCTTTTAACCACAATAGTGGATGGTTTTGTTATTGGTCCGTGCAGCTCCGTATCGGGCCGGGAGAATATGAGGAGTAAAATCGATTCTTTTTATCAGTATTGCGTTATGGAAGACGGTTGCGTTATAGAAGACGGCCGTGTAACAACGGCTGCATAACGGGTGAAGGTGGGACAACCAACTTATAGGCATGTACGTTTCATTTTCTTTTTAAATAAAAAAAATATGTGTGTTTTTAAAATTTAGTTTTGTAAAGCATTCCATTTTATTAAATACACATATGTTTTAGGGTATGAAAAGAAATATAATGCAATTTCGTGAAAACATTTCTTTACGCGATTTTTTTTGCGCGCCTTTTTCTGGAACCAATATATCGCGTAAAAAAAGGACTGGGTGTATTCAATGTTTTCTGGAATAACATAACAAGTTTTAAATCAGTTTTGAAAGTTAGACTGCTGCAGACTATTACTTGAAGAATTTTTGGATTAATGTGTCATTACGATATTTTATTCTCCGCATGATGATTTCTAAGTTAATATCTCGTTATATTACCAGCGTTTAAGAAAGCATTATGTATTTTAGTAAGCTGGAAGCGTCCGTTTATGTCTCGCAGTACGATCACAAAATGCATGCATGTAGTTAATCCACTTTTGTCATCTCTGGCGTCACACACGATATGCATACATAATAAACAAAACAATTTCGATGCATCAACATTATCCTCACAATAACATTATTACCTTATTTCCTGTTCAACGGACGGAGCCCAAGTCGAGAAGATAAACAAGCTCACGGAAGAGTGCGTAGAATAATTCTGAAACAGATTTGAGATACCTTTACCGAGGATATAAATGGATAAGTCAAGAATTGATCTAAAATTTTTCACAAAGATTTTTTTTCTTAATTACAGTTAATTATCAGATCTGTAGTGGATTGGTTTGGTTTCAAAATCTGTAATAGGAGTGAAATCACGGTATTTTAAATAATGAAAACATATTTTTTAGTACTTATTTAGACAATATATTTTACGGTCAGAACCAGTTTTGCTCATCACAAGCACTATCAACTGATGATAAGTCATAGTGATGATCAAAAAAATGAGTTTTTATTATTTTAAATATCATTCCTTTCCATCAAGAAGTGACAGCTATCACCTTAAAGATAAACCACGGTATTAAAAGTTTTATAAATTTACATCTTTTTTTATAATAAATTCACAATATCTAAAACTATTTTTACAATTTTTTATTTTCATAGTTTGGATCGGTTTCTAGAGGATTATCAGCTCATGACTTGATTATAAAAACTATAAAATTTTGTAAATATTACTCAGTTCTGTGTTTTTATAATTGAATACATAATGATATCGACTGAAGGAGCTTGATGGAATATCAACATCAAGTTTGCATTGTTGACGCTGTACAACTCCACATGTTTTATCACTATCAAACCTAAAAAATCTCATTAACAGTGTTAAGTGTTAATTAAAACTTATCACAGACAACTGAGTGCCATTATTATTAAATGTACAATATATTATCGAAAAATACTTCAATGGTGTATTTGCCTTTGTAATTAACTCCTTTGGTATATAACCGATGCTTACTGTCAATTGTGTGTCAGTTTTGTTGAATTTGTGTGATAGAATGCCTGAAGATATCGAAAGGAAATTTTTGAAATTAATAAATATAGTCAAAAAATTCAAACATGTATAATCGTAAAAAAGTTCAACAATTGAGATACAAATCCGGTGGAAATATAGTTAATTTTCATTTTTGCTGTTTTGACTTTGATTATTATTACCATTATAAGAGTTTTCATGATCCTTACAATACCTCAAGTCGGCTCGCGCAAAGCTTTTTTGGACTGTGGTAAAACAAAAAGGATCGGAGTTCAATATTTACATTCAAAATCCAAAGTTGACTTTTTTATTATTCCTCCCTTAGAGTCTGTTATCACAGTTTTTCAGGCTTTGTTCTGTCGATTATTGTTCGGTGCATTGGGAGGCCACTTTGCCACAAAACCAAATCTAAAACAAAAAGAACCATACTCTCTACTTGTTGGTCTTACAACTATCACACCATCGCCATCGCTTTACCCAAATAATAAGCCTTAATTAAATAATAAGAGAAATAGCAGATTCACAATTTGCAAATCACTTTATAAAAGAATCGCATATTATAAATGTAAACTCAGCGCCTCAGTGTTTATATCTTTGTAATAAAGGTCGCAAGATGACGACTTTGAAACAGATGGAAATCAATAGATATCAATTGTCACACGAAATTTTAAATGGACAAACAAATATGAGTCTTTCGCCGCTCCTCAGACCATTGCGAAGGGCTAATGTATTTCTTTAATAAATCATCTCCGGCCAATATTTAAGCTTATTGAAATTGCTGCCTGTTGAGTTTCATTTAAATTTAAATTTTAGATTTATTGCTGGCGGCATATAAGCTAGGTTGTTAAAACAGAAGAGATGATGTATTTAGTGCCTTTTCATTGTAGCTATATATAGATAAGCAAATGTACGTTTAAACATAGTTCTGATGATGGCGTGAGCCAAAATAGCTATCAACTTTATCTTAGAACCAAAATAAATTGCTATTTTTTCACTGTGTTAGAGAAATAATGTCAAACAAACAACTGAATTGAAACCAGAAAATAAAGATACATCTTTACATACGAGGTAAAATATCCATTTGCGTAATGTTTCTGTGTTAAGTTAAGTAACTGAACTTAAACGATTGCTTAGTAAAGGTTTGAACAAGACATTTAATCTATATTCTCATGTGTCACTGATCAGATTTTTATCGACTGAATTTTTATTTAACTGAATCACCAGTGCAACAGTTCCTACTCCAAATATATTACTATTTATTGAATAAATATGAATAAAAATTACTACATGTTTTTCTTTATTAACACATCCCAAAACTAGCTTATTTATTACTTAAGTCAAAAGTGATTTTAACTTATAGATAAAAATCAAGAGTGAGGCAGGTCTGTTTCTTTTCTACTGGACGTTGGCATGGTGCTAGAAACACCAAAATATAACAAAATTATATCACGAAATAATCACACTGTAAAATGAATTAAATAGTACTACAGAGTGTGTTTTATTTATCGCTTTTAAGGACTAAACTGACACTTAAATTTTGATAAGGGCTAAGCCCTAATAGCTGTCAACTATATCCGTCATTAATTTTGTGGAAATAAAATACCTTAATAATCAATATTTTTTTTCACGATGTTTTCACGCTAATATGTTAAAAGCTTACAATCTTTTATATTATTTCCGCGATTTTATAATAAAAATATCATAACTGGTTGCATTCATGATTACCATTATCAAATATACGTTTTATTCATTGAAGTATAATGCTTTTCCTCGTTGAAGTGACAGCTAATATCTCATTAATACACAAGTTAAGTGTTAAATATTTTATCGTATACGAAGTCTTAAAAGTTATTGACTAATCGAATTTTATCACAGTGTTACGAGGCAATGTGTCTAGCAATGTTTTCAAATTGTTTATTTTTTTACTTATATTTGAATTTTGCTTTATTTAAACCAGTCAGCTGGAAGTGTTCCTATTTGAATAAACATCGTTACGCGGTGTGAAAAGTTAAGCATAAAATATGATTTTTAAAGTCAATAGTGTAAGCCTACGTACTGTCCTACGTGTTCGGTAACTCTAACAAAGGTCACCGCCTGGCTGACGTTTCGGTTTACCTTTTTTTCCCTCTTCATTGTATTCTGCTCTCAAAAATATGTTCTTCATTGTTGTCGATAAATAACCATCTTACGATCTTCACGTCGGTACAAAAAAATAACGCGTCTATTCAATGAATCGGGAGCAAGCATACTTTTTTCTTTCTCCAGCATACAAAATGTAGATTTATTACATCAAAGAATATTCCACAAGTATTCAAGACGTTGCAAATACTCAGTTTAAATGCTTACTCTTTATGAAATAATCCTATATACAATAGTATCATTTGATTTGCCAAATTCAATAAGTGAGCATTTCTTAACAAAAAAACCCCAAATTCATTTTAATGAAAGCTGATTGATATACGTTGTAAAATTATTTCATAAATCTTTCATTAACAGAATTTATCGTTAATAAAATTTATCACAGGCAATTGTGCTAATTATTATAAGATCATAAATTTATTTTATGTAGCTGTCATTTATTTCTTGCCTTGGGGTCTGTGCTTTCTTTCAATTAATCCCTTTGGTATATAGATGATGCTAACTGGAATGCCCGAAGATGCCGAAAGGCGAAACCCGAATCGTTAGAGATAAATTGTTGAATCGTACAAAGTTTCAAGCATGATTATTTTTTTATTTTTGAATTGTTGAAACTTCGTTCATGACCTGGTTTTGCCTTTAGGTCATTTCAGGAATTCTATCACATAGAAAGAATAGAACTATGAAATGCTAAATGATTTGCATCAGCTATATACAAGCGCAATTACACAGAAGAAGTATGCACCCTTTTTTAACAATTGAAATTTAATATTGAAATTCCATCAAATCACCCTTTGTATTATGTAAGTTTTTGCTTTTAACCCTATCTCTAAATTTGTGTGCTTAAAAGTGTCGGTCGAATTTATGAAGTCACTCAATTGGTCAATTTCAATGTCACTTATTGGCGATAAGCAATTGTAATACAACAGTACTATTTCTACAATTCTATAATACACTCAATGAACTGATCGTGACCGGCTTCAGTCATAGAGAAAATTATACTACTTATTGTTTTCATAAAATTGTGCATTGTTTCATTAAGAACGTTTTATTAAAATTTATGTTTAAGTCTTATATTTTAATTGCACATTTATAACCATCTTTAAAATCTAAAAGCACCATTTGATACAAATAAATAGCCTTGTGATAAAGTTAGTCTGAGGGTGTTTCACACATAAGCGAAACATATGTCTTATTTACTAGCATCGTATGAGAAAAACACAATTTTTACATTTATCGTAATTAAATTGATTGTCATATAACATTATATACCTTATCCATCCACGACTCCTTTTTTATTCGCTAATTGTATAAAAAATTATAACTAGAACTATAAAATCGTATACAATCTCATTGTGAGTCGAAACTAACTCGATCCCTGCACAACGCCGAAGTTTATTTAAAAAAAATATACATTTTTTACTACCAAGTCAATGTGTCCAATGTAAGGTTGAACCAACCATCAGCGTAATACAATCATCCATTTAAACAATATAATTGTTAGAAATGTATGCTTAAAATTAACTTACGCAAAGTTCATCCTTACACCGAATCGATCGAAAATATTCACATGTATTTTACGAATTACTAGATAATAACTCGTTTCTCAATACGCGGCATTTTTTAGTAAAAAAAAGTATAATATAATACGAATGTGATACAATATTCCGCCGATAGAGCATCAAAAGTAACATATAATTGAAGATTAATTCGTTGTCATATTGCCGAAGACATAAAGCTTGAATTATGGCGTACCTTTAAAAGACTGGGAAGCTTTTGGATCCGTCTCAATTCACAAAGAGTATATATAACACAATGTTACATGGCTACGAACAAACAAAAAAATATATTTTCCGTTCAACCGAAAAGAATTATTATGAAAGGCGATCCACGACAAAAAGGTAGTCGCGGACTCGGCCGGACGATATTGAACCTTATGCGACATTATCGCTAAGACTTATTTTACCGTCGAGTTTTGTGTATCGGCTTTCGGGGTCAGAAAGATAGATAACGTGTCTGCAGCGCATCTCAAAGAGAAATGATTTATATTAATAATATATTTTGAAGTAATCACCGGATATTGTTATCACGAATGTTCAAATCGTTTATTGTTATCGCAATCAGTCGGTCCCAAAACACCCAAAAAATACTTAAAATTAATACGTTTCGTTAATATTTTCTTTAATCTATGTCTGTTCCCAATGAAGGGAATATATGACCTTCTTGTAGAAGATAAATGCTTGATTTTAAGTTGTTAACTGCCACTTCTTGGTGAAAAAGCATTACATTTTACTAAAATAGTAAAATGCAATGTTTAGTACTATTTCCACACTTTTATAATAATAAGATCAGGATCGGCCACATCTGTTGATAATTCTCGCGGTGAGCAAAACCGGTCCCGGTGTTTTTAATTTAAGATTGTAGGAATAATACTAGACATTGCTTTAATATTGGAATTGATTGTTATTGACCTTACATCCTAAATTAAACGAAGACATTCTGAAGAGCAACATTTTCAACGTTTCTGGACTAATGGTTTATTAAATTTGAACCATTAAAAACTTTTTACGTTTCCATATGTTTTGTCATCACTGACTCGGGTTCCGAGGATTTACAGCCTTTTTAGCATCTTCAAGAATTCTATCATACGGTTGTAACAGAACTGACTCGAAATAAACGGTTTGCGTCGTATATATAAATATAAGAGAAATTTATTACAAGGGAAAATAACAGATCCTTAGTCTAGGATCTAAACACACATCTGAAAGAACTATCGAAACTATTGATTTTAATATAATGACAGTCAATTGCAAATGATTGAAATTTATAAACAATGGTTTATTGTGTACGATACTTTTTGGAATTTTTGATCTCCAAGTTATTACATCGTTAGGAAGTAAATTATTTTCATGGACGAATTTGTTTTAATCTTTGTAAATAACATTATTTTTGCAAACATGTTGAAGTTCCCATATGATCCAGTCCGCAGACCACGCTTCGAAGATAACTGATGCTGTTCAGTGCTACTGGCTTGTCTTGAATACCAGCTACCAGTCTTACAGTCTGCACTTTCATGTAATACTGCCTCACACACTTGCACCGTCCTTACAAGCGGAGATGCATCTCTTGTAATGCACTCAAATCAATGCAGCGGCGCACTTTTTTGATTATGTAACCGTTAATAATTTACCGAAAAATTAAATTTGTAAAAAAACTTGCGTTTCATTCTACCTAAATATTTTCATTTAGACACTGACTACTTGTAATGCTAATTATTGAATAGTCGCTATTTACGAATATCCTCAATCAATAACAAAAATTAAAACAGTGTTTTCATTTATCATAAATTCAAAAAAGCGTAAAAAAATATTAGTAAGCATACAATATCTAGTTCAACTCAAATACTGATTCAAATACTAAAAAACTGATGTGGAATGTTGGTCAATACATTTTTAAATACTACAAGTTTTTTTCAAGACTGTAGTCGTCAAAAAAACACAACACCGACGCCGATCAAAAGCATGACTATGAACTCCAATTCCATTCATTACCCTGCGGAATTGACCAAAAAAATCGTGAATCCACGACTCCGACTTCAAATCCACAGCCGTGGTTTTTTTTGCTATACACACAATTAATTATGAAAAAGTACTGTTCCACGGTGTTATTGATTTTTCAATCATTAACTCTTCGAACAGTATATGCCATTGCATTGCTTGGACAATATCGTATATCTTTTCCACAGAGCTATATAAATATAAGTAAATGTACGTTTAAACATAATTCTGATGACGACGTAAGCCGAAATTGCTATCAATTATAAGCCTTATAAATTTTGTAGAACTTAAATAGACTGCTATTTTTTGCAGTGTTATAATGGAGTTCAGCATAGTAAAAGCTAATTCAATCAATTAAATAATTTGACGTTAATGTCGAAAGCACGACACTGCGTTAAAACGCAACAAGCTGGCTCTTGGCAGACTCTTATAAATAAATAACATTCTGAATGGTCCTTATGAATGGCAAAATGTATTTATAAATCATCGATTTTTTCATCTTTCATATCATAAACACGCCGACATCTTTTCAAGTTCTTTCTTTTGTCCGAATGTTTTATTCGATTGAAATTCTCTAAATGAATATTATGCTATTTGTAAACAAATTAAATGTTGTCGTATATTTCAATCAAATTGCTTTTTTTTTTAATCTTAGTACCATATATATTATATACGATGTACCATATATATATTATATATATTTGATATCAAATAGTTATTTTGTTGAACTGACGTTCATAACAATAATTATGAATCTAAATCTTATGTCTGCCAATGTGTCAACTGTTCAAGTAGCTAATTTCAGTGTGTTGATATTCGACACTTACAATAACAAATATTTCCTGATAAGTTTGATTATCAGTAACGCTAGTCAATATTATTTTGAAATATTCAAAGTTGGAATTAGCTTTATGTTGTCTAGTAGGAATCTGTTCTTATCTAATTGTTTCTGTTAATTAACATCAGTGTAATGACACTTAAGATAAAACAGTTTAAGTGCTGAAAATGAATATGAACATTAAACCAGATTTTTTCATGAATTAATAAATGAAAAAAAATCATTTTTCAGAAAATCACCAATCAAATTCTTAGATTATTGAAAAGGTGACATTTTTTATGTTCAAAACACAATAACAAAATATATTATATATATAATTGTAATTTTATACATTTTCAATCTGATGAAAATGATAAAAGACTTTTGTGAGTTTTTTTTATAACAAGATTGTTTTATAACTTACGACTTTTAACATTGACTGATTGAAGATAATTTAAAAAAGGTTGTTTTTATGTCCTTAAAAATTTCACCAGTATGCAGAGCTCCCATTTATGAACATTCAATAAAAAATCACCCAACCAATCCGATAAATTGTTTATTGAGATATTCTTGAAATGTTTTTCAGAACATGACCGGTTTTACTTATCACGAGCATTATTAACTGATAATAATATTCATATTATATTTTTAACATAACGCCTTTTAAAAAGAAACGACAAGCTAAAATTTCAAAAGTGAATTAACATATAATGAATATGAAATCCGTAGTTATTTTATTAATTTCAGATATACATTTAAGTACTCTTTATGGTCGTTATACATGTTTTGTTATTTATCATGTACGCACGATGCAAACCGTTTATTGACTGTCAATATGAGCGCATGTGTGCAAGCGAATATCTAAAATAATAAAAACACATTTTTTTAGTACTTATTTCCACAATATATTTTTTGATCAGGACCGGTTGATAATGCTCGCGATGAGCGAAACCGGTCCTGATCAAAAAAAATATATTGTGGAAATAAGTACTAAAAAAAATGTGTTTTTATTATTTAAAATATAATGCCTTTCCATCAAGAAGTGACAGTTAACACCTTAAAAGTGAATATCTAAAGTATGAAAAGTGAATCTCCGATCGTGAATTATAAAACACGTTCAAAGTTTATATTTTGTGATCATTCGATCTATGAAATAAGTCTTTTAAATATTATAATGTTACGTCCGGAACCTGATAATATATCCCACAATTCGATCGTTGAAGTATGTCCAGTGAATGAGACTGATGTCGGTGCTTCTCACAATACAACAGTAGTCTTGCACCGCGTGAACCAGATTGTTATGTTTGCGGGGCCATAAAAATGAATCGACAAGCAATATTTCAGGCGACAGACACAGAGAGGCCAGTCTCTACTTTAAATCTACCCAACAGAGCCCAAAGAATCTCAGTCAAGTGCCGGGAGATTTACGGTTATTGGGATTAAATCATGTTTACTCTCCTTGCAGTAGGATGCTACAAGAAAGAAATTAACTTGATTTTATTCGAATTACGCACTACGAAATCTTTTTAATTTCTATGTATATCAGCGGTTTTTAATATTTTGCTGTCAAAAATGCTTGTAATTACGTAAGTTGGTCAACTTTTTCCACATTTTTATATACTATACAGAAAATTAGAATTCATTTCGGTTGTAACTATGAATGAATATTAAAATGAATCTTTGTTGGATAAAAAACGTTATTGACTGTTGTTTACTTTCAACGTTTGGTTTTATATTTAAGCTTGCGTCTAAAGCACAGAAATGGAAATAATAAGCTCATTTTGTGTTTTTTTGAGTATTGCAAGAAATGTAACAATTTTAGAAGCTACCTCTCGTAGAAATACGCACTGTCTACAACATAATAAATTTAGCACTTTTGGTTGAATATACGATAGAGAAAATGTTAAATTAGATACAATTTTATCAATGTTTAATTACTTAAAAAATGTAGCATACATGGATTCTTTATTATTTAGTTATTTATCCGGAACCGTTTCGCTCATCGCGAGCAATATCAACTGATTAAATTTAGTACTTTTTCCACAACGTAATATTTTCCAATATTAATTATAAGGAACGGTTTCATTCATCGTAAGTATTATCAACTGATTAGTGTGTTTTTGTTATTTGAATTTTAGTAATATTTACATCATAATCCATTGCTTAAGCGACCCTGAAAGGAAAAGCTCTGAAAGGAGTAATTTACTTATCCTACTGATAAAAATATGAAATTTCAATAATTAAAATTTTCAGTGTATTGTCAGTCTTTCGTGTGGTTGTAACATTTTCACAGAACATGTTATTTTATGTAATTGGAGGAAACCGTGCAACTGGTTGGTGACCATTCGCAAAGTAGTGAGTGTATCACCAACGAAAATGTCAAGAAGGTTATCATATCTTTCAAAATATGGGACATAGTCACAATCGATCAATTTTCTACGAACCCTTTTGTAGAGCTTGTAGCGCGATAAGTAACGTAGAGTTCAGTAAATGCGTTCGTTGGTGTGGGTTAGATTTGATGCCTATTCATAAATCTGACACAGTGAGTGACACAACATCAAGACGGTTGTATGTGCCATTGTTGCCACAAATTCAATTCAATAAAAAAACGCGTATGCTTTTTTGCTCTACGAGATACTTATCTCGGAGAGAGCGAGAGATGTTTCCAGTCCGTAGGAAACTGTGGACGCAATAATATGTTTTGTATCTGTACTACACTACAGGATCGAATCTAGTTCGTATTAAATGTAAAAATATTTTTATAAATATCATACGGTACATTTTTATATTGAGTCGTAATATTGTAGATCTGCATAAGTGTTATATATTTTATAGCATTCAAATACTTTTTAAGTTACGTCTAAGTCTTATGTAAAGTAAATGACATCGTGGTAGAGTATTTTATCTGAATTTTGGAAATAAACAATGCACATCTAAGTTTGCTATGAATTTTAAACGAACAATTAAACTTTTGTTAATCCGCTTAATTGAATCTTGTGCGTGAGTTGACAAATTAATTCTTACAAATAAAACATTTTTGAAAAAAATATGTATTTGGAAATTTTTAATTTTATCGTAAAAAATAAAAATGTTTTAATGGTAAAGACTTGCTATAAGGTGCTTAAAATTATTGGGCATTTTTACTCCTTCAATGGTTCTGATTGAAATTATGTAATGTTTTGTATTTCAAGTAGATAAAACTGTATAAAATAGAACAAAGAAAATATTTTTCATCCAGAGGTGCTCAACATTTTCAAAAAAGCTTTTGAAGCCTTTTTCATTTTTTTTTGTCTAAATTTGCACAACACTCACTTGTTGTCTATGTAAGATCGAATAAAAATGGCAAAAAATCTTTTGAAAATTTGCAAAAAAAACTAATTTATTGATTGAATTGGTATTTGCTTAGTTGAACTTCATTAGAGCATGGTGTATATCATATGCTATTTTGTAATATTGAAGTGTATGAATAAAAAAAAATATAGCTTTTGATTGAATTGGTTTTTACTTGGTGGAAACCAATTCAACCAGAACAATTTTTTATATAAGATATAGTATATATTTATTTCGGCGCGCGCCATCGTCAGAACTATGTTTAAACGTGCATTTGATTATCTATATATAGCTGTGTAGAAAAGGTACACAATACATCTTCTCTTTTGTTTTTACGACCTAGCTTATTTCCTGCTAGCAATAAAACTATTTTTTAAATTGTAAATGAAACTAAACAAGCGGCAATTTCAATATGCTTAAATATTGAAAGGATATGGCTTATTACGGGAAGGAAATAGCCCCTCGCAATGGTCTGAGGAGCGGCGACCGATTTATATTTGTTTGTTCATTTTTAATTTCGTGTGACAATTAATATCTATTGATTTCTAGTTTTTCCAAAGCCACCATTATTATTATAAAATAATAAAATGAATTTATTCTTTCGATATAAAAAACATTATGTCAATATCTTACAGTAACAAGTTAGATTGTTTACTTCAATATGTATCACGAATATTTTATGATATCTATTAAAAAGCTCTGGTAGTAAAAGCTCTCGCTGTACCAACAGCAGCGGATCCCTGTCGTAAAGTGTACGAAGTCTCGGTCGGTCTGTCGACTGTCTGAGATGTTTGGCAGAAGATAACCTCCCTCCCTTGTTCTCGCTGAATAGAAATGTATTTTTTCAGTCGCGGGATGCTTGCGCGATAGTTTTGTAGCGGGTGGGTTCATAATATGTCCCATTTTACTATTTGCGTACGATCCGCGCTTGGAAAGTTTTGACACTGATAATCGAGTGATAAATTCATAAAAATAAACTTTTCCCTTAGTAAATAAAGTGGACCGTAATGTTTAAGCAGTATTTCATTTTTAACCTATTTTACATTCATTTATACTACATATTTTCGCATCATCAGAATACTATAATAATAACAAATTTTACTGCTAGTAAAAACAGGAATATAGTTTTTTCTTCTACATTTACACTTTATATGATATCAAGTTGTAATTCTTTTACTGTGTAAAACTTTACAAGTTTTGTAAATCACCACTCGGTTTTTGCTTTTTGGCATTTTAATGCATGTACAATACACACTGAAGCAACAGAGCTGGTTTAGACTCTGAATAGAATTGTTTTATTATGTACACAGCAAATAATATACAAATATTTCATCCTGTAAAAAAAGTCAATAATTTTTATTAAAACATTTCAATTATACGGTGAAAAAAAGCAATATATTTTAGTTCGACAAAATACATTGCTATTTTTTCATCGTGTTATAATGGAGCTCTACCAAGTAAATGCCAATTCAATCAATAAAGTATTATTATCAGGGCAAAAAAAATATGGCTCCGACACTGACTAAAAAAGGTTTAAAAAAAAAAAGATCAACCAACCAATTTGGAAAATTTTTCATTCAGTTGTTCTTCAAAATCATCTAATTGTGGTAGAAGTAATTGGATTCGCTCGTTTTGTACAACTACAACTCCGACTCTACAGCTCGGAGTATTATTTTATTTCTACTGTAATCAAATCCAATCTTGATCAACGTATAAAATGTCGTCAACGTACCAGCATCAATTAAAGCTCTCATGTTCTTAAATATTTACTTTAACGTAATAATTAATTTCCTCTAGGAATGAGATAACTTTGGAGCTTGCTGACCGACTGAGAAGTGGAAATGCAGCGTACTTCGCGCTAAATAGTCTGTTTAGGTCCCAAATGCTGTCCATCAAAACCAAGTGCCGGGTGTACAACGTGATCATTAAGCCGATAGTCATGTATGGAAGTGAAACCTGGGGCTTAACAGAAAAACAAGAAAAGGCCCTCCAAGTATTTGAAAACAGAATCCTCCGGAGAATACTTGGACCCGTTAATGAGAACCACCGGTGGCGCATTCGTACGAACGCTGAGCTCTTCGACCGATACAAACCAAGAACCATTAATGTCTTGAGATCGAGAAGGCTCAGATGGGCGGGTCACGTTGTACGATCTGAGAATTCTAGAGCTCTCATAAGACTTATGAAGGAACACCAGCTGGCACCCGACCTCTCGGTCGCCGTCGACGGAGATGGGCGGATAACATTCAAAGGGATGTTGAGAGGCTGGGGATAGTCAACTGGAGAGAAAGAGCGCTCGACAGAGATGCCTGGAGAGAGGTTGTGCAGTCGGCCATGGACCTGAACGGCCCCTAGCGCCATTTTATAATAATAATAATAATAATTGATAATTTGAATCAAATATTTTTGAGTGGTGTATAGATCACTTTGTGTGAATCACACTATTTATTTGCTCATCCGCGATAAGGAGTCTTTTGTTATAGCAAAACTTTCAAAGGATGAGGTGCATATTGTGTGGTCTCTGTAGTCGTTGTTATACTACCGACATCCTTTATCAGATGCTGATTTTTTTCGTCTGTACGGAAACGTATAGAGGTCGTCAAGCCATCAATCTTTCTTATCGAATATTCAAAATTAGAATGATCTTTACTTCGGCAGCAAAAATTCCATTACTAAAAGAATAAATATTACAGTTTGTAACAAATAATGAATCATAACAATTTAAATTTCCCTTAACAAAATAAAAGTCTGAAGTAACAATTGATTTTAAATTTTAATGATAAAAACCCGATGAGCTTTATCATTGAGCATATTTGTACCAGACAAAAATAACTGTTCATCAGTTATTCCTACTTTTATATTTAGTTGAAAATGTTTACTGGTCACGATAATCAACGTTGATACATTATTTTGAATACATATATCATAACGCTAAATACTATTTTTTTTTTTTTTAATAATACACACACATTTTTAGTACTTATTTCCACAATACATTCAGGACCGGTTTCGCTACCGCGAGAATTATTTTGTGTTTTTATTGTTTTAAATGTAATACCTTTCCATCAAGAAGTGACAGTTAACACCTTAAAAGTGACTATATATTTCCATAAACCAAATATTATGATCGACACCGGTTTCTCTCACCGCGAGTATTATCAAACGAACTTAATTTAGTACGATGAAAAAATAACAAGATAGAAATAAATTCTGATGAGTGCGGAAGCCAAAATATCTACCAACTATATCTTTTATTAAGTGCCTCTTTGAAAAAGAAAATATACAGGAATGTTCAAAAAAATGATATCTAATATTTTTACCGCAATTGTAAAAAATATTTACTAGGTGTGTTTAGCGTCTCTTCGAACTTAGTTCAGACTATCTTACAAGTCCATCATGGATTAACGACAATGTTAAAATATTTTATCGAGAATTGAATCAACATTAAACTTGAATTGTTACTACTTTGTACGATCCCACATGTTTTGTCACTAACGACCCGGGTTTCGTCCTTCAGCATCTTGAGGTATTCCATCACACGGATGCCGAATAAGTGCTGTGTGTAAAAGAATAAATACTGAAGAATGCGGGTCGTTAGTGACAAAACATGTGGAATCGTACAAAGTTGTAACAATTCAAATTTGATATCGAAATTCCATCAAGCACCTTCAGTCGAGATCATAAATTATAAATGAACATTTTTTAGTTTACATGCGAAATATTCCACTAGGAATAATTGTTAACTTTTTTTGACAAATTTCATATATATTTGCTGTCCGATTTATTCGTTAACCGATCATCCACGAAACATTATTCTTATCTCGTCGACAAATCTTCAGTTATTTTTTGAATTTTAAAATTCGTATGAAATCTTTTATTTTTATCACTAAACAATGGCCACATACTTTGATATTTCAACGTCTATAAATAATCAAAGGATATTAATTATGGGTGACGTGTCCTGGCTGCAAGGACATAGGTTGAAACAAGCGACGACACAAACAGGTACGTACCAACATAGTCTGGTGGTGCCTTGAGGACGCGTGTACGCCCATCATGAGAGAGCGATTGTTATTTTTTTGGCACTTCCTTTCATTGTCCGGTGACTAGAGGTCTTCACATTCGGGCGGATTGTGCGTCGGCAGTATGACGCGACTTATTTAGACCACGCACCAACCAGCGGTACGCGGACGGAATGATATTCGATTTAGATGGCCAACTAAAATTGAATTCTTTTTTAAACAAAAAAACACGTTGTATTTATTGATTGAATTGGCATTTACTTGGTAGAACTCAATAATGACACGGCGACAAAATAGCAATATATTTTAGTGCTACAAAATTAATAAGGTATATTTTATAGACTTGTTGTTATTTTATATAGTTCTGTATTGAAAACATTTTTTTTGGTACTTATAAATATTTTATGATCAGGAGTGCTTTCGTTAATTTGAATTTTTTTAAACATAAAGTAGCACTCAAAATTATCATTGATTGAATTGGTATTTACTTGATAGATCTCCAATATAATATAATATAATAACAAAAATATTGTATTTCAGTTCTAAAAAAATATGAGGTATACAGTTGATAGCTATTTCGGCTTACGAGTAAACCTTTTTTTGTAGAACTAAAATTCATTGTTATTTCTTCACCGTGTTATAATTATCAACAGACAAAATCGTCTTTTTAATCAGCATTCATCAACAAGTAGTCCGCGCTCCAAGAATTTTTGTTATAGAAAGAGTATTTATTTTTAAACGAACATTATAATAAACCTAATATTATTGAAAATTGATATTAAAAATACTAGATTAAATTTAAATTGTCGTGGGTTTTCGATGTGTAATAGAATTGACAGTCAGTAAATAGTTTGTATATCTTATGTACAGTAGGGGTTAAAAAAAAAATCCACAAGGCTTAACGCTAATTACATGTGAAAATCTAATCGAGAAATTTTATACTGAGGAATACCAAATTTTGATGTCGAAATTCCACCAAGCAATCTCATTCAAGTAAATTATAAAATTTCATAATATTTTTTCTGCCTTAGACAATCACGAAACATTTCCGACATATATTGTATGACAGTTTGAAGGTTTAAAAAAGTTTTGGAAAATTAAATAAACATTTCATGTATTTTAGGCAGTTAAAATGGCGGTGTTATCGAACTAAAATAAATGAAACTATAATTTAACAGTAAAAACTTTTTATATTACAAGAAAAAAAAATCTAATAGGTATTTCTTTCAATTGTATTGACACCAATTTACACGTTATATAATAAAATATTTTAGCTTTTGTCATAAGTAATTCAAAATATATTTTGATTTATTTTTATTCGTGTCTAAAAATGTTTAAAATAGCTGGTGTATTCTATGACTGAATCTGGATTTCCATAAAGCGAGACATAATTTTATTCCAAAGTTTCGTTCCCGATTCTAGCCGATAGATGTCGTTAGGGTGAATTAAATGCGTATATCTTAGCGTAACACCAAAATTTCCCGGACAATTTTTTTTTATTATTTTGCTTAAAAAGATTTTTTTTTACTGTTTTATTTAATTGTTGTATGCTATTGTCAATGAGATAATAATAAGTTTTAATGAATCTAAGAGTTTTTCAAAAAAAAAAAAAAAAATTTAACACGATTAGTTACGTTCAAAATGATTAACAAATAAAGTTTAACCAACATGAGTCTGTTTTAATTTTGTTGTTAAATGTAACAATCAAAATGCAAATCCGGAATGCCGGAGCTTATTAAGTTCCCTTACTGAAGAGGTAAATTAAAAAAAAATACAATACACATTCGGTGAATGTTACCTATTTGATACTAAAACTTTCAGCATGAATTGAAAAATTCTAATCTTAGCAATTCAATGATAATATAGTACCCCAATTAAATGATTACGCTAGTATTCATATTAAATATAACAAAACTTATTTATATAACAAATTTATTATAAAAAGAATGGAAATTATCAAAATATTTTCAAATAACTCATTTTATTTTTGTAAAAAATTCAAATTACACTCTAGAACATTATTTTGAGTTGAATAAATCAAAAATTTGATTATCATTATAACCAAATCAATATACAATAAAATGACTACATTTCATATAATTCGGCTTACATGTAAGTGATGCAAACTGATTGTGAAATAGAAAACCAAAAACCGCTTCTTATGTGGAAAAAAGTGTAGAATTGTAGTTAATTTAAGCAATTAAAATTCAAAAAGTTAGTCAGAACTAAACTTAACAGTGTTCGCAGCATTTAAAAATTAAACTACGTGTACAAGATTTTTGTTCTATTTTGTAATGTACTTGTTAAAATTATAGATTATACATGAGTTAAATCTTTTATGTAACATTTTTTGCAAACTATTTCTCCCTTGTAATTGAATATCTTCTTTTGTTATTCATAAAAATATGAATATCATGTATATCCCATAAAATTTGCTTTTGATTAACATATCTATAAATAAAACAATAAAAATTATAATATAACTGTTCAATGACACGCGATTTGAAACGCTTGCTGATTAAATTTATTCTTGATTCGCTTGGAGATTGCTCCATGCAATAAAACATTAACATCTTTTAAATTAAATCTTAAATTTTATAAAAATTATATGAACTTTTAATAATTATCATTTTCAAACGCCGCAAACAATCGTTGGTTTTAAATATACAAAAGTAAATTACAGATTAAATCAATTTTCGAGCCGATCTTTCATATTTAAAACATGACAAAACAAATTTTAATACTTGTAAAATGTAATGAATAATGTCATTTTAGAATAAAAAATCTCCAGCAATGATAAGAAAAATGACAACTACGGTACCCTAAATGTCTGTGTAAAATAGAATTTTACGGGAATCAAGGATGACTTTTCTTCATCCAGAAAACGGGTGATTTTTGATATTTTTTCGATTCTAAAAATGACGATTGTCAGAATGTTTTTTCAACTTTAACAATGAATGAATTTAATATTGTTGGTGTTGTGTGTACACAAGATATCATAACATTTTTAACTTTCGAAATACGTTAAAGCCTGTGAGAGTTTGAGAAATAAACAATTATTTTAGTCTGAAAATGCCTCTGATAACAACGAAACACGTGTGACTGTTAGTAACATAATACGTTAAATAATCAAAGCTATTTAATATTAAGACAATAACTTGCCTTCTATATAATCTTAATATTGAATGAAGCCCTTGTTTGATTAAGTATATTAAATTGATAGTAAGCACCTAAAAATAATCATTTCTCCGAAAAACGTTTGTTTTTGTTTTGTATTAAACCCGTATAATAAGTGAGTAATGCTTAACAAAATTATAAAAAAATAATGACATTTATTAACATGTCTTAATAATTATCACATGTTCAATAATTACTTCTCATATGTAAATAATTAAAAACAAATCAACAAAATATTTTTTATAATTTACGATATCAACTTAAGCTGCTTTATGAAATTTTCATATCGAATTTAAATCGTTGAAACCTTGTACGATTCCACATTTTTCGTCTTAAGCGACCTGGGTCAGTTCTCTTGCATCCGTGCTATAGAATGCCTGAAGATGTCGAAAGGCGAAACCCGGGTGCTAGTGACAAAGCATGCGAAATCGTACACAGTTATAAATATTCAAATTCGACAAAATATTATAAATATTGTAGAATATAATATAATACAGGTTGTGTGCTAAATTATTCGAATTTATTAGTTATTACCTTCTCCCCTTATTTAATGTTGAAAACACTCTTTTTGCAAATGGACGAAAAAAACTTTTCATTATTAAATTAAACAAACAAATGGGGGAGAGGGCTTAAATGAAAACTAAAAAAAGGGACGAAAAGAATCAAAATTCTTTATCAATTAAATTCCAAAACCGTAGTTTGTGCCGAGGTAATGCGGGGACTAACACAAAAAGGAAAAAATCCACGTCCTGATACCTACGAGCGGACACTACAAACCTATCGGTGTACCACGTGAAAAGGGAAAAAGAAAGCTGTTTTCATATAGAGCAACTCGCGAAATACTTTCTTCAATTTAATATTATATGAAATAAAAAAAAAGAAAAACTATTTTAGGATATTCAAAAACATACACACACTTTGTCTGCTTAATAAGAAAGTATTAATATAAATCGTACAAAGTTTTATTTAACGGCATTAATATGTTATGTAAAAACAAGAAAGAAAAAAAAAGAGTTTAGAGTTAAATTATAAGTTATTTTGCAAAAAACCTTATCACAATTAGACAGCAATTGACTAAATATTTTACCGGAACGACACCGTTTATTATTAAATTTTATTTGTCTTTTTTCAGAAAATTTAATCTTACGTTACAATTACTTAAATATTTTTTGAAGACAGTTATCAATTTTCATTTTCTATTAACTATGCAAATAAACAATTATGTTTTTTAGATGTAAATAAAAATAATTATACATTTTTGAAAACTGATTTTCTACCATTAAAATTACATATTTCGAAAGATTTCTTTAAGTCATGATTATTTTCACTTTACCAAAACGGTAATCATGAAAATATTTCACATTCGAAATATGAAATATAATGTATTTTGAAACAGTTGTTTGAGATAATATATAAATATATTCAAATATAACATATGTTTATCAACGCTTCAGAGATATGTTTTCAATTTTATTTTTAAAAGTGTTTCAAGTTTTTGGTAAACTTAATTGAACACGTGTAAGACGACAAGATATTATTTTAGTACATGCATGGTTTTGATCAATAAATAAATTTGAATGATTATAAAGCGACCTGTATACTGTTTAATGTATTGTATTATGAAGGCTCTACCGACCATTGATGTCATTATAAGACTAATAACTTTTTGTGTGAAAATCCTGTTTCAAAAGCGATTAATTTTCATTTGTTGTTATGTATGTTTTAAATTTGAAAATTTTCACGTTCGGAGAATGAAATCCCAATGTTATTCAGAGTTATACCCGATTATTGTTGGTATTAGAGATTTCTAACAACTCGAAAATCCTCGAATCCGATAAAACAATTACCCGGATAACCAGATTAGCATTTAAATTTGACGAAATGTAAATCCGCCGTGACGCAGATCAGAGATTATGAGCTGCGAGCGAGTGTGGTAAGTCACCTGGCTGTCGGCACCTGCGAGCCGGAATGAGAATGCGTCGATCGACATTTCGGGAAACAATAAGGCAACCAGACATCACTTTCGTATTCGGCTGTTTGTTGTTTTCCTACAAAAGTAGTGCGCCTTTGGTACGACGCCATGTCATTTGCATACCGCCATTACAATCTGAGCGGGGGCGTCCCGGAGAGGGACGGGGCTATCGGGAGCGACGAGAGAGGAGGACAGTCTCGAGAGGGACGGTCGGATCAGGAAAATTTCGGGAGCGAGCGAGAGGGTCGCGCAGAAAGTGGGCGGAGGATTATATTATACCCTAGCGGCGGGCAGGGAAAGTAATCGATATTCTGTTTTATAGTAGGAAAGAGAGTTTGAGTTATGTATGTAGATACGTGTCTGTACTCGGGCATAAATAGACATCATCGAGTCGCGGTGTATTTACAGCGGTCGGGAAGGGGTGGGGCTGCCTCTTGGGGGGTTTGGGGCGCGGGGGTCGCGATATTAAACAACTTTGTAAACAACAATGTGTTTATGAGGTTCATATAATAATGGCGAGCAGAGTGTTGAGCACTTGCCAAGATACACTTTCTTCGCGTGAATACTTTCCAACGACTGTTTCGAGGTGTCTACGTTACACTTATGTTGATAGTTTTCGTACTGGATTGCAGATAAACATTTTTATTCGCGTATTGTTTCCTCATAAAAAACAACTATATTCGCAAGTAAACGCTGGATAAACACACATAAATCGAATGTGTATATCACTTTCACAACGATTATATATATATAACACATAACACTTTTTACGATCAAGAAATTTTAGCTATATTTTTCTGTTGAATCGCTAAACAATATCATATGAATTATTTTAAATAAAATATATTGTCAATTAATTCAGAAAAATCTTTTAATCAAAATGCTTTATTGTTATGTACCGTTAAAAAATGATACAGCACATATATTGTTTTATATTTGAGCTAACGATCGTATTCTGTATAAAGTTTTCTTTTTTTTTATATGAAAAAAAAATACGAAAAATATGGTCAGCCTGTTATGTTTACTAGCTAACTACATCATTTGAAACTATGATAATCAATTATAAATAGTGAATGAATTAAAAATTATGTAAGTATATTTTATCATTCATTCACGCGTTTTACTTTCTTACCATAAATATTACGCTATTATAATTTTTTTAAATTATTTTTAAGTAAAATTACAATATTGTAAGTCTATAGAATTTCAAAAAAATCTTAAATAATAACTCATCTTATTTAAATAATAAACATGAAGTAATATTTTTCATACCAATGTAGTTTGAACTAACTCCGCATGGTAATTTCAATTTTGATATTAAAATCATCAGCCCATTCTTGCTACACCATATAAAAGATATTCCAAAATTTAATGTTTTTAAAAAGTGTTGGTGTCAAGCAAATTTATGCAGATTTTCAGGATAAAAAAGTTACTACTACTTTTACTAGGTTACTACTAAAATAAGGTATTTTACGAAAGATTTGACACTTTTAACTCTCCTAAATTTTCAAACAGTTGTGGCAATAATTCAATAAAATAGTTTGAAATTGTCGTTTTAAAAGTATTATATTTAAACATAGTTCTTAATAAATTCAATAACAAAAGTATATCAAATATAATGGTTGAAACATTGTACATTTTCATATGGTTTACCACTCACTCCCTGAGTTTCACTTTTTAGTATCTTCATTCATTCTATAACACGGGTAAACTTGTTGTATTCGTTATAAGCAAGAGAATTTTTCAAAGAAAAATAAAGACGCTAAAAGTAAGAGTCAAATGTATATCTGAAACAACTATTGAATTGATAGTAACTTCATTCAATTATGTATATGATAAATATGTAAACAATATGTACAGTTTTTGGAAAAGTTTTTATAATAAACAGTAATAAACTTCTATCAAAATATATTTTTTAGCTAATACTTATTTTGAATTGGTGGATTACAGTGAGATTAAATACCAGGATACATAGTGTTATAATCGTTCTCAATGAGTTTTTGATGTAATGTTTTTACCAAGACTGTGGTGTCATTAAAAAACACACGACCCCAGCTCCGACAATGATGAACAACACGAATCCGACTAAAAAACTTTTATTTTCGTTTAGTTAAGTTTTTTCTTCCTTCACTATTTCATAATTTATGATATCGACAGCAGGTGCTTGATGGAATTTCACTATCAAATTTCAATTGTTACAACTTTGCATGATTTCACATCTTTTGTCACCAATAACCCGGGTTTTGCCTTTTGGCATCATCAGTCAGTTCCGCTACATCCGTGGGATGGAATGCCTGAAGATACCGAAAGACGAAGCCCGGATCGTCAGTGACAAAACATATGGATCCGTACAAATCTGAAACAATTCAAAATTTCCTATTTGAAGCCAACCAATCCAGCAATTGTAAATCGAGATATTCTTCAAAATCACCCAATCGAAAAAGTAGTCAAGGTCACTTGTTTTTCACGACTCCGTCTTCACAATCCTCCGATTTTACAATGAACGCAAAGCGATATGTCTAATATAAAAAAAACACTTTGTTATATGTAACTTAAAATGTTCGAAGACAGCTATCATAGAGCACTGAGCAAGATATATGCTGCAGGTTTACATACAGACAATTTGCAAGTTGACACTATAAATCTTTCAAAAATCCTTTTGAATTTGAGTGTCACTATCCAGTCACTAAGCTGATAGATCTATTTTCACGTTAAGTCTCCCTTATACGTGTGTACGTATAATAATACGTGTACGTTGACAGTACGTAAGTGTAACGTGTAACGTCATTCAGGGCCGTAAAACCCTAATGTCTGTCGGAATGATGTGCCAAGTCAAAGGGACTGAGCCTATCAGAGGCTGAGTGCTGTATTGACGATCTTGGACGCATATACTTATTTATATATGCTAATCCGTGAAAGGTGATCTCTGGACATCAATGTTTTTGTTAAAACATTAGTAAGCATCATACATATATTATTCAAAGTTCAAATAATAATTCGAAAGTTAACTAACCTTCAATAGACACATTACGACTATGTACCTGCAACAAAGCATTGAAAATGTTGGGCTTCTTACGTACTACGAGAACCTTTTCAGGTGTTAAAATTTTGATATTAATGTACAATACTTTAGTACGAAGTAGGCTTGAGAGTTGGTCTATTACAATTCGAAATATGCCCTCGTTATGGAAAAGGTCTTGAGGAAACTTTTGTGACTTCTTTACTTAAGGGCATATGAATACTATTCGTGGCTTTATACAACTAACTTTCTTTTAGGTATGTTCACTTTTAACAGTTTGAAAAATCGAACAGAAATGTGTCTAGCCACATATTTCTTTCGACTAATTCGAGGCCAAAATGAGAATTCTGCTATCCTTAATAATATCAATTTGTATATTCTGGATAACTTTTTAAGAAATCGTGGACATTTTGTAACTTTTACTGATAAATAAATAAATAAATTATTAGTTTTATTGATTGAATTAAAAATCTGTATGTTAGAACAGAAGCGAATATGTATAGTGAACCTTTTACACACCACTATATATAAATAAGTGAATGTGCGTTTAAAAATAGTTCTGATGAGGGCGCAAGCCGAAATACCTATCAACTGTATACCTTATAAATTTTGTAAAATTAAAAAAACAGCAATGTTTTCACACCAAATTTAAAACAAAACCTTCTTCGATGGTAATGAAATAAAAGCTTTAAGTTCTTCTGTGTGGACAAAAAATCTGTGAATCTTTATTAACCTTTCTTTTCTGCATATATTACGCTCACCTCTCGCGGATGTGAACCGTACAACCGTAACTCTATTTATGCGTAGGTAATGGGTAGGCAGTAGGTATCCTTACGATACAACAGCAATGCTTTCCAATCTTACAGACTAGTTACCCGGACTATTGATCGCTCTCCCTTAAAATTGTTGTTTGTGACTTCTCCAAAGTTTCCAGTTGTTACTCGAAGCTCATATAGATTAAAAGAAAATATAAACTCTATACCGTTACATCGCTCAAAATGGTTTTTTAAAAATACAACTATGTAATTTTTGTTCGAATACAGTATTTTCGTTCACAATACATATTTAATCAAATCTTTTTATTTGTATATGCATTCAAATACTATAAATAATAAAAACACATTTTTAGTACTATTTCTACAATACATTTATGATCAGGTCCGGTTTCGTAGAACTTTCGTTGTAAATTAATTACAAAGTTAATTTTTTAAGTGTACTTTGTTCATACTCTATTAATTCCTTAGTAAATTTGATTGAATTATTAATCTTATATAATACATGCTATTTTAAACAATAAAACCATTTTTTTGTAATTATTTCCACAATTTATTTTATGACCGGTTTCGCTCATCGCAAGCATTATCAACTGATATTACTTTCTGATACACAAAAAGGCAATACCAAAATAAAAAAACCCTTTCAATTAATCGGTATATATAATTACTCAAATAAGTATAACAATGGTGAAAATGCCAGACATATTAACATACAAATTTTCAAAGTTAGACTTTTTTTTAATTTGTATCTTATCAGTTGATAATGCTTACGATGAGCAAAACCGGTCTTGAGTATAAAATATGTTGTGGAAATAACTATAAAAATAATGTGATTTTATTATTTAAGGCATTATTCCTTTTCATTAAGAAGTAATAGTTAACACCTATAAAGTTATTCAAGCTATTTTAAAAAAGCTGTCAAGTTACACTTTGTTACCTCGTCAAAGTTCAAAAATATCATCTTCATATGTATCTATACTAATAGATAATATTATTAGTAATCTTAATAAGTAATTTTGGATTTAACGATATTGATGAAAAAGTCTGCTTAAATTGGAAGCAATGGACCATAAATTGCCAACTTATATATTACTGTTAAAAATGCTAGTTAAATAAATTAAAAAGTTTTAGTCTATGCAATGATTGATTATTGATAAGATATCACTTTCTAAACGGGGATTTATATTTTTGGATAACTATGAAATGAACAATTTCTTGTTAACAATTTAATTGATAATGCCCGCGATGAACAAAGCCGGATTGGTACTAAATATTGTAATTTATTATTTTGAATTAACATTTTTTTTTAACAATTAAGGCTTTACCTCGCGTCGACCCGAATGTTTCAAACGTCACAAACACCCATCCGTTTGAACAGAAGTTCATTCATCGATTAAGAAAAGCTGATTGTACCTACTGAGACTCGAGCATGTAATATCTTCGCCAGAAGTATACGACGTTAACCTCTGCGTCAAGGACTAGGCTGACATTAAAAAATATTATTCGATTTTTTTAGGTGTTAACTGTCACTTCTTGGTGGAAAGGCAACGTGACAAAACACATTTTTTTGTGTTTTAAAAAAAATAATTCGCGAGCATTACCAGGTATACAAAACAACCGGTTCAAGATTAATCAAATAAACTAAAATACTTTACGAGCATATTTTTTTCAATACAATCGTAATGAAATTGAACTATAATTCATAGATGATGTTTTCATGGAATTAACTGTAACATTTTCTTGAAATAGCATTTTAACTAAGTTACAAAACACAATGTTTGCTAATCATTGGAATCAGGTTCGGTTTCGGCCATCACATGCATTGGTAATTGAAATTTGAATTGTTACAACTTTGTAGGATCCCACATGTTTTGTCACTAACGAATCGGGTTTCGCTTTTCGGCATCTTTAGGCATCCTATCACACGGATGCAACAGAACTGACTGAGATGCTTATGAAGATGCCGAAAGGCGAAACCCATTGTCGTTAGTGATACAACATGTGGAATCGTACAAAGTTGTAACAATTCAAATTTGATATTGAAATTCCATCAAGCACCTTCAATCGATATCATAAATCATTGTTAATTGAGTTCTTTTTATCAGTTGATAAGCAAAACCTGTATTGATTTGGACAGGCTTAAAATCATTTCATAATTTAAAAAAAAATCATTTGTAAAATGTGAATCAATACTGACCCTTCATTGCGTCAATTCAAAGACAATTTTTACAGTGAAATTTTTTCCTGGTATATTTTCGTTAACAATATTCATTATCTCTGGTCAGTGGCTATCTTTGACAGGTATATAACGTATTGTAATATTAATGTTCGGAGCTATATAGTATAAGTAACTGGGGGTAAATACAGAGGGCATCGCAGCGATATCTATTTGCAGTATCTTCGGAAGTAAGTTGGACCCAATACTTGGCCACCTAATTATGATCCTTAGAGGGTGAGTGAGATGACTGGGCGGGGTGCAGGAGTGGGTCGGGAGGATCCTGTAGGAGGGTTGGGTTAAGTTGGTGAGGCAACCTTCGTACATGTACAGAGAGGGATTTAGAAATGTTTGTCCAGTAAAACAATTTTGTATCAAGTATTTTACGCAGTCGAAAATAATAACTCTGAATCTTTCATATTTATATTCAGTTGCTTACATGTGCAAGTTAAAATAGTTTAGGCTAAATGGGTTGTCAAAAGTTTATTAGGTGATGAAAATTTCAGTAAACTTTTTACTGATATAATATATCATCAGAATCCAAAATCAGTTGATAATGCTCACAATTAGCGACACCAATCTTAACCAAAGAATATATTGATTTCCTACCAAAAGTAAAGTGCGTAAATATTTTTTTTGACTGAGCAATCAAAATTGAATTCTTTTTGATGGCATGATAAATTTGTGTGAAACTATTAAAATGTGTAAGAATTATACGTTTTTTCACTAAAGAATGCCCTAAAAATTGACGTATTCTAATACCCCTTAAAATGCATTGAAATTAAATTTGAATTGTTCCAACTTTGTACGATTCCACATGTTTTGTCTCTAACGACTTGGGTTTCGTCTTTCGGCGTCTTCAGGCATTCTATCACACGGATGCAACCGAACTGATCAGCGAAATTACTTTTTGAAAACTGTTAACAGTTGTATTAATATCAAAGAACTATTTCTTAGCTATTTGAATTTCTCTATAATTTATTTTATACAGTATTTCTAGGCGATTAGTATTGCTAAAATTACTTTATCAGTTATTTATTACTTCAATTGGTTGGAAATAATCACGATGAGCGAAACCGGTTTTGATAATAAAATATTTTGCATAAATAGAACCGAAAATGTGTTTTTATAATCTTAAATATCATGTTTTTTCACCAAGATGATAGTCAACACTTTACAAGTAAAAATTACAGTCGTAAAATTTGAAAAAATATGGTTTTTTCCGAACTCAAAACTCAAATCGGTTATTTAAATCTCAACTATCTTTTGTGTTCTATTTAATATATTTGTATTGTAAATAAACTTCTGTGCAATCTAAATGGTAAGGTACCTTTCAGTTTTTTTTACACGAGTGGCAATATAAACAACTTTATTCGGCTTTCATAAAATAAACTCGAAGCATAAACGTAAATTTTGTTGTAAATTATTTTCTCAAATATGATCGATAAATAAAAAAGAGGCAAGTATACTGTAAAAGAGCTATTTAAATATTATTCACAGTTCATTACAATAAAATGACGTGAAGTGTTTGTTTACATAATAAATCAGATAGCAACGCCCATTTTTCTCCACAAAACGTAGTTTATTACTAATAAAGTACGGGCAACAAGTTTCGTATGTTTGGCAAAAAGGTCAAACATTCATAAAAGTTCTGGCTATAATATAATGCATATTATTTTATTTATCAGCGCGAAAAATGTTTTTAAATTATGCTATGAAACTCGTCACACGTAACTATTACATATTATCAGGGTTGTGGAGTCATTAAAAAAAGCACTGAGATATGAATGCTTTAAGCTCGAAAAAAGCCATATTTTTTTTAATTTTACGTGTTAGGTGATGACTGTCGCTTCTTGATGAAAAGGCATTGTATTTCCACAATGCATTTTACGATCAGGACCGTTTTCGCTCTTCGTGAGTATTATCAACTGATCAAAGTAAATAACTGATAATATATTTTTAGCAAGACTTATCATGTATAAATACTCCGACATTGACCAACAACACGGCTCCGATAATAAAAAGTTTAATTTTGCCGGATTTTTTCTATCTTTCCAATTTGTATGTATTCAATTAAAGATAAACCAACCAATACAGCAAATTCTTCATTGAATTATTTTTCAAAATTGTCTATTCGAAAAATTATTTTGAGTCGCTCGATTTTCACGACTCTTACTTCACAGCCTTGTATATTATGAATTAAAATTCTCATAAAACTATTAAAGATATCGTTAAAAACATGTTTAAATAATTATTGCAGGTCTAATTAGCAAATTATGTTTGTTATTATAAAACAACAAGAGTTAGTCAATTGTCGATCACAATTCATAATAAAAAGCATAAAATTAAAAAATATTTATATATATAGAATCAAGATATTATAATTATACGGTCCGTGATGCAATAGTCAAATTCGTTGGTTTTTATTACGGAACAGTATTTTTCAATCAATATTTCGATTTCAAGTCTAGTGTATTTATGACGTGTGAAAATACATTTCCATCCATACGATCCTGAATTTGGGGACATCTCGAAAATAGTTAGCTAACCACTACTCCTGATTTAACGATATTCTTTATATATAAAGCTAAAGTTATACAACATTAGGAGTTAAACTGCATTAGGAATTTAAGTCACACTGTGAAAGGAAGTAAATTAAAAATTACATTGATGCATGTTGACATGATTGTAATACAAGATATTGTTTTTAAGAATATATTTTGTTTAGAACTCAAATACAAATACTTTTTGGACGATTTTACAATATTTATTTCAAAATTATTGACTTCCTTGTTTAAATTCTATTCAGTTACATACTAAAAAAATATATATTCAAATTTCGCTTTCGTCTTCTGTTTCAAAACGCATAGGAAAATCTAAATCTTTATATATTACTGTTAAAAGTTCACCTAATTAACTTGAATGTATTATGACGACTTGATAACGATTTTTCCGGTTCGAAAAACCGACAATTTTATTGAACATTCTTTAGGTTTTATGTATAAACCGTTAAACGGACGTTTTATTTTTCTTTCATCGACATTCTTGTGTAGTATTTTCTGGAAATGTGTACTGTGGCATTAATTATTCCCAGATTCCTCCCTTATTCGTCTCCTTCCTTCCTTTATACATAACGAGAGTAGTCTTGCTATCAAATTACCTTCGCATTTCCTCTGTTGGCACTATCTTTAGAATGCGTGAGGGAAATGGCTCCTGCTATTCCCTAGGGATGTAGCCAGTGCCGCTTCCCGAACGAGGTGTTTCGCATAGTTAGAGATACTTAGTACGTACGTGTGATAGGTATTTATTGCCGACTTTCATGTGTGCGTAGTTTATAGTGTTTCATTATATACACACACACATATATATAGATAAATGATAAGCGCAGTGGTGGATTTGACAAGAGGCGCTATAGGGTGACAAGATCAAAGGGATTACTAATTAAATAATATTGTATTATCGCTGCTTGTAACTACAAAGGGACTGCACTGTCTGTGTACGTAAAACTAATGATATTTTTAAGTGCGTATTGAAAACAATATATTAAAATTATTTCGATAGTGTTTTGAAACCGTTCATTCAATAGAACTGGCAATATATTTGTAAAATTGTATTAAAATATTATAAAAATAAAAAACCATCTAGACGTCAAGAATCTAAATGCAAGGGCAATAAATAATCTGACAATCTTGTTTAATGTGTTTCAATGAAGGTTTATTACAATGGCCCAATTTTTAGATCGATAATAACGTTATGTTTGAATTTTTATCTACTTTTTGGAAATGTTTCACATTAATAAATTTATTTAGCTATAATAATATGTAGAACTAAATATTTTTTTTTTTACCCTGGAATAAATATAGTTGATTAAACAGTTTATTGATATT
The DNA here is from genome assembly GCA_028555115.1 of Himalopsyche japonica. Taxonomy (NCBI): domain Eukaryota; kingdom Metazoa; phylum Arthropoda; class Insecta; order Trichoptera; family Rhyacophilidae; genus Himalopsyche; species Himalopsyche japonica. The sequence continues at coordinate 794,964 of JAHFWJ010000488.1, read as the reverse complement.
TAAAAAAATTGGTTGGATGTGTAATGTTACAGATATTTGTGGTTTTGCATACAAATTCAAGTGCTAATAAATTGTAGTTTGAAAATATGTATTTATTTATTTATACCACAAAAAAAATAGTCAAAATTACTGATGTGTAAAAAAAGATAAATCATCAATCTATAAAATATAAATATTAAATAATTTAAAATTTAAATATTGTAGTAATTTGATGTTGAATTTCGCATAATTAAAAAGTAATAGTAGAATTAATTCCCGTTTTGTCACTCACATTCGGGGTTTCTTTTTTCAGTATCTTCAGACATTCTATCACACGGACGCAAGAGAACTGACATATAAATGACATGTAAACGGTTTATATCGGTTATATGCAAGCTGACTTACACAAGAAACAAGAAATAAACATTTGTGGCTACGAGTTAAATATATATAATAAAACTGATATAATTTAATAGCTATTGATTTGATTATAATGACTATCAATTTTGTATATTATAATAAATAGTAATAATTTTTTTACAATAAACTATATTCAACTATCATTTAAATTAAAGTAAGTTAATTTATTAACTTCTTTGTTACAAAATATTTATTTATAAAACTTTTATAATATTACACTATAATTCAATGATTTGGATATAACGAAATGATTTCTATAAAACGCGTGGTTTTTTTAAGCCTGAATCCACAACTATTAAGTGGCTCTGTCAGAAGATTTTAGTTCTGGCTTATTGCTGCCTTGTCCCTTAGGCAGAGTGGATATCCAACCAGATTCTAGAGGCAATAATGGTCTAGATTAGACTCACTGAGAATCAGTGGATGATATTGGCTTTGGACTTTGTCGAGATACTATCATCCTGTTACTCGTCTAGTTAAGTTACTATAATGGTCTAATGCTGACTAGTTTGGAAAGAATGCTGAGACAAGTTGGCTGTTTGATTTTGGTGATTGGTTTATAAGAAAGGTTGTAACAGAATTTAATAAAGATAACATGTTCGCGACGAAAATGCCGTTAGTGGAAAAATTATACATTTTTGAAGTGTTTAGTTTCTTTACGATTAAATATAAAAAAAAAATTAATACTATGGAAGTAACGCAGCAGTTAAGCAAAATTTCATTAAATTGAGTTCACATATTCACATTCAAGTATTTATGAAGCTCATATAACTATTAACGATTTTTGATTTGATCATTCAGCTTTTCTATTTGATTGATTGAATTGGCATTAACTTCGTAGCACTCCATTAGAACACGGTCAAAAATAGTAATTTATTTCAGTTCTACGAAATTTTTATACGATGTAGTTGATAGCTATTTCAGCTCACGCCTTCGTCAGAACTAGAATAGAAGAAAAAAATTATCGATTAAATACATTGCGATTTTTCATCGTGTTTTCTATTTGATGTTTTAAATAATATAAACACATTTTTTATTACTATTTCCAGGATATATTTTAATATCAGGACCTGGTTTTACTCATCGCTAGTATTATCGACTGGAAAGTGTTTTTTTTTTTTATTAATGAAAACATCATGCCTTCCAGCAAGAAGTGACGGTTGAAACACCTGAAACATGATTTCTTCTTTGAATATGAAATAATAGTTATGAATTAAATTGGTGGAACTTCATTATGTTAAAAAAAAAGCAATGTAATTTAGTTCGACAAAATTTATAGGTATGTAGTGATAGCTATTTCAGCTTACGCTCTCATCAGAACTGTGTTGTCAGAATATAGTTCCGATGAGGGGTAATCTGAAATATTTACACGATAGATTGGTTAACGATTAATGAAGGATTATTTACATTTTTTCTTACGCGAGCATGGCAGAGACTAAATAATGTGAACGATATATACGGTAAAACGTCGATCAAGAAACGGAAACGTTTGTCGGGATTGCACCGTATTATAGCTCCTTACAATGTGTTTAAAATGAATATTTAAAATAACACTGACATACAAACCAAGATTAACATAGTAAAATTTTCACGCGATGTTTTGTATTTAATTATAACATACATCCACACTTATAACTATATAATTGTTGGAATAAATGTTATTGTCAACATGTAAATGTATAAATATTTAATTATGCGTTATCTATTTTCCTCTCTTGAGGTTCTAAGCACATTGAAGCATTCAATCATCCATAAATCGGAGCTGCCAACATCCGTCAAACGTCAATCAGTGACTAAAGTCATGTCTCGCAGTTGAAATTTGTTTCCGGAGTTCCCCGCATCATGTATTTTCCACACTTTTTTCCGACCATACACTTGTTTATTGGAAACGAATTTTTATTGATGTCAGGAAATCCCTGTATAATCCGAAATAATATGCTGTCTTTATTTTTATTCCTGTTTTTGGCAACTCTTGGCGACAATGGTATGCACCGACTGATATTGGAACGGCGTGTATGTAATGTATAATTAATTGAAACTGATCGAGTGTACTATTTTTGTACACGTGTTTTGCTTCAATCAAAAACATCGTCAGTCTGACTGTATTATAAAGCAATTCAATATAATCATTTAATTAATTGCGTTCATTATTTATTTAAGCATACTAACCTAGAACTATTATTTTGAATTAACAATAATGGAATACAAACGAATAGCTGAGAGTTAAAAATAAAATAGCTATCAATTATGATGTATATTTAAAAATCTTTTGTAAGTCTTTCATTATTATTTTGCTTTAATTAACACGCTTTTAAACGTTTAATTAAGGACTGAGGAGTCGATAAAAAAAACACGAATCCGAATCCAGCATTGACCACCAAAACGGCACCGACTAAAAAAAGTTCAATTTTGTCAGGTTTTTTTCGTAACTTTCCTATTTATGTTATATGCATCTAATAAAATATCAATCAACCAATCCGGCAAATTGTTCATTGAGATATTATTAAAAATTGTCTAATATAAAAGATAATACGAATTCACAGCACGGGTTTAATTGTACGAAACTTCTTACAAAATTTCTTAATATGTAAATGTTTTGTCTTATTGTAGTTAGTAATAGATTAGACATAAACACCATCTTAAAATTCTTTCACTGATATCCTTGGGTATTCAAAATAATCTAGCTTTATTTCCGATTTAGGTTTTTAATAAATCCGTAATAATTCGATTAGACAATATACCATCCTATCGACGTTTACCATAACATTTGATATAGCATATTTGAGTGTTATAAGATTCCCAAAAAAAGCCATTGGTGTATGCAAAGATAGTGTCGGGCTGGCGACCCGCGGTACGCTGACCTTGCCAGAATTGGAGCACACTTCATTTACATATTTTGTGTAGCGAAGTGAGGGATCGATAGACGGCCTCCCTGTCCAAAGCGACGCCTCCTTACTACCAAGGAAAAAGCGTCGAGACGCTCAACCATACTTCTAAAGAAAGTAATTCTTTACATACGCACGTCGAAGACTTTTTTGCTTGAGAATATTTTGGTATTGAACATTTTAAAGTTTGATGATATAAACTTAATCCATAGCATATAAATATGTAGCTTAGATAATTATAAGTATCAACAGAAGAAAATCAAATTTTTAATTATTAAAATGTTTGAAGATAAATCCTTTTAATTTATGGATTGATTGAAGGTGTTTGATAGAATTTTAATAGAAAATTTGAATTTTGTTGAAAGTTTGCATGAATTTACATCATTTTAGTCAGTTCTATTGCATTTGTGTGATAGAGTGCTTGAAGATGTCAAAAGGTGAAACTCAGGTCGTTAGTGACAAAACATGTGGAATCGTATATGGTTTCAACATTTCGAATTTGATATTGAAATTTCGCCAAGCACTTTCAGTCGATACCATAAACTATTTTCCTTTCAATTTTCACTTCCGACACGCGTTGCGCACTTCGACATCATTTTGTATTCCAATATACTGATAGATTCGCATTGAAGCAAATAATTCATGTAAGTTGAATTGAAATTGAATTAACTATTATATAGACATAAGAATTGATTTTAGATTTCCATAATAACCTTAATTGTTTATCATACTTTTAAAGTGATAACTGTCACTTTTGATGGAAAGAATCCGTTGGTAATACTCGCGATGAGCGAAACCATTTATAGTCATAAAATATATTGTGAAAATAGTAACAATCTGTTTTTGTTTTTTAAAATTTAATTGTTTTATTAGCTTCAGAAACAGCTATAAACTAAAGGGTTTTACAATAAGGTGTATATTAGAATCAATGTTCATTAAAATATAACTGTGTATTTTAACCATAGAGATTAATTACACACTGATTCTCAAGTGGTCGATAATCTCATGACAATATAAATAATAACGATGTTTCCTTTATATAGTTATAACACTGGAAATGTTGATGTAAAAAAGGGCTTCATGATTTTTTTATTCTGTAGTTTTGTTGAGTGTAATTTAATAGGTGAAACAGTATAATAATTGAGACTTCTTTACTTGAGGGCGTATGGATACTATCTATGAATTTGTCCAACCGACTTTCTGTTAGCTACATTCAATTTCGATAATTTGATAACTTGAAGATAAATGGATCTATCACATATTTCTTTTGACTCATTTGAGGCCAAAATGAGAATTTTGCCATCTTTGTTAATATCAAATTGTATGTTCAGGATAATTTTTGAGAAATCGTGGACATGAATTGTTTGATGTTGATTTATTCCATGTGGACGAAAGTGAGTTCAAGCGAATGCTATTTTTAATGTATTAAGTAGAATTTAAACGAGCCTGCTTAGTTGATTTTCTTGCTATACTTGTTATTTATGTTTGTAATTTTCATCATTATTTTTTTAAATATTTTGACCTCGCGAAAGCAATGAACATATAATTTGTACTTTATTTGTAACGTGTATTTACCAAATAAATAAATAAAACGTTTGATCTATGTTGATAAATATGGTATTTTTTTGTTGTCTTAATAACAAGTTTTCGTTTATCGTTTGCTATATATACATGTAAAGATCATTTGTGGAATGTTTTGATTTATTTACATATGTTAGCGAAATGTTATCGTATGCATTAGAAAGATCACGTTATACATGTATCATATCAACATATTTATGAGCGCTGGCTTAAACGCTTTTAAAGTGTCGAACGCGAACTGCAAAGAATGTTCAGGCCAACCGAAAAAGTTTTAAGAATAACGATGTTAAGGTTCAAAATGCGTTTTAAACTCAAAATTATGCTAAAACAAGATGCAACTTTGTTAAACTTGGACTAATTGTATATCGATGTTATTTTGGTTTATATATTGAATTTATTTTTGCATATATATTCTTCGAATAAATTATGCATATAAAATTGGCAGTAATGCATTCACATACACTTCGCTGAGTGCAGAAAACAAACATAGTCTGTCTGCAGATGGAGAAGTGGAGGTAGGTGAGTAGCGAAGAAAGCTTTGATTTGGATTGTGAATTGTCTCGGTCTGAGCATTATGTGGGTTTTCAGTTTGTCAACAGCATTCTTGAGCGAGCACACCCAAGTTTCAGAATCACCACACGACAATAAACATCAGACGTTGTCAGAGAAACCACTAGGTGACCAACAACTGCAATCACCATTCAAAATTTATTCTCTAAACCACATAACTTAAGAATCGAGTACAGTATATGTTCATTCTAATGAAAAGTCCTTTGGCTAATTTCTCATTGAAAAATTATAACTTTAATAAATAAAATTAAGATTACAATCTTTTAGACGTATAAAATAATATTATCTTATCACCCATATTTTAAATAATTCAAATAATTTGATATCATTATTTTTAACGACTTATTGATATTTAGGGTTGTTGAAGGAATATACAAACATATTTTTATTTAAATTATAAATAAAAAAATATGATACTCCAATTTTAAAAATCTCATGCATGGCCACCAAAAGATTTCACGGTGGTCATTTACAGCCTTAAAGTAAATATTGATATAAAAACCACTGTATTAAAATGAATGAGGTGATATTTTGTATATATTTTATTAAGATATACAATATATCAGGTTTAATTTAATTTTAGTATAATTTCATTTTCAACGGCGGTGCAAATCGGAACAGCGTCAATAACAAAATATGAAATTTTGTAGATATTTTACATTCTCAATAACTATGAATTGAAGTAAATAATACTCAAAAAATTTCCAGGTGATTAATGAATTTTCATTTTAGCGATCAACTATTTATAAAAGAAATAAAAATAAAGATTGTACACCATATTCCCTAAAGTTGAAAATTTATGAGTTTTGCTACACAATGTTTTTTAATGCCCTTGGACTTTAAAATCTGTTTTCAATAAACAGATTAAAACAAAAACACTTCTGATACTTAAAAATTGCTTTTCGATGGAAGAGAATTTTAATTTAAAAAAACACGCCTAGAATTTGTTGAGACCATACGTTTCACACACTGACACTGTTATCTCTCATAAGGCATATTATGATCTTTGAAAATAGAACGCAAAAAATATATTTTGTTTTAATAATTAAAACAAATGTGAAAACCTTATTGTAGAAAAGTTAAACATATGAAACTATCATCATGTGGTGCTGCATTAAAATATTTTTTTTGTAAATTATACATCGTCATATATTAGAAATTTTGTTTGTTTTGATTGCTTTGAATACACTGTAGCAATAACGGTTGGACCCAGTTGCAAAACAAAACATCGAAATGAATCGGTTCGTCTATACGTTCGATAAATCGTCAATAAAAAAGAGCATTCAGGTATAAGGTGGCAAACAAAAGCGCACCAAAAACACCTGACAATGAGAAAAATACAGAATTCTTGCCCACAAACGCTTCTCTTACACAAGTTCAAAACCATTTCGCAAAGCGTGCTTTTAAGCATTTTTGAACACAAACAAAACGCTTGGTCGCAAATTCTCAAATTTAGTGAATATAATACGCAATGGTATAAAACGAATATTTGCCAGGCTTAATGATTGAAATCTGATTAAAATATGTGAATTTGTTACAGCGGGGGTAATTCATTTACTTCATAGACAATAATAAAATGAATAAAGTCGATCAATTACTTACAAAGTGTCAGTGTAAAATTTCAACGCAAAGTTACAAATTCGGTCAACATTGGATTTAAAGTATAAAAAAAAAACAACAACAATTTATAGACACATCTCGAAAAAAGTAAAGACAAAATAAACAAACTTGACAGAAGCAGTATTTACAAGATGTCTTGCGGCTCTTGTCAATCGATATACATCAGACAGATGGACAAGAATATATCAACTATGGCTAAAGAACATATAAGATTATTCAATAATAAAAAAAAAACAGATTCATTATTTGCAAATTATTCTCAAAGGAATAGCATAACATAAATTTAAACTCATCGCCAACACGTTTATATCGTTGTAATAAAGGCCGTAAGCTAAACATTGGAATAATCAGAAATTAATACATATCAGCAATCCAATGATATTTTTAATGAACAAAAAATTGTTAATCTATCAGCGCTTCTCAGACCAGTTAGTCGTTTAAGTACAATATTTATTCACTATTTGCGTTTATTCCCCAAAAAACCCCATATTGTCTCCCCTTTCAAGGAATGTATTATATATAATCAATTTATACATTTAAGAATTTATTATTATTATACAATATGATATCAGGGTGTTAGAACTGAAGAAAAGATGTATTGTGTACCTTTTATACACTGCTATAAACAGATATTTAAATATAAGATAAAATATAATTCTGATGAGGACGTAAGCTGAAATAGTCAGAACTATATTTCAAATAAATTAAAAATTAAAATAAGTTGTGTAGAAATAAAGTAAATTGCTAATTTTTAACCATGAAATAATAAAACGTTTAAGAACATTCACTTTAAGCTTGTCTTAAGTCTTATTTCCGTAATCAGTTTTATGATTGGGACCAATTTCGCTAATTTCGAGCATTGTTAAATGATAAGATACAAATTAAAAGCAATTCTATTTATACAAAACTCGAGTTAAACTTAGCAGATATACAAAACCGTGATTTCAAGAATTAATAAGCAATTTACATACATACAAATAAATAAAATTAATTTAAAAATGAAATGTTAACAATCTCTTAGTCATAATTTCCAATTGCAATTCAGACAAATCAATAATCCATTAATAGCTCAGAAAAATCGTGAAAAACTCACCAGAAAATATAATGAGTGGGAACTTTTCACAATCAAAATAAATATTTGTAATTAACTACCTATATTTCATTAATTGAAATAATCACATTCAATAAAAGCATACATTAAAAATCAATTCATTAACTTGAATGTTTTTAGTAATTACTTCACTTAATTTAAGTTAAATATTTAACTGAAGATTTTGTAAGACGTGTTGATAATTATTTGATTAGCTATATATCTGCATTTTTGACTTTTGAATGTTTATATAATATTTTTTTTATTGAAAGACAATGTTTCTATAATAATAGTGTCAATTACTTCTAACAAGAGAATTGCTGAATTGTTGGTATCAAATGTAGGTGTGTTTGTGAAAAAATCATAATTTATTGATTTTTCAACTTTGTTAGACACTGAACGTAATAAAAACTTATTGGACAGTAAAGAAGTCTTTCACAATAAAATACTAAAAGTATAATTAAATCATCGATTAAATGGCGATAAAACTGTTATAGCAATGCTGTCAAAGCGTTTTCAATTCTCTTTTTAGTCGCGTGGCGGCAGGCATTGCGATAAAATGCCCGTAACAGGACACCTGGCGCATATCGAAGCCTAAAATTTTGAAGCAGGAAATTAAATTATCAAACCTTTAACGTTAAATAGACCAATCAATTCATTCCTGGCATTCCGAGGGCCCCGAGCCGGTGCGACGCGATGGACAATGGCGGTAGTCGAGTCTGGATAAACTTGCAGACGATCGGTCGTAAGACAAAAGGGAAAAATGCGACCGTGCCCTCTCATAACTTGACGTGGTCTTTTGTGTTGGGAAAGCGTATTGAAAAGGAATTATTCCCTTTTTAATTACCAACTAATGTATTCTTTTCTCATGACAATGTATTGTGATCTAACGCATATTTTGTACCATAAAAATGGGAATGTATGTTTTTATCTACTCTTCGTTTCAATTAAATGTTGATAAAATTGGAATTGTTGAAATTATGAAACATTTTAAATTTAACATAAGAAATTACACCAATTAAAATTATCATTATTGTTCATTAATATCCAATTATTCATTACTATCAAAATTTATATTAAAAAAATACAATTATTATCAAAATTACATTCAGTCAATATCATAAATAACATTTTTGATAAACTCGCTTTACACATAACTTCTGATAATTTTCCTTCAAATAATGGATGGTATAGCTCATATGTGGCTTGTGTAATAAAAAATTAACAATTGATTTTTTGAATTACAAGCAAAAATTATCTATCAAACAAATTATACTGAAAATTGATGTCGAAAAAAGATTGAAGGAAAAAACAAATTTAAAAGATATAATTTTGGGGATAACCATATAAAATTTGGACCCAACTCACAATATGGTAGATGTCAAAATAATTGAAATTTTACAAAATAAAAAAATCCTTTTGTTGAATTATTTATTTGATATAACTTTTTTAAAGAGATATGGAAAGAATACTAGGCAATTAAAAATCGTTGAGTTGCATTGTGTATTTTTTATTTGCTTGTTCTTCATTAAAACGGTAAAAATATGAAAAAAAGATGTGCATCGTTAAAGTAGAGCATCTAGTGTGGTGGTTGTGACAAAGATGCGTCGCGAAAAAAGCGGAACAGACGAAGGAAAGCAAAAAGAATGCAAGCTTCTGTGCGCGAGCTTTCATCCCGTCGAAAGCTTCGACTGCCAACTCGTCAGACGAAGCGGTCGTCTGCCACGAATCAATCTCGGGCCACAGCAAAGAGGCTGTGCTTACGTACTTGCCTGGTACTGGTATCGAAGCCCGAGGGTCTCAAAGCGGTCCAAGAGCTTCTTTTAAATAGCTACCAGTTACTCACTATTGTTTCGCGTGGTCAGTGCGTATCACGGTGGCCCGTTGAACTGACTCGCTTAACTGAGAAAATATTGGTCGGTATTTACATATGATTAAGTACATTAAAACAAATAAGAAAATTAGCCATTTCCAGCTTATAAAAAAATCTTCCAAAGCTTCTACAATAGCGATATAAAATTTGGGCATGTCATTCTAACTGATATCGCTTGACCAACTGCACTACTTAATATAGCACAAAAATTATTTTGCAATTATAAATTTAACGTCTCAATGCCAAATGAAAGAGACACACAAAAAATACAAGAAAAATCAGGTCGCATTACAACTATTCTCTTACCATACTAAAATATGTGTAAGTAAAAAATAGTTGGAAACTAATTATAGAATATCTTCAGAGAATACTTCCAAAGCAAATTAAACATTTTTTAATAAGCAACAGTTATTAGAAATAGCTTCGAAAAAGCTTAGCAATAAAATACACACACACATTTATATATATTATACATACATATATCTATATATATATATATGTATATATATATATATATATATATATATATATATATATAAATATGTATATATATATATATTAATGTAATAAATGGATTTCGTGCAATTAACATCCATAAACTAAAATTACAATCGAAGAATAGGATTTACTTTGTACATAAATATAGATATTAAATATTCGTATCGTTCTTAACACATTATTTCAGAAAGAAATTAAAGTAAATATTTTGTAAATAAACACATATACACATGATTTCAAAATCTGATATTTACATTACCCAAAGTTATATATTCATTGTCTTTTGAGCTTTTTAAATACTAATCGTCGTAATCTTTTTAATCTTTATTGTATTATATTATGTTTATTTTAAAAATCAAATCGATGCAAATAATCCTCACACGTTATTACAGATTTTGATTACAAATTAACTCATTTAAGACAGAAACAAAAGTAAATGTGTTTTGAATAAATACATGATAAAAAAGCTTATATATGATAAACATAAGTTATTAACCAAAGCTCTTTATTTGTTATCTTTTAAGCTTTTAAAAGATTAAACTGATTTTAAACTATTTTTTCGTTTTAGTTATGTTTATTTTTCGTTAATTCAAGCAATTAAATCGATGCAAATAACACTCATAAGTAATTTTAAACATATTCATATGTAATGAAAATTTAATTTATCGAGTTCTATATATATATATCAATTTTTAATTAAAACAATCATTCACTAATTATTGACATGTATTTTTATATATTGTGTTCATATGATATCATAAAATTATTGCAATTATCTCAATAACGTAATTGCCAAGAACTGAGCTTAGGGAATGTAACGAGTGATATGTTCTTTTTTTGAATTAACAATGTACAGTTGTACAAAACATTGTACACGAATGCGGTTGACGAGTGGCCACCCCGTTTGTCCAAAGGAATATTCTTTCCATGCCATACCATTGTGCCATCCGGTCTCTTTTGTTTTTTCCTGGCATTGCCATAAATGGAATTCTTATTCAACGTTTATGTATGACGCCAAACTTTATAAAAAATCTTTCTCCTCTCAACTATCGATCTATTTATTGATCAGACTGCTGGCGTATAAAAAATATTACTTCTGATCTGTATTCAGAGCGTATAAAAACTGTGACTTTCGTTTATTTAGTTGGGCATTTCCATATTTTAGAAAAAAAGTATTGCGAATCAAATCAAACCGAGGCTAGTTGATGAATATAATTTATTTTGAGTATATAAACAAAACAAACCAACCGAAGAATCAATGATACCAATATAAATTATAAATTGGTATTAAAATTAGCGCAGCGATCGCTTTTATAACATATTTTTTTAGGTTTTTATAATACTGGTTGATCTGTTGAAAATTACTCTAAAAATGAACAATATCAAATAAATTTAATTCCTATATAACTTCACCTGATGTTTAATTCCCATCGTTATCCACCAATTTGAAATAAGCAGGTTTTTCTCAGTTGAAAATTACCAATTGCATATTTATGATATTTAGTTTGTGTATTGTCGCTTAATTAAAGTTCTGACGATGTTGAAAGGTAAACCATCAAAAATCATTTATTAAAATTTGAAGAGCTGAATAATTTTTTTTTTTATGGATTTTTAGTTAGTAAATAAAACCGTAAAAAAATCACTTATGTGTTACAGAAATAAATATATAAATGAATAAATCATAGCTCTGGCGATAATGTGAGCCGAAAAAGCTATCAAAAAACATTATTGAGCAGTATTTAAGCTTAGACTATTTTTATTTGGTCATAATTCTGATGATAATGAAAGCTGAAATATTTATCAACTACCATGCTTAAAAATTTAGCTTAATAATTGGTAGTTGGTCCAAATTAAAAAAAAAAACTTTATTCGTTCACTTTAATATAATACAGGGTAGTTTTTTTACGATCGAATCAATAAGTTTATGAATGAATGTATATGTTTTAACAATATCTAAACTTGCATCCAAAAAGGAATACATATTGAATAAATATTGTGTCACATGTCGATTCGTCTCATTCCTTCCAAATAAATTATTATTCATTGACGAGCGAAATTTAATTTCCTCTACAGTTCCGTAATATCTGGCATGCAACAAAACGGCACATTTCGTCACCAGTTCGATCATTACTGGCTGGCATCTGGAGCACAGAAATGCAATTCCTGCAAATCAATTCAGATTACAGATTTTTTTTATATTACTAATATATATATGTATATATATATCATGATTTCCATTGGAAATGTTTAAAATCTCTTTTGTATTCATATATAAATGTTAAGTTTTGTTTACTTATTGTTTTGGGTATTTTCCATAGAAAAAATGATGACTTGATAAACGGTAATCACATCATTTATGATATCGATTGAAAGTGTTTGATGAAATTTTAATATGAAATTATTAAAACTAAATTTTATTATTAAAAGTTTCGCCTTTCGGCATCTTTAGGCATTCTATCACACGGATATAACAGAACTGCGTCAGTTCTGTTCAGTTCAACAAAGTTTTAACAATTCAAATTTGATACTTACATCACCATAACAAAATTTACGCGAGTAAAACAATGTTCCATATTTTTCATCAAAAACATGTAGATGTAAAGCTATTTTGATTTATATTCATGATATTTACTGCAAAAATAATATTTCAAAAAATAAATTATGATAATATAATAATTTTCTCAAACAAGAATGTAAACATGTAATATTTGAATAGTTCAAATTATGACTTTATTAACCAGTTATACAAACCACTCTTAAATTATTTACTGTCACTTCTTGTTGGAAAGATATTGCATTTCAATAATTAAAACATTGAGTGAATAGGTATTTATTTGGTAGAAACCATTATAACACGGTGAAAAAATAGCATTGTATTTTAGTTTTATAAAATTATGAGGTATATAGTTGATAACAAATGTTCTGATGTGGGCGTAAGCCAAAATAACTATCAGCTTTTAAACTTAAGTTTGTACTAAAATACATTGATATTTTTTCACCGTGAAATAATGGAGTTCTACAATGTAAATGTTAATTCAATCAATAATTTGAAAGTGTTACGTTTTATCTCAATGAACTATCCTTTGCGAAATTCTGACAAATTTAACTGGTCTACGAGTTGGGCTAAAATGTAAATGAAATCAGAACTGGTAAAAACATTGTCAACTACAATATAATAGATATATGGAAATATGGAAAGCGCATGATTCGAGGCACGCAGGGTAAAGCGAACGCAGCGCGCCGTGTACGCCGTCGGAAGTAATTAACGCGATGTCAGTTTTTGGGTTTAATTTTCACAAAAGCTCGAGAGCTTTTTATCCCAGGCTTTTTTGCAGCGTGTAACTGCCCAACTGTACACGGAAAACTTTTATTGCCGGCGTTTCGTTTTCCGAGCACGTGACATTTGTAATGCGAACTGTCCAACACTGGTTTTTCAAATCGTATCAAATGTTGACATTCCGTACGCCACTTCTATTTTAAAGTTTGTGTACATTTTCGATTGCACCCGAGTAAAAAAGCAAATTATTTCAAACGAAAACAAGTTGCAATTTACATATTTTTGTAATAATATAATCTTTTCCCAACATAAAAATGAACAAAATACCTTTGTTTTTCAGTGAATAGCATGCAACTCAATTAAAATTACTTACTAACTTATTGTAATATTCTAATAAAGTACGTTTCAATTTAAAGCTGTTGATCCTATAATAATTGACACATTAAGCATTTATAAAGCAAAGCTTAAATATAAAGCTCAAATCAAAAGTTCTTAGGTCAATTTTTAAAATATAAAACTGATTCACAATGCATTAGATTCTTGGCGTCGGCAAGTTTTCAAAACATTTCAAATAAAACTATTGAGAATTCAAACAAGCTCATTCAATATTAAATTTTATTAAAGGCATGGAGAAAATTCGCGACAATTCTTTGAGGCCAGTTTTTATAAAAATAAATTTTTCAGTGAACTTTTGATTTTGGTTTTGCTTAGAATTGAAACCAAAATCAGCTGGAGTACGAAAGTGTACTACAATACGATTATATTTTGGGATATCAATTAACCAAACAGGTTTTCGATTAGTTTTTTTTATTCACTGATTTCGCAATTAAGCTTTTCAGGCTTGGCGTGATGACGAAAAGACCAATATGTTCTTTTATTGAAATGAAGAATACTGATCACATCCTCCGGGACTGTCTTCATATTTCCATAGACTGAGAAGACCTTCTTTAGTCAGTTTGATCATCTGACGTGCCCACGAGCTATTTTATCTTGATAAGATGAATTATGCTGTATTTTGTCGTTTTTTTGCGTATGTACGGAAGTATTGCCGTAGCGGGTGGTAGTAGGAATCTAATTAGTCAAAATTATAATTAAATTTTTGTTGTTCGTAAGTCTATTCGTTCGTAATCATCATTAATATACTTTTTTCTTTAATTCAAGTCCAATTCCAAAAACGGAGCAAAGCAAAAGTTAATAACTAACAACTAAATCTGTTATACCTCTATCATCACTCAATGCGAACAAAATCGATTGACTGAATTACAATCAATTGTCCATGATAAGTTTTGAAAGTAACACTTCATCTAAAATTCAAATTCTTGATTAACCCAGAGGCACATCATACATGTGTTTCCTGCACAAACGTGGAAAATGTAGAACGGGAGTATCAAACGTTTTTTGTTTATTCGTACATTAATATAATAATTAACCAAAAATAGACATTCTGCAAAGGGTACGGATAAAGGTAGATTTTTTTACATTAGTAGGTATAGCTGTCAAGCCATTCACTTTCTTAGTACCGCAATAAATCTCACAAACCAAAACAAAACAGGATTGTCTAAAGCATGCGATATTTAAGTGACATAAAATATTCTTTTGTAATTCGATGATTATTATTTTATATACGTATATTATAATTGTGAATACGTCTACCGTTTTGTTTTGTTTCTAAAATTTCTCTAGTGAATCTTTCAAGTGTTTGGGGCTTTTAAATGTATTATATATTCATTATATGGGGAAGATATATTGTTAAAAAACGTATCACTATTCAATAGATTCAATCATGATTGAAAAAAAGCAAATATGTATAGTGTAGATAAAATTTAAATAATATGTGTATTGCAAATATTTCACCCATTAATATCTCAAGTCATAAACACTTATTCACCTCTCAATTTTTTCATCCTAAAATCCAATTCAATTGTCATTATAATTACAGGTATTTGGGTACGCTAAAGGCGTGAAACAAGGTAGCGTGATGTCAGTTGATTTTTTCTCTGGCATCTAATTACAGAAAACTGTTGCAACATGGGTGCGCCCGAATAATAAACGTATTGCCAAATCGCAACACTATTATACAAATGGCGATCCAGTTTTTTGTTCGACGGTTTGCGTAGGACGTTTAGCGAAATGCTAACGATGAATGGCACACATTCAATAAGCGGAGCCATTTATGTTAAATGTTTTTCGAACCAGTTTTTGCTTTCTTTTTAAAGATATGACAATATCAATAAGATTGACGTGGAGAGAATCCGCTAAACAATTCATTGACATGATGATTTTTGTATTGCCTCTTAATGATTTATTAAAAAAAAGTTATATATTCTATAACCTTTTTCATTATTATGACATAAGGACGTTAGTGATCTTTTCTCTGTATTGCACAAATAATAATAAAAAAAAAACATTCAAACTAAGTATTTTCGTTCATCAAAATAATTAAATTTTCAAACTCTAAAGGAGCCCAAAAGCTTTTAAAATGTAATGCTTTTTGAAGTTATTTTCATTATTGTGTAGAAAATCAATTGTGATTTATTATAACAATTAAAACCTTTTGGAAGTGAGTTATTTACTTAATTATTGTGGGATTATGTTACACTTATTATTTTTACAATTACCACACAATAAAAATTGAAAAAAAATTGTGTCTGGGAACATCATCATTTTACATGATTTGAAAAACGCTTTTAGATGGTTATAACTTTTAAACTTTTTTGCTTCAAAATCAGTGTTAAATCTTTATTAGATTGAATTTTTATCATATATTGTAGTTCTTGAGTTGATTCTAAGAGAGAAGTCAATCAAGGTAAATGATAATGGTAAATATTTTTTTTATTGGTATATACTTGTTTAAAAATAATAATAGTTGTCTAAATGCAACTTTTTGAATGAAACAGAAAATCCATGTGACTTTCAGAAATCACTAATTCGTTTTGAATAAATGACACAAACATCACTGAACAGCTGCAGTTGTCCTAGACAAAAGGTTAAATGTTTGTTTTTCTTGTATGTCGTCAAAAAGAGTTTGATCTTTTAAAAATAAAATTGTTATGCATATAATACTTAAAATCATACTTGAAGACTTTTTATTAGACAAAGTTTTTGTTGGAGGTAGGGCAGGAGTGATTGAAATTTAATATTTCATTTATTGACTGGTTACTTTCATCTTGTCGCTTTTGAGGTGAAGCCAATAGACAGACCTGGGTTATACAACAATATTTTGAAAGATTGACGGATCATACTAATACACCAACGACGCACAGGTGTACGCCAAGCACGATGACAATTCAAAACCAATTTCTCAACACAATAGAGTGAGCGCGAGATGTCCCGGGGTCTGTACACCTCCCAAAAACAAGGCGCGATACCATCTCCGGGACACGAGGCAACACTCCCACATCCGGCGATGTCGCATCACAATGACGGACGAACCTCTCAAAGTTCACGCGGCACGCCCGACCTCCTCTAATAACCGACGTCCTTATCGTTGTCACCCTGCAACGAGAGCTTTTCAAGAACAATACAATCATATTTTTATTAACTCAAGACGTGCAGGCACTCACTCCTTCGAAGAGTATCAATCTACTCTCGTCTGATTTCCGCCGATTCATTGACCAGTTTAATGTTATTTATTTATAAATCTCTACACAATAATTACATATCAGTGGCGAAGAATCAATATTGAGCGATTGTGTATCGTTCAATCACAAACAAACCATTTTTCAAATATAGGAACGTAATAATCAAGCGACGAAATCAATTCCAGCCGTTTTTTTATACTTTTTAATAGACTTTTAACTAGATATAAATAACAATAAATCTTATTATTAAAACAACGTCAATATGTATTTGTTTTCAACAATAAAAGAGTTTAACTCGATTAATAAGTACGCCAGAATTCCACCAGTAAAAATTAAATCAATATAATTATTTTGCACTCTTTCAAGCAGTTATTATTTTAACTATCACTTCAAGACATTATATTTAAATAAAATAATAGCTCATGCTTATGCTATTTCCACAATTTAACATATTATTGATCAGTGATATTTTCTTTCATCGCGAACATTATCAACTCATACTTATTTCAAAAAAGGCTGTTTATACAACATTTTAAATTAGAGAATTAAATAATATAAACTGAGAGATATCAAACATTGTTTATAAAATCATGCGATACATCTCTTTCGGCTACATTTAATGCGAATAATATAGAGTCGCAAAAGGTTAACGCACTATTTAGGGGACCGATTGTTGTTTCGTGTTAAATGAATTTCACAATAAGCAATCAACCCAAAAAATTAACATTGTTTTCAATTATAAATAAATTATTAAACTCGATTTTTTAAATAATATACATACACTACAGTCATATTATTGGTTAATATTGTCACGTCATATTAGGCACACTATTAATTACTGTTAATTAAAAATTAATTTTAGATATTTAGCAAGAAACGTAAAAAAAATCTTTTTATTTTTTATTCACTTTAAAATTGACAAAAATTTTTTTGAACTTAGAAAGAGTTTCATTGGGATAGCAGTATTATCTTGTGATAATCTTTTATGAAAGTATTTGAATGGTCAAACAAAGATTTCACGCTTGCAACTTCCAAGCAACAAATTATTGTATATTGAAATTCAATCCGTTTATTGCGTTCAATACAGAAACATGGTTTTGTAAAGTATTTTTCAAAGTTTTTCGACCACGTTATATCCCTGATCATAAGGTGATATTTTTATTTCCAGGCTAGATGTATTTTATATTCCTGTCTATTTCAAAAATGAGTACTTAACAAAACCAATTATTTTATGATTGTATTAAACATGTATTGATTTAATTGGCATTCACTTGGTAGAACTCCATTATAACACGGTGAAAAAATAGCAATGTATTTTAGTTCTACAAAATTATTTTTAACAAATATAGTTGATAGCTATTTCGATGGCGTGAGCCGAAATAGCTATCAACTATATTTGTTAAAAATAATTTTGTGGAACTAAAATACATTGCTATTTTTTCACCGTGGTATTAAACACGCTTCACTTTTAATGTTTTAAATGTCTCTTCTTGATGGAAAGGCATAATATTTTTAATAACAAATACATATGTTTTAGTTCTTCTTTAGCATATTTATTATTTATAATACTCCTGATGAGTTACACCGGTCCTGATCATACAATACATATATTGTGGAAATAATTAAAAAAAAATGTTTTTATCATTTAAAACTAAACATTTCTTTCGATATTAATTTGTAGAATGATGATTATTTTCTCATTATTTAAATCGCAGGAATAGAATTGAATTCCAAGATATTAATTATGCTATTATTGAGACGTTATCAACAACAACTTCAAGCGGGTTTGCCGCTGTGCTTTGATATCGGTTAATTACACGTGGGGTCCTCCTATCCTTTCCCTCGCGTGCAGACTGCGCCAAGAAGCAAACTTGCGATCGTTTTGGAGGCCAGGAATTCCGACTATCAAATAACGACGTCTCAAAACACTTACACTTATCTCGTATGCGTGAAATTCCACGGTAGCCGTGGCTCAATGGATACGACGATCGGGTTTTTATTTGTAATTACTCCGTCAGATATGTCGTTACTTTGAACATCTTTATATACTCAAAAAAGTTAATTATACAAAAAGGCATTTCACTAACCACTAGCTCAAAGTATCAATGTGATCGAAAGAATATTTTCAATAAGTTTTTTGGAAGTTATTTTTAAATATAACATTTAAATTGATAGTATTATTTCACTTGATATGTGATATGACATGTTTTTCGTTTCTTTGATGAACACTTCATAATGGTATTTATATAATTTATAATATCGACTGAAGGTGCTTGATGGAATTTTAATGTAAAATTTTAATTGTTATAACTTAGAACGATTCCATGTGTTCTATCACTAACGACACGGGATTCGCTTTTCGTCATCTTCGCCCTTGAATAACGTATGTGTTAAATAATCAATCGATATTTTCAATTCAAATTAGACTATATTTTAAAACAACAAAATGCTCAAAATCAAAAAATCTAATACGCTCAACACTTTTTTATTTTTGAGTATCAAATATCAATTCACTTTAATTAACCGTTTCAACAATTGAAGTGTATGCAGTCAGTTTTTGAATAAAACTTCTCAGCAAGTAAAACCTCTTTATAGTTTTAAGGGTATTGTTTTATATAATAATTGTTTTTGGAATCTTACATATTTAATTAATTTTACACATTTTTGTGATATTTCTTCCTATCGACGCGCAAGTTATACATGTTCTATGTGTGTATAGTTAATTACACTATTTCTGAAGCTGTAAGTATAGATACGTCGGAAACGATGTCATAGACAGTTAAGGAAGGGTCCAAGGTGGGCCGATCGGCGTGATTTATTACGAGTCAAGTCAGTTCCAGTATCAATTAACTCGTATCTCACGCGGGGACTAAATAATTATGTCCTCTCTCGCCATGGGCCGGCCACTCGGCCACCCTTCTTAATTAGGTGCACTTCTTCATGTGAGGGAAGAAGGCGTCGCTTAAAGAAATAAAAGGACTTCGACTCGTCCCGTGTTCCTGGAAGTGACCTTGGACTACGCTAATGAAGATCTTAATTGGCTTGGCTTAGCTTGGACCTCAACGGACAGTCCCGGATTTTTCGAACACCATAACGCAACTTCGTATATTCGGATAACTTATACATGATTCGATTTTTTTTCATAAGCGTCAAATGGATTTGAGTCAATTTTGCAAAGAGTGGTTACTGTGAATAATATTGCACTGGATTAATAATTAGCATTGACATACCGTCAAAATTTTCTTGAAGCGTAAACATAGTTAATTAATAACTCGATAATTGATTGCCCGCCGGTAGTCATAGCGAAAGTAAGCTCATAAATATACTGATTTCACTTTTTAAATTAGTATATTTTTTTCACGGCGTTATAATTGAGTTCTACCAAGAAAATACTAACTCAATCAATAAATATATATTTTTTGATTGTCATCACCATTTAAATATTGTAAAATTTATAACAAATCTAATAAAAATATTTCAATATTTATTATTTGATAGTCATATGGTTGTAATCTATAAAATCGACCGAGCGTGCTTGATGGAATTTCAATATAAAAATTTGAATTGTTGAAAAATTGCACTATTCCACATTTTGTCTTCTAATGACACGGGTTTTGTCTATCGGCATCATCAGGTACTCTATCCCACGGATGAAACATAATTGTCATAACTATTCTAACAATTCAAATTTTGTAAGATTGTAATGGGTATGTGGGTATCTTTGCCATGTTCGAATGTCACTATAATAAAATCAGTAGGTATTGAAAGTACATATTTAACTTCTAAGTGTAGGACTTATATTTTTTAGTGATTCCCTTTGTATAAAACTGATGCAAACTATTTACTGGCTGTCAGATCTATTGAATTCGTATGATACGATGCATAAAGATACAGAAAGGTGAAATCTAGTTGTGAATGATAAAACTATACATACAATTATACATGAATTTATTAATTCAAATTTGAGATGCTATCCGTTTAACACGGTGAAAAAATAGCAATGTATTATATTTTAGTTCTACAAAAATTTTATACTATATATAGTAATGAAACTAAACAGGAGGCAATTTCAATAAGCTTAAATATTGGAAGGAGATGGCTTATTACGGGAAGGCATTAGCCCCTCGCAATGGTGTGAGGAGCGGCGACCGACTTATATCTGTTTGTTCATTTAAAATTTCGTGTGACAATTGATATCTATTGATTTCCAGCTGTTCCAAAGTCGTCATCTTGCTACCTTTATAACAGAGATATAAACACGTAGGCGCTGAGTTTAAATTTATGTTATGAGTTCTACCAAGTATAATAAATGCCAATTCAATGAACAATATTTTAACACAAATTTGTCCATAAAAAAATGATGATCAAAACTAATAAGCTTTTTTCAAAAAAATCCTTTTTGATGCTCATGTCATAAATAGCCGTTAATATTATTTTTAAATACGGTCCTGTAGGCCTGGGCGCGATCTGTCCACCGGATATCAGTCCTGAAAACCAGTAGCCGGTTGACGACGTACGCTAACGACCTCTACCCACGATATCAACTTGACTGGACCCCTCTCGGGCTCAATCCCCGCAAACCCCGCCTAGCACCCACGCGGCTGGTTGCCCATTCAATAATCTTATCACTAAATACGGAATGTTATTAACAATAAGTTTAACCAATTTACTGAGAGCTAATATTATACTATTTTTCAATGTATTAAAGTAGATTTTACATGAGCTTGCTTGCTTGATTTTATTGCTAGTTTTGTTTTTTTTTCTCTTTTTATTTATTAAACAAAACAAATCATTTCATTTATTTAACATTTTTAACGTTGAAAAATCAATAATTTGTATGTTTTGTAACGTGTACGTACCAAATAAAATATATAAACATGGCCAGTAAAGACGAATAAGAGTATGTCATGATTTAAAAGCAAGTTAATTGCGCAGTTATTAAACATATAGTTGTTAATTGATTAAATTGGTATTTACTTGGTAGAACTCCAATATTACACGTTGAAAAAATAGCAATATATTTTAGTTGTACAAAAATTATAAGCTATATATTTGATAACTGTTTTAGTTAACGCCATCATCAGATATATAAACGTAGTAAAGATAAGTAAATTCACGTTGTTCAAGATAATGACATTTTATTTTTAATTTTTTCTGTTTGTGAAGGTGCATTAAGTTTATCAAATTTAGTTCAAATAATTCGTACCCGTGGTAGAGAAGCTTTCAATTTATCGAGATGTTAAAATATATTTTCATGTTAGTAGTTCTGATGAGGGCAAGCCAAAATAGCTATCAAGTATGTCATTTAAAAAAATTGTAGAATTAAAATACATCGCTATTATTCACCGTGTTATACAGATGTTTTTTCAGGCAGTTATTTTTTGGCATACGGGGAAAATAGCAATGTATGTTATAGTATGCACTCGAATTGATGAAGGCGTAAGCTGAAATTATAAATGCCAATTCAATCAATAAATTTATAATTTTTTACCGAATAAAACTTGTAATAAAATTATGTAAAATATAATAATAATTTATTGATAAGTAAACGAATCTACTGGATAATAAATAACGTAATGTCTGGGCAATATGACGATGCAACGTCACTACAAACGTCTTCTTTCTAAGCGACAACCACGCTCAACAATGAGATTCCTGAATAGTGAACACGGCCCCACACAAAAGGATTGGCAGGGAAAATTGCTCGCAGGTTTAATAAAGTTTTCCCTGTGCGTTCATTTGAATACTTTACGAGGTATATTGTGAAAATATTTTTATACGCCGCAGATTTTCGGCATACTTGATTTCATCTAACAGCGCGCTTTTTTCTTTCACTGGAAAACTTTCATTTCGAAAGAATTTTTTTATTAATAAATAAATACAATGCATTCTTTTCAATACATGACAATGCTTTTATATGATTTATTTACACAAATTTTAAAGTGATAGTCGCAGTTTCAACTATAAAACATTCATTAGAATAAGTATCTATTAATATTTTTTTAGGAATTGTGAAAAAAATAATTAAACTTTCTTATGTATGTGCATCAAATCATAGATCAAATGGCCGATCCGGAAAATTGTTCAAAATTGTTTATTCAAAAAAGTTGTTCGGAATCGCTCGTTTTTCATGACTCCGCAGCCTTCTAAAATATTAAGTTGAATAATTTGTAGCATTAGTATGAATCATAAGTCATATGTTGTCATTATTTTCATAAATATATTTTATTTTAAGAAATTATTCATTTATGTAATGTATAATTATTATAAAATCTCTATCATTTAAAAATATAAAAATTACATTTAAAATCGTTTAAAAAATTAAGTATTTGTGGTTTTGTCATAACTGCGTAGAAATTTGTTAGTTTATGTATTCTAGAAATAAATAATCTTTTTTTTTTAACACCAATTTATAAGCTCTCAATTTACGTTGTAACGAGAAGATTGGGTGCTTTTCTTCGTACCATTAGTGCATTTTCGGTGTAAGATTAATAGCTATCGTTACCATTATGTTATAAATTTTCAATGTTTTATAACTAACTATAAAAGGCTTGAGGTGGGTTGATTATCTGTGCCCTGAGGTATTCAAAATATACCCTTATATTAAGGAAGGTGCAAAAGAAAGAAAGCCAAAATGAGAATTTATTTCTATTTCTTGATAATGTTACATTGTACATTTTTGATAATTTTTAAGAATTTGCAAATAAAAATTGTTTGACACAATGAAAAAATAGCTATTTATTTTATTCCTACAAAATATATAAGGTATATAGTTAATAACTATTTCGGCTTACCCTCATCAGAAATATTTCTTGAAATATTTGAAGTAGCTGTGATTAGAACGTAATCCAAAATAGCTATCAACTGTATCCTATCCTATCCTTATAAATTTTGAAGAACTAAATAAAACATATTGCTATTATTTTCAACGTGTTATAATGTGGTTATACCAAGTAAATGCCAATTCAATTAAGATTTATTTTTGTCTTTGAAAAGTGTGGAACAGTCTGCTGATGAGAATGAAGAGCTTTCTCAATGGTATACTATTAATTAGATATTGCTTCAGATGTCCAAATAATCCATCTGGATTGACCTGAGCTTAGGTCCATAGAATTTTTTTACGTAGATTTTATCTGAACTTGTTCGCTTGACTTCTGAGCTGATTACAATTTTCTATCATGTTTACGTTTCACTTATTTAATAAGAGAATTCACCTAATGTTTTCAATTTTTGTAATGTGTTTAATAAATAAACAAATAAATGATAGGAAAATTCATGACTGCTTATCAAATATATAATAATTGAAATATATTTTTGTAATAGTATAAGTCTCGCAATATTTCAAATATAAGCACTTCCATGTTGAAATCAAACACGACAATGCCGATACTAAAAAACAATAAAATTATATTAATGACATTGGATACAATCATGAAAAGGAATTCCTAGACCAAACGGAGGTCGTAAATCTTGAGACAGCGTGTGCTTACCTGTCGACGTTCGACAGGCCAAAGTTTTTTTGGCAAACGGTTTTGAATCCTTCACGACTGTCAACCAAAGTATTTATTATTAGTGAAAAATTAAAAACTATTGTATTAATCATCGAATGAGAATCAAACAAATGTGAGGTAATTTTACCTTTTCATTCCTCAATGATATTTTTTACAAATTTAAATATATTCTATTGTACAAACCTTCTTTCGTCCATAATTAAATTAATAATAATTGCACAAGTTTCAATAGAAGAAAAAACGTGTGTTCGAAAATGTATCTTATTTCTATGAGTGTGTCTTTTTATGTCTTTCTTGGATACGTTGACATTTCGTACACGAGATCACACGTATTTCAAATTATACGTAAATGTTCTATAGTAATATATAACCGATAGAGCATTGAATGACCATTTATGTAAAGAGCATACTATCAATACAGCTTTGAATGAATTCGAAAATTTATATAAAAAAAAAACATAAATTCTATGAGAAGCTTATATTTAATACAAGATACTAAAGTCATTTATAAACAATAAATATTCTTAAGAAAGACGCAAAAAAGTAAGACATAATTACATTATATATAAAATGATAATATGATGTTTTTTTGTTTTGCATGGAATTTGAATTTTTAAACTGTTATTTTTCATATGATTATAACTTAATAAACTCTGTTTCATCAAAGAAAATAATTTCGTTTGATTTGTTGCTACATAAAAAATGTCACAGGAAAGAATGTGTACGTATTTTTTTCTATATTTTTAATATTGCTTGACAGCCGTACCACTTGGTGACAGGTCTACTTCTCAAAGGGACGATAAATTACATGCCATCCCTTAGTTGTGATTACCCTTAAATATATATTTATATATTATATAGATTTTGTATAATGAATTACGCTTTGGAACTATATCGTATTAACTATATGAATAAGTTATAAGCAAGCCAAGGTATATAACGTTAGACAATCTATCTTATAACCAGCAAACTTTCTTGTATATAACAAACAGCATGGTCTGATGTTTTTTCAATTCTAAGGAATATATTTCAAGCATAAAAAAATGAATACTTGGTTTATAATATAAAAAAATGTAATTTTTTATATCAATAAACAATGTTTAGAATAAGATATACGTTCAATTAATTTCATATATAATCTTTACTTATATGCTTTAAGGATATTTTTTAACATTTAAACAAATGAACTATGTATTTTATGTTTTATTTTAAGAATTTCAATCATGTTTGCTCATCGTAGTGTATGGTTTAAAGGTAGCTCTATATCAGGCCAAGAAAATGAGGAGGAGAATCGATTCTTTTTTATAAATTTTGTGTTTGTTGAGGCGGCCGTATAACAGCGGAAGCATACACATAACGGTTGGAGGTGGGACTACCAAATTTTTTATCGCAATCATTATCAGTTGATTCAAACTTTTCTTATATAAAAATCGAGTATTAATAGGAACAAAATTATATACAAAACCATGACAAATGTCATGAACTAGTACAAGAAATTACAGATAAATTATAAATACAAAAAACATTTTTCCAAGTATCAAAATCACTTTTGTTTAATATGAGAATTATCAGACGATGAAAATTAAATTTGATCATTATATGGAATATTGATTCAATACTTTTATTATAGTATTAAAACTTTTACAGAGAAAAATGGAACTAATTTTTTTGATGTAACAATATTGGAAATATTTATTGATTATGGATTTTTTTTAATTGTCTGTAAAGCGCCGCATTTGCCAATCAACGTGGTTAAGGGGTTGTTTTCTGTGGCAATAAATTGAAACGTAAGTATGATAATGTACATATTTATTCTAAAAGTCTATATAGTTTGCAATTTTCCAAAAACGCATTGACTTATATATTTCATCATGCTATATTTAAAAGTTGACAAAAGATATTTGGCTGGATTAACCTTCTCACTGTTAACATCGCAACTGTTATAATATTGCCTGTCTTTACTGAAAGTATTAAAGTTAAATTATCCTGATAATTTCCGGAAAATTACTAAGCATATCAATATATTAAAATAAAGTTTTAATGGATTAAACATTTTTTATACAGCTCAATAGAGATCTGATGTAGACATTAGATATACAATACTTTCATATAAAAGAATTCGAAAGAAACATAAATTCTTTGACTTTTTAATACAGTTTACAGTAATTGTAAAGACTGAAATGGATTGCAACGAATATTTTGTAAGAATCGTATATTTTTTATTATTAAAATTCGTGACATATTGGCAATATCTGCCAAAATAGAACACACTCCCTGCCATCATAGCGGCGAGCAGAAGAAAGAACAGACTGTTCACCGCGAGCTTTAGGTCGAACAAAAGACAATAGGAAAATAAACCAAAACAATATTGCGGACAATTGGTGACAGTGCTTTTCTATACCCATCTCCCTTTCGCCCTCATCGCCGGCAACTGTCTCTGTTCTACGAAAGCGGTGAATCGTGCGCATGCGTAAAGCTTTGAGCTTTCAACCCGCCCATGACTGAACCAAATTTATTTTTTCGAACCAAAACTTCAATCGAAAACCGAACATTACCACTTATAATATGTATGCATATATTATATTTCTAAAATAATGTTTATCTTCAACATTTCAAAATATGTATAATAGAATATACAAATTATTAAAGTTATCCTTATAAATAATATGTCATTTACTTTCATCATTTAAGCATTATTAAATAAGTTTTAAGGTGTTAACTGTCACTTCTTGATGGAAAATTATGATATTTTAAAAAATAAAACGCGAAACCAGTCCTGATCAAAAATGTATTGTGGAAATAATAACTAAAAAAATAAATTTTTATTTTTTTAAATCATTTAATAAGGTTGCGAACTTTTAATGAAATATTAACTCTTAAACTTTGAATTGTTAAAACTTTGTAAGATTTCACATGTTTTGTCACAAACGAACCGGGTTTCACCTTTCGGCATCTTCGGGCATTCTATCACATGGATGCAACGGAACTGACGAAAACATGTGGGATCGTACAAAGTTTTCACAATTCAAATTTGATATTGAAATTTCATCAAGCACCTTCAGTCGATATCATAAATTATAACACTTAAACAATCTGTCACTAACAACTTTCATTTTAACTTTCAACATATCTTTTAGTTTTATTCTTTGAATACTATTACGACAATTTATCACACATAAAGCATGCGATTATAGATTTTTTACACATATTTTTCTGTGACTAAAACAAAATACATTTAAATTGTTGCTCGTTGATAGGTTAATCGAGGACATCGCGCCGTCTGATTCTGTGCTTTATTTTATGTCATTTGTGTGGCTTTATTGTTGTTTCTTGAACAGTTATAAATTTATACGAAAGACTTCTTCGAAATTTTCGGCAGTTGCTTTTACTGGCGAAAGTAATAAATTTTAACTACATAGATTTGCAAAAATCGACCGCCAATACAATCTGACTATTTTTCCTTTCTAAAGAAGTGCTTTATTTTACAGATCATGTTGCGATTATTAATGTTCAATAAAACCTTAAATATCTTTTTTTTTTAAATAAAATTTTCAACATTAAAGAATTTGTGTTATTCATCCCTTTGTTATACTTTAATAAAAGATCACAGATTAAAAATATGTATCTATTTCTTTCAAACGACACGTTTGAAAAATAGCAATGTATTTTAGTTCTACAAGAATTTTATTTTATTTTTACCGTGCTTTAAGGTAACATGGAGTTTTACCAAGTTAATCAAATTCAATAAATACAATCTTTTAATTGATAATTAACTGACGCTTTTTTATATTTAGTAGTTTTTATTGGGATCTTTTATTATTACAGTTGATATTCCAATACATCTAGGTTGCTTAGCTAATCAAGAACATTTTTTTGCCATTTAATAGATTTTAGTAATTTTCTTTCATATAAACTTACTATACAACACGTGGGTTTGTTTTTCAGTGAAATTAAGCTTTTTAGATGAATATTTAAAGAGAAAACAAGATTTAAAGTATCAAGTAATATGAATGCTGACCTACAAGCATTTTCAATTCCGAATAATATCAGATGGGTTTTTAAATATATTTTTATTCAAATTAACTTTACAAAAAATAGGGGATGGAATATTTTGTGGTTCACCCCATTTGCAAAACGTCAATCACAAATGTAACGAAATTTCTTTGGCGTCAAACGTGATGACACATTCTTTGGAAATCTTTTTAAAAGTGGAGATGTATAAAAATATTATACGATGTTATTCCCAAAGTTTTCTTTGTACACATTCTATTTTATATTCTTAGGTTATTGAACATATATTTATAACATATATTTGCCCTGTAGTTGAAAAATTCAATGTTTTATTTAATTTATGATATCTACTGAAGGTCTATCAATGAAATCAATCACCTTTAGTCGATATCATAAATTATATTATATTTAATAAGCTTTGCATATGTTATCATATAAAGTGGAACCTCAATCAACCGTTCTCGCATAATACGTTTTCCCGGCTGGAACGCTTATTTTTTATAGTCCCGTCAAACTTCCATAAGAACAATGTTAAATAATCCCAAATTGACCGTTTCCCGATTCCCCGATTTCCTCGATAAACCTTCTAAATATTTTGGTCCCGTCACAAATATTATCCCGATTGACCGTTTTTATTGCATATTTCTCCGTATGTCGGCAAGCAAGTTTGACGCAGCCGAGTGCAGGTGCTATGTCTAGACACGTTGGAATCCGCTGTACATGTTAGATGTAACGCATTGGACGCATGTGCTATTTCTTGGGTTGAAATCCACCACACGCGTATTATTGTTTATGATGCAAATGTAGAGTTGTTAAAAATTCATGGTAATAATGATTCCTGTACATACAAACTTTTAGTCACAAGTTTAGTAACAAGTCTTTGTTCCGATTAAAGTGCCAAATAACAAAGAAGGAAACTAACATAAAGGATTTTTTTAAAAAATAAATTTTATATACAGTATGTACAAGTAACTAATAAATAAATGTTTTTGACGATTTTACTTGTTTATTATTATTTGAAGCTTCCCCGCAATTACCGTTATTTTTTCAGGGTTTCTTGGAAAACGTAAAATTAAGGTTTCACTGTATTTTATACTTCAAACTGTTTTTTTATTTTTATTTCGTAAGTTGTTGCTTTGGTTCAAAGATTGAACTTATAATGTTTGCTTACATTACGGCAAAATGTAGTATTTATTTAAGAGCACTTGCATGATGTTTTCAATTTACTGATATTTCTCAACATTTTAAATGTGTTAACTGTTAATTTTAGGTGGAAAAACTTTATATCATAAACAATAAAATACATATTTAATAAAATATACAAACTGATTCTGGTCATAAAATATGATGTGAAAATAGAACTAAATTATTAAATTTTGTAAAATGTAGTATAATAATTGTATAATATCGTTCAATCGTTAGTTTATCTGACACCTGTCAAAAGTCAACAAAAAATATGTAATATCATGTTTCAATAGAGAATTGTACGATCAAATGATATTTTCATATGCTTATGTGAAAACACATATAATATGGAACTGTTCAATCATTCGGAATTATTTTCCACTTACGCTTGGTAGTTTTCTATGACAAAATGCATTAACAATCTAAGGGAATGTTTTAAAATCACCAAACTTTTGCGTTCAGCATGGACCCTAGTTTCACACATTTTTCACGTACTGAGGAAAAATTTCGGTAAAAAAATATTTTTCGCGCGTTGTCCATCACAATGCCTATTGACAATTTATACTACATAACATCCCTAGCGCACCGCAGTCACCCTTACCAAAAGCTAGATGTCAGACTGTGACAAGATGTCGTTAGCCAGTAGGTCATGCGGTGAGCTTTTGTGAAAGCTTCACCGTCTAAGCAGCCGCCGTTTGAATGAAGGGTGCATCTATTGAATATGTATGAAGGCATGCACCCTTGCTCCTTTAAAGAGAAAGTGATCGGTGGTTGCAAACGAAATATTTTCCAAGACGCAGAAAGGAACAGGTGGATTTCTTATCAAAAACTTTTTCTTATATTTTTTATTTAATGTCGTACAAGATAATTTAGTCGATAGATATCAAACTTAAATCAGTTCCATTAGTCTTATCAACAGTGATCAATGATTCGTTATTAATATATGTTAACAGTTATTTTTTGGTGGAAAGGCATTTTATTTAAAAAAAAACCCATTTTTAAGTAATAGTTTCACTATACATAAAATGTGTTTTTGTTATTTGTATTATAAAGTGTAGACTTAACTTAGACATTTCGATTTCACGATACTTATATAATATACGATTTTGACTAACGGTGTATGGTGGAATTTCATGTTGCATCCGTGTGATAGAATTTCTGAAGATGCCGAAAGGCGAAAACCGGTTCGATAGTGACAAAACAATGTTGTAACAATTCAAATGAGAAACTTATATGTGTTTTTTGAATCATAAACAAATCAATAATTTTACTAGACCTGTTATAACCCAGTCCAACTATCTCTACCTGCTTTGCCAACAAGACTAAATACCAGTTAAAACAAGCTCTGTTAGACGTCTATAGGATATTTTTTTGAAAACAAACAAGCAAATACAAATAAATCGTGATAGTAAATATCGTTTTTTTAAACTGAAAAAAAAAATGAATTGAAAAGAAAACATAAAAAAAATGTTTTTTTCCGTTCACCCTGTCCACATTTTATCTCGCTAACAGGGTTATATCGCCTCTATACTTATTTTAGTTTCCAACATACATAACTACACTTTAATATAACCGTAACGATAGTTATCTGATGGTACATACTACATTCTGTATCGGTAAATGTAAGTTTATTATATTATATGTACTACGGAACTCGTGAGCCCGGAACCCATAGGGTCATTAAAGTAAATAATAAATAAATACTACATCCACAGTACAACCACGAAAAAAATGTAAATTATTGTTTTCCGTTCATAGGTTTCATATAGGCATATTTGAAATGAGTATACAGTTTATTAAAAAACTAATGTTTTGTGTAAACCAACCAATTGATAAAACTCATGTAATGATTTCAGATTAACTGTATTTTCCGATATACTTAACCCCACCTTGACCGTAATTGATTTTTCAGCTATGAACTAGAATCATTGATAATCTTGAAAATCTAAAACCTTGTGATACTCTTAGTATAAAGATTTTTCTCAAAGAGGAAAGGCGCGTTTCGTATTTAAGAACGCACCTTGTGGAATATCTAGTTATCAATTTCAACACAATAAATATGAATATAAACGATGGAAAATTTTAGAATTATAAATTAATTTTGATCTATAATTAACAAAACTTAAAACAAGCATATATGTTCAAATAAATCTACCATTCACTTCTATGGTGTCAATTGTCAATCCATGATGGAAAGGCATAATGTCTCAAAAAATAGAAACACATTTTATAGTACTTATTTCCACAATATATTTTATGATCAGGAACAGTTTCGATCATCGCGAGTACTATCAACTGAAATAAACTATTTTGACAATTTCACATTTTTTTAATCAGGACTGGTTTCTCATCGCGGGCATTATTTTAGCTTTTCACCTTAAATGTATAAAATTTTGAAAAAAGTACGATACATTGCGTTTTTGTTATTAAATTGTAATGCATTTCCACCATGAAGCGACACTTAACACCTTAAAGTGATAAAAAAAACTAGAATTTGCTGATTGATTAATAATCCAGACTGGTTGCCCTCATTTCACGCATTATCAACTAATGCTTAATGCATGCGATGATCAAATCTGGTCTTGGTCAAAAATCATAAAATATCGTTGTTAAGTTTAGTTAAAATCAAAAGCTTTTAAATTAACATATTTGAATTTTCGCAAGACCAGATGATACTTGCAATAAACAGATAGAAAACGATTTTGTATTTTTTTTTATTGTAATATTTTAACTGTTATTAAATACTTAAAACAAAAAACTGCCATATTTTATTCCCATCAGATACATTGGCTCACGTTTACAGCAAGTTAAGGGGGGTTATTACAAAATTGATTGGATTTGGTTCATTCATCAAATCTTTTTGTGTAGCGATATTTTTTCTCGACGCGACATTTGTTACCCTGTATTTTATAGTCCGTGACGAGTCCTGTAATTTTGTGGTCGCCTTATGTCAACTTTTCACAACGTCAAATTACGTTCAGTAGACTTAACATGGTCATATGCATTTCACAGTTCTCTTCGATGGCCAGCTAGATATTTCAAATACGAATATTAATGTTATCTGAGGATGTTTTTAAGTCACCTTCGGTGATATGATTAAAAAAATATATTAATCACTTGAACAAAACTTAATAAAGACACAATGCGATGTATTTATTGATTAAGTTTTCATTTGGTAGAACTTCATTACAATAAGAATAAAATGACAAAGTGCTAAACTCTAACTACTTTTATAAATAATTTACGATATTTTCTGATCTTGTATGGGAATTTTAAAATCAAATTCGGTCAGTTCTGTTGCATCCGGGTGATAGAATGCCTGAGAGGCCGAAAGGCGAAACCTAGATCGTTAGTGACAAAATATGTGGAATCGTAAAAATCTTTATGCTATTATATATTAGCTCATAGTTTGATTCATAAAATCTTTGCTGTAATAAAGCTTTAGGTCATAGTTTCTCAACATTTTTACATCCGTGAACCATCAAAAAGTCCAAAAATGCTTAGTGGACCATCAACATTGGAATAAAATAATAAATATTTATATAATTGATTTTTATTAAAAACCTCTAATTTTGCAGCAACAACAACTTAATATTCGATTGTTTTGGCTCACCAAAAAAACTTCGCGAACCACAAGTTGAGAAACTATACTTTAGATAATGGAACAGTTATGATGTTTATTATAATATATAGTACGGAAACATTTTTTTAATCATTAAGCACTTTCGTTTCCGGAATTATTATTCGCTAGGGTATTCGCATTATTTCATTTATTTGAAGTATTCAACTGTCTAAATCCTCAATACTAGAATACAGTAAGTTATTCATCGGAAAACTCAGAACACATCTCTTAGGATTTCAATAGCTAAAGTATACAAAAGAATTAAAGTAAAAGAAAACTAATATATTCTCAGACGCAACACTTTTATCAATCATTTTAAGCAGTTAATAATAAATTTATCAATTCCAATGATAAATGTAAAACTAAACATCTGATTAAATATCAAACAGAATTTAGCACCCATATCGAATGATACAAAAAGCGCTGTCCAAACCTTTGAAGTGAATTTTAATGTTATGAAAATATATTTCATTGTTAATATTTGAACGAGCTTATAAACACTCCTACGGATTTTTCAGTACCAGCGGTTGAAGAGACACGAAATTGAATGGGTCACCAATGAAGCGTAAAAACATTACATAATAGCTTTACTAACTACAAACTTTAAAGGGTGCTCAGCAAAGAAGCCAATTATTAAAAGCCCTGGGGCCTTTTCACTAGTCCTATTAAGTGCATTATAATAAGTATTTACTGTAGTATCAAGTACAAGATACAATAAAGAGACAACTAGATAAAATAAATATTTTTATACATATCTTAACACGTCAACATCGAGGAACGTGGTTTCTACGTCCTTTGATAAAGCTGACATTAATTGCTCCTAGCTTTCTGAATATTTATTTTTATTTTAATTTATCGCAAATATTGCTCGCACGACTTGTAATAATGATGCATTTATTTATTTATTTCTGGCAATCCCGTTTATTATGATGTAAAGCCATATAAGTTATGTGATATTTTGTGGTTTATCCAAAAAATAAAATGATTACAAAATAAATACAGTAGTACGGAAAACAATCAAACACTCCAGCTGCAGTGTCTACCAATACGTAAATACCATGATTATATAAGAGTATAAGCATCTTAAAGTGATTTTTTTTTTGACCAATTTTCAACAAATATTTCCCATTAGAAAAGTAGTTATAATGCTTTTTGCAAGACTGTAAAATTTTATCTGATTAAAACTTATCCGTACTTTGGGCCAATTCATCCCGTCGCAAATGTGCTAATATAAGATTAATGTTTTTGGACTGTTGGACTGCTGCATACAACAGTTATAAATGAATAAAATTTCACAAAAAAGAACTAACAGACAAAAAACTATACCATTATAATTAACGAACAAAATAATGTTATAATATTAAATCTAATGTACATTTATTTTAGAGGATTATTAATATCACTAACTCGAAGTAAAATAACTGGGATGAAGTGTTGTACATCTATTCTTGCAGTATATAAAGCTTAACTCAAATGTAGCTTAACAATATATCTGAAGATGTCAACTATATTTCAAATAACTTTTGTTGACGTTTTTACATTAGCATGATAGGTTCGAAACAGATTACAACAACCACATCAAAAAAAAAATATTTTGACATTATTATATCAGAGTTAACTCAAATAAATGCCGATTCAATAGATAATTGATTCAGGTATAAGTCATGATAAGAAAACCATCGATTTTCATAACTAAAATTTTGTATAGCTTAATATTTTTATCTTTTCATAATGAAGTTCTAAAAAGTAAAAATCAATTCGATAGTTATAAACCGATCATGTTCTACAGTATTATCTGCCAAATTTTCATTAAGTAATATTTAATACCATTTATTATATCTGTGTGAAAAAAATCTTTCCATGCATTTAAAAAAACCTTACTTTACCCACATTGCAAGAACACTTTGTGTTTGATAGATGTGCAAATAAAATAAAATGATTCATTATGCCGGGTTTGCGCCGAATCGAATTATGAAAAACACGCTTCGCTATGAATTTCCAACCCTCGGGCCTCTTCACTCCTCTCACCGTCCCCGCAGCCTAAAAGCTCTAGTCGCATTAAGCTCGGCAGTGGTTGGTTAGCTTTGCTTTTCACACGTTCATTCATTGCATACTGCTTATACATACAAGTGTCTAGATCACATTCCACATTATATACATGCAGCTACGGCTTACATTTTATGATTTTACAACAGCCTTTGCACATTTTTACCAATTCGAAAATCTGTTTTATAAAAGTTAATATAGACATTCATATTACACATAGAATGGTTTGACGTACAATTAATATAATTATTTTTTAGATAAAGCATAATATTGAAGATGTATTTTTATTTTGCTATTTAAAGCTAAAATTTTCACACGGTGAAAAAATGGCAATGTATTTTAGTTCTAGAATTTTTTTTATAAGATATAATTGATAGCTATTTCAGCTCACGCTATCGTCAGAACTATGCTTAAACGAACATTTGCTTATATATATATCTGTGTAGAAAATGTACACAATACATCTTCTCTTCTGTTTAAAATTTTGGAAATATCTCGTGACTGCACCAAATGTCATTAAAATAGTTTTTATATTTTTTTATATATGGTGAATTACACTGAATGATCTTTCACAGTATACGGTTGTAGGTAAAATCGACAAAATTAGTAAAGCAATTGTTATTAATTCTTTATATTGAATTGATTCATGGTCAACGTAAAACTTCGAACACGGTCCTTTACTTAAAGTCGACTAAATGCTTGATAAGTCAGGTGTATTCAATCGTTTTTAAAATAATAATAATACTAAGAATTCATTTGTAAAAACATTTTTTTTAAATATCAATATTTACTATAGAACTCTTTGTGGCCGCAGCAAAATACTCTGGTGGCCGCATATGAAAACCACTGCTCTAGAAAAAGCGGATGATATCGAATAGATTTTAGGTGAGATTCATTAATATTTTGTACAGAATATATTCTTTGGCGCCAACGACCATACCGCGTTGAAAGCACCGGCTCTGCACCGGCTCCGAAGTTAAGCAGCATTGGACGCGGATAGTGCTTGGATGGGTGACCGCTCGGGAACACCGCGTACAGTGTTTCTCTTGACTATGGGAAGGAAAACCCAGACAGAAAACCGAACACCAACCCGCCTGGGCAGCGTGGTGTTGCTATGTCCAAAAACCCCCATGAAAAAAAAAGCAGGGGAGGCCTTCATCCAGCAGTGGATCGACCCCGGCTGATGATGATGATGATGATGATGATGATGATATTCTTTGGCATAGTTTCAGCTTACATTGCTCTTGCGAACTGCCTATTAATATTACATGTTTTAACTAAGCTGTGAAGCTTAAGTCTCTTATCTATAGAGGGATCCGTTTCGACAAAGACATCGACGGCTGTTAAATTATTGCAACGAGATGGTTATCAAATCCCATCACACGTTATGACGCCTCTCGCTCAAAACAACTCCATTCAACATGCATGCACCTACCGCAATTTTATCGTCCCCCTTACAAAGCCGGTACACTTTGGGGTGGCCTGTCAAATGTCTATTTGTCAACGGATTTTAACATTTTAATCGAATTTGTTTTGAACGAGATCTTGATTCGGCAATAATGAACAACTAAATCACTATTTTTTTGACACGCTTGTAAATAAAACTCACAAAAATAATTCAAAACCTTTGACTTACAACAAGATATTAAACATCTCTGAACAAATTGCGTGCTATTTACATCTACATAAAAATGATACGCTTCCCTTTTAAGGTGTTAACTATCTCTTCATAATGGAAAAGCATCATATTTTAAATAAAAAAAAAACTTTTTTTTATTACCCATTTCCTCAATATATTTTTTAATCAGAACCGGTTTCGCTCATTGCGAGCATTATTCATCAGTTGAAAATGATCGTGATGTGCTCAACCGGTCCCAATCAAAAAATATATTATGTAAATAATAACTAAAAATTTATTTTTATTATTTAAAAGATAAACTTCCGATTGATTCAACGATTATTGTACTAAAGAATTTTCTTAATTTATTGATTGAATTAGCATTTACTAACTAAAACCCTATTGTAACACGGTCAAAAAATAGCAGTGGACTTCTTTTTGTGTTCTATAAAATTTATAAGGTATATTATTGATAGCTATTTTGGCTT
Source organism: Himalopsyche japonica (assembly GCA_028555115.1). Lineage (NCBI taxonomy): Eukaryota > Metazoa > Arthropoda > Insecta > Trichoptera > Rhyacophilidae > Himalopsyche > Himalopsyche japonica. The sequence continues at coordinate 757,112 of JAHFWJ010000488.1, read as the reverse complement.
ACACCTCCTAGACAGTTCTGATGAAGACGTAAGCTGAAATAGCTATCAACTATATACTTTACAAATTTTGTACAGCTGAAATATATTGCTATTTTTTCGCCGTGGTGTATTTATAAAATTATAAATATAACTGATGTATGTAATAGTCAGGTGACTAGTAAGACACAAAAAAGACTATTAAAGCTATTCCTGTATTTTGAAATCTTTTGTAATTTTTTTATTTCTTTCGCAATATTAGATAAAATAAATTAGTGCTTTTTGCCTAAAAATATGTACATAAAAAACTCATGCTTATTTAAGCATGTACGTCATGAAAAAATAGTTTCTGAAAAGAAATCGTCTTAAAGTTTTCTTTGATGCCACATAATTAAAATAATGATAAATATATATCATACAGAAATAATATTAACTTTGTTGAAATTTGAAATATATATATGTATATATATATTTAAATTTGTCATATACTCAAAAATATCACCGTAATGGTAGGGTAAATCTTGTTTGCTCGTCATTTTTTTCAAAAGCTTGAAAGCTCGTTGATAGATTTACCTGGCCACATATTTTTTTTTGACTTTAGCGAGGCTGAAATGAAAACTATTCCTGTCTTTATAATGTCGAATTACGTGTTCCTCATAAATTTCTGAGAAGCCCTGGACATGAATCGTTTGTTTTTGTATAAAAAATTGTAGAAAAAATCTGCCAAAAAAGGTTTGATTTGATAAAAAATTAATAAAAGTTTTCAATTAAAAAATGATTTTCGATGGAAATATTCATTTAAGTAAATTTGGTAACGATATAAATAAAGTTCATGCAATAAGTTATTTACGACGTCCGGGAATTTCCGCGCTTAAAAACATTTGCTTAGTCAATCATACAGTTTTGAATCGTGGTCCCTTAGGCGCAAAGGAACCCCCTCATCCACAGCAAACTGTAACCGACAGCAAGTAAGCAAAAAAAGTTCTCAAATTTAGAATAGATTGTTTCATTTCATTTCGCTCGCCAAAGGTGTCGGCGTGGAATGGAGTTCTTTTGAATTCAAAATGCCCCAGGGGCGCCCGGGTAGAGGCATTAAGGGCACGCTGGGGCAAAGCCGAGAGGGGCAGCCCCTATCAGCGCCAGATCAGACCCTGGGGACATATGGATTAAAAGTGGCGTAGCTTTTTGAAGGCCCTCCGTACCCTCGTTCCACTCAATGCCTATTTAACTAAACAGGTTGGCGGGTGCTGCTCGGTCCGCAGAAAACGCGGTTGTGCTTTTCTGGCATCTCTCTATTGACACCGCAGCAAATGAGTCTGCTTGTTCTTAAATGTACACATTAGCAAAGAAAAGCTCTGATCGTGCTACGATCAACACTTCCAGCGAAGCTTAACTTAAACAAGTCGCTTATAAAATTGTTTTACAACTATACTTGAACCACTGTCTCTGTATGGACTAGTTTATGGTTATTTTAATTTAATTTAAAAAAGCTGATGGGAGTTCGTTATTCTCGAATCAATTCGTTTAAAATGTTGTTTGCGGAGCAATTTTCAAAACAACAAAATTCAAATGGAATTTAATTTATGCCTATTTTATTTTTGACAGTGCAAAAATTATTTATTATGAATGAATGTTCATTCAGATAAGCTATAATGCATGCAAAATCAAAATGGTAATGATCTGGAATATATAAAAATGTATTTTAGTATTATACATATTTTTTTAACACCAAAAAGAAATATAATAGTTAACAGGTTATCAGAAAGTTTATACCAAAATTATGTTTGCTCTCTATATAATGTTATTCTAATCAATTGTATTATAATATACATGTTTCAGAATTTGAATTGTTGAAACTTTGTACGATTCCACATTTTTTTTCACTAGTAACCTAGGTTTTGCCTTTAGACATCTTTAGGCATTATATCACACGAATGCAACAGGACCGACACATAATAAACAATTAGCATCGGTTTTATAGCTAAAAAGTTAATTACAAAACATAGATCCAAAGGTTAGAATCCAAAATAACAACTGAAATAATTTTATAAATTTATAATTGAAATAATCACGCGGATGCAACATTAATGTGTGATAGAATGCCTACTGATTCCAAAAGGTTAAAAGTTTTGTGACAAAACATTGTCAAACAAGTTTGACATTGAAATTTCATCAGTCGATATCATAAATTATAAAATGATTTCACAAGTATTTTCATAAAACTAATCAAGTTATTGAACAATAGAAAAACTAGTTAAAAATTTCAACTGCAGTTCCATTAAAAACCAAAAGATCTATGTAACTATTTGCAACTAAAATACTCAAAACAGTATGTTTTGTAGGAAAAGCTTTCTAGTGAAAATGAAAAATCGAAAAGTTATTTTATGTAATTTTCTGTTTAGTTCAATCTATCCATTCATTGCTTTGCGGGAAAACTTTTGGATTAGCGTTCTGATATTTCATAAAAGGGAGACGAGAGTGGAATGGGACGTTGGGAATTAACATGAGTGTTAAACTTTAATTGAACCCTTCCAAGGGATAAGGCTGTTTAAATTATTCGTGCTGTTTGATGTTATCTCTTTACGACTCATATATTTATTATACATTTTGTTTATGATGGGTTTCTAATAGCCCATGAGTTTTCATTAAACTACATCACAGAGAATATGCCATGAGTTCTAAATCACATTTAAATAATATTGCTGTTTTATTTGTTTTTATTGCACACCAATGACTTACTTTAGTCAGAGTTCCTCTCAACACTTGTTGTTCGAAAACGGTTTCAAAAGTGGTCAACGATTTACTCATTTAGAATTTTTATTCATGACCATCGCTTAGAATAGTTTGAATATGTATGAAAACAACGAAAATGAAGATTATTTTTCATTTATAAGAATATTTTTAAAACAAGTACAATAAATTTATTTTATTTTTCCTGGCTTAAATAACATCGGCGTAATTAAGAGGAAGACAGAGAGGAAGAAGGAATGGTATGCAAATTCATTATTTTTTCAAAAACATATTAGATTATTAATTTTAGACTGTAAGCTATAATATGTAACTTGCATATAATAAAAAATAATATTCAACGTTTTTTTTTTTAATAATGAAATTCTATTTTCACTACCATTTCCAAAATTATATTATTGAAATCAGTACCGGCTTCGTTCGTTGTGACTAATCAAATAAAGCTCTTTTATACGAAACTATTTTTAATAACTACCAGGTGTGCAAAACAAATGGATCGCGATCTAAAAAAATAGTTTATAGGTAACCATACAAAATATATCTGACTAAAGTAAAATAATCTAGAAAAAAGGAAGCACTTCATAGCACAGTGAGTGATGGTTTAACAAACAGTTCAAACTGCGGATAAATCGGATCAAAATTATTATCGTCGTTGTATCTATTAACATTACACCAGTTTTTACTGTATCTGATTATATGATCGAGATTATTTTCCAGGCTGTGTTGCATACACTAGTTCTTATTCTTATATTAATTTATAGCTTAGCCCTTACAAAAAAGTGATTGTTAATATTTTTTTTGGTTAACAATAAATTTGATATGATAACGCTAGAAAGTTTATTATCCCGAAGAGAAATGTATCTAGCCTTTTCAAATTTAGAATTCCACTATTCTTGGCAACGTCAAACTGTACACTTCTAATCATTTTTAAAAGTCGGCGATGTAATTTTTTGTTATTGAAAGGTGTAAATGCTTGCCAATAATGGTATGACAGAAATTTTTTGATTCCCAATATCCCCCTTGGACGATATTGAATATATGCAAGTACTAGTTTTTAATGAATTAAAGTAAATTTTATCTAAATTTACTCAGTTGTCTTCGCAGTTACCAATGTTTCTCTGTGCAAAAACAATAAATTATTATGTTTTTAATAGAGCTAATAAAATACTCATTAAAATCCTAATACAATTATTATAAAACCAAATTGATTACTTGTCTAATTTGCGATGTAAATGGATAATCTTTATTTAAATAAAGTACTACCAAAATATTAAAAAAATAAGAGTTTTGATACACAAATTTCAAACTGTTGTTCATAGGATATCATGAAGTAACTACCTGTGTTAAATAAGTATGTATCAACTGTATTTTCAAATTAAAATTTTCAGTTATACAAGTGTCAACTAAAAGATAACTTTATGATTTTGAAGACATGTAAGAGGTAGTTTTGGATATTAAACTGCTCGTTTAATAAAGGTAACGAACTCAACTGGGCTCTTTTTTTATCAATCTTATGGAATAAAAATAATATATTATTGAAGGTATCGATCACATTTCGTAAACTATATAGGTTTATTAGCACTGGGAAAACAGAGCAGATAGTACAAGGTTTTCCCAGGGAAACAGAAAGTGCGGGCTGTGGACGTGGGGGTGGGTGTCATAATCGGATTATTCGCGTGCGGCGCAGCTCACGTGTGACACGTGCTCTCAATCGGGCCGCGTCCCCTGTCCCGCTGCAGTTTGATGCACTCGGTCTCTTTACACTCGAACCCATAGTTGCGGGTTTGTCATACACCGCTTATTACGAACGCGTTTAATATGTAACAGTGGTGGAAATAATGCAAACATATAAAGACACTTAGGTTCAATTTATGCAATGTACGGCCGGAAGTAATGGAATTTTGATGGATATGACCAGTATTGATTTCTTTACCCTATTACTAAAACAATGCAATGTTGGTCTCAAATTTAGACAGTCTACAAATTTCTATAAATTTATTCTTGTTTTATTAACATTTATATTAAAAATACACGCATACTAAACACAACTCTTATCTGTTTAATTAACTATCACTCAAAAATGAAAGTTATGAATAAAAAGTTTTTTGTACAATATTATTATTGTTTCATATAACAGTACAATAATTGATTGAACTGAAATGGACTTATTAGAACTCTATTATAACACGGTGATATACATAGCAATGTATTATAATCAATAGTTCGGACGAAAGCGTAAACCAAAATACCTATCAATTTTATACCTTATAATATTTGCACAACTGAAACACATTGCAGTTTTTCATCGTGTCAACACAATAATATATATGTACTATATAATTTTAAAATAAGCTTACTTGTTATTAAACGTATTTCGCATTTTTCAAAAACATCTTCAGTCTTAAGCGTGTTACGTTTTTATATTATAGCAACATACCAAGTGGAAAATCATAGTTATCAATTTTAATATGAGAAAAGAATCTGTCTTGTAAAGAGACCTTCCTTTGTTTACGATTTATAATGAGTTTGGGGCTAATGATATAATTGCGTCATAGAAAAGTGGCTCATAAAAAAGAATTAAAATGATTAACAAAAATTGGTCAGTACTGTAAATTTCCGTGAAAGATATCGCGTATTCGGATATGTCCAGGATTTGAAAATATTCACTACGAAGCAACGGATTCAAATCCAAATGCGAAAAGCATTTTTTCATACTTATTCTATTGAAAACCATGACTGCTTGCGATGTTCCATTTTGAAATTCTATATTTGCGATCCTAAAAATTGGACGGGTAACAAAAACGGTTAATAACATTTATTACAATCCTCTCCCTTTCCTCTCATTTTGTAATGGAGAGATCGAGCAACTGATTAAAAATTTACTCTCATAGAAAAAAGATTTTATTGATCTCTATTAGAAGGCCAAATGTTCCAAAATAATTTAACACATTTATTAACACAAGTTTAGTTAATTGAAAACCAATATACAAACAAAAAACCAAAGATAATTCATATTCAATTGTACAAAATTTCAACAACTTAAATTTGATATTGAAATTCAATCAAGCATAGTTGATATCGGATATTTAAAAAAACGTCAGTTTGACTGAATCTATGTGATAAAACACCTGAAGATGTCCAAAAGTGAAACCCGATTCATGAGTGACATAACTCCTGAAATTGCACAAAGTTTCTACAACCTTCAGTCAATATCGTAAATTTGCATTAAGTTTCCCGTCGGTGACGATTCAGTTCGTATTCTTTTGCCGCTCCATAATTTGGTTATACATAATATAGACTTTGGTATTTTAGGTCGCAACAAGTACCATTTCGGGCCGCGGTTTGCCCATCACTGCTTTACACTGTCATGTCTGCTAATCTTTACACTAGCCTGAACTATCTTTCTTCCAGGCGAGCATGTGAACCCAAGGGTATGTCGTTGCAATAGCATAGTCTTAGCATCCCGAAGGCAATGCGAATCCAGCGGCCACATCAGCGGGGGCTGGTAATCAATACAAGGTGTGTACGAGATCTGAATGCTAAGTAGCAGTCGACCGTCAACCCGATTTGGCCACGTGCCTTGAGTAGGACTTTGTCTAATTATTTTTCTGTGTCCGTAGTACATACTTTCACTCAATATTAAGAACACAGGAAGGAAGTCATTATTTTATAAATTTTTGTTCTTAATTCACCAAATTGTCAATTACACTCGCTGAGTTACTAAGGAGTAAGTACGGAAAAAACTTATGATATTTTCATTATATAATAAATACTTTATTCATTAAAAAACTACTTACAAAATAATTTTATTTCAAATAATATGTAAAAAAAAAATTTAGTTAAAAGATTATCATTGCATCCAATAACATTTAATATTAATAATCTGCGTTATTCAAAACATCATTTATAAAAACATTACACATTTTTTGAGTTCAGATATGTAGTTGTAATTTTTTAAAACATTTTTATAATTATTTACGCTCAACGAGCGACTCCGAATCGACGATTTTGAAAAATATCTCAATGAACAATTTGCTAGATTGGTTGGTAAATCTTTTATATAATGCACGTAAATAGGAAGGTAGGAAAACACTGACAAAAACAAACTTTATCGATCGGAGTCGTATTCTCATTTTAAAGTTAAGAATAAAATTCACTGTTTACCTTAATAATGAATACCATTACAATTGAGTTATTCTTAATACCTTGAAACGTAAAATTAACAATTATAATTTATACAATAAATGAAATTTCATGTAGTCTAAATGTTATTTACTTCTTTTGAATATAATATTATTATTGTAAATGCACACGTTGAATTGAGCGCGCGTATTTACTGTAAGCAAATATTTCTATACAGACAGTGGCTTTGGCTAACAGAATATCTCTACCGCAGTCCGTTATTACGTGTTATATAATTTGGTATCATTTTGATGAAATCATCTATATCTTTCATCGAGAGGGTTGCTTCTGTTCAAGAAGGGTAGTAGCTTTAATTGCAAGGGTCAACGTCTAGGAACGCTATTAAGATAAGTAGAGCTCAAGTGCGAAAGCCTATTCATTATGATGTGTCAGTCATTATCTTTCCAGAACTAACTGCCAAAAGCGTTTATCATCTTGCTTCAATGCACATTTGATGGAAAGAATTCACTTATTCGTTACCAAGTAAAGTTTATCCACTATAGATTATTTGATATAATTTAAAGTGTGCAATTCATCGTTATTTACACCAGAAGTCCCGAGTAAAATCTGGGAAATCAAGCCCAGTGCCGGGCCATTTTTTAAAAATCACATTTTTCTTGAATGTAAACTAACAGTTTTATAACTGTGAAAATATTGGATTAAATGATGATTTAAAAATTTTAAAAATCATCATTAGTGTGACAAAATTGTCAACATTTCCCGTCATGAAGAGACACACAACAGTTTTTACACATGTACCAAGTCTCATTTATACTTTGTGCTTTGCACACACTTTGCAAGTTATACAGTGATTATTTTTTCTGGTGCATCATAATGAATCAATCAGTTCATTTCTTTAGCGTTATCTTCGATGATAAATTAACAGCATTCAAAATCATTTTTCACTAAAAAAAACCACAATAACGCTAACGTCTTAATTTTAATGCCATCATTATCAGGTGAAGCTACATATAAATAATATGGATAATTTATCACATATAAGGAATAATTTTAGAATAATATTACTCAATGCTCAGTACTATTTCCACAATTTTATATTATAAAGATCAGTATCAGATCCTGATCAACGAAAACCTTTATTGTTATAATAACTTTTCCACAATTCATTTCATACCGTTAGTAATCGTCTATGAGTACATCTTATTCATATGAAATATTTTCCCATGCTTTTCCCACAATAATGCAGTTTGTGATAATATTTGCACAACAGCTTTTAGTCTCTGAGAGAATGTGACACCCTACGAGATTTGTTCCTACGGCTTATGCAATCATTTTTGTAATATCATATATGTATGAATCAGTAAAGTTAAACTTGGTCTTATTAATATGTAGGAATAATAATAAATCTTGTAATATTTAGGAGGAAACCCTATTTATCACACAATATATTGTTTGATTTTGGTCTACTTTAATTTATCTGTTGATTTTCAAGAGGTTTTATTTAACTTAAAACAACATCATTTGATTATTTATATATTATATCAATTAAATAATTGTTTTCAGATTTAGCTTCCAATTTAAAATAAAAACGGAAGGAAAAAACAACCTAAAAAAACACTGGCAAGCTCATTTTAATGATAGTTTAATTATTAAATAAAGTCAACATATGAGTATTTAGTTTCACAAACACTATAAAAAAAATACTTGGTAGCTATTTCAGTTTCACACAATCAACTAATTCTACTAATTTTTGTAGTACTAATTTGGAAAATCATGTCCTACATTACATCAATGATATTTATTTCCACCTAGTTGAAATACGGACGTTCATCTATGTTTTAAATGATCAAATTAATAACTAATGCAAATTGTTTACTAAGTGTTAGTTGTATTGCATCCGTGTGATAGAATGCCTGAAGATACCAAAAATCAAAATCAGGATTGTGTACGACAATATATGTGGGGTAAGGGTATAAGGTTTCAACAATTTAAATTTTTTTTTGAAGTTCCATCAAATACCCATGTTGATATTATAAATTTAAAACGCTTTGCTATTTCATGTTTTATCGAAACAAATTATCTCTTAAAAGAACTGTAGAAATAGTAGATTCTTAAAGAGATCATTATAATTTGGACACTAAATTACATTTTCTCTTTTTGAAAGTGTAAAGGTTAACAACTGTATAGAAATAGTAACAATATTAAACATCGAATTGAAATATTATTATTAAGTTGATGAGAAGGAGGCGCCAACCATTTTATAAATACAAGTTAATTTTTTTTCAATAAAATGTATAAATTGTTATGAAAATTGTTTTCGAACATTTTGCTATAAGAGAGCATCTAAAACAAACTATATGTTTGTGGGACATTCTGTTTTATTCGATGAACAGTTTAAAATATTGTTTTTTATTACTGGAAAAAAACATATTTTAAATTATTTGTTCTTAATAAAATCTTAATTGGTCTTTTTCAATACTGTGCAATATCAGAGAGCAAATCAGTAACCATACTTAGCGCGCAATAATAATAACCTCGCTTTTAATTTGACGAATAACAATGGATTGTAATATCACCCGAGGGCTATCACAAAAATAGGCTCGACACCAGACCAATAAAATCGCACAAAGAAACCCCGCGGTGCAAGCGAATAATGCACCCCATACCTACCCTTGGCCACCTAACTATCAACTCGTATTATAAAGAGGATATTATTTATAGGTACATTTCAATATTACCCGGAAACATTGATTGTCAAACTTCCATGAAGCTTTTCATGTGTTTGCCAATATAAGATAACATTTCAAATGAATCGTTTTAAGGGACTTCATGACCATTTTGAATTAATATAAGTTTTTTTCCAGTTCAGAAAAGCATGCAAATTGTTGAAGAGTTAATCGGTTATTACATTAAATGTAAGCGGTCTCAAATTTTTAACACATTTATATTTGGTTACAAGTTTAAAGATATAACAGTTAAATTTAAATCATTAAAGCTTTCAGCGATTCCAAGTTTTTTATTTTTTATTTGAGTTAACTTTATGGAAATTCTGCATGTCGTATATGGCATATTTAATGCATTATATGGATTAAAAGTCAGTTGACCTTATCAATATTCAATTTTGAGTTCTTAAGAGCAATCCAATTTGAAATGAATATTAAAAATATTATTTCAGAACGGTGGTCTTTAGGTAATCAATAACAAGCATACACAATTTTAACAAGTGATGTATAATAATTTTGATTGGCGGTAACTTTGTGGAAGCTATTTAAGCGATTTTTTTGTGTTTAGTTATTTATTGTATCACGATTCTTTAAGAAAAATCTTCAGACTTCTTATTGTTAGTATAAAATTTAAAAATACTTTGATTAATCCACGTATTGTGTCAACATTAAATTTAGATCTAATTTTTAAAAAGATTAAAAACGTACATACAAATGTTGAGAAACATTAAATAGTATAGAACATATTATTTGATATTTTACGCAAAAATATGGGCAAGGGGGAAACACTGGTCGGGTGTTGGTGACTTGGTGTATTATGAATGAATGAAATTAGGAATCAACTCGACACAAAGAGAATATAAAAAAATAATATTCTCAAGCGACCCTTTACTAAATGCGCATTATGATTTCTAAATTGATACATGCACTTTCAGACTGTTTTACAAATGAGTACCAATAACAAAATTTGGATGAATAGAGAAAATAATTAGTAGTGAAAATTGTAAAATTTTCAAGACTTAATTGTTTTCTATCCCATATTGTTTCTTCATTAATATGTATCACGAAATTTTATAACCAAACGCCAAATTTAGAAACAGATCATTGCCCAACAAAAAAAATGGATGCGAACATACCTTTTAAGGTGTTACTACCACTTCTTGATGGAAAGGCATGATAGCGGTTTCGCTCATCACGAGCCTCATCATTTAATAGGATACAAATTACAAGCAAGTCTGCATATACAAATTTTAGATTAAATTTAGCAGGTATACAAATCCATGGGCTCAAGAATAATGAAAACAATTTACAAGAAGTCATACATTTATACAATTAATTTTCGCAATAAGTGAAACCAGTCCTAATCATCAAAAGTATTGTGGAAATAGCAGCAAAAATCTCTTATTTTTTAAAATATCAATCTTTTCGACATTAAAAGAGAACAAAATATTTGTGAGTATGCAAAATTTGGACGATAGAGCAAAGATATTTAATATGTTAATTATTCAGCGAAATTAATTTTAGTATACAAAGAAAATTTAAACATGAAATATTGTTCAAAACCTTCGAAAATCATAAAAATATTCATGCAAATATGTTACTAATTGATAAATATTTTTGGTCTCATAATACAATTTCATGCAATAAGGATAAATGCGTTTCGATTATTTCTTCCCCCAAACCATTTACTATAGATATTTGCTAGATCATGAAGACCTTCATATACACGTATATTATATTTATCAATGCACGATAGATTTGTACATTTAATTTGCATATTACCAACAGCCTCGTGTAGCAGCTCGCTACTGTACACATAGATGTATTATTTGATTTTGTATGAATACAATAACATTGTGAGAAATTTGACAGTTGTATCACTACACAAGTTATCTTATACATACGTATGCGTAGATAATTTGAGCGCTCTAAATGCGAAGTGATCCAAGTGACAAAATGGTGAGTCGTGTTTAGTGAAGATTTTAGTTTAATTGAATTCTTATTGTTTAATTAAATATTTTTTTAAGCATACGTTGTTATATAAACAATCAGAAAAGAACTTTTTCAGGTAATTTTAAAGTTATCGAATTGAAAAAAATCCCCCTAATTTTCAATCACTTAGCTCACTTTAGTATTTATAAGTCAAGATCACAATTTTTAGATAATTTAATCGACGCGTGAATGCAAACGCATGCAAATTACAATAGCATCATAATGTTACTCATTTTCAGTTATACTAGACAATAAATTTTTAACAGTTAACAAGTAGCATGAACCCAGCTAATATAATTTGGTCCATTTTACCATTTACAAATATGATGAAAGACGTACGTAAATATGATGTCAGTTTTAAAACACTGAGTGACATTAGTGATACTAAAAAAGACATAACATTTTTTTAAGAATTTTCTTCAGTTAGCCTACTTTACTTCTCATTGACTCATTTTATTAGCTCGTAGATAATATGTCTATGTTACTTTACTCTAATGTTTTGTGAAGAAGATGTTTTATTTAAAAATATTTTAGATTTTCAATGACCAAAATATATTACACTTAACTAAAGTAACTTGAAATAATATACATAACGAGTCCACAATCATTAACCATAATATTGATCTGAAGAAACTGGTGAGTATAAGCTCACACTGGAGAAACATATACTATAATTTGGTGAGCTATTGCTGTACAGAGTAGCAGCTTGCTTTTGAGAGTACGCTTTCTTCTCAAATTGAGCGAAAAGTTAAGTCAAACTTTTACACCATAAGCTTGACGTCACTAACTTTCACAGCTTTACGTCATTAGCAGAATTATAGAAACAAAAATTGTCATGAATTAATGATTGTAAAATCTGTAAGATAACACTAAATGCCAATTCAATCAATCAGCATTTAAAATCAGTCAGAACCAAAACAGTTTGATTGTTAATCTCTTAACTTAAGGTTACAGAAGCCGAGTGTTTTCCTATCATTAAAAATGTTATTTTACATAAATATTATATTAATTAGTGATTTACTAATTATTTAATGATAAACTTTGATCAGATAAACTGTTATTTAACCAAAAAATAATATTCGCGTAGCAATAAACCGTTTCTGTTTTATGGATTAAAAATTCAAATGTTTTTTATTTAAATCCAATAAACACACATTTTTAAATGCAATCTAATAAAATTAAAATTTAAGATGTACACGTGCAAAATTCATATTTTACTTTCGAAAAAAACAAATAATTCATTTTGATATGATCTATCCTTCACTTGTTGGTTTACTAAATTTGACATGCTATCAGTTATGGGAGATCATTAAATTTTAATAAAATTAAAAATTATGATTCGGAGGATTTTTTCCGGAAATCAGACGTGCAGAATGGTGTCATATACCACTAGCATTAATATTAAAGTTTAACTTGAACAAAGTAAGGTTCGGTCACAAAAAAAAACATAATATAGAACAATAAATGATTAATTAAGGAATGTATTTGATTATCTGTACAATATACGGTATAATTATATAGTATATATTTCTAAAAAATAATGATGCTCTGAAGTTTTTATGATATCGACTAAGTGTGTATGATTTTGATATCAAATTTGAATTATTTAAGCTTTATACGATTCCACATGTTTTGTCATTTACGGCTCGGATTGCCAAAAGGTGTAACAATTAAATTTTGTTATGAACTAATTTTTTGTTAGTTATTAATTGTATAAGTTCTGTTTTACATTGGTTTTTTTAGTTAATGGCATTAAAATGTACAAAAAAATCACTTATAACGAGCATGTCATGCATTTTTTTACATAATTTGAAAGACAATAAAAAGATCATTGAAAATATCAAATCTTGAATAGTTTCATTCCTTATTAATAAAAACATGTATTGATAAGAGCTAATTTTAAAACAAAATTTTCACTATTATCAAGCGCTTGTCTTTATAGCTATATATAAAACTGAATGTTTTTGTCTATCCTAATAATTTAAGTAACAAAAACCAAGTTTGTGAAGTCAGAGTCGTAAAAACGAGCAACTTGTAAGCAATAGGAAATGTAGGAAAAAAAACTGATGGAAAAAATAAACTTTTTTAGTCGAAGTCGTATTGTTGGTTAATTTCGGAATCAGAGTCGTGTTTTTGATAAATGTTGGAGTAGAACTCGTGTTTTTTTAACGAATACACAGCCCTGATTGAAATAAATTTCTCTTTGTTAAGGAATTAAAAAATTTTATAAATAAACAATTTTATTTCATTTTTATATATATTATATGATCATTTCTTAAGCCTATGGTTTTGTACTCCTGTTAATTATTAACTACAATTTTTGGGTAATCAGCCTTATAAGTAATTTTTATTTTATCGGTTGATAAATATTTGCGATGAGCGAAAACAGTCCTGACCATTAACTAAAAATGTTTTTTTTATTATTTAAAAAAATGAATGATTAGTCACTGAATAAAAAAACAACTCCCGTAAAAATAGCTTATATTCTGATACTCGATAAGCTACACCGATAATTAAAAAAAGTGCATCATTGGAAAAAATGTTCCTCATTTTATGAACAGAATGTTTGAACTGTGCACTTGACTTAAAGTTGCAATCAACTATGACTACGCCCTATTTAGTTATATAACCCGGGTACTTTATGGAGTATAGTGGAGTAGTGAGTAAAGAGATAGCCTAAGGCTTATAATAAGTAATCGATTGGAATTGACAAACGAAGCGGTCTTGTGTTAAATTCGACTTAAATTCGCCAATAACAATAAAATAATAAGAGCTCCTTGTAATGCTAATGCATTTCGCCTGAGGCTGCACTTGTGCTGCCATCACGTCGGGGTTGCGATGAATCATGAAAGCTCCCAACGAAAATATACATTAGCTTTAGCTCGAACAGTTCATAAAAAATAAACTTCATGTTATATAGCATATATGTAATAGCGAATATGTATTTATAATAAAAATACGATATATCTTTATTATATGTGTTTTAATAATATTGTTATACAAGTTTATCTAAAGGCCTTTTAGCAATCTGTACCGATGATACGATTCAATTGTTGTTTTCACAGCACACAGCAGCAAATTTCTTTTCATAAAATGTTTATGTATGGTTTCAGTATCAATTCGGAAACAAATTAAATTTCACTGCAAGTAGCATATTATTAATAAAGTTATATTTTTACGTGTATATATATATATATATACTGTTGATAATGTATTGGGATGTGTTTTACTTTCATATATACTAAAGCTGTAAAAAATAATAAAAAAATCATATTCATCTTCGTCATATCACAGTGATTAAAAAGTTTAGTATATTTATTTTTGTATATATTCTTATAATTAAGAAATATCATGAAAAATCAAAATTTAGTATGTTGATTTGATATTTTTTTACATCAAAGGAAAATATGATATTTTCCTTAAACTAACAATTCCACACTATGTACATCAAATTGTATAATCCGGATAATATTTGAGAAATCATGGACATGAATTATTTGTTCTTGTAATGCTTAGAACCAGTCTGCCAACGGAGATGCCAATGGTAAGCGCTTTGACAATGTTCAACTGTATTTATTCGTTGGGACATATTCCATGTGGACGATAGTGAGTCAGACAAATACTGTTGTTAATGTACTAAAGTAGATTTTGCTCGACTTCCTTGATAACTTTATTAATTGTCTTGTAATTTTTCGATATTAAATTTTTAAATATTTTGACGTTGCAAAAGCAACAAACATAATAATTTGTAATTTTTTGTAACGTGTATCTTCGAAATGAATAAATAATCGTCTCTCTTTTCTGCTGCCCGTTCCCTGCTAAACCACATAAGAGATATTTCACAAATTAATGCCGTAGTGTTGGAGGTAACATGAAAACTAATTTTAAGTATTGAAAATAAAAATTATTATTTTGAAAAGTACATCGTGACAAGCTCGGATGCTTTCGATAATCATAAGAGATAATTGTTTAAAATAGCCCAATTGACCTAGAAATAGAAACTGGAGTGATATTTGCAAATGTCACGTCACTACTATTTACTGTTTGGAAGGAGTCTTGTGACATGGTTTTTGCTGTTTCCAAGTATTGCTAACGTTTTTGATAGTAAGCTAAAGAGTATATCAATTGTTTTAGTCATAGGATTTAAAAAGTTATCCTTATATTAAAGAAGGTTCCGAAGTAATTTTTGTCACTTTTCTTTTCGAAGTATTACTCGTGAACATATCAAACTGATTGTATCTAAAACGTATCCTCATTTGAAAGCTTAAAACTCAAAGACAAATGTATCTGGCTACGTATTCTTTTAGGCCTATACCAATTACAATGAAATTTCATAATATAATAAAATATGTTTTTTAACTGCCTGCCAATATTGGTAACTAATTTATTTCCATGTAAATTTTGCAATTGTCGTTTTCGTTTTAAAAGCATTGAATTGATAATTTGTTACTTTTCTCGTATATTTTTTTTGAATAAATAAATATGGAATTTATTCATCATTTAGTGATATGAAGATTTATATTTTATTTAGTTCTGATTTTGTGTAATTTGTATGATAAATAGTAACATAATTCCGTTGGTCAGATAAATTTAAATATCAAGTGTTTTTGTATGGGAAAATCCAATATGATTCAAATATGAAAAATTATAGGTCTTTTACAGTTATGTTAATTATCTTTTAAAATATTGATGGCAATCAGTTAAAAATTCTTTTTAATTTTCAAATATATTCTTTAATTATGAGAGAAGGTTTTGATTGCCTATTTTGATAAGAGAACAGATGCTAATTATGAAATATACCCAATGTTTGACATTAATGTTTTAAACTGTAAACTATTTATTCATTCGATTGAATGATAATTCTTGAAGATTTTATCTCTAAAATATTTTGCAGGTAAAGTTTGATCTTTTTTATGATTTGAAATTAAGACTTTGAAAAATGAGCTAACTGAAATTTATGACAACCAGGATTATGTGCGTTTTATATTATATATTCTAATAGCTACATAAGCTTTTCTAATGGATATAAAAAAAAGTATTTTTTTTAAATAAATGGAAATATCAAAGGCTTATTAAATATAAAAAAAACTTCAATATAAATTACAAATAAGATCGTTTTGTTGGCATAAGCATTATGTTCGATTAAAAAATAAATAATCTATAAAGAGAATTTTTCATCCACTGGAAAATACATCACTACTTTATTTATATTTCAAATTAAATATGATAACTTTTTTAAGCTGTGCTATACAAAATGCATCACAATTAATAAACCGTGTTATACAGAATGCATTTTCTAGAATTACCGCTTTAAAAAAGGTTTTGGTCATCATCAAAAACTAACTAATGCGTTGAAGTTGTAGTATTTTTAGTTAAAAACGCTCTGTCAATAATTAAATAGCTCTGATTCTAAAAGTTGGCTATTACAAACATTTTCCGTAGCATTGGCGAAAGCAAGTAATAAACACATTAAGAGGCAGTTAACGGGGTGAAATTGCCAGGACCCCTATTTCGACCAGCTACTAATACACAACTGATGAAGAGAGGAATTAAAACAGATGCGATTCGGCGGGAGACTTCTATCCATCACCACGACGCTGGTGGCGCTCTCCACGATTGGGGTACGTTTTGTTTACGGTGACCATTCGACTAGACATAAGAAAAATATAGTCAAACTACGCTAGTTCGATCAATACTTTTTACCTTTTGTTATCCAGATAACATGATGAGAGAAAAATAAAAACATCATATTTTTTAAGAAATGATTTCCATGTGTCTTAAAATTAACACTGGATTCATTTTCAGAGTCTTTTTTATATACTATACTATGATACAGTTAATGATATCTACTGAAAGTGCCTGATTTTAATTGTGGAAATTTTGTAAGATTCCACATGTTTTGTCATTAACGACCCGGTTTTTGTATATTGTCATCTCTAGGCATTCTATCACACGGATGCAACAAAGTGCCAGTGAAATAACAAAGTTATCAAATAAAATTTTTACTGCATGAGGTTTTCATTTGATTTCGAATCCAATATTGCATAAAATAGGAAACAAATTGTTCAAAAACAACGTCACCCCTTTCACGAACAGAATTCGCCAGCTCACAGTAAGAGAAATATTTAACCCTTTCCGGTGGTGATTTGAAATGCAGGGAGGAAAATGGGGTGAGATTTCTCGATGTAATTTATGAGCGATGAAATACTTCCGCCTACAGTAATAATCTCCCTTGAATTATCTATCCGTTTGTCTGCATTTGGATGCACTGACAAATAATAAACTGTCTGCTTATTGATACAGACAGAACATCAATAAAATTTAATATGCTATATTTTACATTGATTCTAGGGATTGTTACATAATTATACTGTATTTCTCGACTTCACGTTTACGTTGACTTTTTTTTTCCTTATTTTGGTGTCTCTGAATTTTCGGTGAGTCTTATAATCAACATCGCTGTTAAATTCTACAGTTGAATGGGTATCAGCTGCTTGGAAGAAAATTCCAGAGAGTTTATTGGAATATGCTTCCAAGAAATACTGCATTACTAGTACATTTGATAGCACAAAAGGTACAAATTGTGGAAAGACATCGATATCGATTCAAAATAATTTTTTTATTTATTTCAATTGTAGGACTCTATATATATTTTTAGAAAAAAGTATAATTGAGAAAAAGTGTTTTACATCACTGTCTTAACAAAAAAATAACCTTTCGTCGTTACATTGGCTTAGATTTTAGATCATGAAATGCGAATCTATTTGTTTAATTTTAACATTATACTGCTCGTGTTAAATTAAAACTGATAACATTTTTATTCTACTTGGTGTGTTAGCAAAGGTGACACGCTACGTGTTTGTGTCAAGCCTTTTCCCGTGTCTAGTTAGAAGTTGGAAGCATTATTTGTTTTAATAACAAAAATGCACAAGTGATAAATAAGTCTATAGATGTTTTTCAACTGAGCTGAACACGTGTCACATTTAAGCAATACACCGACTTAAATAATAGAATAACAAAATTAATGAAAAAAAATTATTACTGAGTTTCGACTTTCGAAATTTTTCAATCGTGGAATCGTACAAAATTTCCACATTTCAACACCTTCAGTCAATATCTTAAAATTACCTATTCGAATTGAGTCCACTTAATTCGAACCATTTTACATTGACAAAATGTGGAATATTTATGGCCTCTCAATCTCAATGACTTGTATGAGTTTTTGCATTTCTCAGATATCCATGTCGCTAGTTTTTCATGAGCGAAACATACATTTTTCATTTAGACTTTTTACGAATTATTTTTAGATATTTTTCAAAAAAAAGTAAAACCATATTTACAGAATAGATTTGTTAGTTTATTCAAGTTATTTTTACTGGGCAACGTCATTTTCATTACTTTATAAAACAACGTAAAATTTCATCATCATATTTCCTCGCCATGTTTCTTTCGGTAACAAGAGGGAAATCTGAATTAATCCTGTATTGCAGTGAGAGAAAGGGGTTACTGAGCAAGTAGATATTTTTCCCATAACTCATACACCATCAACACGTCACGCGTTCGCAAGCATTTAATTCCAACCCTCTTTAATGATCTGTGGTATTTAGCGAAACGAAGGGGGCTAATGTGACGTCTAATAAAATGGAATTTCTTCGATTCAATCAACTGTTGCATTCAAGAAATAAATATATTTAATTTTTTAAGACACCACTATACTAATGTTTTTTATACAACCTATATGATTTATGATATTGACCGAAGGTGCTTGATGGAATTTCAATGTCATTTATGTTGCAGCTATGTGATAAAATGGCTGAGGACGATGAAAGGTGAAACCCAGGTCGTATAAAGATTCCAAAATTATTTACAATAATTAGAAAATATGAGAGAGTTTAGTAAAAGTTATATGATTGAAATCTTATTCATTGAAATAATCGAAAAGTGTTTCAAACATCCTTTTGTGAAATTCTTTATTAAAGAGAGTCTCAAGACATTTCAGGGAACTAATTATATCATCATTAATTTCTTTGGTTGATATAATGGATTTTATGTGCTCAAACTGACAAATTGTATTGGATAGAACAATTTATCTACCAAAACCGGTCAATCGTGGTAATATTTGAGACGGAACCATAATATTCAGACGATAGATCGAGTACATCGATAAATCGGGGAACGGTTAATACCAGATCATTTAACAGTATTCTTGTTTGACGGGATTATAAAAAAATGAACGATCCACCCGGGAAAAATTATTATATTTTGAGAGAACGGTTGATGGGAATCCACTGTATATGCACATTATATTTCTTATTAAACTTGCGCTTGCTAAGAAGAGTGCCGTGATAAAACAAATTTTATGAGTGGTTGTCAATATTTATTATGTCTCCCGCCATCGTCATAACTATAATGAAACTTCATTTCAGCTTAGCTTCATCTATTATTTAAGATGACTTGAAAAATACCTCGTCTTAGTATTTCTAGCATCATTACTTGTAAATATAGTTAAAATATGTTAAGAGTTGTATTACGAAAGTAAATAATTAAAAAAAAATTGTAATGAATCGTAAAAAAGTAATGCCCTGAAATTCTATGACTGATTTTAAAGTATCTGATTAATGATTGATTATGTGAGATGCTTGTGATATTGTAAGTAGAAGTAAGCCTGACGTGTTCTAAAGATGTTATATCAAGACTACTGAATTAATTTATTATTAAAGTTATAATGTTGGATTTTTTATGTGAGTCAGCGGGAATAGGTTAAATGTTTGAATGCTGACGTCAACATGTTTACATTCTAAATATTTTCATATTTAATTACTTTGTAAATTATTACACTATTTCATCAGCCAGCTTAAAATATTTGACTCTAGACATAATGTGCAATTCAACAACGATTTACCCATCGGATTGATAAAATATCTATTCGTTATTTTATGATGATTACGTACTTAAGTGAGTAATGCTCGTCCAAAGGAATTTGGCGACCGTTTTCCACTGACGCATCGTATCTGAGAGAGGTGGCTCAGGTGTTTGCGAGTCTGGTTGTCAGCCGGCGGGCGCGCAATCATGTACGTTTGTCCGCACCTCGCGAACACAATGGTCAACCGAGTGATGTATGACCCGTACGCTAAGGCATGCGGCACTGCCGACGTTTCACCCTCACTGAGGTTCGACAACTATGGTACGCGAATCAATAACGCGAAAATATTTTTTTTTTATAATAATATATGTAACGAAATGATTGATAATGTTTTTTTTTGAGAATTAAAAATAAAATAAATTTGAATTGATAAAAGTTTGTATGATTTCACATGTTTTGTCACGAATGACCCGGGTTTCAACATCTTCATGTCGACGCAAAAGAACTGACATTGAAATCTCGTCAAGCAGTTATGTAACTTTAAGCTACCTACTTGTTACTTCAAATTTGAGGGCGGCAATGGGAAATAAACATTAGATAAAGTAATAGAGTAATTTATTCTTTAAGAATGTCGGCTCATTGACCTTATTTCATGTAAGGGATATAGCATGGACAATTGAGAAGATAAAGCTAATCGTTAAGAATCTAGCTTGAATTTAATGCCTGAAGATACTGAAAGGAGCAACCCGGCGGCGTTAGTAACAAAACATATGAAATCGTACAATAATAAAATTGATATTGTAATTCCATCAGGCATCTTCGGTCGATATAATAAGTTTTAAAAATAAGACATTGTATTTAAAAACTTTAATGATATCGTGAGTAAAAAGTATTTTGATTAAATGTAATAAATAATATTGAAGAACCACTTGTGCAAAACGAAGTTCACAATAGATTCCTCGTTGTGAAGTGCCATCGAATACTTTTATTTCTGCTTCAAAAGAGAGCTTATATCAAATGGCGTACTGAAGAGAAAACATTTTTGCAATATTATGGTGTATTATAGCGAATTTAAATTGATATATTTTAAGACACTTAAAGTACCTATTACGGAAGTATTTTTTTAAGTTTAAAACTGTATGCTTTCAGATCATGTTACGAGTTTTGTAAACTAGTCATAACATTTAAATCATTATTAATATGCTTGATAACTAATCATATATTGTGATGGATTAATCCAAAATAGCTGTCAAACATACATAAATATAATTTAGCGTTAAATATGTACTTTTGTATCATTGAGTTCTATCAAGAAAAATTCGGTTCTATAAATAATATTATATGATTCAACTTCTATTATACCATCATTAACGTCAAAACGTTTGGAATATGACATAATTAGAACATTATTTTTTTATTTTGACAGTTCATTTTTTAATTAATATTAAATATATTTTTCTATTTTCCCACCAAGTGAACTTTTAGAGTCAATTTAAATTTCAGATTTCATTATAATATGAAGCTTTTCAAGCACTACCTGTCGATTTTAATTAAATAGTCATGTAATTAATTGTTATTGCTGTTTCTAGATAGGACTTTGAAAGTAATGGTTAGTTTTTTTTCTTTTCCTTGCATGGAGGTACGCCATTTGTTTTCGTCTAACCTGCACGGTTCAGTATTGGAAACACCGTGAAATTGTTCGTGCGAATATAGAATATGTGTAATTACTTAGTCCGTGTGACCGATAGAAAATAACATCCTTTTTAAAATAGGCATCTACCTAAGCTCGGCTTTAAAATTGTACGAATGAACTAACTTGCTCTATTTAAAACATGAGACTAAGTGTTTCTCTCAATATTAGAAGAAAAAAAACTGATGAAAAAGATTAATCGAAATAGTTTGTTGCATTACATTTATATAACCTAAATCAAAGAACACTTATGATGATGGATTCATGTCGCAATCACTATAAATATTTTTTACGGTGTTAATTTTCACTTATTCGTGAAAATACACAATGCTAAATGCTATTTGAATAAGTAGTATTTCAACAATTTTATATATAATATCTTGAACCGTTATTGGTTGTCTTAAGTATTACTTACTAATACAACACAAACAAAATTCTTACATTGCTTCCTTGTTACACAGTACATATACTTCACTTTTTTTTAAATGAGTATTGGTATCCATAATGGAAGCCAACGGCGCTGACCACTGCACCAAATATCCAGAAATTCAAACAATTAATTACCCATTGCTTATTGAATTGATATTTAGTAGGTAAAACTTCGTTACAACAAGATTAAAATTGTAAAGTTTTTAAGTTATCGAAAAATTTATATATCTATTTCGTCTTATGCCAACGTCAGAATTATGGCTTAGCAAAATTTAAGCTTATTTTTATATACCATTTAAGATAATACTAGTGAAAGTGAATGAAATATTTGATATTTAAAATCATCAAACATTATGTAAAACTCAGTTTTAATTGACTTATATGATAGTTATGACGATAGTATAGGCCGAAATAACTATCAAGAAACATATATAAATCTTTTTAGAGATAAATACGTTGATGTTTTTAATTTTATTTATGTTATAAAAACCATAGTGATAACTCACTCAGTCATCCATTATACCAGTTTAATCATTCTTCAAAATAAAACAGTGTTGCTCGAGGAATAGTCAAAACATTGTGAGCTGATGTCGTGGTTCATTGAACTTATGCTTTTTTGCCGGATCATTTGATGGAAAAGCCACAATCAAAAGAAACCGATAAACATACTGACATATTAAACCATTATTGTGTTCGTTTGTTTTTATTAATTATATTAAAAAACATATTTTATATTATGGCAGAAAATAGTTGAGACAACAACCAAGAGAAATTCTATTAATATTTATTGTGAATTATGGTGTAATAAAAACACTTCAATTAATTGCCTTCATTTTAACAACCAACCACTTAATAATATAACAGTTGACACTAAAATTATCAAATATTAAGAGTTTGAATAAATTATTAAGCGGCGCGTGATGAAAACTTTAAATATCGACCTGCGCGACCGTGAACTTTCGAAGGTAAAGCTCAAAAGCCGTGCGTTCTACGGCGTAGACCCGGAAAAGTATGAAGAAAACGTAACCAAAAACGGTCCGCGGGAATTAATCAATTAAAAGGCTACGGCGCTGTGATTGTGCATCATCGTCCACGCTACGATGACGCGACAGTGGCGGTATTTGCATGCCGACAGAAGCACAGCTTTTACGCTATTTTCTCCCGCGACAGAAACTCTCGTCAGTTTTCAGGGTGACTTACCAAAGGAGAACACATACGATGGTTTCGATTTAATTTTATTTTACACGGTAAACATTACAAAGAATATCATTCAGTGCTGTAATTTTAATTCATCATTGATGGCTTCGTCGGCATTAAACAATCGTCTAATTGAATTGTGTTATTCTGTGCAATAACGTACATTATTGATATAAATTACTATTAATTTGGCTACTAAAGAAAAACAGTGTTTCTTTACTTAATGATATGAATTTCTAATCAATTAAAAATGTTGTTTTGTTAACCATTTATTAGAAAACTTTAACTAAAGATGTAGCATTAAATATTATATATGATATTCAAATAAAATTCGAAATGTTTGAATACAAAAGATAATCGAGAATATTTAATTTGAATAAATAGACAATACTATAACTAAACATATTTTTGTAAGAAAAGGTTAAGCTAAATACGCTATTAGTTGTCAAACTGAAAGCTTTCTTATATTAACCAATATTTCTTAGAATTTTTACAACATTCAACGTGTGATTGTGTCTTTTTGTTGAAATATTAATTTTTAAAATAAATATTTTGCATTTAATGATATTTACATATATAAATAAATGTCGTATCATAAAATCATAATTAAAAAAAATTAGCCTTACAGTCATTAAATACAAATATCACTTTTAATAAATAGCATTATTGATTTAACCAGTAGTCAAGATAATGTTACAATCCCAACGTTTTTTTTAAGTGGGCGATCACGTCTTGTGTTTCTTTTGTTTTATCTCATCGGTCGCATGCAAATGAAATGTTTTCGCTGCAAAAGTATGAATGGTAGAGCCTACCCGATCTGCTTAAATATTCGACGCCGCCGCCGCCACCCTTGCTTTGGTGTGACGTCGACGTCGTCGCGAGCGTCTGCTTGGAATAAACGTAGCGAAGCTCGGATGACGTCATGATATATTTACTATTCGAGAATGACAACAAGCACAGAAAGTTTTCGCAGATTTATATATGTATTTTCACGACGGTCACTTCGAAGTTTTACGTATAAGTCGAAAAGTAGTATTTGTATACATTAGTTACAGTTCACAATGATACTCAACGTTGTTCCCACCACAGCCACCACGACTTCATACTCCTCTTACAGAATATTTTTCACATCCTAACTTAATTTTTGGAGGTGGTTTTTTAAAAGAATTAGGTTCCATTTTGTTTCCATGTGGCGAAGTAAGTTTTTTAAATGCTTAGTAATTTGTCGGTAATGCAACCAATTCGGTATGACTGTCGAAACCAAAAAATCTGATTAATAATCGCATCGTCTTGAGCATTTTTTCCGTTTTCCGTATGCGAACATTCCCAAAGAATGTGATCAATATATTGGATCATATTGCCGCATTTACATAAAAGACTTTCAACTAACCAGCTAAGTTGGAAGAAGTAGCCACGTTCTGTTATGATTGGATGGTCCAGAATTTAACTGTCAAAACTAAACTCTTTTTTTTCAATTTTAGTATATATTTGGGAGCTTTGGCATTTTATCACATGAATGCAATAGAACTGAAATACAATGAATATTTTTCATCTAGTGGATTTAAGATGAAATAATAATAAAACTTCAAAAAAATAATATCTTTTTTTTAAATTTCAAGTGTTGAAACAAGATTAAATATCAAATGGCGTAGTGTTAGACTTAATTTTTTTAAATTGCATTCTCATTGAACTTAAAATTTATAGAAAACAATTTTTTTATTTAGATACAGAGTGACGTATTGGAGGATAAACCTTTTAACTCTTACTTAATATAAAATTTTTGAAAAAATAATTTTATGATATTTCTTCCGATATAAAGATAATGATGACGTCACTCACAATAAAAACAAGACAGAACAGTTTGATCAATAAGCTTCAACAGTATTTTTCAAACCGAATATTCACTTCCTTGTTTGTGCATACACATACATACTTACTTCCCTAATAATATAATACACACAGATGTTTGCATATTCATATATCCAAGACTAGACAGTAGTTCCATAAATATATACAACGTATACTGAATAACAAGCAAGTTGACCGAACAAAATATATTCTAATTTTTACCATACCTTACAACATACGTATTTCCCGTTTTAAAAATATTCGGATTTCTTGTTCGCTTACAGTTGTATACTATGCGTGCATGGAAATTTTTGCAAGTGGTGATGTGCGTTTTCAGTAAAAATGTGGATGTGTTTGTAAATATAGTTGGATGTGTTAGTCTATGTTATCTGGTAAGCTTATCTCAGGATTTGGGGTGCATCTCATTATTCCGGAGATGCGTTGCCTCATTCAACAGAAAATTTACTTAGCGTAGCTCGATTCATGCGACCAGTGTTCAATAGGAATATAAAGTTATTAAAAATTTGAGGCATTGAGAAGCAAAGATATTAAGTAATTTTTTTCATAAAATTCGACCAAAATATGTTCGTGTACTAAATGTAAGTCATTTCATAAAATATCAAGTTACACAAAAATAAATATGTTAAATTTTCTCATGCTTATATTTATTTGTAAAAATTATCTCAATAAACTAAATTTACGTATAATATAATAGCTTCCTTATTATTTTATGAGTTTTCTGTTTTGTCTCTACAAAACCATATTTAAAATATGGATATCTTTGACCGGAATGTACAAATAGCAATTCTTCACGAAT
This sequence comes from Himalopsyche japonica, assembly GCA_028555115.1. Classification (NCBI taxonomy): domain Eukaryota; kingdom Metazoa; phylum Arthropoda; class Insecta; order Trichoptera; family Rhyacophilidae; genus Himalopsyche; species Himalopsyche japonica. The sequence continues at coordinate 730,686 of JAHFWJ010000488.1, read as the reverse complement.
GTTTGATTGTATCCACTCTAAAAGTGTCACGAAAATGTTAAAGTTAATGAGAGGACTTGTAGCGATTAAATGCCATTTGCTTTTCATAGGATGACGTGATGCAATCATGTCTACATAACTGATCAACAGATCCTTTTGATATTCATGACATCTTATGAAATTTTTCTCGTGCGTAGTCTATATCTAGACATCCCCAAAGAGCATATGATCAATGACTTGAATCATATTACCGCATGACTATAGGACTAGAATAAAAAACCTTGTATGGATTGCTAGTTAAATATTAACAATAGCAATGTTTTTTAGTTCTACAAATTTTTAAAGTATACCTTTGATAGCTATTTTGGCGTATGCCCTCATCAGAACAATGTTTATACGTACATTTACTTATCTATATATAGCTGTGTAGAAAACACACACAAGACATCTTTTATTCTATTCTAACATACTTGCTTTATATTGCGTGAGAATAACGTAAAAAGTGAATAAATATTCTGCTAAGTTGGTTCATTTCAAAAAATGCATTGACCTTTCGTAATGGTCTCAGAAGCGGTGATGGATTTATATTAAATAATATTTGTTTTAAGAATACTATTGGATTACTGATATCTATTAATTTCTGATTGTTTCAATGCATGTAGCACAGATCCTTTATTACAAAGATGCAAACACGTGGGCACTGATTTTAAAGTAATAATATGCGATTCATTTATGAGATAGTTTGCCAATTAAAAAACGTTGTTTTATAATTCTTTTTCTTCATCGTGTTTAATATTAACAGTTTAATTAAATGGTCAGTTTTCACCAATAAACGATCAAAATTAAATGCAAAGACTTGTGCCAAGTTACGGTAAGTAAATAAGAATCGGGGAAGTGCTCCCATTCAAAGCAGAAGAAAAATCGAATATATTTTATGAATAAGACCTTTCTGGTGTCTTTTGTATTCTGTCTTGAGCTTGCGTTACTGTATTGTGCATTTTGCCAACTCATCTCTTATTAGAACTGAGATTGTTGTTTTGATACACAGCTGAGATTTTTCCTTTAGTTCGTATGCCATTTAAGTATTATTGATTTTGTTTTTTGTTATTGTTTTTTTTATATGTATATGAGCATTTTGCTAAGTTTCGAGTAATAACTATATAATGTGATAAGCATAGATACTTTTTATAGTATAATGTTAAAATAAGAAAGCCTCGGTCTAACCATACATCGATCGTAAACGAACATGTCTCTTAAAAAACAACAGCAAGTCAACATATTTTCAATAATAAAAATATTTTTTTGTACTTTTTTCGACAATAGATTTTATGATCAAGACCGCGGTAAGTTTTTCTGGCAATCTAAGTCAATTTGAAACTAGTGAATTGCATAAGATTCGATACTTTTGTCAATAACGAATGCTCTAAAAATCATTATATTCTTGAATCCCTGAAAATGATATTACTTTTTAAAAACTGTTAACTGTTACATTAATGTCAAAGATCTCTTAATAAGTTAATTATTTGGTGTCGGAATATCCTATAGGTAGCTCAACAGGTAAAGTATTAAATGAAGAAAAATAATCTACATTCAAATTTTTATAAAAAAAAAAAGATGTTTTGAAATGACAAATTAACACTTTAGAAATACAAGTGGTGCGCCCGGTGTGCCATGGCACACCGATTCTAAGTGTGCCGCGGTGCATTTTTCCAACAGAAAAAAATCATATAATTCGTCTACACTATTAAATATTTTGTGAAGACGAAATCACGAGGAAGCAGAAATAATTATTTATTCGTTGAAAAATGTCATAAGAACATAAATAATATACACATAATCTAGGCTGTAAAATGTTCATTTATGATTGAAAAAAAATACGTAAATAGTGTAAACAATACAGAAAGAATGAGTTTTTTTTTAAATGCATCGATGGTGAGTTTTAATTTTTTATAAATGTTGAATTGAAGTGTGCCGCAAAATTAAGAAAAAAAACTTAGTGTGCCGTGGAAGATAAAAGGTTCCGAATCACTGCTTTTGAAGTATTGTCAAATATTAATAAATAATGATAGTGTATTTAATAATTAATAATAAATATTATTTTTATTTCTATTGAGTAAAATAAGGCCGTGGTGACACACTCCAGCGTCAATCCTACAGCAAGAGATTTTTGCTCTTTTGTAAATTTGAATCGAACGTGACTTGAATTTAAATTCGTCACTATTGATCCGTGCAAGCCGATTGTAGAGCGCGACGCACCAACAATGATGCGTATGGATCCCTCCTTACAATAAACACTACAATCTTATAATACACGCAACATAATAACACGAAATACAAGTTTTACATTACTATATAAAGTTTAAAAATTACTTATGTGAAATATAATCAATTTTAATTTAAATAATATTCAAACAAAATTATTTGTCATTAAGACTTTTTTCAACAAGTCAATAAACATGATATTGCTTTACCATCTTTACAACACTTACCTTTTTATGTGTTAACTGCCATTTCTTGGTAAACGTTATATACAAATAATATAAAAAAACGAAACTTAATTTATGATGTCAACACAAGGTGCTCAATGAAATTCAGAATCAAATTTGAATTGTTTAAACTTTGTACGATTACACATGTTTTGTCAATATCGACCTGGGTTTAGCCTTTCGGAATCTTCAGGCATTTTATCATACGGATGCAACAGAACTGTTAGCTCAAAGTTTTAATATATAATATTTGAACTGTTGAAACTTTGTACGACTCCACACGTTTTGTCTTTGACGCTTCTGTTGCATCCGTGTTATAGAATGCTTGAATATATCGAAAGGCGAAACGTCATCACCGGGTTGTTAGTGACAAAACATGTGGAATCGTACAAAGTTTCAATAATTCACACAATGCTTAAAAGTAGATCTGGTAAAGTTTTTTCGATCATTATTCTGTACAATCTTTTTGCCATTTGTAATAAAATATATTGTATCTAGCTTTATTCAGCTTCCTAATGTTGTTTCAAGAGAGCTAAGCTTTAAGTGATAGGAAAACTTCACCTACATTTTGTATACAATAATTGATTTTTTAACATTATTATATAATTCATATAAAAAATCGATAACAAAAGTTTTGCGTAAAATATTGTATTTTTATACGATTAACAAACAAAAATAAATCGGAGAAAAAAATGTTCACTGACTGCATGTTTCTGATTTTTATTTTACTGCATTTCTTGATAACTTCAAGTTCGTCAATTGCTCCTTACAACAGCGTAGAGATATTTTCAAAAAGAACCCACAAGTTCATCAAATCACCTTTAAAAATACACCACAATAGATTGAACTACTTTGTATGAAAACAGCAAAGGTCTTTTTAAACCAATATAAATATCAAGTAACACTATGTTTGCTATTTGAATACAAAAGACTTCTTTCTGATAGCCGAAAGTTATTTATCACATATATGACAAATGGATCAATCACAAATCATAATATTCTCACCCTGCTTCTATATTGTTTTTCTACAATATCAATACCATTTTTGAACAAAATAATTTACGTCACTTAATAACATACAGTTTTGTATGTTATGTTATGTTAAGTTTTTTTTTTTTTTTAAATAATAAAAACACATTTTTTTAGTACTTATTTCCACAATATATTTTTTGATCAGGACCGGTTTCGCTCATCGCGAGCATTTCATATCACCGGTCCTGATCAAAAAATATATTGTGGAAATAAGTACTAAAAAAATGTGTTTTTATTATTTAAAATATAATGCCTTTCCATCAAGAAGTGACAGTTAACACCTTAAAAGTGATTATGTTAAGTTGTTATGATTTGTATCACATTTCATATTTATAGAATTTCTTGTAAACAAATTTTGCTCTGAAAACGTTAGTAATATAAAATCAAATAAATTTATGGAAAACTTTTATTATGAAGGCTTATTTATTTTTCTCATGAAACATTTAATATACTGTAATGTTCTTATAACAGAAACATAGTGTAACAACAACAATAACGAAGTGTCCAATTCTATTAACCGACCTCCCTGAAATAAATCGTATCCTATCTGGATTGATACATAAATTGCACCACGGTGCTCGTATATCACTTTCGGGTCAAAACCCCAAGGATAATGCGTTTTATTGCGGCCACTGTTCCTATAATATCCTTCGACCAAACTTTCCCACCTCATTTATTCAATGGTGAAGCTGATAGCCAAACACTACCGTTACAAAGAATCTTAAGCGTGTTGCTGACTACGATAATTTTTGTATCTCTTTTTGTAACGTACTAAAATAAACAAAACGTTCATGATTGTTTTCTATTGATTAATGTTAGATATTTTTTTGATTAAATCATCATTCATAATATAAACATGTACATATTTCGATAGATCATTCATAATATAAACATATTACACAATATGTGTGCATCGAGTTAATGCAATCCGAGAAATCAATTTTTGCTTCTCCAACGAAAATACCGGAATATTTGTATCTGATGACATAATTAAAAAGAATAACTACATATTTAGTAGTTTATAAATTTTTTCCTTAAGTTCACCTAATATTGTATTAGCTATTCTATTCTTAAAATAATCATGCCAGTTTTTAACAAAGTACTCCAAAATAATGTAGCATCTAGCAGATTAAGAGAAAACTTTGGTTAATTTTGAAGTTAATAATATCTCAACAATACACAGCTTTATTGAAGAGATTCAATACATATTCCGTTTTCAATCTAGAGCAGACATACTCAACCTGCGACTCGCTGGCCACATGAGTTTCACCAAGCTTATTTATATTTAGTAATAGTAAACGTGTTTTGGTGAACATTATAAATCAAATATGATCTATTGATTGAATAGGCATTTATTTAGTAGAACTCCATTATAACATGTTGAAAAAACAGCAATGTATTTTATTTCTACAAAAAATATGAGGCATATCGTTTACAGCTATTTTGTTAAATGCAAGTAAAGTGCATTTACTATTTTTTCACCATGTCGAATTTGATTTGTAGAAACTGTGTACATTTCCAAAACGTTTTTCGCTCACGGCTCGAGTTTTTTTTCATTTCGACATCTTCAGGCATTCTATCCCATAAGTTAATCGTATTTATTTTTCAATAATAATTTTCATTACTATCGGTTTTGCTGATCGTTTGCATTACCAATTGATCATTAATTATATCGTGGAAATAGTAGTGAATAATGTTTTACTATTATTATATCATATTTAAAATGACATGTCTTTCCAGCTATAAGTGTCTTAAAAGTATTTTTTTATTTTAGTTTTATTATTAAGATTTTCGGAAAAAAAATTCAGATAGTTTATGTATAACACTGCAAGAAAATTGTCGCAAAACAAATTGAAGGTAGTTATTTAGTTGAATTCATTTCAGTGTAACAATTTCATATGTCAAAATGCATAATTGAATTGTTTTTTAATTTAATACGACATGTCACGTGAAAATCTGCTATAATTCATATTGTGATATTTTTCACGATTACAGTAACTTCAAATCTCCCCACAGACATGAGTTAAAAAAAAACATCGATGGCAAAATTTAAACCCATTTATGATATTGCATTCCTCTATTGAAAGCCATGAAACTGTATTAGCGTAATCAGTTGCAGTTTCCAGCCGCCCATCCCGGCCCATTAGGGGTATTTGCAGCCACCCAAGTGAGGCGGAGTGACCCTCGGTCGCGGGCAAAATGGACCGCAGCCGCCCTCCGCAACAATTGCCGGCTGCGGAGCCCGCCCTCGCTTCCTTCCGATCGTCCTTCCTTGGCTGGACAGCTTTATTTTATTTCTCCGCAGACGTTTATTAGTGTGGCCGGACTGACCTCTGAACCCGCCCACCCGTCGCCAGCGGTCGCACTATTTTTGGGGGAAAACGATCCGGTTTGGGGAAACAATGGGACAGTTGTTTTCCGTAATAATGTAACTTATGTAACACAAAATTACAGCGGATATTTTTGGTGCACGATAAAATATCCTCAAAATATATCACATGATGTATAAATACTGTTTTAATGCGACATCAGGCTTACTATACGAATAAATTTAACTTTACCATTACAATTGTGTCATTTCAAAACAAACCCCGCTGTATCCACTGTTAGATAATAAAAATTAACGATATTTTTGTAATTAACACAAAAAAACAATTTTGTAATAATGTACTTTGTCTATTATATTTTATTTAATTTTTCTAATAGTGGATATCTCCTTAAAATTATCCGTCTATCTTTCGAGATATCTACATCAAATGTGTCACTAGGATAAATGTTTACAATGCAATCGTGTGCACCTCTATATTATTCAGATAAACTCATAAAAGCTGTCATCTTTACAAAGCTTTTTTTTAAATGCACCAATTGCAAATAAACGTAAAACAAGTGAATGGCTAACGGTTGTATTATTGACAAATTTTGTCATTTTCACTTTCGAGCTTCTTGAAGCATTCTAGTACAGGAAAATACACACGGTGACAATAGTGCATATCGTTTTTAAAAATGTAATATTTTTCAGTAGCTTAATCTGACTGAAAATAGTTTGGTTATCATTTGTTTTTAACACACATATCTTTGAATGATAATTTAAGTATGATAATGAGTTAATTATATTTTTTCTTAATTTTTTTTTTAATGTAGCTAAGTTTTATAATACAACAAAATGCCTATGAAACATTTCAATAGACAGATTATTTTCGTAAAACAAAATGCAGTATAAAAAGGTTTATAGCAAGTTTCTTTGCAAATAAAGTATTTACTCGAGTCATTATCACTGTTTGGGTGTCATACGTCACCCTTGACCAAAGCACTAGCGCCGCCCTCCGAGTGACCTGTCGACTAATTCAGATTGATAAGGGAAGCCCCGGCTCCGGTCCCCTAAGATATATTCCTTTAAGATTACTTATTTTTTCCCGCGTTTTCCCTCCCCGACATCCATTGTTTGACATTGGATCAGCACTAAATTGTCACTAAAAGCATACTCCCTTATCCCGTGTTCTTATATCATCTGACAATCTGTTAGCACTATTTTACTCCACTGTTTTCACACATTTCGGTAAAATAATACATCGAAACATACGTAACTATCAGCGTGGGAAAACAGAAAATACACATTTTATTTTTGTGAAAAAAATCCTAGATTTTCACAGATTTTCACAAGGTATAAACATTTCTAGCAATAAACTAGTAGTTTATTTGTCATAGATATTTAAGTACTCAAGTCTTTTGCAATAAATGTAAAACAAATTTAAAGATTTAACTGTCACTTTTTTGTGGAAAGGCATTATATTTTTAATAATAAAATAGTTTTTATAGTTTTCTTTTCACAGTTTAATATCAGGGCTGTGGAGTCGTCAAAAAAAAAAAAACACGGCCCTGACTAAAAAAGTTCAATTTTGTCAGATTTTAATTAAATATCAACCAACTAATCCAGCAAATTGTTCATTGAGATATTCTTCAAATTCATTTAGTACATCGTTTTTCACGAAACCAATTCCAATTACTTATAATTAGTTGATAATGCTCACGATTAACGAAACCGGACCTAAACACTAATGTATTAAATTGTGAAAAATGTACAACCCAATGTATAGTTTAAATTGCTGCGAAAAATTTTCTTTCAATCCTAAAAATGGTCTAAAATTAAAGTAATTCGCTTATTTCTATTTCAATGCTACGGCAGAAAAATATTTTACTATTTTTAAATTTTATGTGATGACGTTAAAAACATAAATTATTAAAAATATAAACAAGCTTCCATAAACAGTTGTTTAAAAAATGTTACAATTTGGAAGTCAGTTGAGCGTAAAAATCACAAAGGAGACGGTCACAATACAGTAAATAGTGATAATGGATTATTTTGGACCACTAATTAGTTGACATTTTATGGCCGTCAATTTTACTATTCATAAATGAGTTACGATAGCTTAATAAAAAATGAAAAAAAAACAATTGACAATATCAAAACAATAAAAACTGCGCCGCAGGGATAAGCCAACTAGCAGCGGAAGTGTAATAAATCTAACATTTTTGGTTCCGTCAATATCCGCAGACACGTATCCAGGAGCTTTATTGCCTATTTAAATCTTCTTGCATATTTATATAGTAAACGACTTCGTCATTTATATAATATACAAGCGGAATTATAAAGGAATATATAGACTTTAAGCAAAGTGCCAATAATATATCTGAAACAACTTGATGCACCATTGGTTTGATTATTATTACATTTATTACATATAGCTAGTTGGTCATTTAGGATAAAGAATTACATGAATTCAATGTAGCGCTACATATTTCTTAAATATCTCTTTCGTATGATTGTCTTTGATCTCTCTTGTTTTGATTCAATAACTTATATAATACTATTATCAATATTACATCAGTGGTCTTTGACAATAAATGATTGACCAAATTTAAATTAGTCAAAAATACTTTAATGTTTGCCAAGTGGTACAACAAAATTAACCGTTGAAGATAACTTTTTAAGATTATATATATTGATTCAATTGGCATTTACTTGGTAGACCCCATTATAACACGGTGAAAAAAATAGCAATATATTTTAATTCAACAATTTTTTTTTAAGATATAATTGATAGTTATTTAGGCTCACTCCATCATCAGAACTATGTTACAGAGATAGTTCTGACGATAGAGTCAGACGAAATAGCTATCAACTATATCTTATAATTTTTTTTGTGTTTTTAAGATTATTTCACAATCATTTTCTTTTGTTTTTATTTTTTGACTTTCCAAAACAAGTTTTGGAATTCATGAATGCTGATACCATCTTATATATCATTTTCGTAAGGGGTTTTTAAGTCGTAAGTGTTTTCTTTACATAAACCCTTCAACTGAAACACATTCAAGAAAGAAATATCAATACCTAATCCACAAGAAAAATTTTTTACAGGAAACTAAGAGCCCGCTTCCCAGACTCTCATAGTAAAGAGAGTAAATATAAAACTTCATTTCGATACGCTTCTGCTACATTTAAAGTGGTTTTCATTCCACGCGTTAACTAATTAAACACATTTTGCCGGAGTCTTCTTTGACGACACGACAAATTGAATAGAATAATGCGGATCAAGTGATCACACTCCGTAACTGTGGACATTGAGTGAACGCATCCGCCGTCTGCCTGCCGTGAAAGCATCTCTGTTAAATCACGATTTCATTTCCATGTAACCAAACGAGGGCGTATCAACATTAAAACATATTAACACGGTGAAGAAATAGCAATGTATTTTAGTTCTACAATTTTCTTATATGATATGGTTGATAGCTTTTTCAGAACAATGTTTAAACGTACATTTACTTATCTATATAAAGCTGTCTAGAAAAGGTACACAATACATCTTCTCTTATGTTTTAACGACCTAGCTTATTTCCTGCTAGCAATAAAACTAAAAAGAAAAAATAAATGTAAATGAAACTAAACAGGCGGCTATTTCAATAAGCTTAAATATTGGAAGGATATGGCTTATTATGGAAAAGTATTAGCCCTTCACAATGGTCTGAGGAGCGGCGGTCAACTTATATTTGATTAATCATTTAAAATTTCTTTTTTTTATATAATATATAGTTGATAGCTTAATCATGCTTGTGATACAAAGGATATTATTTTTTTGAGTACTGATTACAAAGATTTGATAAATTTAGGTATAAATGTAAATACACAATAAAAAAATAGCAATGTATTTTTAGTTCTACAAAATTTATAAGGTCTATAGATGTTAGCTATTTCGGCTTACGCCCTCATCAAAAATAATATACATTTTAATTTTTTCACCATGCTGTACTGGAGTTTTATCAAGTAAATGCCAATTCTGTTATTCAATTCGTCAAGTGTTATGTGACTTTAATATATAACTTTATGTATTTTGGATCCTCCGCTGATACTTCAAGGTGCACGCCAGTGCATCAAAAATAAGCAGTGACCAGGCATCATGCATTCATTGTTGTTAATAATGATGACGGAAAAAAGTGTTAAAAGAACAATTAATTTGAGCGTCATTAGCAATTACGAGCGGTTTTTTTGGGTCGCGCAACACCGATTCCAAATTTGGCCCCATAATTATCGCGGGAATAAATGATCATGATCAAAAAAAGAAACGTCACACAGACCTTTCGATCTTCTTTGGAGTTGATAGTTAATACTATTCTATTAATATATCCATTAATATGGATCTAAATAATTTTATTGTACACTGGAGCTATTAACTGCTCTGAATGTGAGAACAGTTTTCGTCGTAGCTTATAAAAATAAATCGTTTTTCAAATTATTTGACTAACGAATGAAAATATTTGACAAATTTATTAAAACATTACTAAGGTGTCAATTTTTTTCAAACGCATTTAACAATCGAACATTTGAGTGCTCAAAAATAAAACCACTCCACTTTGCAATATCAGTAGTAAGCATCATATATATATATTTTGTTTTCATTATTTGGACATATCGTTATATGATTGCATTATTAATGTCTATAAGGTATATTAATAATTAACATTTTAAAATTATATAAGCAATATAAATGTTTGTTTGTATGTATGTCATGTATTTATTCATATAACACTCATTGGATTGAGGTGAAACTGTGGTGGTTTGTTGCGAACACTCCCGCCTTGAAAAGTTTTAAAAATAAACAACTATTAGACAGGACAGCATTTACGTTTTCATCTAAATGGGATGAAAAAATGAGTTGTTTTGCACATACTCGCGAAGGTTTCTGAATTAGTACAGCCATTCAATCAGAACTGGTCTCGCTTATCTTGAACACTCTCATTTGATACACCGAACTATGTGGATATGCTTCTCACAAGGACAGCTTTTATGGCCTGCTCACACGTCGTAAAAATGTCTGATTCATTCGTGTACGCAACATACAAGAAAAAACAAATATATTGTATGTCTAAGATCTCTTCAGTGAATTAAAACACTAACACTCTTTTTAGGTGTAATTACACCACAAAGCAGGTACTCGATAGTTTATTATAAAATAATGTGCGAAGCGGTTTAAATTTTGCGTACGTACTTTTTTTCAATTTTGCCATTGACTGAAATACATTATTATTAAATCAATTGTATTGAAAATTATTCCAGTTGTTATTTTATCCAGACCTTATTAAGTCTGTGTTTTATTTTGTTATTAATTCCTATGGTATATAACCGATGCTAACTGTTTATTGTGTCTGTTGAACCGTGCGATAGAATGCCTGAAGATGCCAAAAGGCAAATCCCGGGTCGTTAGTAACAAAACAAGTGGTAAAGTACAGTTTTAAATTTAATATTGAAATTAAATCAAGCAACTTCAGTCGATGCCATAAATGATATCAAATTATTGCCTATGTTTGATTCTAGTTGAAAGAGAAGCTTTATCAAATCAAATTAATATACTTAAAATGTAGATTTTTTAATTATTATAGTTTAAATAAATTATTTGTAAACTATCATATTTATTTTACACTTTAATGTTAGGAGAAGATAATAATATTCAGTGAAACAATATTGATTTAGGTTATGAAGTTATAGGGTGATAAAGTAATAAGACGGTCACATCAAAGACTAACTAAATCTACAATGTACACCGTGGCCCAACAAATTGTTGCTAAAATAACGATTCATTGAATTTTGTAGGTCACAATGTTTAATGCCATTTCCGTTATTTTATTTTATTAAGATGAGGTCTAATTTTGCTCATCGCTAATATTATATTATTTCATTTTTATGTGTCATTATTCTTGCCTCACTATTCATTTTAAAACAATAATCAAATTGAACTATTCCTCTTCTATGATAAATATCCTTTCGATATAGTTAGCCAGAAGATGTCTCTGAAAAAAAGATACATATAGTAACATACTAAGCAGAATCAGATAGTTAAAAAATTTAACCACGTGATTACTGACGTCTCAACGGCAGATTTCAATATTTTGATTATTAACACTTAAGCACCGCTCATAATATTGTGTATGATTTAATTTCTTACTGAATTAAGCATTTTTATTTGAATAGTCTTCATAAGTTAACTGGGCACCTGAATTGAAAACTGGACATTTAAAAAAAAGTGAAATTTCTTTGTACGATTCCAAATATTTAAGTTTTTCATTTATTTTATGGAATACCTTTAGCAGGCTCTACATGGAATAAGTTAATTATATTTTTGTATGATATTGACGGAAGGTTCTTGGAAGAATTTCTATATCAAATTTGAATAATTGAAACTTACGATTCACATGTTTTTTCATAGAACTGACAGTTCTGTTGCATGCGTGTGATCTAATATTTGAAGATAAAATATGTGGAATTGTACAAAGTTTCAAAAATTCAAATGTAATTATATTATATCTCAAGTGTAGCTATGTAGTGGTGATAGATATTTAGTATTCCACGATTTGACTTAATCATAATTAATTAGAGAAATGTTTTTTATTAACGGCAAATAAAAAATACTCTCTAATTGTCCTGAGCTCGATATTTCCTGGTCACAGTGTGACTAGCATATTGAATCGTAGAAATAGTTAGCTATGGACGTTGGTCGCATTCGTTGCGACTCTCGACTTGCATTGTTTTTATTTTTATCATCTCTTTGCGTCATAGTAATTTTTATTATTTGTCACAAAACAATCGCTTTGTTTTTTTTTGCCGTTCGTGGTTTATTGTTAAAAATGCCTTTCATAATGCAATAAACGCTTTGTCATATGTACATGATACGTTATTTTCAATTTTTAATATCATAAATAAAATGACAGATTGTTCACCTAAAGACAATTATTACAAAAAATACACTCTCCAGTTGAAAATATAAAAAAAAACTATGAAATTATATAATATAAAAAATGAGCATAGACAAGTATTGTTCAATAAGTAATTGAAATTTACTACAAATTAAATAAAAATATTTTAAAAAATTGGGATTATATTATAACAGCTGAAATGACTGATACATATATACATATATTTGCTGATGGTGGTAGAAAAGCTTTATGTTTAAATAATGCGATAGATGTATTAATGACTAATTTTTAAAGATAGAGTATATTTTATGAAAAAGAAATGTCGTATATACATCCCAATTATGACTTCCAGGAAATTTGGAAAACTGAGAATACATTTATTTATCCATGTACACTCCCGTATAAAACATTTGAACTCTTGAGCAAGGTGTCCTGGATAAAGTTTTTTATGGAAATTGCTTATTAATCTTTATTTTATTTGGAGTTCTTGTAACGTGTGATAATAAAGTTTTTTTTAGATATTAATATCATCCATAGCTTCGAAAAAGGATGCATGATTATTGAAAGAACAATTTATAAAAAAAGACTACCATTACCGAAGCCAACTTATTATAAATCCTGTTTTATTTTTTATTTAATAATTTTGTTTTATTTGTATTGTGTTAGTTGACAATGCTCGCGATGAGCGTAACTGGCTCTGATCTGAATAATATTAAATTGTGTAAACATTAAAAAACATTGTATTTTAATATTTAAATCTATATCTTTTTCACCAAGAAGTTATAGATATGAAAACTCTTTACTTTCATGCAAGCCACAAAACATCATTAGAAATTAGTTAATACTATTTATTAGTTATTGAATATTTTTTAAATTGCTTTTAAAATATTGTTAGAGGTTTCACCTGAGAAACCGTCTACGTATTTATATTTAACACACTGCCTACTAACATCTTAATTTATTTTGACGTTATTTTGAAGTGTGTTGATGGTTAATACTCAAAAATATAACAGTGCTAAAACAATCGTGTATAGGTTAATTTTGTATGACACTTGGATTGATTTGTCTTTAAAATCTTCTTAGCTTAATTAAATATCAGCACTAGTTGTTTTTCAGCTCTTGAGTAGTTTAAATAAGCATTCGAATTTGAAATATCTCTTACACTTTTTTGCAATAGATAGGCTAAAAATTGTTATCGTTACATAAGTAATGTTTTTTATAATGTTTATATCAAAACATATAAAATATTTAAATATTGAACGAGGTCAAAATCTAATTTTGAATTGTTCCACAAGTTTAATATTCTTTCTTTGTCCCGGTGAGATTTTAAGTTATCATTAACACTATTAGAAAGCTTTTTCCAATTCAAATCGATGATTATTTTATAACAAAGCTTTCAATACCGTTTACACTGAAAAGCATGCCTTTTTATTTAGGGTTAAGAAAGTTCGAGCTATTGTTTCACTGTACATGTTTTACTCTATACTTTTTTTAAGTACACAGCTTTTCGTTATTATGTGATAATTGGGGCTAGTTTTGTACTATTATTTCTTAAGCCTTGTGCAGCTGTATCAAAAATCTTTGAACCTTTTGGTATCCTAATTATTGCATTGAATATAATTTAATATCGTACTCTTTATATAATAAGACTCTTCACCAAATTCAGTGATAGTACATGCAGCTGTAACGTCCATATCAGTGATGGCAAATACATGGTTACAAAATATGACAGATTATATTTAAGTATTTGAAGTTTAACTTTTTTTTATGAGTTTGCAAGACATTTAACAAAGCTCACTATTTATTTAACTAAGTCTTTTTGTGAACCGATTTGTCAAATTGATTTCACAAGATACAATCACACATTATGTTTAGTGGTCTCAACAGTTATAACGTTAAGTCAGCAAACTAATGGTGGCATCAGAGGTTTATTTACTAGAATTGTTTGTACGTTACACGTTAAATCTATCATTTTTGAGAGAGTAAGCGTAACAACAAATTAAGGAAAAAGATACGATTAATGTCTGCTGTTAAACGAATATTGAAGTCATTCTATAAAATGTCGTTAAGATCAATTATTTTTTAATCTTTCCGTTCTGAAATAAAAATCAGTAATTATCGTGCATTAATCACTTGGCTATAAGCCCGGTAATTTGTTTTGAATAATAGTTTATTGGAAGCGTCAACACTTTATATTATAAGACCTATTTTTTTACATTTGTAATGTATTTTTAATTAAGAAATCCATGTACATTTATGTAATATAACCAGTTTTTTGACTCGTGAAAAATTAAATAAAGTGCAACAAATTAATCACACATTCATGATTTGCTTTCACGCTTAAATACTTTATTATCTAAGAGCGGAATCAAGATTTTTAAATTGTATACAAGTGTGAATTTTTAGATGAAAGTGTAATGTTTTTAATAACCCAGAGGATGTTGAACATAAATCCAATTTAACAAAAAAATGGAATTTGTTAAAAAAACTTTATAATCACTAACCAACTTGCCAAATTTGAATTCAATGGTGTTATCATAGATTTAAATTGACTGAAAACTAATCTGTTAATAATTGAAAAAATTGCGGAAGTCAACCGATTACTTTTCGATTTGATTACTTATTTGATGCATTAATAACACGTTTGCAATCTCTGCATGATATTGTAATTTACGAGGGCACTTATAGTAAACACGACTCCCTGTTTTAGCCATCGCGTCGTTCATTAAAAGAAAAAACAAAATTCAACCCAGTAAAGTTGGTTTTCAAGTTGGAAGCACACCGATCAACCGGCAACCGTGCAATTAGCCTAGAATAGAGATGCTATTGATTTATATTACCGGATCGTCGGTATCGATGATTACATTTTGAGTATTACAAATAATATTTATTAGTAACTTATTTTTTACCATCATTCATTTAATAAAATATTAGATATATTGTTTGACAAAGAGTTTAATTGTCGTACAGATACTTCTTGATTTTCGAAATTTTATATTCATAATAATAACAATAACTTCTTTTTTTATATGAATATATTTTTTTCACAATAAATATGCCTATTTTTGATTTACTCTTAAAATTAAACTTTTATTATGATTGTTTTTTTCAAGGAGAGTTGTGGAAAATATATATCGTTTTTTGGTAAAGCATTACAATATCGATATCAAACTACCTTCAAGCCCTAGAACTAAATTATTAATATATATTATAATTTGTTTGTGGGAATAAAAATAAAACATTAGGGGATTAATTGATATTCTGTAAGTATATCTTTACAGGAAAGTTTTCAAAACGTCATCATTGAATTGAGTCTTAATAAACGTTAAGCGTTGATTTCAAAAAAGAAAAACAAATGCTTCCGATGTGATGATAAGTAGAACAAATTTATATTATTTTATTTTTTACTCATTGAATTAATTTACCGAATACCTAAGAGTATTGACTCGTATTGGTATCCTGATAGTTGTCACATCTCTATACGAGGCGGATCAAAATTAATCTGTAATCATACAAGGGCAGGAAGTTCTCGTTATGATTACATATTATCGATCGCATTTTTATATTGATTAATCGGTATGTTTTTCTTTCGTTACCGCATTAAATAGTGAGGTGATTCAAATCAACAGCATACACCGTTTGTGTTCGTTCGTCATTGTTATTATTTTCAAGTTTTTTGTTCACTTTAAAATATTTACGTACAACGATTTAATTATATGATATAATGTTATTTTGGGAAGATCTTGGAATATAATATATATCATCAGACCTTAAAAACATACAAAAACTGTTTTCATTGATAGTTTTCTTAGAATGAAAAAATTAAAGCTAAAATGAATCATAGTACACATATTATATATTGATATTCGATATGAAAAATATTTAGCTTATAGGAATATCAGCTTAGAATTATTTTTCAAATTTAGTCTATGGCGTAGTAGTTCTTGACAATACCCATCTCATGGGCTACTCGAGTCCAAGTAAAAAGATTTTTTTTAATCAATGTATCGATTTTTATTAGTCGAAATGGGTGCTTTAACGAAACAAACAAAGTTTTACGAAAGCGATAAGCTTATAAACGTATATTTCTATCAAAATTCTCTTTGAAAATCGATATCATGAGTTATAAACAATTCATGTAAAAAAGCTCAAAATCAAGAAGCGTTTATGAATAAATACTGCGACCGCTAGCGTCTTAACTGTTGTGACGGTTGATTGCAGTTTATTGATATTTGATACTTAAAAATATAATGTAGTTCACAGAGTCAACAATTTCATGTGAGAAATAATATTTGTACTGAAATATATCAAACCGTTCTGATATATTGATTTAATTGGAATTTAATTGGTAGGACTACATTATAAAACCGTGAAAAAATAGCAATGTATTTCAGCTTTACAAATTTTTGTCGTTCTGATATATTGTAGTTCCACCGATAGTTCTGATGAAGGCGTAAACCGAAATAGCTATCAACTATATATTTTATAAATTTTGTAGAACTAAAATTCATTGTTATTTTTTCACCGTGTTACATAAAACCGTCTTTATTAGATTGGTTGGGATTAACACTACTGAATTATTTCTTGAAAACATCAATGTTGAAATATATACTTTATATGGATTAGATTTTGCACATTATAAGTGCATGAAATATTGTAAGCAGTACACGACAAGCTGACTAGTCGTATAGTATAATATAATACATTATATGTAGGTATAGCATAAACACAATAATTATTATTTAAATTTGTAGTAGGTAGAAAAGCTCCCGGTGTTACCACTATATTTAAAGGCTTACGAGGTATACTCGCATTATATTGAACGCTAGTAGAGTGAAGACAATAGAAAAGCTTTATAACACGGTTGTACTTTTTATTATATGTGAAACATGAAAATATTTAAGAATGTAGTTCACTGATTTTGAATAACTCATCACTAGAATAGGGCTGTGAAATTGTTAAAAAAATACAACTTCGACATCGACCAAAAACACAACTCCGGCTTTTTTAAAATCTTATTTCAAGTTTTTACTACCTTTCCTATTGACTTGTATTTAATTAAAGACAAACCAACCAATTATTCATTGAAATATTCTTCAAAATCTTCTAATCGAAAACGTATTTGGAGTCTTTTTTTACGACTTTGACCAAAAACACTACATCGATTCAGAAGTTTAAAAAAAAAAAAAATTATTATAAATATATTTTTCACACTCTGATTCATAGGGTTTACGAAAGACACGATTCAACTAATCAAAGAAGCAGATTGCTTGTTATTAAATTTAGTTTTTACAGTAAATCAGGCCCAATGAAAATAAAAATAATTATTCAATGCTAACAGTGTAACGATTTTATTTATTAATATGTTAAAATGTAACAAAAGACAAATTTTCAAAAGAAATATATATTAATTAAGCAAATTACACTGAAATAAATATAAGCGACTATTTTAGATAATGTCGTAATCGAATACACAGCACCGGATAGTGAATCTTTTTATCACAGTAAAAAAACAGTATAAAAGGTCAATATAAAACAATAAAAAATGATTTATAAAATCAGTTTGCGGTACATCGCTTTCAATTAACCGACTGTGAGATAATTCTCACCGCCTCGAATGATGACCATCATCTCGTCATTTAAGTATTATTCTATATCCCATCCCCTTCACCCTACACTCCCCTCAATCTCTCTTACCCAATCTTAACACCTTTCCATCTTTCTGCCAACTGATTTAAGTCACTTTAGATATCGAATATATTCGTATTATAAAACGTTCTAAAAATATTCATTTATTAATTAGTAGGTTACGAAATTTTCAATCGTAAATTGAATTGTCAATCAATTCTGAAATATCTTCGATTACGTTTTTCTTTTCATTTAAAAATCTATTAAACAATACGAGGAGAGGGTTTTAAATATTGAAAATCATTTTTAATGGATGTGACGACATTATTCCGAAGTTGATTAACTTGATATTAGTTTCGCTTATCACGAGCATTATCATTAGTTGATAATTCTTGCAATAAGCGAAACCGGTCCTGTTCATAAAATATATTGCAGAGATAATACTAAAAATGCTTTTTTATTATTTAAAATATCATGGCTTTTCACTATTAAGTGACACTAAACACACTTATTATGAGACGATGATTAGAATTTTTAAGACGGTGAAAAAATAGCAATGTACTTTAATTCTACAAAATAGTTCTGACGATGGGTGAGCCGAAATAGCTATCAACTATGTCTTTTTTGTCAAAAAATTGTAGAACTTAAATACATTGCTATGTTTTTCACCGTGTTATAATGGAGTTCTGCCAAATAAATGCCAATTCAATCAATAAATTGGAATTTTTATTGTTTTCATCCAACCCCCTCACAACTTTTATTAAAAAAGAAATAGTCCCACGACACTTTTGATATTTATTGTGTATTGTTATTATCTTTTAAGTTAATAACCTTGCGATACAGTTAGTCTGAAAATGTATTTTTAAAAAAAGCGAAACACGTATCATATTTAGTAGCATACCAAGTGAATTAACAAAAAAAATATTTTATACCTTATCATTTTACCTAAGTATTTTTTTCTTGAGAAATATTTTTAAAATAAGGTATATTGAATGTATATTCATATATTTTTAGGTTCCATTTCAATTATATTATAGTTAGTGATTCTACAGCGCAACTATCAAGTTAATATATTTATTTATACATTTCTTGTTTATTCAAAGTTCCGTAGATTTTTTCGCCGAGTTATTTTTAATATTGAAAATATTTTGTCATGGCTTCTGCTTACCAATAGGAGGAGTAAAGTGACTTTATAGCAGCCTGTTCGTATCGGCATGACATAGTCTCTCGATTCTTTATAGCCGAGACGTGAAAACGCGTCCGCGTCATGGCGGAGAAATATTGCCTTCGACCGTTTCATACCACAACGCCATGTAATAAGCAGCTTTGATATACGTTTGTATTATATAATATTTTTACATAAGCTTTTTCAATACAGTAGCTGTCAAATTCTGTATTTGAATTATAACTTTTGTATAACGTATATTGTAATATGTTTTATTTTGTACTTTGTGTTGTATGAAACGTTAGACAGTATTTCTAACTTTATTTTCCTGCAGTTTTTACCGTTTTAGATGTTAACTTTCTACAAGTGCAAAAGCATATGAATTTGATACACTTTTCATGACGTTTGCACTATTTTTTACCGTCTATATACATTTGAATATTAAATATTTTTAATCTACGATCGTTCAGGAATTGGTCTTGAAATGAAGGTATCGCACAAAAATTTTTCCACAAAACTGATAGCTACAAAGTTGCTAAGGTCCTATTTTACAATGAAAGTAAGGCTATAAGGATGTTGTGCATAACATATTTGGAAGAAGGGCAAATTTATCCATTATCTAATGTTTCGCTGGGCAATGAAGGTAAGATGTCGAAAAATTATTATATATTACAGCATGCGAGATAAACATATTATTTTTACTTAATTTAAAAGTTATTTAACTTTATCGGCCACTAAGCTTTTACTATTTTTTTTATCAACTGTAATACGATTACTTTTTAATCAAGTATTTTGATGTCCCAATTCTAATATATCAATTTGAAAAGTATCTCAACGAACAATTATCCTGAATGATTAGTTGATCATTAAAATAATGCACATAAATTGCAAAGGTAGGAAAAAAACCTGACAAAATAAGCTTTTTAAGTCGGTGTTGTTGGTCTATGTCGACAAAAATGCACCCTTTTTATAATAATATGACAATCCAAATTTGGTGACGAAGAACTAGTTATCTTGGCCCGCATGCCCACCAGGTGAGGTCTACGGTTTGCTTTACTGATATTAAAGATTACCTTACCGCTTTTGCTATCTATCTATTCTAACAGGAGAGAATAACAAGATATCATAACACTCATGTCTTCAAAGAGGATCCTAAAATCAATTAAAAAAGATTCCACGTTGATCCGTTCACTACGGACGTGACATTTTTTTATTCTTTATAATATTATTTAATGTTCGCCATTGACGTACGATATATGTATTATTAAACCACTTTCCAAAATCAATTATTATATTTATGAAACATAAGAATTACATCTTGAAACGAAATATGTATGTACTTCAGTAGCGAGTTTATCATTTCCGTGTCACCGTCTGTTGCACGGTAGCATTATTTTGTATAATTAGACGTCTCGTCTTACCTTCAATTAAGTCGATAACCGTTTAAAATATCGGAGCTTATTTAATTATTACTTGCGTATTTAAAAAAGCTAAAATATCGTCCTGTTAGCCTTTTATTACAGGCAATTATTTCAGTAATATAGAACTCTGTTTAGGGCGTCTTTTATCCTTCCACTAATTTGCCTTTCCTACGAATGTACAATAATATTCTAAGCTATTCATAAATATTTTTATTATAGTATTCTGCTAGTCAAAAAGCGAAAATTATGCTATAAGAAAAGAGCATTTTATTCATTTATGATATCGACTAAAGATGCTTGATTGAATTTCAATATTAAATTTTAATTTCGAAACTTTTTACAATTCTCGATGTTTTATCACATAATTGATAGTTCTGTTGCATTCATGTGATGAAATGCTGGAATATACGGAAATGCGAAATATGGGTCATCAGGGAAAAAATGTGTGGAAATGTACAAGTTTTCAAAAATTCTAATCTTAAATTTTAATTGTTACAGCTTTGTACGATTCCAAATGTTTTGTCACTAACGACCCTGCTTTCGCTTTTTGGCATCTTCAGACATTCTATCACACGGATGCAACAAACTGACATCCTCAGTGTGATCAGACACGGTCAGATCTGTTGCATCCGTGTGATAAAATGCCTGAAGATGCCGAAAGGCGGAACCCGGGTCGTTACTGACAAAACATGTGGAATCGTACAAAGATGTAACAATTCAAATTTGATATCGAAAATCCACCAAGCACCTTTAGTCGATATCATAAATCAATTCTAATCGTATATTGAAATTTCATCAAGCATCTTCAGTTGACACGGTGAAAAAATAGTAATGTATTTTAGTTCTAAAAAAATATTTTTAACAAATATAGTTGATAGCTATTTCGGCTCACGCCATCGTCAGAACTATGCTTAAACTAACATTCGCTTATCTATATATAGCTGTGCAGAAAAGGCACACAACACATCCTCTCTCCTGTTCCAACGGGCTAGCTTGATAGGAGCTATTTTTTCACCGTGTTATAATGGAGTTCTACCAAGTGAATGCCAATTCAATCAATATCTTCAGTTGATATCATAAAAAAGGTCAGTTCTAGTCAATAACAGTTATATTTGAATGTAAAGATATTCTGCAGTTTTTATAGTGACTGATAATATAGTTATGCTCAACCATTTAGGATTGATTATGATTAAAATATTTTTTTGTGTAGGGTGTCGGTTGGATTATTGTCTGGCCATTGTTCCCGCTGACAATCCATGTCTGGATCGTCTCTCCATTGTTGACCTTTCTTTTGCGGGACCAAACTTTACTTATTGTGGTAGGATTTAGAAATAAACTTCCTTGTAATAATTATAACAAATTTAAAGAGACACAAAAATGACTTGCATTTTTTATGGTTATAATCTTCTACTTCTATAAGTACCGTTGACAGAAAAATCAAAAATACAAACAGACATTTTAATAAGCTATAATATTTTGACTGTTCGTGGTTATATAATATAATTTCAAATATTCATATATTTAATATATATTGTAATTTACTACCTGGGTTTCAGCTTACGGTGTCCTTCGGCATTCTTATTTACAGACCCATTTGAACTGATATCCATGTGATGTGTACATCGAATTTAAAAAAAATAGAGCATAAATCTTATAATTTATGATATTGACTAAAGGTGCTTGATGGAATTTCAATATCAAATTTGAATTGTTGAAACTTTGCACAATTCCATATGTTTGTCACTAAAGACCCGGGTTTTGCCTTTCGATATCTTTGCGTATTCTATCACACGAATGCAACGGAACTGACGACTGTCAATTTATCAGTGACAAAGCATGTAGGACTGCATTAATTATAATAAAAGCGCCTAGCTTAGATTATTTATTATTATTACTCATAGTGAAAATGTGATAACATTAAAATTTGTTTTTCTTTATACATTTAAATTTTATTATTTTCTATTGATATGATTTGTTAGTTAAAATAAAAATAACATTTTTAAGGTATAAGTTTATTTATTTTTTAATGAATTCATGATCGCCACCCATTTTTAGCAACATAATAAATAAAAACATATTTGAACTTTGTCTCAAAAAAAAAACTATATAATTCATTTCTAAAAAAACGTAGAAATAAATACAACCAGTGAAATTTAAGTCATGACAAACCATTTTTAGATGTGTACAAAACACTATATATTGTATAAGAAATATCAATCATAATATTAAAATCGATATGTCTTTTCAAATTGATTAAAAAAATATATTTTTATTGACGTCAAATGTTTCAGTCCCGAATGCCGTCCCGATACACCCCTTCGTGGACCGAAATACTCAAGAGGTGGTCCCATTTGATTCTTTATGGCTAACACCTAAAAAAATGAGATGCGACTTCAAAAAATAAACGATGGCAATTTCAACTCAAGTATTTAGCAGAAACCTTACTGATTAGGAAAGAATGTAATCTACATGAAAATACTTTCTTAATCTTTGTATAACCAGTGTGTTTCGATTTGCAAGTTTATTAAGTTCAATGACCATTTATAAATTACTGACTAACTAACTAAAATACATTGCTATTTTTTCATCGCGTTATAATGGAGTTCTACCGAGTAAGTGCCAATTCTATCAACAATCAGAATGCTTTTCGACTTTTTATAATTAATTACATATTATACATATCATATAGGGCATAGTTATGTTTAAAGCAAAATTTTATAGTTGATTTTTTCCATTTTCCATTATTTTATTTATACTAAATAAGTGCTTATATTAAATATAGCTAGACAAAATTTGTTGTTAATAAAACCGAAATTACACTGAACATATCGGCATTTGATTACTACTATTAAACTTTTTGGATTCGGTATAAAATTAAAATTTCTAGCGTTTTAAATATTTTGTTAATCAATCAACCCGTTACATAACCAAAAGCTTTCTTTCACCCGTGGTACATATGAAGTAATTTAATGACTGCAATATTTCTCAACGAAATTCTATAAAATTTGAATTGTTACAACTTTGTACGATTCCACATGTTTTGTTACTAACGACTTGGGTTTCGCCTTTCGGCATCTTCAGCCATTTAATCGCACGGATGTAACAGAACTCACGTAAAGCTTTAACGTACTTTCTAACTAAACTGAAACGTACTTTCGGGTCGTTAGTGACAAACAAGTGGAATCGTATAAAGTTATAACAATTCAAATTTGATATTGAAATTCCATCAAGCATCTTCAGTTCATATTATAAATTAAAAAAATTATAAGTGCATTTCATATTAGACTATAAATAATTAAAAATTAAATAACTTTTCAATTATAGACGAATAAAATTTCTTATAAATCAAATGAAATTGTTCCCTTGGTGTTGGCAGAATTTTCAGTTGAGTTTAAACAAACCGATATTTTTTTAAATATACAATAAATGCTCTCCGAGAATTCATGACGTACATAATTTGTAACACATATATATATATAATATTTAAGGTTTTCATCTTCATATCGATTAATAAAATTAAAGTGTTATTATGTTCGGTATATTTTGATGCTAAGTAAAATCTTGTTATAAAATATTAATCATGGAGTTGTCAGATAGAAACCACGTTGGTTTGTCTGGGGTCCAGACCGACCTGCCCTGCTCCTCCCCTCGTGTTGTCCTTAACGCCTGGCGGGGTTCCCCACATGCCAAGAGTCCTTTTCTTGTTTTACTTAATGACTTGCAAAAATCACGAAGCCTCACTTCAAAGTTGACACGAACGATTACTGTTCACGTGATGGACTAGTGATAATTATAAAGAATTGAGTTTCGTGGACCGCTTGCAGTAATCTTTCCGAGTTAATTTAGTTCTCGGCTTAAGTCAAAGTTATTTAGATTTAAATACTTCAACAAATTTATTATTCCCTTTTTTCAATGACAAGCTTACATTTAACAATAAGTAAAGATAATGCTTGTACATATAATGTACAGAATTCATCGCACTATCAACCACCGCTCGCCCTTAAAGGGGGTTTTATTTTAGCCCTTAAAGGAGATTTGTCTGTTGTTTAACTGTATTTAATATATTTTAATTAAAAAAAACAAAATTAATTTATAATTAACACACAACTGATAGTCGATAATAATCGTAATGAGCGAAACCGGTTCTAGTCATAAAATATATTGTGGAAATAATTACTAATAAAATGCGTTTTATTATTTAAAATGTCATGACAATAAACACCTTAAAAGTGATTATTTAATACATTAAAGTAGTCAGTTCCATAGTCAAGACGTATAAGTCATATGCTTCTACAGGTGGTTGGCAGAAATCTTTTTGAAAACTTGGATATTTGTGACTACCAAACGCTTCCAGAAATCTCATCCATAAGTGTAAGATAAACGAGTCATGTTTGCTTTCTATCTATCATGCTAGAATAGCTTTTTATCCTTACTTTCTACGTTAAAGAAAGAATGAACAATTAAGTAACAAGCCGCTATTGTTATGTTTTACATTTTTAAGGCAAGCACGAATTATTTTTTTACTTAGCTTTTGAAGGAATTTCGAAATATCTTGTTGAATTAACTTACCAGAAAACAATATATTTCAATAAAATAAAATAATCGACACATCATACAAAGTATGATACAAGTCATCGCAATCATTTCCAAAACAATATCTTTCAATCGACTGTCGGTCATCAATTTTTAGTGAACCATTTGGGGGTATTATTTCGCCAGGCAAATATTTGATACTCATATATTTATACGGCGCACACCTATTGTTAAAATATATCTCGACCCTTATATAGGCAGGATGATTTTATTTCTCCATTGTTCTAATGTTGGTGTATCTGAAGATCACTGACCCAGAACATTACGTGTCTGACAGGGCATTTACCTACTTGCCCAAATACATTTCCACTACATCCGTATGGCCTAAAATGCTTATGGTATACTGTCATTTTAGGCATAATTATGGGCTTTGACTACTTTAGTTGTCTAATTTATGATATCAAATGAAGGGGCTTAATGGAATTTCAATATCAAATTTGAATTGTTACAACTTTGTACGATTCCACATGTTTTGTCACTGCAACAGAACTGACAATCTGTTGCATCCGTGTAATAAAATGCCTGAAGATGCCGAAAGGTGAAACCCGGATTGTTGGTGACAAAACATGTCGAATCGTACAAAATTGTAACAATTCAAACTCTAGTTGTCATTTTTATTTAAATGTATTTGCAGTATACGTGTTTATGCAACTATAGTGTCCATCGTTTTTTTTTACAATTTCAAATATGTATTCAGGCATTCTATTAGAATAATGCAATAGAACTGACGTATAATAAACCGTTTGCGTTGGTTTTATACAAATGAAATAACACAGGAAACAAAATAGATCCAAAAGCTCTAAGAGAAAAAATGTATATCAGAAAAAACTTGAATAATTAATGTTTGGTTATAATGAAATTCCATTTGTATGTATTATAAACAAAACATAGAGTTAATGTTTTTTCTAATAAAAAAAAAAATACAAGAAATAGTAGTCAAACTATCATATATAATCGATACTAACCATTTACTATGTGCTATCTATTTTTCATGCGTGTGATAGTATGCATGAAGATGCCAAAAACAAACCCCGAGTCACAAATGACAAAATACAACATGACAAGTACAAGTAGTTTTACGATTCAGCTTGTCTGAAGATGTTTCTCAAAGAAGCAAAACATGTATCATATTCAGTGGTATAAAAATATAATAAAATAGTTATCAGGTCAGGTATATTAAATATAATTGAAATGCAGAGATCAAAATACCTTGTATCTTCTACGCTGATACGCTTCTAGTTATTTGCTTAGTGCCGGGGACATCATTTCAAAGGTCATCAGATATCGAAATAACCTTAATTTTTGCCATCTTGTTAATTTGGATAGAGACAATAAGATTCAAAAGCGTTTTAATAGCAACAAAGTTTAATAAAAAATTTTATAGTTACTACCTATTCATTGAAAATATTGAGAATTCCAACTGAAGATTAACAGTTGAAATGTTAGCGGTTCATAAAAATTAATTTAACATAATTATTACTGTTTTACTATATATAAATCAATATCTAGCGGTGATTGCGATGTTTTGTATTGAACAAAAATAAAACATTATCGAAGATGTATTTTATGTATTGACGTGTATACCATGATAGATAGAGCAAGTGGTGCTTAACGATTTGACAGGCTTTTTAGTGGGGAAGACTAACAGCGTTCGTCAATTTTCACTTAAACCTAGACAGGCACAATTCGTCAATAGTTCCTTCGCGGCAGGTCCTTCACCAAAATAATGCCTCTAGTCTAACAAGAATTCCTCCACTCTGACTTGGACGGGGAACGAAAAAAACAAAACAAATTAAAAGCTTTTAAAGTTTTTAAGAAAGTGAACGGAAAAAAAACAATCATGTGAAGACCTTCGCGCACCCGAACACATCACTCAATGCCAGTTAATGTATTTTTCAAATGGTAAACGGTTATAATATAACGAAATGGTATTCTCTCACTGATAGAACAATTTGCAAATATTTTGATGAACACTATTGCCACATCCTGTTATTAATATAAATACAAAATCCAAGACATTCCCGAATTAAATATCTATTTTGGTATTGTTTATACTACAATAATAATAAACAATGACCGTTTCCTTCACGATATCGAACGAGGATGTTTAATATAATTTCAATACAAAAATTGAATTATCTTGAAGACGAGTCCAATCAAAACATGTGCAAATATACACAAATTCAAAAATTCACATTGTATAATTGTAACATTGTGTAATGTAATTCAAATTTTATCAAGCAATGTCAGTTGATATTGATAAAGTTGCAGTAAATAAGTGTCAAATTATCGTGTTAAATATAACAAAGTTAATCAAATCTATTAGAGTCTGTCAATTTTAACAACAAAATTCATGTGATAACACCTTATTATACCGATAGACGAAACCCAGTCGAGATTAACAAAACGTGGCAAAATATACAAAGTTTCAATAACTGAAAACATGTCAGTTATTTTGTTATTTCTAGAAAGATGCTATAATGTATTCAGTAAAAGCTATTTACTGTTTTTTTGATACAATCAAACAAAAACTATATTAATTTTTAATCCATGGCCCGCTTTCTATTTGTAGTATATTGCCAGTTGGATGTAGAACTAGTTAAAAGTATTTGTTTCTATGAAGTGAGTAGAGGTAAATGGCCAGGAGAGTACTAATGTTTAGCTAGCCGATCTCATTGCTTCAATTTTTAGTATTGTATATTTAGGAAGCACTGTTAAAATCAAACACCAATGTCTTCGATTAGAATCTGGGTCTTAACAACGTTTACCAACGTGCACCACGAGCTCATCAATAATAAATGATACTTAAAAAAATTGATGCTTATAACTTTGTATTTCTTGAGTTTCTCTAGATCCTTTAGTTAACATTATTAAGAATAATAAATTAATAAATAAAAAAAATGATGTATAAAAGTATTTTTTGTAAAAAAAAAACAATTAAATGGTAAAAAATTAATTAAATACTTATTTGAATTGCAAAGACTGAAGGTAAATGATATAAACTTTTTTTTTATTTTTACAGTTGAAAACGTATCATTTTCAGTACTATAATATGTTATATTAAAAAGTTAAAATGTTTTATTGTGCACAATGCACTACCATGACTGATGAGAGTATTGGCAATGATCAAGTTGATTTAATTCCACTCACTTGAGTCAAGTAAAAATATTTTAAGCGTAGAAGAATTAACTATTTTAAATTAATTACTTTACAACCGAGTCAGATAGAAGAACTTTACTGACCCGCCAGTAATTTAATATCGAGATTAACTAAGAAGGAACATATTTTTTCATCATATTAATATAAATTCAAAGTCATCAACATTGAAAACTTTCTAAAAACAAGTCTAGCAGTGTATTTGTTTACTATCAAATTTCGATCCTATTTTCATTGACCAGCAATTAAAAACGAGCGAGTGTACATATGGAAAAGTAGTTTTAATATACGCAGTAAGATTGTAATAAAAAAGAAACATTTTGAGGATGATTTAAATTTTATAATTATGAAACAACGACAAAACAATACCAACTTAAAAACAAGTCCAGTTATGTAGATATTCGTAGTAAGCGACGTTTTTTGATTTCCGCAAAATTTACAGTTAAGACCATATTCTTTTATAATATTTTATGTCTAAGTCAATGCGTATATATACCGCTTATTTTCACAAATAAAAGCAAACTAACGTTGGACATATCGTTATTTGATTCTAATTATTGAATTTATCCGGTTATGTCTGTCATCAATTCTGATCAAAAAATATATTGTGGAAATAATACTAAAAAAATGTGTTTTTATTATTTAAAATATAATGCCTTTTCAAGAAGTGACAGTTAACACCTTAAAATGACTATAATATATAACAAATTATTTAAAATAACATGATAGATGTATTTATTTTATGTTCAATTCCAACATAGTGTATTGATTTTTGATTTTTTTTCTTTTCATCGCTACACTAAAAAAAAATACTTATACATTGCTCATTATGTTGTTTGGATCAAGTAAGTGACTCTGTGTAAAGCAAGTAAATGATCTAAATGATCTATATAGAATACTTGACCCACAGATCACTTCAACCGTAGATCATCTTCAATTCTGACAGAGCGAGAGAGAAAATGACTTTCGGATCGCGTCGCATCGCAGGTGTATTATTGATGGATTGTTTTCGAACATTACATTTGATTTTATTCTTTGCTTTTGGCGATCATCTTCAATTCTGACAGAGCGAGAGAGAAAATGACTTTCGGATCGCGTCGCATCGCAGGTGTATTATTGATGGATTGTTTTCGAACATTACATTTGATTTTATTCTTTGCTTTTGGCGCTCAAAAATAATAACGCATCGAACTTTTGTCTATGTTATTTTAAATTTCGAACCGTATTTTTACAATCGTACTTTTTTTGTTTTTGCGAAGTGCTTCGTCACTGAATTAAAGATCTAAACAAAATACAGAACTGCAATCACTCTACATTAAAGGTTATAATTGTAAGAAAAGTTTAACGTAGTTTAGCATATTTTGTACTTCGAAAATCGAAAGTTTTTAAGCAGCATTTTTAGGTAAATTTTTTACAAGAAGCTAAATTTTAAAAAATACTCATACATTACTTTAAACTCTAATATTAATGTGGGGTAAATTTCAAAAACTGACATAAAGAAATCAACTTTTTAACTTTTAACTTAAAAAAATAATATAACGTCATAATTTATTTTCGACCCCGTGAAATATGAATCACTTTTAATGTCTTAACTATCACTTCTTGGTGGAAAGTTGAGATATTTAAAATAATAAAAACACATTTTTTCATGATTTAATAATTCTCGCAATGAGCAAAACCGGTTCTGATCATACAATATATTGTGGAAATACGTACTAAAAATGTGTTTTTATTATTTAAAATGAAGTATGGATGTCAATATGCAATACAATAATCTTGAACATTGTTAAAGCTTTAATCGATAAAATCTCTATTAGCAAGCTTTTTTCTATATTTTTGAGGAACAAACTATCAGTTTGAACAACTTACAAAATATATATATATATGTTATAAATAGATTCATTGATAATTGATCAAAACCATCGAAACTAAAACGAGAAGAATATTGACTGATAAAAATGAGTTTGTCAACCGTTTAAATGTCTCTTCATATACGTCATAATAAAATATATAATTAAGGAATAAGAATATGAGACAATGATTTCATACATAATAACTCAATTAGTTATAATAAATACAAATTAACTCTTAATTAATTAAAGTATATAAAGATTATATGAAAAAAATATTAACTATTTTTTATACACAAGAATCGTAAATGAAATCAATCGAGGTTTTTACAGCGCCAAAATGTTGTGAATATAATTCGATTTAAATTGCTCTTAGATACTTTCAAAGGCAATAAAGTGTTCCAATTTGAAATATGTTTATTAAGACGATTTTGAACGGTAGCACTCTACTTTGATCCACTTTTTACAGGTGTTTTTAATGATTTTTTGCCCATTATCTTAATTTATTTAGGATATGGTTTTTTTTTATTTCTATATAAAATCATTAGATATTTATTACATCAATAAAATATTTCGATGGTTAAAAAATGCATTTTATAAAAATATCTGAGGTTTGTTTAATAAAATGAAAACAGCTTTTTTTAATTAGAAAAAATATTGTTCATGTATCGATTTTCGATTGAAAGTTTTCAATATTTTCAGTATTTTATAATTTATAAATGTATTTACATCTATGATATCGTTTGAAGGTGCTTGATGGAAAATCAATATCAAATTTTACTGTTGAAACTTTGCACGATTGTCGATTCTGTTGCATCCGTGTGATAGAATGCCTGAAAATGCCGAAAGATGAAACCCGTGCCGTTAATGATAAAGCATGTAGAATCGTACAAAGTTTCAGCAATCCTTGTTATGTTTATCAAAAACAATTTTTATTATTTATTGATGGGCTACCTAATTTACTTATTTTTTGAGAGAAATGTAAGTTTATAATACATAGATATTTTAAAAAATATTATGACATTTTTTTTCACTTAATATTTGAATTGTTATGACTTTGTACATTTCCATATGTTTTGTTATTCACAACCCGGGGCTTGAGACCGAAACTTTTTGAATTCCTCACAATGTCAGAAGCTGTAATAAATAACATAAAATAATTACTTTCAAAATAAAATGTTATTTAAATCAAAACAGAAGTGCCAATTATATTGTATCCGTGTGAACGCATAAAGATGTAGAAATCTGAATGCCGGGTCACAAGCGACAAAACATGGGAAAATGTAGAAAAAATCATATATATAATATCTTTTTATTTAAATTATATTATTACAACCTTATTTGGTATCGTAAGCTAGTTTTTTATTTGATTTTTGTTAATAGAATCAATGTACACTCATATTTGATGCAGTATACATGATAAATAATACAGTAAACGATCGGTTAACGAACACTAATAACGAAAGATTTTTGGATTTGGACAACGAACATATATTCGGATAACGACCTAAAACATCTAATTAATCTTGTCATTATATCTGTAAAACTAATCGACGTTATATTATACATTCGACAGACTTTTTAAATCGGGTGCATTTTTGGCACTGAAGTAATTCGATGATTGGTTAACGAACCATTCGGATAGCGACCAGATTGTGTTCATTATTCGATCACCCACCGCACTGGTTAAAACAATACGCGAAAATAATTTTAATTAACTTGTTTCGAAGTAATTTACACAAAATTAAATACAATGCAATAATATTATTTGATTCAAGTTCCTATCACACAAAAATAATGAATTATTTCGAGAGATTAAGTTTAGTTCAAACTGTCTTTCAAATGTTCTATATTTTTTTGTGGAACAATGTTTTTTTTTATCAGGCTTTGGAAGCCCTCGCGTAATTTTAAAGATTGATACTGCGACAGTTATTATTAATTGTGTACTTAAATTTAGCTAAAAATAGTCTCAAGAATATACATGCATATATAGAGAATAAACAAATGCTCATTGATCAAATATTACTATTGTGGCATTAGTTATAGTCACAAAGCTATATCAACTGTGTTGTCAAAATAAAAAAACATGTATTATTAACCACATAAGTTAATAAAGCAGAAAAATACAACAATCATTCACCTCCCAATAAAATCCTTTTGATTGTTCTATTTGTAGAGAATGAAATATAAATCGATTCAATATGCCTGCCCAGCACAAACGAGGCGGAAAAAATCAATTAGCCATCATTTAACCGGCATGCAACATCATTCATCACGTCATATCAATCTAAGGTTTTTTACTTCTATCTATACAAACTTTTTTCTTGAAACTAAGCTAAGTGATCATTGTACATGAGACCGGGCATAAAGAAAGGTGTGTGTCGAAGATCAGGCAGGTACAATGGAGCGATTTCGTGCCCTCACCTTTGGCTGGAACGCTGATACGGTCAATATTTGATTTTTTGTTCATTATCGAAAAAACCTTCACGCCGATCAAAATGTGCTACGTCAATGTTTTCAATAAATCTTTTTTTTAAATTAAATCAAACCAACTATTTTATATACTTTACAATCTTTGTATACTTAAATGAATCTGTGTTAACTTGTTAAGGATAAATTAAAACAGCTGTTATATACAAAAAACGTGTTTATAATTCAACGTTTTGACCATCAATTTACGTATCTCTTAATGTGTAAACTGTCACTTCTTGATGGAAAGGCAAGATATTTAAAAAAATAAAAACATAAATTTAGTATTTATTTCAACAATATATTTTATTATCAAGACGGGTTTTGCTGATTGTCATCATTATCAACTGATAGAACACAGTAGATGTAGAGATAGAACATAGTTCTGACGATGGCGTGAGCCGAAATAGCTATCAACTATATTTGTTAAAAATAATTTTATAGAACTAAAATACATTGCTATTTTTTCACCGTGTGATAGAACACAAATTACAGGTATGTATATTTATACAAATTTTCAGTTAATATTAGCAGATATTCAAAACCATGGGTTCAAGAACAAAGAAAACACTTAATCATCCAATATACGTACAAATAAAGTGAATTCATCAAATCTTTTTTTAATAATTTGCAAACAGAACTTAGATTAGAGTTTGTTTTTCCTGTATAGTTTCCTCTCATGTACAACCATTAAAAACTTTTAATTATTAATGATCAGTTGATAATGTTCATGATGAGCAACACTGAGTTTAAATCAAATAACAAGAAATTGTAACAAAAAACGTCTGATGAAATAATTAACTCCATTATAAGTCCATTTAGGATCTGATATGTGTTGACTGAAGAATATTCCGCTTAATTGTTAGCCACTTAACTGTTATGAGACAACATTGCTAAAGGGTTCAGAATTATGAATGTCAAGTTTTAATACACTTTTAAATGAAATGAAAGCACAAATAAAGATGTTTTATATGTTATCCCATAGCCAATGCATACGACAAAAATACATCCAATATTAACTACCGTTCACAGACTTCCACTCTTGCAGCATATGAAATGCCGTATATTTTATTCTTGATTTGTAGAGATATTTGATTTTGTGTTGTAATCATAAACTCTAATTTTCTCTCTAGAAAACAAAATTGCGACATGTTTATAGATAAAGTTAAGCTTTCTTCAAATTATTTTTGTTTTTTTTTATATTGGCATTTTTACATTTAAATATACATTTTACTGTTGTTTATTTTTGTAGGTTATTTTATAAATAGATCATCGATAGGTTGTGATTTTGTTGTAATACATTGCAAGTTATCAATGCAATTTATGATATCGATTAATCGTCCTTGAAAGAATTTTAATATAAAAATTTTAACTGTTGAAACTTTGTAAAATTCACATGTTTTTTCACTAACAACTCGGTTTTTTAAACTTTGATTTTGAAAAAATTCTCTTTTCAAAAAAGCTTTCATCTTATTAGACCTTATATATACTTTTAGATACAAGGATATTAGGATTGTGTAAAAAGATATAATTGAGATATGTACTCTCTGAAGACGACCACAACACTTGGCTAAACCAGGTTAATCATTTCTCAGTCATTTTATCAATTATAAAGATGGCTAATTAAAAAGATTATTTATAATTGACATTTTTTTTCAGTTGATAATGATCGCGATGAAAGAAACTGGTTCTGGTCAAAAAATAAATTGTGGAAATAAGTACTAAAAAATGTCTTTTTTATTAAATAAATCATCATGCCTTTCCATCAAGAAGTTTCACTTAACACCTTAAAATGCATTATCAATAAGTAAATTTGATACATATAATTAAATGACAACTGGTTTGAATAGACTTTTTCCCTTCAGGTAAATAGTAAAATCATAGCTCGTATGTTTTCGTACTGACTTATATTAGTTGAAATAAAAGAACATGTTTTTTGATATCTAATGTACAAACCAAAATGGATATGGAACATTATGATTCGTCGATCTGCTGTGTAGTTAATCGAAATGTATTACAAAGTAAGACGATCACCAATTTTTTATCTATTGGAGATCCTATCGCATAATACTAGGTATTCATTTTTTTAAATTTTATTTTTAATGGTCACGTGGCAGAGTTAATAACATATTTTGCATAAGACACCTTCGTTATTATATCTCTATTTAAAAAAAAACTCTTATAATCTAATATTAATGACTATCGTGAGATATGTAATCTTATAAGTAGTGCTAAGCTATGTTGCGGGAACAGAAAAAAAAATTGCATCACAATTAAGAAACATAAAATATCTCGTTTGAAATAAATATATTTTAAAAACTTGCAAATAACACAGTGAAAAATAGTAATGTATTTCAACTCTACAAAATTTATAAGGTAACTATTTAATTCTGATGAGGACGTAAGCCGAAATAACTATCAAACATGGACGCTATAATTTTTTAGGGTTTAAATACATTGCTATTTTTTCGCCCTGATATAATGGAGTTCTATCATATTAATATTAATTTAATCGCCAAAAATTAAATCAATTAATTGAAAACGAGCATTACTCTTCTTGCATCCGTGAACGGTCAAACAGAGCGCGTGAAATTTAACACAATTTGAATACTTCAAATTCGACATTGAAATTCTATTATGAATTGAAATCATAATTGACTGTAAAGTTTCATAAGCATTGAGATTAAAAGAAAATTCATTTTTGTTTATTGGCTAAGTGCCACAAAATCGTCACGCCAAAACAAATCAAAAAATTTCCCTTCGATGCATTATGATAATATAATGTAAAAAAAATGTTTCCGTGTCGATGCACGGCCAGATAAGGCCTTTGAAAACGAAACAATATAAGTCTTGTGTCAAATTTGTCTCGCATGTTCGTGGAATACAATCGTTATATTTGAAACGGTTAACCGCGTGCTGAGTAGTGGTCAAATAAATAATAGTTAGCCGATTAGCGAAAGTATTTCGCATAACAAATATTTCATTACGAAAACAATTGTCTGTCTGGTATGAAAATGTTAAAATTAAAAATATTCAATTTTCCAATAAAGTACGGCGAAAAAAAGCATTCTTGTATTAGACTGGTTGATATTATTCGCTTGAATAATTTTTAACATGAACATTTTGACAAGCACTGATTTATGATTTGAAAGCTTATTCTAAATTTGAAATATTGTGGATTGAAAATATTCTATCACACACACATATCTTCATAAAGATTAGATTAAAGCATTCCTGACAGTCTCTCTATACACTAACTCACACTAAAAACGAGAGAACGAGTGACAGAGAAAGACTAATATTTATTTTAATGGAAAAAAATTTCAAAGAGTTGTTGCTAAATCTATTAATTAAAAATGTATTATACATATTTGTATTGGCTTAAATAAATAATAGTTAATTAATTTTTAAGACGTTTTCGTTAATTATTACGCGATGATCAGTACCAATTTCGCTCATCGAAAGCACTATTTACTCATGAAGTTTAAATCTTTACATAAGCTCTTTTAATATTATTTAGTATCAATTTTCATCTGGTACAAAAATCAGTCGGCTTGAGAATTATATAAAAACTATTATCTAGACAGGATGTATAGAAATGAATTCCAATAACCTACCATTAATATGCCCACAAAAAAAATTATTTGTACTTTGTGTGTACTGGTGATTGTACACCTTAGTAAAGTATTCATATTGAAATTAGAGAATGGTAAATAATTCAAATCAATATTCAAGTCGATTTTCAATGATACATATCTTATCAAATATATCAAAAGATTATAAATATAATTTTATTATAATATTTTATAATAAAGCACAGGATTTCAAAAGTAACTTTCCGAGTCTTAATAAAAAAAAACATCAATATTATAATGAAAGATTAGTGTTTCGTAAACTGGTGTCTGAGGACTTTTTATGATATAACTAGTTTTACTTGATGAAGCTTTTATTTGACATTGTAATCAAAAAGGTCTCGGGAAGTTTAATGAAAACAAAAAAACGTTCAATAACTTTTCATTCAAAGAGAATAATGATTGAAAGATAGAGCTAGGACAAGACTGGTGATAAGCCAACTATTCTATCTCTCTACGCTCCTCTTTGAGAATCGAATAGATTGAAAAGAATTTCATGCAATAAAAGCTAACATACCTTCAAATTTAAAATTTGCCGTCATGGGATTTGAACGCAGTAGTTTATGTAGAAAAGGTTTGTCAAGATATATCTGATTGAACGAAAATTTATATTTTTAGTTTGGTTTATTCAAAAATTTAGTTATCATAAAAAGCTATTTGATATTTATAAAATTCTCAATATATTTATTGCCTAGTATTCAAATAAAGCGATATACCTCTGGAATCTACTTAACCTATATAGTATATCTTTATTCAAAATATATAATTAACAATCTTAATGTGATAGGAATAATTTTAACAGAAATTAATTCTATCGATTGTATCTGGCATGGACCCATCTTTTTAATGCGTTTAAAAGATTTATCTAATTGGTATGTCAATTAATGAACCGATATTTTATATCAGGCAGGAAATGGAGTATGCATTCCGAAGCAAAAATGAAGCTATTATCTGTATGCATAAATTAAATACATCACGTATTTATTACAAGCAACAAACTAAATAATACGTCCACGTGCATATGAAATTATTTGTGATAATTTTGAAAGCCACCTCCGGTATACAAATAAACCTCACTAATATAAGCGTTGTATAGTGTGACTGAATTGGTATCGAATATGAAAACGTTTTTGAAAGAATTTTTGATAGTCAATCTGTTGCTGTTGGCTTATTTAATTTATGCATATATTTAATCCAAATATACATAAATTTAAACTGTAAAACATCATTTTCCAACATCTTAGATAATTTTGAGAAATCAATTTAGAGAGTATATTTATACCCTGATTGATCTCAATCATACTAAAAGCAAGTGAGAAGTACACGTCCATAGTATTATAAATGATTAATTAAGTCTAATTAAACTGTTTTTTCCGATTAGAAATGTAGAAAAATAATAATTAAACGTTGATTATAGTAATAAGAAAGTGTTATTTACAACTTATTGACATATTGATTTTCCTATATCACAAATTGGACCAAAAAAATTGAAATATCTTAAATTTATTTTACCTTCGTGAAATATCTTATGAAAGCATAAAAAATCTTAACTAATAGTACGTTCATTTAAAAATATCGCTAGTTGACTTGTATCTAACATACATTTTCTTAAAGTAAATACGTATTTTAGCACTTTAAATATGATACAATTTACGTTTATAATTCAATAATCATAGAATGTCTTAAATTAAGTATTTTATATTGCATTCTTACTTGGTGAAAATATTTCAGTTAAGAAATAAAACTCAAAAGTTTTACTCAATAACCGTCGACGATAAATTTACAGTAGCAATTTAAGTCAGCTGTTTTAGTGTCATCTTTATCGCTTTTAAGGTGTTGACTGTTACTTATTGATAGGAAGTGATTTTAAGTTATAAAACACATTTTTACTACTATTTTCACAATATATTTTAAGATCAAAGCTGGTTTTGCTCCTGATAAATTTGATAATGCTCGTGATGAGCGAAACCAGTGCATATTATGAAATATATTGTGGAGATAGTATTCAAAATTATTTAAGAATATTTTTTTATTGATAAATTAATATTAATAAGCGAAGCTATCTTTGTCAGACTTCACTTCTTTAGAGCAGACACTTCGCTACATGCACAAGAGTTCCAGCCAACACATTATTGTATTGTGTTAACATTTCGAAGGTATGTACCTTCCAAGTCCATTGTTGGTATCGGAGCACCTCCAAAGAGAGAAGGGTGTGTCGCACCATCCGTCCATTCATCCTCTGGAATGATATTCGACTTATTATTTTCTTTCATTTGTTTTTTTTCATTCGGTACTTACATACACCTTTTTATGTTATTTTTTTATTTCATATACGCGACGTCTCGTTCAGCGCTCATTCATTCATAATAATGCTCGAAGGTTTTATGAATCGACTATGTTCACACCGTGTTATTGAAGTGCGTGATACAATATATTTTATTTTCCTTTCATGTAGCTGATGGAATACTTTGTAACGTTTAATGAATGAAACTGTACGATCAAAAAATACAACAAAATATTATAATCGGATTCATTGTACAATTACTCTTTGAATAAAGCTTTTTAAGCTTTTACGAAGTAAACTTACTTAAATGAACACTTAAGCAGTTTCGATATAATTTATGATATCGGCTAAAGGTGCTTAATGGAATTTCAACATCAAATTTGAATTCTTTAAATTTTGTAAGATTGCATATGTTTTTCCTGTAACGACCCGGGTTTCGTCGTTTGGCATCTTCCGTCAGTTTTGTTGCTTTCGTGTGACACATTTTTATTATAGAGGTCTACGAAGTAAATACTAATTAAAAGCAATATTTTTCAAGTTTACATTATCTGTTATAAAATACAGTCGCTGATGATCTAAGTTCTAAGGGGAAAACAGTTTCAGGTGGTTCGACCAACTATCGGACCAGGTGGTAGGTACATACAAAAACTGTGATGTCGATCAAATTTAAATTACGAAAATAAGTTTACGTTACGACAGTTATAGGATCTCCATTCATTGCATATTTTTCCTTTTGATTAAATACTTAATAGATAGAATTTAAATCGTGGATAACTGTTGTGAAACAAGCTCTTTAGTGTGGAAAATGTTTGTAATATGTTCAATAATAATTAAAAAGACCGTTATTTGAATGTTCAATCATTTACTAAAATATAAACAAATTGACAAATATGTCTTGTTTCGAATTATTCAGTGGGTAAGTTAAGCTTAAGTTGCAGTGAGTATTTACGTACTCGCATCAGCAAAAAAGCAAGGAGAGATAACAATAAGAAAGAGGCGGTAATGACAGCGATCAGGTTTATGATATGTCACCCGAGTGGGATAGGAGCGACGACCAACCCACTTCACTTCAATTGCCTTGTCTTGATATGCTTTGGACATACGTTACCAACATTATAAAACAAAAATTTTAATAAGATATAAAAAAAAATACCAAAATAAAACCATAGTGTCTTATGTCAACAAAATATTTTATAATTTACAATATCGACTGAAGTGAATTCTATTAAAATTTCAATATTGATATATTTTGTACTTTTCAGCATGTTCGTCACTCACGACCCAAAGTTTGCCTTTCTGAACTGACACACAATCAATATTTTACATCTTTTATATACAAAACGAATTACACAGGAATAATAGTTCTGATAAGAACGTAAGCCGAAATAACTTTCAACTTTAGAATGTAAAACTAAAATTTGTTGCTATTTTTTCATTGTGTTATAATAAAGTTCTACCAAGCAATTGTCAATTCAATCAATAAATATGAATATAAACACAATGTTTAGTACTATTTACACAATCAGTTAATAATGCTCGCGACAAGCGAAACCGGTTATGATGCCAAAAGTATCTAATTGTTGAAATAATAATAAAAGCCATGTTTCGTGCTTAAAATTAAATATGACCATATAATACTAATCGATAAATACTCGATAATACTGCGACATCGTTTGAGTGTAAAATTATATATGTGCAAATATATATTTTTTCATGACACAGAATTGAAGAAAAAAACATTTATGTGCTCTTAGAAATTGGCAAGTATAATTTTTAATCTCTTTTCAATATTATATCTAATCAATTAAACAACCGCTTCGATTAGATACACTTTAACCACTAAAAAATGTATTATTTGCGTATATTTTACACACAAATACAGCACATAAGTCGTTTTACTTGTGTTCGATTCATAAAATAAATGGAAATATATTTTCAATCAATTACAGTCTGCCAAGAGTTCATTATTAAAATGTAGTATCCATGGATACACAATATAACAAATTCTTTTAATATTTATTTGAATAACGATTACTGAAGAATATCAAAAATGTATTCAAAAACTTAATTCAAATGGTTGGCGACGTCTTCGACGAGAAAAAGATGCCCAATAATGCCTCAATTTTTTATCATTCATTTCTTTTGAACGCCCACGCTAAGAGACAAATAATACGTTACGAATTATTGTTCAAACTGAAACAATAAGGAACCATTATGAATGGGTATGGTGCCGTAATAAAACATTTCCCGCAATGAAATATTGCTGATTTTAAAGATGTGTCAAGGCGAATTATGCCAAAACTATATTTATAATAATTGACACGACCATTGAATATATAAACAAGCGCACGTACGTACAACATATAACTATACAAACGTAATCAAATATTATGTAATTATTTGATTTGCAGAAAAGGTGATGTAATACAATTAAAAAACACAAAACTGTTCAAATTTGAATTTTTGATGCTTTCTATGATTCCACATGTTATGCCACTAACGACACTGCTTTCGTCTTTCTGCATCTTTTACCATACGGATGTAACAGATTCAACACAACAATAAATAGTTAGCATCGTTTATATACAACAGGATTTAATTAAGTCGTGTTGTTGGTCAATGTTAGAGTCATAATCAAAGGAAATCCTTATTGTAACTTTTCACTATGCATACAATAAACAATATAAATATAATATTTTTATAATAAATATTTAATAAAGTGTTTTTTCCAGTGTAAAAATTGGCCGATTTCTATACATAACTAGGCGACGAGTGAAACCAGTCCTGATCATACAAAATATTAAATTACGGAAATATTATCACACAATGAAAGAAAAAAATATTGGTCAGTTCTATTGCATCCGTGTGATAGAATGCCTGAAATGCCAAAAGGAGAAACTCGAGTCGTAAGTGTCAAAACATGTGAAATGGTTAAAATCAAAGTTAAAAAAACTATTCATATTTGATATTGAAATTCAATCAAGCACTGTCAGTCGATATAATAAATTTAAAAAATACTTTTTTAGAAAATATTTCGGTAGAAGCCCTTTGTTTTTTCCATCAATTCACAAATATATATTTACACATATAAATTCTATTTTTATATTTTTTTTCCTTTGTTATCTTGCAAAATAAACATATTCACTGATTTCTTTTTCAAAATATTCTCCGCAAAAGTCGCGGCAAAGCTCCTCAAAATACTTCATTAGGAAAGTTTTCCCCTCTTTCAATTCAGTGAGATGTTCTATTAAATCATTTGGACATTTGTTTTTATAACCGAGAACTTTTTCTATTTCATTCGTGTTCAAGTTAGGATATCAGTTGTTCAGGCCTCCAGAGATCGCTCATTGTAACTAATAGCTCAATCAAGTCCCTCACATAATACCGACGAGAAATTCCCACCCCTGTCGAATTGAACCAATCTTAAACAAGACGAGAAACTTCCGACTAAGTTTTATTTGATTTTTCTCTCATTTCGAAATATTCATTTGTCATGTATGAAGACATCGATAAAATGTAGAAACATCCTTTCATATATATCTTTATAAATATTTTATTCTACTGATCCCATCTAAATATTAACGTTTTATATGTATGAAAATTTTGCCTACCAATATGCATTTCAAACTTTTTAAATATTTCAACTGTCACTTTCTGGTCAAAAGGCATTATATATTTTCCGCATTTTAATTTTATGATAAATAATTAAGACTAGCTTTTCTCATCGCGAGAATTATCAACTTTACTATGCAAATCATTATGAGGCTATGTATGCAAATTGTGAAGCACATTTTATCAGTGTCCAAAATAAATGATGAATGAATAAAGACATTTATTAATTCATCATATGTGTAAATTTTTCTAGGAAATTTAAAAATAATAAAATTTGATACTCAAATCTAAAAATATTCCTTAATCAATATGAATGCTTAACACACATTATAACAAGAGGAGATTGTACAATGAAACTTATCGTTTTATTTAAATTATAATCCGTGCTATAATTTATGATATCGACTTAATGTAATTTCAATATCAAATATTGTTAAGTACGGTTCAGTAAAACACAGTTTAAATTTAAAAATAAAGGATATAATACATATTATTATTTCATCATATTTTCTCGAAATAACCAATAATAATTTTTAAAAATACGTTTCCTTCTCCAAAGAGTGTTATAATATTGAATTGAAATACTTGTTCAAATAATGTTCATAGATTTTATTTTTATCTTCAATTCCAGTCAAATTTAGTTTTTCTATATGATAGGGTAAAATTCAAATCCTTTGAACGTGCACGATACTAAATAAAGCTTCTTGGTCAATCTATCAACTAAACTTCATCCCTAGGAGAGCTTTTGTCCCCTAAAATGTCGGATCACTTCTCCAATTCGGTCACTTCTCTTTCATTCCAAGAAACATTCAAATGCACGGTGTAGTTTAAAAAACGACTCCCTCAGAAATGAGTTTTAGGGTAGTTGGCTGCAAGTTTTTATAATGCACTTTTCCGCATTTCAATTATTTTAAACGACGGCGTTTTACGGCGTAATGCGTTTTAGGCTGATGTTAAAAATGCAATAGTTTGGGGGTGTATTTTCATTAGAGCTGTAATCACTAATAATTTATAACATTTTATATTAACTTTCGGTAACTTTCTTTTTTTAATTTTATATCTTTTTATGCATTAGAATATATTTTCGGTTGATATTTTTATTAAATATATCTTAAAAATCATTTGCAGCCGTCATTTATTATGCCTATAGTTTAAAATCATATCCTCTAAATTTTATCTTTTGAGTAATATTCTTACTGAAGAAAATTCGGCTGGAATTTCTTTCAAGGTTTAAGGTTCTTCTGTTGCACGGAAAACTTACTTATATAAATAACTTTTTACAGAAAATTACTAGGATTGATTCATAAGAACATTCGTATTTGAAGTAACAAAGTTCAAGAATATTTTTTTAGTTTGTCAACGGCTTAAGTATTGCAGAGGTATTCCAATCAATTATTACAATTTTATCGAAGTGTTCATCGAAATATTATATAATATCATGTATGTTACTTAAACTTTATAAATTATTATATTTAAGCAAAATTTAAAATTATATCTGGCAACTACACCCCTTTATTGGAAAGCATCCCTATTATTTTTCTGTGAGTGCGCGCGTGTGGGTGACATTTTTTTCTTGTTGCTAAGGCCACAGCGATTCTCTTACAGCTTTTTTTTTAAAGCGCAGCGCAAGTTAAAAGAGCGTGTCGGTTACAACGCACAGCTTTTAGGATCAAGCTTTCATAATATTTTAACGAAAATATTCTTGTGACCGTCGCAATATTTTACTATAAAGAATGCACTTTTCTAAATATTTATGCTCAGTTACATTTACTAAAT
Source organism: Himalopsyche japonica (assembly GCA_028555115.1). Lineage (NCBI taxonomy): Eukaryota > Metazoa > Arthropoda > Insecta > Trichoptera > Rhyacophilidae > Himalopsyche > Himalopsyche japonica. The sequence continues at coordinate 686,360 of JAHFWJ010000488.1, read as the reverse complement.
GTGTTACTGATCTAACCAAAATTTTATGCGTCGCAAACTCAAAAAATACATTTTATTGAAGAATTTAGAGATGAATTTATATGACAAACAAAAGTGCTAACGGTAAATAATTAAAACAATATTACAAATATTGATTTCAATCGGAAAGACATAAGTAAACATTTAGTGCAACATGTAAGGAATCAACTATTATAAATTTAGTTAAAAAATTAGTCAAATATGGCTTTTTGCTTGAAAGGTATTTTTTTATTTTAATATTAAAACAACACGCGTAGTAGTGTTTATACAATTTTTACATTATCATTATGAGGACCGCTTTTTTCCTAAACGCAAATCAACTGATAAATAACGATATGATAAATATTAATATCGGTTGATAATACTTGCGATTAACGAAACCAGTTGTGATTTTAACAATTGATAAAATTGTGAAAATAGTATTCAAATATATTTTATAAAGACACATATTTTCAAAAAAAAAAAAATTGGAAATAGGTTTATTACATATTATTACGTGGCCTTCTCGTATAACTTAAATACCACTCAAACTTTAAATTGATAACTATAGAGAAACACTGTTTAAGACATGATAATTAACATGTAATTTTAATTCTAAAAGCGAGTAAAACAGCAAAACTTTCTGTCATATTTAAAAAATACAAACAAAAACAAAGTTTGACATCACAGCATATTTGGTTCGATAGAGAATTTCTTCGTTTTAATATTATGCCAAAATATGTCAATTTGGTATAAGTGCTCATTTTTAACTCAAAATTTCTTATTTACAATCTTTACTATATCAGTTGATATTGGTTACGGTTCTGATCATAAATATATTAAATTGTGGCAAAAAACATTTTTTTTTATTTTGGAAAAAAAAACTTTGTCAATCAAACATCGAATATGGTAAACTCTTGAGTAAATAAGTCATTTCAAATGCGCATTTACACTGTTATCAACATACCTACCAAAGGGCGTGCATTTGGAGTCTGTATTTTATTTTGATGGAATGCGTCGAGTCCGCACCTCAGCGACATTAACAGCATTTTTGGCGCGCTCCGGCGACCCTCGCAGATAACTTTGATATAATCACAGGTCCCTTCTTTAACAATCCCGTTTAAGATGATAATAACAACGAAATTGGATGTCTCGTTCCTAAGATGGCAAACTGAAACGCACGTCAATCTTGGGCGATTAAGCGAAGAAAAAAATAAATACAAATTAAAAAACACAGTTTAAATTGTGACGCATGTAATTAAGTTTTTACTACTGTGCCATTACTAAAAAATATATAAACTAATTCACTGAGCTCGAATTCTGATAAAAGATTGGAAGCCAATTGGAAATGATCATAAGGTTCCACAAACATTCCATTTATTCGATAATCTTATCAATTTTAAGGTGTTATTACCATTTCTTGGTGGAAATGCATTACATATAAATAAATAAAACTTAAACTTAAAAATATTTTTTATCACGCAGTTTTGCTTCTTATTAGTATTAAATATTGTTTTCATATATTAAATATCTTAACCCCTTCTCTACTAAACAGGAAAAAAGATAATCTTACACCAAATATATCAAAAACCGATTAATTTTTTACAACGCAAGCTTACAAAAATTAATAAGATTAATGAGATTTTACTTTTATCGCTAAAAAAAGGAAAAATTTGAGTTGTTGAATTTTCGTACATGACTGTCTCAAATCACTTCTGTTTTATCCGTATAAAATAATGCATGAAGATGCCAAAAGGCAAGACCCGGGTTGTCGTACGTTTGAACAGTTCAAATTTAAAATTGAAATTATTATTTACATGAAGGTACTGACACAATCAACATAATTATATATTGTATGGACTCAGCGGGTATATAAAACATTTGATTTCTGACATATTTTTTCTGAGAATTTTTTTTAAAATTACAAATTAAATTTCTTAAACAATTTTTGAATATTTAATATAATAGTTTCTTCGTTTTTTTTGTTTTTTGTTTGATCAGTTATGATTCAAAATTGAAGTATTTCTATACGATCATTATAACGATCGTGACTTTTACTGGATCAAACTTGATAATAAAATAAGATTCTTTTAATGTACTGTTTACGATACAATAAAATATATTTTTAATCTAATACAGGATCAGCTATTCGATGAAATTATTTAAACATTAAAAATGTTTAATGAATTTTATTGATTTTGTATTACTTTTTCAATATACCGAAAACTATTAATTTTCTTGTCATGATTTGTGTCACAAAATTTAGCTTTTAAAACTTCGATATAAAAAAAATCAAGACAAAGAATACTTTCTCAAAAAGTCGAAGCACCTGAAAGAGCTTAGCTCGGGGCGTTCGATGTTCAAAAATTAATAGTTTAACATTTTCAAATGACATAATTACAATGATTTTTCGGGTTCGATGTTTTTTACTCGCCCATTATACGCACGGCATAGTATGAAACATTCTTACACTACTGTACCAAAGTTTCCAAGCAGTATTTATTTTATTTAAAATAACATTTAATTTGCGAGAATTTTTTTTCTTTAATATTTTATTATAACGTTTTGACACATTTTAATAGTGTTGAGCTTTCAAAATATATTTTAAAATGATGTATTCGATAAATTTTAAGCAATTGAGGTCTCGCTATATATCATTTAACGTCAATTTAGCGTTCAAAAATTTTCTCATCTTGAAATCAGATTTGATATGGAGTAGCAGAAAAATATGAGTCCATGATCAAGTAGTAGTTTCATTTTGGCTGCTTACGAGTTTGATTCCTAATATGGACAGATGGATTCTTTAACGCCTAGAATAGAAATTTTTCACCTAGCTGACTATTCTTCAAACAATTCTTCATTTACTTTGTATACTTAAGCAAAAAATTAATTGTCGTTGAATTATTTATTCCATTTGCAAAATTGTATGTAGCATGATCGGTATTCTAGAATTGAAAAAGCCATCAAAATAGCGAGATCCCGGTTTCAGTAATACTACTTTTGAGATCCCTATACGGGACACTGGAATAACTGGATAATGCAAGGAATTGGTAAATATAATAAAACCTTGAAAGCTGCAATCGCAATGTGCGATCGTTTTGACGGATCCCGGGGAGCAGATATATTTTAAAAGAATAACTTCTTTCACCGTTTTAATAAGCTTTGCAATCACTATACGGAACACTGGAACATCTTGATAGAATACAAGGTGACAAGTGCCGACCATAAAATCTCGGAAGCATCATGTGGTCACCAAACACTCTAAACGGGAAGCGGAAACATTGAAAAGTAATTTTTCTCTCTTCTCGTTTGTGAGTTTACTTCTCATCTGTGAATAAAAACTTCTTTTTTTAATAATAAAATCATATTTAGATGTTTTGAAGATAAGCGAAACTTGTTGTGATCACTAAATATATTGTGGAAATAGTACTTAGCATGTGTTTTTGTTATTTAAAATATCAAGTCTTTCCATCAATACAAATTGTACACGTACAAATTTATTTTAATTATTTAAGATTGTAATAATGAATATTTTTATTTTTTTATTAAAAAGGAATTACGTGCATTTTTCTTTATTTTTCTGTTCAGTTGTTTTTAATGATGTATATCAATCAATAAATATGTACTTTTCTGATTACTGATCTGATTTTTTAAATGTTTAATATACAATATAACTTTTGTTTCAGTTAATTTGCATCTTGGAATGTATTGAAAAAAAAAATTGTATCCAACGCGACCCTAAATATCATGGCCGCGAGTCAGAGTCTCTCTAGTCTGGCCTGATATTTTGCAATTTAGACAAAAAAGGATAACATTTGGTTCACTGCCATCAAAACGAAAACAAAAAAGGTGATCGAATTTATCAATATTATTTTAATTTGGGGTCTTGCGTCGCTTGTTTCTTATTAAGGTTATAAACTACATAAAACAAGTATTTGAGTATTGAAAGAATGATAAAAAGTGGATCTGATACTCTTTTGTAGAAAAACATTAAACTATATTTCTTACAAAAACACATAGAAAATTTTATTCACCATTTATCGGATGGACATCAACGTTCCAAAATATACAAGATTTTTTTCTTAAATAAAACTTCATTTAATTTCACATCGATTTATCGATTCTGTTGAAATATTTGAGTATCTGTAATCTATATATATAAGTGAATGATTGTTTTTTTGACTGATTTTATGCATGTTCTTTATGTTTGACTATATTGAAGATATAAAATGTTTGAATCTTTCTTTCCACCCTTGCAAAGGTTTCTGAATAGCTACAACCAAACGACACACCAACAAACACAACTGAAGAGTTTTTGACCATAACAACAACTCTCACAAAGTTATCAACCATGTTACACTTTCAGTTTCATGTTTTGCTTGCTGTTAATTTGTTAATAAACTAATTGCTTTTTGAGTTAAACGTTTTGTAATTAGTACTCACCAAATTCGATTACTTTGAATCTAATCAACAACTATTGGTATTTTAAATATGTATCTTAGCGCAATTGTCATATTTTGAGGTTATGAATTTCTAATGACATTTTGCAAACCATCGATTGTAGCGAGTAGTATTGTTTTTGAAGTTTACTTTATTTGAGTGACATTGCCACGAATCCCAGGTATTCGCTAATATAAAATGAAATATATTTCTCCTAATCATTAATTAGTCTTGTATTTGTTTTATCTCGCGTATCTCCGATTTTTTTAATAGAAGCTTTCGTAGAAAAAAGCTCATAGTAGGCGATTCCGTAAGGAAACTTTATGCTTCACATTTTTTAAAAAATCTTCATATTTTTAATATATTTATACTCACTACGCGGTTGTTTAATTCAACATTCTGAATCATTACCTATAAATAAGCCTTGAAAATTATTTTTGTATATTAATAAATGTCATTTAATTTACCAAAACACTGCAGGAATACACATATATTTATTATAAAAAAAAGAGACAATATTCTTATTTGCGCATTAGATTCCCATTTATAATATAAAGATTGCAAGAAATCATGCATTGATTAAAAAAAAATAAACAAGCCACATTATTTGAAGACATCATGTAAAATATTTTTGTAAATAGTTTATTTATTCAACAATGTATTTTGCTGTTATTTGTGTTAAAATTTTAATGGCCAAAGGTTGAGTATGCTATGACGATGACCAATAATTCTAAAGAGGACCCTTAACCTAAGCTTAAAATTAAAACAAACAACCAAAAAAGTGCTGCAAATTGTCAAAAATCGATACCAAATTGGAAGGCACTTAAGTGCGGCATAAATAATAGACACGACGACAAAATAAAAGCCTTACGTACCATAATATATGAAAAATCATTTTTTTCTCGAACAAAAAAATAGAACTGTTCTTGCAATGCCTTAGGCGTCTCCTAAAATAATAACAGTCCAGCGATCAAACGGCGAACAACTTTAAAAGTTTTTTTATGTTTTATTTTTTTGATATTATTATTTATGCTTCGACTCATTGTAGCGAATCACCTAGCCACTTAAAGGGTTAAGGGACTCAGTCATGATATGATACTGCGTGCCGATTTAATTTGATTTTAAATGAATGATGACAATAATTTTATAATTATATTGCGGCTTTCATTGAGGTAGACTAGGTAGTCTACAAAAAATGGTTTCTTTTATAATTTAAATACAATATTACTTTCGTTTAATAGCTGAAGACTTTTGGTTTTATTACTATTATTAAATCATGATTTGTATAGTGTTAAAAATTATTCAATAAGTAATATACTATTCAACCATTCATAAACAAGCTTAGTTTTATGTTTTCTTAACGATAATGATAGTAAAAATTTAAATACATTATCAAAATCAAATTATCCAGTTATGAAGCATATTCGGTTTAAGCCACTAATTTTTAAAATACCATATATATTTTCACGTCTATTTACGATTTATATAAGATAATTTCAATTTTACAATCACAATTTGATTCAACCTATAGATAGCGTTACCACTTATAAAATAATTTATTTAATAAACACGGTGAAAAAATAGCAACGTATTTTAGTTCTACAACATTGTTTTATATTGTGATTGAACGATTTAATTTATTATCTTTTTTTACATGCAAGCTTGAATTGAAATTCTCTGAATTGTACTGAACATTGAATATTATTTGAAATTTAAAAAAAGAAATAACGAATCTAATTTAAATTTAAAATAATAACTTGTTTTGTGAAACCTTTTAATGTAATCGTTAACTGTTACTACTTGGTTGAATAATAAGAACACATATTTATGTTCTTGGCCGGTTTCACTCGTCGCGAACACTATCAATTGCAATACAAATTATAAAACAGGCTATTTATACCAATTTTTGCGTTAAAAATTAGCAGGTAAATATAACTAACGGATTTAGAAACTGAGAAAACTATTTACAAGTCATCATACAATATATATATATATATATTATAAATGAAATAAATCAATTTATTATATCGACTGAAAGTGTTGTGTGAAATTTCAGCATCAGATTTGAATTGTTGAAATTTTGTACGATGCCGATGTGAAGATGTCGAAAAACGAAACTCGAGTCGTTAGTAACAAAACGTGTGAAATCGTTTGTAAATTATAAACTCTTAATTATAATATAACATGAAATAGTTCTAGAATATGTGTTTTGTTCGAAAAAAGTTTTTTTTGTTATAAAGGCAATGAATGTCTCAAGATAATATTATCGCAGAATCCAATGCACAATACTTTTTTATGAGTTTGCACAATTCAAATGAACTATTATTTATTTGAAAAACATAATCTAGTTTCTTTTTTTATCCACGCCTACCGATGATATAACGTGTAATATAATATAATCGATCGCAGTCGATTAGAATTGAATAGATATATACGTAATCATGGTAACAACATAATTGATATCGGATAGTGATCAAAATATTCTCAATACAAACCAAATATCAATTATACATTTAGACGCATGTATTATGACTGGGTATTACAATACTATTGCATATCAATACCACCCGTTTGAGGCGAGGCAATATACTAAAACGTCTTCGAATATATTCGTGCGGAGGACCCACGAATGCGGGCTCCGTCGACCGGGCGCCCGAGGCCCTCGCTCCGTCCCACATCAGGCCGGTAGTTAACCGTCCACCGTCCGGAGATGTCCTCGGGGTAGGTCCTCGTACTCGCTTCCATCGGATCGTCTCGCCGATGTGGTATGTGTAGTTAATAATCGCCGAATAAACTAACTGGGATGGTTTGATCCCGGCAGCGCCAAAAACCAAAACACTTCGGTTTGTTCTACAGATATGGTCAACTAATAAATTTGAATATATTGATTTATTAATACAGTAGAAACTCGATTATCGATTGCATGGTATAAAATAACATTTTGTTCGCTATCTATTGATATTGTTGTGTCAAATGTAATGAATGAAAAAACAGTGTTCTGGTCCAAAATTTTGCCCAATTTTGTGTGGAAATGTGATATTTTACGTAGATGTATATAATAGATTTTTTATGGTGCAAACGACCCCGTTTTTCAAATTTCAAATAAAGAAGAAATAGAACATGAAATATTTGACATATCCACAGAAGAAGAAGACGAGATTGAGGAAAAAAATAGTACACCAAGGATTCAAAATCATTTTAGTGCTTAGATGTTGCCATGAATTGGTTTGAGAGATGGGAAGATTTTTTATTATTTAAAAAATCATGCCTTTCCATTAAAAAGTGACACTTAACACTGTTAAACTCATACATGAAGCCTGTAGCCCAACACAAATTATTTGCTGAAAAATAAACGATATTTGGCAGCTTATAAAATTAGCAAAAATCAATCATTGTTTATTTAAACTCGAAATGATTAAAATTAAATTTACAGTACAAACTATAAATAAATACACATAGTTCATTAAAAATAGTAGAAATATTTTTCTTTCTCTTTGCGATTTTCCGAATTTTCGTACAACTTTCATCCCCAATTAGTAGGGGTAATCGAGGCTCTACTGTATTTAACACAAGTAAAGAGATGCTTACTATCAAATGCATTTATATTTATGAGCAAATTGTCTTTGCATTTAACCACACAGTAGATCTTCGAATTCGCATCCAGTGCAATAAAGGCCTCTGGTACTTTTGAATGAATATCCAAAATACCAAAAAATCATTGAATTGTCACCCTATACACTGCATAAGAAGTCAACTTTCAAAGTACGCTGAAATCCTAATCTTACGTTCCTGCATTTATCGTTTTCCCGCATGTCTCGTTCATTGTTTTGGCCATGCATTTATAAAAACAAGTATTATTAATAATCCCGCGTTTATCGTTCCCGGATTTTCTTGATCTATCTGCAAAATATTATACTTTGTTCCCGTTAAAAATATTATTGCTTTTTAACGTTTTTATTGAAAAATATATGTTCATGAATTATTAAAATATTGAGCGGGTTTGACGGTTCTTTGTTTAAATTGAAGTGCCAAGCTTCAAAGAAAAAACTGTTTCACACTATTTCTACAGTTTTACAATAAAAGAGTCCGGACCGGCTATGCTCACAACGAGCATTATCAACTGACTTAGCACTGTGTTTTTTGTTTAAATAAAATGTCTTTTCATCGAGAAGTGACAGAATTAACGCTTGAGAAATAAAATAATTTAGTATTAAGAACCTAAAAAAATAATGATAGCGTTGATAATAATAAGAAAAAATATATGTTTGAAGCATGAAACATAGAATCGGGGCTACACTGTATATTTTGTGTGTAACATAGCTCCTGCACCATTTAAAGATGATATTGTATATCATTTCGTTGATTTCTTAACCCCTGTCAAGCCAAAGATTCTATCGAACGGCACCAATATCAAAAATGACCCCAGGGGATTTGAATGGATTTCGCTGCCTCACATCGCATCGGCATTCGCCTAACTTTTATCAGTGATACGACGTTATCGCTTTTAAAATATTCATGTTTTATTATATCTTTTATATCGATACTTAGATGTTCATAATAATATAATAAAAAGTTAAACGCTCTTCTCCTTCACCAAAATTAATTATAGCATTACCGAATAACGATCAAATGCTGTTGGTTTGTATTTTTTTCTTCATTCTGGTATCGACTTCCAGAGGCGCGGTGAATAGTTTTTTTCCGTGGTCGATGGAAATATTTTGGGATCGGCTTCGTAAAAAAATTTTTGTTTTGAAGCTACACAGTTAATCAAATTATGTAACTTTAAAAAAATCTTAAAATACCTACATAGAAAATCCACCAAAAGTTATTACCATTAATCTCTAGTGTATAAAACTTGCACGATAAATTATCTGTCATTCTCTTACAATGAAATCGTAATTAAAAAAATGCAGTTTTAATTTTTGTAGGTAAATTTCCTGAACACTTTTAAAGTGATTTATGAGCTTTAAATATGTAAATTCTTTGCAACATCTATTTTACATTGTCAAATTTACTTGTAATTATTTTGACAACATTTTGTGTCGGTCCATTTAAATTATCAATGATATTGATATTTCGCTTGAGATAATACAATGTATAGTTGATCGGTTAACGAACAGTTTGTACTTCGAACAAATCGGATAACGAACAATATCACCAAAGATTTTTGTGCTCGGGCAACGCACACATATATTTGGATAACGGATCGGAATCAAAACAACCTTTCTAATCCGCTTATTCTATTTGTGGTAAATCGATGATTGGTTAACGAACAATTCGGATAGCGAACATCGTCTTGGAACATATTGTGTTCGTTAACCGATCACGAGGCTTATTAGTTCAATAATCTTACTCGTTATGTGAAACACTCGTTAAGTGAAACAATTTTTTTTTTTATATGAAACAATGTAAAGTACAATTAACGTTTATTCGATTAAAAGAATAAACTTATAAATTTTTAAGGAGCTTAAATGCATATATCCTCTTATTTTTGTCTTTGTTCTTGAGGATAGTGTAAATCGTTGATGTAGACCGATTGTATGTGCAAAACTAACGAGTTATGCTCGTTATGTGAACTACTCGTTATTTTATATTCTCGTTATGCGAATTAATCGTTACCCTTTATGTGCTCGTTATGAGGGGTCCCACTGCATTCATACTAATCGGTTATTCACTTCAATTAATAATAAATGAAATCGAATTTTTAAATGCAACGTTCGAAACTCGGGATCTCGTAATTCTGAATATTAACCCTTCCGCCACCCGCTCTTGTAGTTTTTTATATTTTATTGTTTTAATGTTTTTTATACTTTTTTTTTAATCAATCAATGTTTTCAAGCATAAGCACTTTTTTCAAACGAACGGTTATCAGCTCTGACGACCTCCACCGTCCACTTCCTACCTATAACAATGTCGGTCAGAGGTTAGGCCACAATGAAGGCGCGTGCTAGCCAAGCGGTACACATTACTCATCAAACGAATGGGTGTAAGGTCCAGAATAGCCGTTCGTAACAATGGATGACACCTTCGATAGCCTGCCGGGTATCGCCGGCCGGATAAACAAAGTGAAAACGTTAACAATCGAACCAATGGCTACTCACTCAACAAACGGTTCAACAGTGCAAGCAATTAATTCAATTATAAGTGACGGGATGTGTCAGCAGTCAGTCAACGCTTTAACAACTTGGTTTCTAAAGAAATCAAATGTCGCGCTTCATTCTAAATATTGATTGGAAATTGAAAGAATGAAAAGTAACAGTTACAATGATCGGCTAGGTAAGGACGTTACTGATGTTACAACAAACGTTGTTATTTGTAGAAAAAAAATAATATATATATGTATTATAAAATGTCTATGGGCTAAGTAATACTATCTTTTTTTTAAATAATAAAAAAAATATTGTTATTTCCACGATAAATATTTATGATCAGGACCGATTTCGCTTATCGCGAGCATGATAATTTTTTAAATAAATAATTACCAGGAATACAAAACCAAAAGCTTGAAATCTGAGAAATAAACAAAATAATTTGCAAATAACGTATTAGTAATAAGTACCTCTAAGTAATAATTTGCTGTCAAAATAAATTCAAATAATAAACCCATTAAGATTTCATAAACGACTATTTATAAATCAATGAATCTTAATTGATTTAAAATATAATTTATTTGATTTTCAAACTCTTTAATTTTAATCAAAACACGAGATATTTTCTTGATTTTTAAGGTGATATTTTGATCCAGTCTTGAAATTTATATAATACATACAACTTTTTTGGATTTAATATAAAACGTTTGCTTTTTGGACGCGGTCAGTACGATAAAAAGTTTTAATCATAATAAACATAAAATATTTTCAAATAATAATATGTACATGCACCTAATATCATCCCTTTTCGATGCGTTCTTGTACTTTCGCATTACCGTCCTGTTTTGGAATTCTACCAACCCCATGGCACCGTCGAAATGGTACAACAAGCCAATTTGAGCCCTGCCGAATGCTCGCATACAGCTCATTCTGAAAAGTGCCAAGTGAAATAATTTTGTTTCCGTATGGTGCAAAACGAGCAATGCGGTCTTAAAACCTAACAAAAAGCGACAAGGGCGTGACTTCCCGAGAGATTTAAATGAAAATTGAGAAAATTTCATATATTCTGAATGAAGGGTGGAGTATTTTATAGTTTTTTTTTGTCTACCCTCAACAGCGTATTGTGCATAGAATTTCATGACAACGTTAACTTGAGGCGTTCACTGCCTCTACATAAAAAGCTTAAAAAATCTTTCAAAACTTTCTAAAAAAACAACAAAAATTATACCGAAGTTACCTTAAGAATTTGTTACACTCTTCAGTTTTAGTTTTCTTAAATTTGCAATGGTGAAAGATTGTAAATTGCTTCTCGTTTTGTCACTTATTAAAACATTGTCATACTACATTATTTCTATTGATTTGATTTAATCTGACATAGACACAAATGATGTTGCTTTTCATTCCATCAGAAGACACAAGTCCAAGCCAAGCAATTCCAGATCTCGGGGTCTGCAAAAGACAACATATTGTCAGAATCTATCGGAATTACAACATTGACAAAATACTGAAAAGCAAAAATCAAATTGTAAGTGGCACAACATGGCTTCGCCGTTTGGAAACTTCATACATTCTTTCACATTGACTCGAAAGAACCAACGAATAATAAATAGTTTGAATCGAATATATACGTAACAAATTACACAGGAAAAACATAAGCCCTTAGGATAGTAGCTAAACACATAACTAAAAATATTTTTATTTATACTGATGATTATTAAAATAACATTATATTTTGAAAATGAATATTTAACCTGGCAAAACAATTTATCACTTTTAAGGTGTTAACTGTCATTTCTTAATGGAAAGGCATGATATTTTAAATAATAAAACACGTTTTTTTCAGAACTTATTTCCACAATATATTTTTTGATCAGGAACGGTTTCGCTCATTGCGAGCATTATCAACTGATGATGATTTTTTAATACATTATTTTCATTTATATTTACTATATTGAAACTATCATTTAAACGATATGGGATAATGATACTAGATTTACTCACTAATTTTAAATTATGATATTTAATCCCACCGAAACTCTGCAAATTAAAATTTCATCAAGCACCATCAGTCGAATTTTTTTGAAAAATAATACTTCAAAATTAAATGAAATTTTTAATCAAAATTTAATCAAAAAAAAATGATATTTTATATCTTTATATCAGTTATGAAACAAATAAATATTCTCGTACACACATTTTAACATTATTATCCAGAAACATTATGAATTAAACGGTTTTAACTGTAAGGATTTCTTCGATACAAAATATGCTACGTAAGTAATTTAATTCTTATTTTTGGTTCATGATTCATTATTGAATTTTTTTTTTACAAACAATTTTTAAAGAATGTAAGAGGGAGACTGAGGGTAGTCATTGACTCGTCAAATTCGGTTTTGTTAGAAGCCCTCTTTTTGTGGTCCCCCAAATTGTCCAATAAAACAGACGCGAGACGTCCTATTTCAAAATCGAATTAAATTAGCTAATATGCCAACAAATAACATGCTATCTCCCCATCTGTTATCCCAATTCATTATCTTTTTATATAAATATTGTTATATGTAAGTATGTATATACTATAATATTCTAAAGCTTTATACTATAAATGGTATTTATAAGAAAGTGCTTTCAACGAAAAATGACTTAATCGATCATACCGGTGCAATCTTATACAGCTGAAGCATATCTTCCTTATAGATTATAGAAATTTAACAACATCTTTCTTAAACAAATTTAAATTTTTGAAAAAGTGTTCAATTCCTTACGCTTTTTCACTCAGGGTACGGCTTTTGGCAACAATTATATACTATCAGGAAACCATTCGTTCAAAGTGGAGGAATGTGTTTATTTATTGTATCACAAAACGGATGACCATAAATTAATTTATTAATACATATTAAAAATAAACACAGCCCAATTAGGTTCAATACATCTTTCAAACAAGGTCCGCAATTCTCTCTCGCTATATTCTTTTTTATCAGTTTACTCGGCTTATCTTTTTCAATTTTAAATGTTATTATAGTCTAATCAGTAGTGATTAAAATTATTTCTGATTTATATTTAGCTCCTACCCAAAGGGTATATATATATATATATATATATATAATTTTGCTATGTTATTTTTCTTGTAATCAAGCGATGCAAACTGTTTACTGTCTACCAGTTCTAATACAGCCACGCAATAAAATTTCTAATGGTAAAATTCCAGGCCATGTGTGATATTCTACACAATTTTAACAAATCATATTTGATATTTTCCTTCTTTATAATGCTAATTTAGTAACTTGATTATAAAATATTTTTTTGTTGATAATTATAACCTTTTTTGAAAAACATTTATTTCATATGTATTACAGAAAATAGATGATGATAAATAAATCAATTTCAATCCAAAAAAAATTGATTATATTACCATATTACTCTACATTTTCAAATTATTTTAACAAAATGTTTATGATGTGTTTTAACACTTTCAGCTATACAGGGCAGATTTATTATCTCACATTGATTGATCTGAAATATCTCACAGAGGCCATTACAGAAACTTCCGTTGTTTGTAATATAACCAACGTTTGTTTCATGTGTTAATACTTGAACAACTTTTTGTTCTTTTAGATATCAACATGGCAGAGGGATAAATGTTAGTATCATAGTTTTTTTGACACTATTAAAATGTATACAAATATGAAGGCAATCGTCAACAGGTAGCTCGTTAATATATTATATATACAACACACAAAAGCAAATATATATCTTTACGAGTAAATTACTTTTATTATCATTTCATATAAAAATATGTCACCATTTCGATAATTTTTTATACTGTTAGAAGCTCCAAAAGTAAAAATTATATTTTAAGTGATGTTCTGATTGACTCAAAAACTGCTCCAAATTTGTTTAAAAGAATTTTCGTATATCCAGAAATAAACTCAACAAGAAGTTTAAAGGTTACACAAAATCGATTCGATGTAACAAAACAGCGCAAAAATTTTCTTTGTACACTTCAAACATATTTAAATTATATAAATTGTACTACATCCACTTTATTATAAATAGGACTGGCTTATCTCATCTGAGTACAATCAGCCGACTTAAGTGTCATATTATAGAAGTAAACATGTATCGAATACACCTCTCAAGAAACAAAAATAAGAAATACTACATATTTTACTATGAATTATGATTTCATGATATTGTACAGCAATTAAATATTTTTTATACTTATTATGATTCAGCTGTACAAGTAAATACAATTAAACAAATAAAATCATCTATGTAATATGTTCGAGAATAATATAGTACACTCAGTAAATATATTATTTTTTGAGTTATTATAATAATGGCTTTTATTAAGTTTTTTCCTGAGTATTTTTATATTCCAGTGCCATCATCGGACATATTATGCATTGCATAGCATAATATGTTATTTGGTTAAAAGTTTTCATAATAATTTTTAACAATGCTTTTTTTAATCATTTTAAAGTAATTCACTATTATTTCTTAGTGGAAAGGCATCACATTTAAATAATAAAAGCAAAATGCTCCGTACTGTTAATTCATCATATAGCTCGTGATAAGCAAAACCGCTCCAGAATTTTTATATTTTAAATACAAGTTGGTTGTACCACCTCCACCCGTTATGTATATGCAGCTGCTGTTACACGGCCACCTTCCATAACGCATACTAACAAAAAGAATCGGTTTTACCCCTCATATTCTTGGCCTGATACAGAGCTGCACGGAACGATCGTTGAACCATACACTATTGTGCTTAAAATAAAAGAATAGAAATATGACTAAAAATTGTGAAAACAAGTAAAATAAAGTAAGTCAGTTCTGTTACATCCGTGTGATAGAATGCCTGAAGATGCCGAAAAGCGAAACCCGGGTCGTTAGTGACAAAACATGTGGAATCGTACAAAGTTGTAAAAATTCGAAAAATTAAGTAAGAATAAAATAAATGACCCCTTGAAATGAAATATTTAATATAATTTATGGTATCGACTGAAGGTGCTTGATGGAATTTCAATATCAAATTTGAATTGTAACAGTTGGAATGTGGAATAAACATGTGGAATCGCACAAAGTTATAACAATTCAAAATTAAAAAAAAAATGATTAAATATTTGTTGAAAGAAATTTTGACTCGTTTTACAATTCCGATCATATGATTTCGATGAACCGAATTCTTCGTAGAGCACTTGACTGTGATTCACGGTCCCCATCGCGCCAAGCACTGTCCGGGAATATCTCAGCCCCAAATTAAGTCCCCGTGCAGAATTGGCGTGATAACAGAGACACGGAGCAGGTTTATGGAGTATGACGATCTCGGTCGTTTACGTCCAAAAATGCGGAAGGGTTTTTCTTCTTCTGCTTTCTTTCTTTTAGTGTATTTTTATTGGTTCCGATCCGTGACTGCCGTGTGTAATGACCGCCGCCATTCCGTGCCCCCTTTAACCTTATTAGCTCGGGATTTATGAGACATTTAAATATTATCTGATGTTGGCAATAAATATGAATTCAAATAAACAGCCTTCTACAATAACAAAAAATAAAATGGTAAGTTAATCATGCTTTTATAATAATAAAAAAACTAAGTGTTCTTCTAATCATAAGCTTGACAAATAACTTTATTTAAATTCATAATAAAACATAATTTCAAGAATTATTCATATCCACCTTTTAATAAAATGACTATTATTCATTTTTAATGTATTAACCGTAACTTTTTGAAGGAAAAGCATTATATTTAAACAACACAATATATATTAATCTTTCCATAACTATATTTTATTAAATTTAGGACCAGTTTCGCGAATCGCGAGTATTATCAACTAATACGAATTAATTAAAACAAGGTATTTCATATAACAACATAAATTGATTCAATAATTACCAGACATAAAAAACCAATGATTCAAGGACTAATAAAATAATTAACAGATTATCAGACAAAATAACTGATAAGGACATTGTTTGTTTC
Organism: Himalopsyche japonica; assembly: GCA_028555115.1. Lineage (NCBI taxonomy): Eukaryota > Metazoa > Arthropoda > Insecta > Trichoptera > Rhyacophilidae > Himalopsyche > Himalopsyche japonica. Next base: position 669,854 of record JAHFWJ010000488.1, on the reverse strand, counting down.
TTAAAAACGTGTTTATTTAACACATTTTTTTTTATAAATAAACAATTATTATCGAATCGTTTTCACAACTATTTCATTCGAAATTCTACATCGATTACATTTTTTTTTCTATAAGATACTAATAAAGAAACTCTTCTCTTAACTAAACTTTCGTTTTTTCCAGTTTTAAAGGGTTAATTGCCGGTGGAAAACAAATTTGATAAGGGGTGGAACCCACTCCAAGTGGAACGTGATACGAAATGCCTCATTAAATTTATTTTTAAGGCTTGTATTTAGACTTACGAGTCCTAACCACCTCTCTCTGATGATTCTGTAAAACTTTTACCTGATTTGTTATACTAATTTACCACAACGAAAACTCTTTGTGAATTTAAATTGATACCTAAATTATTGGCAAGGCAACATACACTTTGACTGCTAAAGTACCTTCAACTAGAAAAGAATTATCTATCTAAGTTTCTTGAAAACCTTATTTAAATATTCCGATATTTCAAAAATCTTTAAATTATTACTAGGATTCTGTTAAGGAACAGGCATCAATCTCATAAATAGGGATTCCAATCGATCATTTGACTACTCGATATTCTAAAATATTAGGCGCATTTTTGATATTAGATTATCAGAATTTTGCACATTTTATTCAAATAATATTTATTGCAATTTAAGATGCTTGATTTTATATTTTTTACTATATGTTGGAATTGCTTTGCAACAAAGCAATATGCTTATTAATTTGCCTATCAAAGGGTCTAGAGGCTATAAATGTCTCAAGTCATGTTGCGAACCATCGATTGTCGCGAGTTATAATGTTAATAATTCACTTTTCAAGTACCAAATAAAAAGGATTTTATGGCATTTTTCGGTCACACATTCTAATACATAAGATCTCAAACAATATACTGTATTAAAGTTCAATCTTTGATGATTTCTTCTAATAAAAGATTTTTATTTGGGTATCTATAGATTGCTTTTCAAATATACTTAAGTCATTATATCTAAAATCATTAATATACTTCATAACACCTTAGATATTGGTTGGCTTCATTAAACATTTTTTATTTCATAAATACGAAATGTGATGAAGTACAATCTAATGCACCCAGCAGTAAAAAAATGCTAAAAAATTCAGCTGGTAAGGTGCCCTCAATATAGTGGTTACTTTACGATATTGTCATGCCAGAACAGAAACACGTCAAAGTTTTTCCGTAAGATTTGTTTGTTTTCGTTAACACTTTCGCAGCTTTCACGACGAACGACCAATCATTTATTGACGCGGTGGCGGAAGGCTAGCACACTGGTGCGTCAAAAAACACCCGCGATACAAAATCTCCGATAAACCATACGTTTCAATATCCCACTGTCGATTTATCGCCGTATGAGTAAAGACATCAAATCTCCTATACGAGTATGAACATAAGTATTAAGTGTATCGAAGCTGGCATTGCGATATCCACTTTCCAATTATTTCGGTTAAACTCAAATTTGCGTTACAAACAATAAATATTCAGATACAAAACGTAAAAAAATACTCACACCATAAAATTACCTACCATACTGCATTGATTAAATAATATTTTTATACACAATCATATATTATTCATAAATTTTTCTACGAACTTTCAACTATTCATTTAAATCCCTGTATTATTAACTTAATATAATATTTCTAAGTTAAACTTTCTCAGCGTATCAGTAACCGATGAATCCATCAAAAATATAGACATCTTATACTTCAATTATTTGTTAGATCAATATGTGTAAAATATTCTCTGGGATAAATCAATAGGCATTATGAACATCACGTTTACTATGTAAACATGTTATGTATCTTTCCATTAATAAAATTGCTTACATCGACTGAAAAATTAACAGACTTAAAATAAAGCAATGTTTCATACCATCAACCTATGAAAGTGTGTTATGACATTAATTAACTTATTATACTGGATACGAATTATACATCAAATTATAAAATAACATTTTGAAACGAATTCGATAATATATTTATTATCAGGGCCGGTTTTTCCCACCGCGAGCATTCGTCATTTGTTGTTGTGTTTTTATTTTAATTAAGTAATTTTCTTTTAACTAATAAAAACGCATTTTCAGTACTTATTTCCACAACATGTTTTATGATCAGCACCGGTTTTGCTCATCGCATACATTATGCTCACGAAAAAAAAAGTGTAGAGCTTATAATCCATACCCATTCTCAGTGTCAATCTTGCCAGTTATACGTTGCTCAATCTAATAGTAAAAGTGAAGAGCAAAAACATGGATTGTGCTCATGCCTTTAAACATAAATTTATCACCAAATATAATTTTGAATTTTAAATGTCAGCAACCTGAACCCTAGAGTTGTGTCTACATTTACATATAATTTCGTCAGTTGGAAATAAGTAATAAAATATATTTTTATTATTTAAAATATCATGCCTTTCCATCAAGAAGTGACAGTTAACACCTTAAAAATAAACAACAAAACTATTAATTACCAAACGCAATAAATTCAAACAATTGAAAAACAAAATGTGTGCTCTTTTAAAAAAAGTGTAATTAAAAGACTGATAGCTTACATTTCAATGCATATACCCCGGCACCTTACAATCACTCAGATATCGAAGCGATATATTTCTCGCGCAGGGAAGGAAAAAAACTCGCGGACATTGATTTATAGCGGGTTTATTTGATTCGATTGTATCATCAGAATGCCATATATCTCCGAAGTGGGTGAAGCAGCAGTCTCCCGGCCACTGAGTGATATGAGAATTATTATTTCAAGTGCAAGGGGTGGTTTCTTGGTCACGTACGCCACCCTGCGTGCGCGCCTTGACTCCGTTGGGGTGTACATTTTATTTTTGGGTGAATACAAAACGCTCGTAAGTCAAGATCGGAAACCGGCTGTCGGATTTCAGGCGAAATTGCGTAACTGAGACTTGTTTTAAGAGCAGTGTAAATAATCTGATACACTTAATGGATAAAAGTTTTCATTCGTAATCAAACTAAGCTTTTATTGAACTATTGTATATATATGCCAAAATGAGAATTCTGCCATTCTTCGAATATTTTTTTAAGAAATCGTGGACTTGAATTTTTTGTTCTTCCAAAGTGTACAACCAGTCTGCCAATGGGGATGTCAATGGTAAGAGCATTAAAGCGTTAAAATTTCATGTGGACGAAAGTGAGTTCAGGTGAATACTATTTGTATTAAAGTAAATTTTTCATGAGCTTGCTTGATTGACTTTCTTGCTATCCTGATTTTTTATTTTTATTTCTTTAATTTCCAACATTAAATGTTTAAATATTTTGCCGTTGCAAAAGCAATGAATTTGTTATTTGTAATTTTTGTAACGAGAATATTTATAAATAAATAAATATATATATTATAACTTAAAGGTTTTAAAACTTTCAGTTTGCCTCTGCTTATATTTATTTATTAATTTGGTACATTTACGTTACAAAAATAACAGATTGTAATTTTATTTAACGCTTTTTTATCGTAGTAAAGATTTATAACAAAAGCAAGTAAATTGAACAAGAAAGCTCAGACAAAATCTACTTAAACCTCACTCTATTTTAGCCCTACAAAATTAATAAAGTATGTAGTTGATAGATATTTTGGCTTACGCCTTCATCAAAAACTAGATTTAAATTTATACTTTATAAATTTTGTAAAAACTATTTCTGATGAGGGTGTAAACTGAAAAAAGCTATCAATAGTTCACGTGAAATAAATATAGCAATATATACTAGAACAAATAATTCACGTATACGTTTAATCAAATAAATGTCTGGAATATACAACTTGATAGTACCATCGATGGTTATGTTATTCATAAATTTATTCTCTAATTTGCGATATTGACTAAGGGTGGTTGATAGTATTTCAATATAAAATTTTAACGAAACATGTTTTCTCTTTCGAAGATTTCATATTGAATTGAAAACTATTTTTATTCAAATTGTTTTTCAGTGGATTTTTTATACTTTTTTATTTTATTATATTAACTTTTTGTATTAACCTTAATTAAATTTAATTTGATTTCAACACGACGTGTCTTCTTATTTAGTGAATTAGGGTTTACCTGATAAAACTCTATTATTAAATAATAAGATAAAAATAACTGAATATTTACATGAACAAAAATCATCCAAAACCTTTTATTCCTACGCCATTGTCACAACTATGAATAAAATAAAATTTAGTTTAGCTTTACACACTGCTTAAGAAAGCACAGACAATATATCGTCTCGCTTATTGAAGCAAGATAATTAATATTTATAATTTGAATATTGTGTAAGAAGCTTGGAAAATCGACACAAATAATAATGTAAATAATTGGATAAAGTAGAAAAAGTTTAATTAAATGAGCTCCTCGTAATGGCTCGTGATCAGTTTAAAGTATTTAGTAATAAAAATATTTTGATCTTGAATATATCTAACAAGAAAAGGCCAATTCAATAGAATATAGTAGTATATACATATATAGTATATACAAACAATTTACCAAGGTTTTGCCTTTCGGCATCATCAGGCATTCAGTTCAGTCAGTTCTGTTGTATCCGTGTGATAGAATGTCAGAAGATGCCAAAAGGCGAAACCTGGGTCGTTAGTGACAAAACATGTGGAATCGTACAAAGTTGTAACTATTTAAATTTGATATTGAAATTCCACCAAGGAGCTTCAGTCGATATCATAAATTACATATTGTATAAATATATATACATATTATTCACTCACTTTTGTTTGAAAATTGTTTGATGTAATGATATTTCGTTATTTTTAAAACACAGATAACCAGTCAAGTATTCTTTGCATATTTAATGCATTTTATTGAAAAGTTGAATATGTACTTTGTCCAATGAGCTGTCTGTGTTATATTGTAATATTGTTTATCCGCTAGTTTGTTTTTAATATTGCTCCTTTCTGGCTAATATGAAAAAGCGGTGGGTTAGAAAGTGTGTTAACTTTAAATGAAAAAACAAAAAAAAATCGCTGCTCCACGGAATACATAAATAAAGCTCTCCTCGCTACGAGCATGAGGTAAAACCCACGGCACCTATACCCTATACGTGCACATTGTATGTTTAAACCTTCAAACAAACCATATTGTGGCGACGCGGTTTTTGGCAGCAGCTTGTCGAAATACAATTGCGAGAAAAAAACGATTTATCGAAACTTTACCACAGAACCAAAATGTTGCGCTTTACCCCCGATATACTCTAACTTACGACGTTTTTTCGCGCAAATCTGATGTTTGTTACAACCTTTTTTCCTTTGGAGACGGTTTCTCTTCTCTCTTTCGTAGGAACAAGTCCCGATATTTTTGTTTGGGGTAGTTTTATATTAATGCGTGCGTACATTGTTATCTGCACACAGTAACATAACGTCGAACATTGAAATATTGCAGAGAAATAACAACCCTGCAGTCGGTCCCAAGTGGAAGATGAAAATAAATATGTGATGCGGCTTATTTCGATTCCAAAAAGAGTTTTTCGCCCCTATAATTCTCTTTTATTTCAAAAGTTTTTACTTTCAGTTTATTAACATCTTCATCTTTATTGAAAACAATTTTCACATTAATAATATCCTGACTGATCTGAGAAGGCACAGTGATTGACTTAATTATAATACTTTAATACCATTTATATATAATATAATTTGCAATTTCTTATCAGTATGAATGATTGATAGAATTTCAAACGCATGCTTCGATTTCTAAAATTGTGCACAATTCTATATTTTTTGTTACTCACAACACCGGTTTCGTCTTTTAGAATCTGCAGGCATCGTTCAACGCTGTAAAGGTGCTAAATTATGCATCAAAAAAACAGTAGAACATAAACCAAAAATAAATTTTTGAGTCCAATTGAGCTCAATGCCTCTTTTAAACACACTGTAAGACCCCCTCCCCCAATTCTCTTTTCCTTTATCTCTTAAATGAAATTATTTCAATTTGTCATAAATATGGAAAACAAATTCTTCGAACAGGTCATCTGCTATTAAATCTTATATTATAACTCACTCATTTGAAAAACGATTATTGTAGAAACATTTTATAAAAAAGTCATTCACCTGTGATGTTTTTAATGGTAGTTGGATAGATTTCATTTAGAGTTTTAATTCAGTTTTTTTGTGAAAAAATATATAACTTTGAAAACTTCTTTCTGTTTTATTTTTAAACGATTTTCTTCAATTAAATATATATTGTATTATTACATGTACATTATTTTTTTCTTTCTTCGACACTTTGTTTTGTAAACCTGGTAAATATGTTTTTTTTTTTTAAGTAGCGTTGTTTGAATTTGTATTATATCATTTGATAATGCAAACGATGAGCAAAACCGGAATGAATCTAAACAATATAAAACTGCTGGAATATTACTACAATACAAAATTTGTTTAATAAATACTATTATTACAAAATTTTGTGTTTGAAAATTATTTTAAATATACATTTACATCGTGACACACTGTGATTAATAAAAATGAACTCTGATTGTGGTCGTTTGACTAGCATTGATTGAAGTTTTTGCTTACCGACCACCGAATGAACCCTTCCTCTTTCATAATACAATAAAATAACAATCCAGTTTTGGGGAGATTATGCTGTTAACTTGATTGGGTAACATTTGTTCAAGACACTTCATTGTTTCGAACTTGATATCAATACTTTCGCGAAATAAAACTTTGACGTATAGTTTCTTTAGTTTATTGACTACTACTTATACATATATGAAATAAGCAGTGTTTTGATATTTTTATAAGTTTAACACAATTTTTCATAGAATTTAATTTAAGCCTTTGATTATATTCACATATTAAAATAATGCGTGGAAACATGATAGCAATTAGAAACAAAATGCAGATATTGAAAATAATATTTAAATTATTGTTATGTTTTGTCCACTATTTATTGCGTATATTTGTTTTTTAATTAAAAATGAGATAAATGGAAATATGGATTTTGTCATCAAAGATTAATAATTTAAGCATGATTATATAATATAATTTAATTTAAATAAAAAACAAAACTATTTATTTAGAGAGAATCGTATATGATAAAAATTTGCTGGAATCTGATTTCACTTAAACGTTATTATAAATATATTTGATTGAAATTTACTTAACGTTAAAAAGCGTTTTTTAGCGGAAATCCATTTGGATTTGTATTTTGAAGGCGCATTTGCAATTCAATAGATCGCTTCATATTACATATCTGTAAACTCCGACCAATAACACGACTACCACTAAAGAATGTTGTAAAGAAGTTCACAAGTCCGACTCCAATTCTACAGCCCTGATTAATACTTCAGAGATGGTTATATTACTATCTTTACGTTAAAGTATCCTATCTCTTCTACATTTAAATAAAGCGCATATAAATTGTAGCCTAGACAGTTCTTCATTTCAAGCGTCCAAGTCAGGCTTTGCAATATGTACTCGGTAGAGCTTATATAATATATTTTTGCTTATCATGAGATGAAGTTTAATAACTGAACGGCAATAGAAATATAAGAAAACACCAAGTGCTGTCTGTATGCTCTATGTAGAGCCAATGCGGTTGAAGAATAATGTTAAAAAAATACGTAATAAATACTGTAAATATAGCAGGGAATCATAATTGTCAAGTAATCAATGATTGTATTCAAACAAATGATTGTTTTGTAATTTTGATTTTCTAAAGGCGTTTTTCTTGTTTTTATGAACTCACTAGGTTATAATACATCACAAAGCCAGAGTGGCCGTTTTCTCCCCTACTTAATATTATTTAAGCATCAGGAAACTGAGGTGTACAGATGCCTTTTTGAAAACGTATTTCCTTGGTTGAAATAAGTAGATTGTTTGATGGATGGACACTAGAATGACAGAAGGCATCAATATCATCCAAGCGTTGGAATGTGGATTTTCTTTTTGCTGGGGTGAAAATTTTTCTATTGGATATTTGGCGTACATTTAATGCGTTTTTTGTTTCGTTCTTAATCATAGAAAAGTCAGTGGATTTGTCATACAAATCATTGGGATAATTATTTATACATGTAATATTATATAATATATATTGCAAGGTTCGATTTTTGTTAACTTAATAGTCTTTATTACTAATTCAGTTTCAAAGAGGCGAAATACGTTTCATATACCGTTATATAACTATTAGAATAACAAATAAACTTATTTTATTTTTATAGTTATATTTGAGTCTGCAGTTATCACTTAAAAATAGATATCTCTAGAAATTTGAAGCAAATTAATCGATTAAAATATTGTTTGTAGAGATGGCATATAAATTTTTTTGAACATGACAAGTCATTATTTGTCGTTAAATGTTCAACGATTCAATCAATTTCATGTTAAATTTAAATCACTTAAGGAGTTAACTGTCAGTTTTTGATAAAAATGCATGCTATTTTAATTAATAAAAACATGTTTTGTAGTACATATTTCCACAATATGTTTTATGATCAGGACCCGTTCCGCTCATCACGAGCTTTATCTACTGGTGAATTTAAATATATACGTCGAAACAACTATTGGGGAACAAATTTTAGGTATGTAGTCAGGTGGTCAACGTTGTTGATTTTGGTTACAATACATAGCGCACACACGTTAACGAATTGATTCATGAATTTATGTTTAAAGGCATGGGCAACATGTCCTTATTCTTACCCTTTGCTTTTACTATTAGGTTGACAAACTAGGAGTTGGTAAGCTTGACATTGAGAATGGACATGGATAAAAAGCTCTAGCATTTTTTCGTCGTGTATAAAAATATTACTGACATTGTATCGTCTATATGAAAGTTGCTATAAGTCTAAACTTCTTTGGGTAGAGAAACAATCTGCTGCCGACGTGTTTTATATGACGATTTAATACTTGCAGTAAATAATTGGTAAACTTTTCTCCGCAGCGACAGTTTGCTGTCCTCTGCGGCCGGCGACGAGAAAAAATATCCTCATATCTGTCAAGTCAAATTAATTTCTTCTTAAAACAAATTCCCTCCGCAAAACAAGCCCCTTGTCTTTCGGAGGGTAGGTAAACGGGCATGTTTCGTCGGCGCCGTCCCTCCTCCCCACGCCTTCACCTCCGTTCGTCCCTTCGTCTCTCTCATTTGTCAACATCAGCTGCGAAGGGCGGTTGACATACGTGTCATCGTTTTTTAAAAATTCACCACCCCTACGAACCCCCCTTTCCCCCTCTCGCAAGCTGTTTCCCCCTATTATTATGCTTTGGTTTGTACTGTGTGTTCTTAACGTAATTATAAATTTGAATAAGGAAATGATTGGCGGTGGGTTGTGCTTCTATAGGCAAATGTTGGTTTTAGATTTTTGCACATTGACTTCCTACATAATGTGATGCAATATTTATTATTATTAATTAATACGATTGTATGACCATTATATTCATATACATTCTTGAAAATAAAATAAATCCTTCTGGGTCTCAATGAGTTATTTTGATATTTTTTATATCAACAGAAAGTTTGTTTGAAAGATCGGTTTTATCATTTATTTTTCTTTTAATAAAATTTTGATAATATCGACTAACACTGTCTTCTTTTTTCAATTGTCGTAATGTTTATTTTAAACAGATATTAATAAACAAAATAGATATTTAAAGTTACGCTATAAATGAAAACTCTCGCGAATGTAGATTAAATAAACAAATGTTATGTTTGAAAGTATTTCAAAGTTTGTTAACTTTATATTAACAACTGTGAAAAAATAAGAATAAATTTTAGTTGAACAGAGCACATAGTTGATAGCTATTTTGACGAACATTCTCATCAGAACTATATACCATTAACCAATGTAATGTTTGGTTTTCTATCACACGTTATTAACACGTATAAAAATGAATTTTATTCTGTTTTGTTATGAAATTTAATGCTGTATTTATCAAGCAATATTCTATTTCCTTGCATTAAATTGTAAAACACAACACTATTCTTTCATTTTCTTAATATGAACGACTTTTTTTCTAAATTTGTATATATCAGTTAAACAATAATGAACAGTTGATTGTTGTTTTCGATATATTTAAAGTTACTTTAATGTAAATTCTTTTGGAGTAACAATATAGATACAAAAAGTTCCTAAGTCCACTCGGTGTGCTACGAGATGTGACATATGTTTCACCACATCTCTTAAGAACATCATTAGAATAAGTTTGATGAACAGTGATTGTAATTTTTAACTTATATACGAAAAGGAAAATGGTATTATTCCTTTTTATTACGTGTAGGAAAGTGGTAAATCACAAGAAATAAAAACATCAACTTTAAAATTAACAATTGATGCTTGGAGAGAATATTTTATCATTAAGCAACCAGTTCGTTGCTTAAAAAACATTTATAATTGATTACTTCTGATGGTTTTATAAATCTCTCCAAACTGATAGCAATTTCTTAAAAATTTGAATTATCCTAATTTTCTCGATGATGTGTTTTTATATTTATAAATAAGGTTAAATTATTATACGATCTAATTTATGATATGAATTGAAAGTGGTTGATGAAATTTCAGTATAAAAATTGATTTGATGAAAATTTGTACGATTCCACACGACGCGGGCTTCACATTTAAGCATCGTCAGGTACGCCATCACAAGAATGCAACAGATCTGACTAAAGGCATCATTGTGAAGAATCTCAAATGTTGAAACTCAGGTCGTTATTCATAAAAATTATCTAGAGCATACTATTTGATATTACCAAGAATGATCGAATTCTCATTTTGGCCTCGTTTAAATCGAAAGAAATATGTGCCAAGCTACACTTCTCTTAACAATTTTAAATTATCAAAATTGAACATACCTAATAGAAAGACAATTGGATAAAGCCATAGATAGTAACCATATGCCCTCAAGTAAAGGAATTTCAAAAATTGCGCTAAAAAATATGTAAAAAAAAATGGAAACGCGTTCTTGATAATTATTTTTCTTTTGTTTAAATGTATTTTTGTTTCGAATTCTGCTTTGAGTGTGCTAATTTATGTCAAAAAAATGTTAATTTTATATCTCTTACTACCATACTTTTGGTTATCTGTGCAACGTTCCTATAGCTTTTTTTAACTTACTAAAGAATCAAGTATTTCACTACTAGGGTTATAGACTTTAAAATAGTAATCAAGCACAACGTATTGATTCTAACTACTAAATAATGAATAGCGTGTGGGCAAAACACATTCTTGAAAAAATGGGTAAATCTTGAAATTAAATAAATTTTGAATTCAATTAATGACTTAGCTATTAAATTTTCGTGATCGGTGGAAACTGCTGTATCTTAATGACATCACTGAAAAATCAAATCTTATAATTCCTAAAGATTTTTTTGATCAAAATACATTCTGTATGAAAATGATAATTCGTAAGTAAGATAAGTTCAATTCATAACCACTTACAATCTTTAATACCTACAATAATAGGTCTAGTTAATTGACATTTATTCCCACCTCTACCCACACATTTAAAATACGTAGATATCTAAGATAATCTAAATTATTTCTCACATTATCACTCCCAAGTCATAAGTGACAAAACATGCAGAAATGTTCTAAGATTCAATAATTTAAATTAATATATAAATAAAAATTCTGAACGCCTTGAGTGTTCACCAAAATAATTTAAAAATTTTCAAATCTCTTTTTCTTTTATTATATATCGAGAGTTGGTTTGATAAAAAATGAGACAAAGCACATTTCCAAATGATTTGACAATTATGGCGAAATAAATAATAATTGTTGAATCTTTGTGCGATTCCACAGGCGACCCAGGTTTTGCCTTTCAGTATCTTCAAGCATTCTATCACACGGATGCAACAGAACAGACAAAATAGTTTTTGACTTGAAATTGAAATATACTACTTAATCGAACTGAATAAAATACATCATCTCATGCTAGTATTCATTTTTTTTGCTAACCATAGACAAACTTTAACCCGTTCGCTTAATTAAGTGGGTAAGCCCTTAAGTAATTAGAACTTTTAATTACAATGTCGTCATAGCAACCCAAACTGTGTTTAAGTTGCGTAGCAACCGTAAGTGTAAGTATTATAAAATAAAAAGTTTTTTCTGCCATTCCTCATAATATCAAATTGCACTCTTAATAATTTTCTAAATCGTCATAATTGTTTTGAGTTTCAAATGTGTAAAATAAACCTGCCAATGGGTATGCCAGTGGTAACGGCTTCAATGTTTTTTAACAGCATTACTTCAAATTTTGACACATTTCACATTGACGAGAGTGAGTTCAGGCGTACCTTATTACTTTATTTATCTATTTTTTACGTTGAAAAATTAACACAAAATAATGTTATTTATAATAGTTAATATATAAATTAAAAAATATTTTACATAACAACATTTTACATAAACCTAATATATAAAGTCTTACGATTATAGTTGTCGTAGTTGTCATTTGTAGTTGCAGAGGGGGGCATTTATCTGCCGATATAGATGAAACAAAATTCAATGTCCCCCCTCAAAAAAAACAAAAAAAAACTGAAGTAACACCCCAGTGATTGATATTAGCCTACTGACTTCCAATGTCTCAACTGTTGAGACGGTAGATTGCTGCGTGTTCATTGCTGAAACATTAAAAAATATATGAGCGTTGAAAGTGTCAAAGCTTCCGTGTACAAGCAAATTCTTGTATCATTGTATAGTCTTATTTGTCATGATAATCTAAGTAAGTTTGTGAAATACTACTGGACTATATTTCAAATTATTGAGTAATAGAATTTCTTAAGATAGTTCAGCGGTGAATGGGTCAATATATATAAATGTAATTATTAATTATTGATAACTGTGTAATATAAAAAGAAAATTATTGTTTATTTTTTTTGGTTGCTCATTAATTAACAACGTTAAGCTCGCCACGTTTAAATACAATGTTCTTTTTCGCACTAACAGATGGAATGTACAAAAGAAACGCTGTAAGCCTTACTGTAGTAACGTTGGAGTCGCCTGCGCCACGACGTCTTGTAGGTTTTTCAGGCAGTACGTCCGGTCGCACACATTTCTAAACACCCCCATCGCTTTCCCGCCCACAGAGCCTTCCTTGAGCGAAACCTCCCCCATTCCCGTCTACCTTTACCTACTGGCGAAGTAAATTTGTATGCAGCTCACAGGGCGGCGCGTGGCGCGGGGCGGTGGGGCGGGGCGCCGACGCGGCCGATCAATACCGGCCACTGTTCTATGGATTTTCAAAGATGCACGATCAAAATTATGCCCCTTTTTTCCAACAGTGAAACGAAAATGCGCCACTGGGAAATAATTTTTACTTCTGCCGTTACGAATCTTGGAAAACACGAAGAAGATCTGATTCGCTGTAGCTCGTGAAACTCCGGGTGTGCAACCACTGGCACTGTTATACAAATGAACCACTTCATCCCAATGCAGTTTTAGTCCAACTATTTCCAATTTCAACACTATCAGTCAATTAGCAAATCAATGTTTAGTAACACATTTTTCTGATAGTAGATGTTTGCGGCGAAATTGACATTGTCAGCGTATCAACACGCCTTTAAAAACGTATAAATAAAATATGTATACATGATGGCATTGACTTAAAAAAAGTGTTCGCGATGGCTTAGGGAAGTTTGGACTTTGACTGCCAACGACAAGAATATAGCTGAAAAAATTGAAAATTCAAAAAGCCTAACTAAGACAAAACATACATTATGTGAGAGCATTTATCTTTTTCATTTCATACAAGATATCAAATATTACCTTCAACAAGAAAGAAACGTTTCAACAGCATGACTATCTATCAAGCATTCAATTTTCGCCGAAGAATCTCGAAAAAAATTTGACTCAGTTGAACAAAATTAAAATTGATTTGATTAATAATTTTCCTTAGTTAAATTAAGTTTATAACTTTGTTTATTTTTTCTGTTCACTCAATTTATTGTAAAACGTTAAAACTTTCAAATTTCTTCAATCATAACTAGGTCTGAATATGACATAGATATTGATTTGATTAATTCAATATGAAATGCAATAATGTTTGTGGTCATTGAATTTAATTGCGTATTGTTCGAAAAGAACAATAAAAGTTTACAGTTACAAAATAAATTTAAAAATTATCATTTATACGAGTCGTAATTTCAAAGAAAAATATTCAAATCATCTGACGTAAGACATCGTCATATAAAAATTTGAATTACGGCCCGAATGGCTGAATGATATTTTTGTATGACAACGGTATATTACTAAGTGTAATAAAATTTCTCATTTAAATCTTTTTCAGATCATTGAACTTTTAGAACATCTAAAAACACACGTTTAAAAATAATTAGTAACAGGAATATAATGCCGTACTATGTATAAATTCTACATACTTGTAATAAAAGATTAATTTTAATAATCATGTTTTTTTTAATATTTTGTTTGACTTACAAGTAACCGATGACAACAATGTCTTTTCATAAAAAAGTCACTGTTTACATACACCATTTTAAATAAACCTCGTACCTGTTTTTGTGCAAGTTTTTTGCTCAATCAAAATTGTATTCAAATAAAGCTGAGTGACGTAAATATATATATAAGGTATTTGGTTGTATATTTTTACTATGTTTTTTACAATATTTTTTCCACGCTTATCATTAGGATGTATACCTAAAATTTTAGACTAAATAAATAATTCTTAAAATAATTAAAGCACTGTACACCTTTTAATATATTGTATTAACTGTCAATTCTTGGGAGAAAGGTATTTTTTTTCAAATAATATAAGCACATATTTGCATACTATTTCGACAGTACATTTATGATCAAAGCCGGTTTCGCTTATCGCAAAAATTATCAACTGATACAATAGAAATGACAGACAAGGCTCTTTCAAAAAAGCTATGGGTGTAAGAACTATTTTACAACATAAACATAATGAGAAAATTGTACTGAAAATATATTTTTAATATTAAAAATTTATCACTTTTAAGGTGTTGACTGTCACTTCTTGATGGAAAGGCATGATATTTTAAATAATAAAAACGTGTTTTTAGTAATTATTTCCACAAAATATTTTTTGACCAGGAACGGTTTCGCTCATCGCGAGCATTGCCAACTGATGCTAACCGGTCGTAATCAAAAATATATTGTGGAAATAAGTACTAAAAATTGTGTTTTTATTTATTATATATTTTTTAATATAATGCTAATAATAGTTCTGAAGATGGCGTAAACCGAAATAGCTATCAACTATACCTTATGAAATTTTGTAGAACTAAAATATATTGATATTTTTTCACCGTGTTATAATGGAGTTTTACCAAGTAAATCCCAACTCAATCAATTATATACTTTTATTAGCAAAAATGAGAACTTCTTGTAAAAAGTTTTTATCCCCTGCTCAAATACAGTGAGCTTTTACAGTAAACATTTGAGCGTCTAGATAGCATGGAATGTGGAAGTTTCTGGAATTAGTCTTAATCTTTGGTCGCCGGGGCAGGCTCTCCCAGACCAACTGACCCTAGGCTGACCAGCTCCTGCGCGCCAGTAATTACTGAGGGGATTATTGAACAAGCTCGGAATAAGGAATCTACTGTTGGCTCTGTTTGCCCAAACTAATTTCTTGGATTGTAAATACATATATACTCAAACTAACGAAATTCTATCTGAATAAAATAAAAATCACTTTTGATAAATTGCTACGATTTTATTAGTAACATGTGTAAAAATTTGTTTCTACTTAATAATGTTTCTTGATAAAAACAAGATTATAATCAATGAATAAAATTAAAGTTGATAATATTATATAATACATTAGATGATCGGTTTACGAACGTAATCTGTTCCAAGACTTAGTTCGCTATCCGAATTGTTCGTCAACTAATCATAGATTTTTTATTATTCATTAGAAAGATTATTTTAGTTCGTGATCGTTGTTCGAACACAACAATCTTTCGTGATAGTATTCGATGTCTGATTTGTTCACAGTCCGAACTGTTCGTTAACCGATCTTATCCTCTATAAAATTCTTAAAGATTTTTTATGAGTAAATATAAGATTTTTGGTAACAGCTGAATCATGCTAAAATATATTTATATACCGATAATATTTAATTATAAAAATATTACTATTTAAATTTAATTCTTCAATTAGCCATTATTATTTTAAAATATAAAACGTTTATATTGCCATTATATTAAAAAATATATATTGAATAACTATGATAATGTGTAATTTTAAATGAGGTACAAAATCATCAGTGGAAAACCTGAAGCTATTCTCTCAGCGCCAATTAAAGATCTAGAAATGATTATGCATAGAATGATTTCTTAAAAAAAGTTGGTCTGTTGTTTGGGCCCCAAGAAATTCGAAATGTGCCCTCATAGTGGAAAAGATTCAGAATTGTTTGAGACATTTTTACTTCAGGGTATTTAGATACTATCCATGGCTATATCCAACTGACTTTTTTCTAGTTCTGCTCAGATTTAATAGTTTGAAAACTCAAAGAGAAATATACCTTATCTTATTATTACACATATCGTACTAAAGTAGATTTTACAGCAGCTTGCTTGGTTGACATTCTTGCTGTTGTTTTTTATCTTCTTGTTTATTTCTTCAATTTCACAAATCAAATGTTTAAATATTTTTACATTGCAAAAGCATTGAACTTATAACACGGTGAAAAAAATAGTAATGTATTTTAGTTCTACAGAACTATTTTTAACAAATATAGTTGATAGCTATTTCGGCTCACGCCATCGTCAGAACTATGCTTAAACTAACATTTGCTTATCTATATATAGCTGTGCAGAAAAGGCACACAACACATCCTCTCTCCTGTTCCAACGGCCTAGCTTGTTACTTTAACACAATGACACTAAATTTTCAAAATTCTAAATGAAGCAATAGGTGTCTATGACAATAAGATTATATGTGGGACGGAAGTGGTCCTTATGGAAGCAAATCAGACCACCCCTTTGTACAACGGCTGGACAAGTGGCGATACTATTATGTTAGTTTGTTCGTTAAGAATCCTTTGTGATAATTGGTGTCTATTTATTTCCAGCTGTTCCAAAGCCGTCATTCTCCGACCCTTACTACAAAGATGCAAACATTTAAGCGAATACATTGCTATTTTTTTCACCGTGTTATAATGGAGTTCTACCAAGTGAATGCCAATTCAATCAATAAATTGAACTTATAATTTGCATTTTATTGAACGTATATTTACCAAACAAATAAATTAGATCGGTATAAAAAAAAATATCCACTATGTACTTTCGGATTTTGAAAAATTTCTCAATGAGAAATTTGCCGAATCGGTTGGTCAATATTTGATTTTATGCACGTGAATAGGAAAGGTAGGAAAAAATAAACCATTTTTAATCGAGTCGTGTTGTTGGTCAATGTCGAAATCGAAGTCGAAGTAGTTGTTTTTTAACGATTTCAAAGGGCTAGTTGTAACAATTGACAATAGTACCATCTAATCACTAAAATATATTGACATATTTTTGATCATTCAAAACCATTGACTGTGGTAGTGGCATGCCCGAAATTGAGCTGTTTTATGTGTTTTTCAAAAATATCCGTAAGACATTTCAAATTATTAAATAACTTAGCGTAGCATAACAACAAACTAAATATTTAACCATTAAATGAAGTATGATTACAGAGATTATTACAATGTTGACATAAAATATTACAATATCGGTGACCTTTCCATAGATTAAAAACATAATTCGATAAAAATAAAGTAAACTCAAAACCAGTTTTAAAGTTTGCTAGGACGATAAATTCAAATTTTTATCTTAGCGTTAGCGATTTGGGGACATAATTTCAAAAACATCCAAAGATTTTATGGCTATTATTTTGACATTTGAAATAAAAATTAGAATAAATAAGCAGTCATTTATATAAAACTAGATAATTCCTAGAATAAAAAATAAACGTACATTTTGTTGATTTGCTTCTTATCCTGTTTGACAGCTTTTCCAATTTATTGCAATAAGTTTCACTCAATAATACTAATGCAGCTTTTGACTTAACTCGTGTATAATAAAACATTGGTGATAAAAATTAACCAGGTATTTAAACCGTATGTAACCAGGTATTTAAATCGTGTTGATAAAACCTATAATATATCCTTAAAAGTTGATATTTTAACATTTTGAGCTATGAAAGCATGAAAAAACAGGTCTTTCAAATGCTGTAAACAGGGCTGCGGAGCTAGAGTCGGAATCGAACTTTTTCGTTCAGACGGTTTTAAAGAATGTCTCAATGACAAATATGCTAGATTGGTTAGTTGATCGTTAAGTTAATACATATAAAGGGGAAAGGTATGAAAATCTTTTTTTTGCCGGAGTCGTGTTTTTTTTTATCAACTCCACATCCCTGGTTGAACTCATCAATAAAACTCATCATCTTAATTTTTCAGCAATAGAGTAAATTCAACGTTACTGCAATTAACACAAAATTTAAATTTCATGTGCGGTTAGCTGAATGTAGAACTGTATAGATCAACTGACATTTTTTTTCAATTCTATAGAAAAGCAATTTAACCCTTTGAGGAGTCTGGTTGCAGAATAAGTGTACAAGAGCTGTGTTATCTTTTATCGATACCCATTCCCAAATTTTATTATTTAAAGTCGTCACAATTTGCTTTCATTTTTTTTACTAAGAATCGATCGTATGCAAAAGCTATTAGAAAATAATTGATGATTACATACTTTTACATTTTCAGCTACGCTAGTATTAATATTATTTTTTTATAACTTGAAATAAAAAATAATTTTCCTACCCGAGTCTTTTTTTTATTTTTTTGTAAATAATTGTAAAATTCAGGGCTGTGGACTCGTTAAAAAACATGTCTTCCTATTGTAACTCCATAGCTCTGGTAAATTATTTATAGAAGTTATTCAGTAAAAAATCAATATTTTCTACAAGGGTTAATAAATAAACTTAAACATTTCGATTTAACGGTGAAAATTATTTGAAATATTAATATAAACTATAAAAGAATTAATTTATATGTTCTTTATAGATACGAAAAAAGAAAAAAAGGTTTCAACCAAAATAATTTGGCAGTGCTATAAAACATAATTTTGCATGGGAAAATATAAATTTAGTTAACACAAAAAATTAGCAAACATCCATTCAAAAATGCAGATGTCCTCCATAATGCTGCTATTAATAATTATAGATTACGATCTTTCCATCAGAAGTATATCCCCAACTGTGATTATTATTGACTGTCCCCAGCTGGGCTGTATTCTTTAAAATATGTCTGATTTTTCATTTTAATTTTATATGCGTGGGACATTTTTTTCTAGCATTTTACTTGAAGAATTAATTTCAAAGTAATAATATACTCATCTGATTGATTCGTTTTCAAATTATTTTTTGAAATTAGTAGGACTCCGTTATAAAAAGATAAGAACCCTGATTCTTTGACATGCACCTTCAGTTGAATGTAGTCATAAATTTCTAATTATGCCCCTAATGAATTGTTAGGCAATAAATTTGTTAAAATTAGATTAAAAAAATATTTTTCTAAAAAAATAAGTATGAGTGTTAACTACACACGAGAAAAATAACCACACTGGTATAGACTATACAAAACGATGTCACAAGTTAAGGTGACTATATAAATTTAAGAAAAGTGTATAATTATGCTGGTGGATGTAGCTGCTGAAATGGTTGTAACTCGGGACCTTCAGAGAAGAAGGGTTGCTCGAATAAAAGGCCGCAGGGCGTTGAGGCTCGGTGCACAAGTGTGAATCAACTAACTGACTGCAAATGGGGTTGCAGAATTTTCCGGCACAAATTGAAAGATCTGATATTCACATTATGTTCAAGATTTGAACTTTATTCAATTTATTCTATTATCTGCCTTTTATCGATCCTGATCAGTGGATAATATTTATTTGGAAATATTACTTAAAAGTGTATGTGTTTTTTGTGTAAACTTTTACCACCAAAAAATGACAATTGACACCATACGAGTGATTAAGTATGTGTGATCGTCATAAAATCGTTTGAAAAATTTTAATTGAGTCATACATTCTTATTCTATAAGTTTTTCAGATTGTTTCGAAACATTTCAGCGTTGCTTGTCACTTGAGAATTGCTAAAATTGTTTCGAAACGGTCAGTTAGTTGTATGCATCTCAACAAAATTTTCTTCCATCTAACGAAAAAGTTTAAAAATTCTGTATTACTATCGACTATTATATTTCTTCAAAAACATTTAAACGATCTTATAGTGTTTAGTATGTTTATTAATTAAATGAATTTAATTAAAGTATTTTAAGTACTACATATGTATTTATAGTACTCAAACATCTTGTACCAAAATGGATAGTTTTCACAAGATTGATTTACCTACTATTTTTAAGATTCTATACAAAGATTTAAACAAATTTCATTATTTTTAATCTTTTAGTCTTTAAGAAGGCTTTCAATTATTTTACGCAGTAAAATTTCTTTTTCTCATAAAAATATCAAAATTTAACGATACAACGAACTTATCATTCCTTCATATCAATCAATACATTATGACAATTTATTAATTAAATTAAAACGGTTCCACAAAGTTTTTTTATAGGTATATCAAATTTCAAAATAACATTTATTAAATTATAGATATTTTCAAAATATTTTAATTATAAACGAAAGATTTCACTTGATTATTAATATGGTTTATAGTTTTTATATTTTTCACAAGGCTGTCTAATAAAAATGAGAATAAAATAAATGACGGACCATAAAAAAGATATCAAATATATTTTACGATAAAATCTTCAAAATTTTAATTTCTTCACGATAACGAATATATTGTATAACTTTTTTCAAGTATCAATATAAAAGCTCAGTACAGTTTATTAGAACTAAGCTTTATGTATCACGTTATATGAAAATCATTTAACATATGCTATACTCAACCAATTGAAATTTTGGTAGGAAGAAAATATAAATATACATTGTTTAGATTATTTTCTTATTTTTTTTAATTCACAGAAAATCGACATTTAAATGAATCAATAATATTGATTTGCCTTGCCACTCATACATGTTTAAGCAATATGTATATTACAAATATAATTTTTTTTAACGAACGTTTATTATGACGATAGTGAGACAAATAAACGGTTTAAATATATAACGGCAGAAATCCACAGAAATCATATTATTATTAGTTTAATATGAAGACATCATATCATAGTTCATAAAATAGTAATTTGTATTTCAGGTGAAAAAAAGAGTTCACCATTCAGTTGTTCCATTGAAATCATATCTCAGCAGATTTTTATCGTATCTAAAAATTATATTTCATTGTTTAACCCGTTTTCTGATTAGCCACGTAAAGAAGGTTACAATACTTAATATTTTAAAAACTTATTTAGAAATGCCTGTGTTAACCAACATAATGAATATTTTCACAATTAATCACATTATAAAAACTACCTTATACGCGAAAGCGTTAACGTTAATGGTCTTACAGTTTTGTTTGTCAACTTTCAAGACACTGCAATAGACAGTTGAGACGTTGACTGTCAGAGATTTATCAATTATTTAATGCTTTTTCATCAAGAAGTGACCGTGAACACTTTTTCAACGAAGGTATTGATGATTTTGGCTTACACAAAAGGTGTTAAAAATATCTCTTGAATTCAACATAATTTCAATGTGTTGTAAAATTATTTTATTTGTTAAGAATGTTCAACCATATAATAGAATATTATGATTAATAAATAGTGTTTAAGATAAGAAGACATTGTCTAGGGATGAATTCGACAGTGTATGTAGGGCGCAGTGGGCAATTCGCAAATGGCCCGCGGTCAAAACTACCCCAACCAGAATTGACTTGGCACTGTGGCGATAGTTAACGCTTATCTTAACAATTAGCTTGGCATTTATAACGATGAGAACGATTCGTTATGTGCCTCAACAACCCTTTTTCTTGGGGTAGAATTTTAAATGCTTTTGTTACGACGATTGATTTTTAAGTACGTGCTTCTCTGTTTTGCTAATTAGCTCTTAATTGTTTTCTATTAGAATTGATTTATTTCTTTTCATCGAATTTGTATCCTAAATATACATTTAAATTTGATTAGATGTTTTATTTAATGTTTTACAAAACAAAATACAAAATTGAGTTTAATTTAAAGAACCTTCATACAATAACGTAAACGTAATAAACGTTGAAATGGTGTTGTCTGTTTTTTGCTTTCTTAAATAGCAAAATTGTATGTAAAAAATGAATTATAAACAATAAAACACAACGCTTACGACTATTTCCACAAGTTTATATCAAGATCAAAACCGGCTATAATCAACAGATCATTCATTCACTTGGTAGAACTCCATAATCATATAAAAAAAACATTAAACTAACACTTTTTCTCTTTTTTTTAAGTATATAAAGTTTAATTTTGTACAAACGTAAATTTTACAATTGTGTAAGACAAAAAAACCATCAGCAATCGTATAGAGATAAATAGTTGCTAAATTTGAGGTGCTTGATTTCGTCGTCTTTGATCTACTGTCGATAGCCAAAACCCGGGTCGTTCATGAATAAACATGTGGTCATGCAAATTTCAATAATTCAAATTTGATATTGAAATTTCATCAAGCACCTTCAGCTGATATTATAGAATAATTGTTAATTCACTTGTCAACATCGTCGACTTCCGTGACAGATATTACAAGCTCAAATCTCACCACGAATAACGTTTAATTCTTCAAATCGGTTTATTAATTGTATTTGTTTATGTTGCCCGAAAAATCCCTTTCATCATCTAATCCTAAAAACCGGAACGTAGTGAGAGCTGGTGGTCCTACACTAGCCCTATTCTAGACCATTCTTTTGTCTTTCTACTCTCTTCCTAAAAATTGAGCACGTCTGTTAAAAGGCAGTTTTTCTAGAAAAAAGCTTCTATCAAGATACCTCGTTTGAAAGAAGATATTTTCCAAATTGGGATCGGACATATATGAAAAAAGAGAAATTATAATTGCAGTTTTTTTATGTATTTAAATGTACATATTTTCAGTGAATTTGAATGAATTTAAATGTTCATTTCATATTGACTGCACCTGTTAGAAATACAATCTTGGAAACAGACGAAATATTCTAAATCCTTTGAGGCCCGCGTACTGTGATGTTTGCCCCGTGTCTTGTTTTACATGTTTATCACACAATAAATATTCAATGACTTTTCTGATAACAGCTGCGTTTATAACCTGATCTTAGTTACATTTTGCGTAAACCGGTTGCCATTTCTATGAATAAAAACCCATACCCACTTGCCAGCAGAACTTATGAAACACATCGCCATATTATTGCTTGTGTTACGTCCCAGTGAAATAAAGATTTTCTTTAAAATTCATCAAATAATATATTTGAATAATATTTCTGAAGTTTACAGATTAATTTATAGTTGATTATTTTACATGCAATAAATATACGATAATCTCATAAAAGTAGTGACGCAAAACGTGTGAAATAGCGTTTTTGTAAACAAAACCTTCATGGAATTAGCAAACTATTGTACAGTGGAACCTCGATCAACCGTTCTCGCATAATACGTTTTCCCAGCTGGAACGCTTATTTTTTATAGTCCCGTCAAACTCCCATAAGATCAATGTTAAATAATTCCGCATTGACCGTTTCCCGATTCCCCGATTTCCTCGATAAACGGTCTAAATATTTTGGTCCCGTCACAAATATTATCCCGATTGACCGTTTTTATTGCATATTTCTCCGTATCTCGGCAAGCAAGTTTGACATAGCCGAGTGCAGGTGTTATGTCTAGAATTACGTTACGTTGGAATCCACTGTACATGTTAGACGTAACGCATTGGACGCATGTGTTATTTTTTGGGTTGAAATCCACCACACGCGTATTATTGTTTATGATGCAAATACATTTGCAGTTGTTTAAAATTCATAGTAATAATGATTCCTGTACATACAAACTTTTAGTCACAAGTTTAGTAACAAGTCTTTGTTCCGATTAAAATGCCAAATAACAAAGCAAACTAACATAAAGGACTTTTTTAAAAAATAAATTTTATATACAGTATGTACAAGTAACTAATAAATAAATATTTTTTACGATTTTGCTTGTTTATTATTATTTGAAGCTTTCCCGCATTCACCGTTTCCCGCATTTACCGTTATTTTTAAGGGTCCCTTGGAAAACGTAAAATTGAGGTTTCACTGTATTTGTAAACATGGAAAAATATGTTAATTATATAGTGAACAATAAATAAGAGACAACCTTACTAAGCATCAAAAAACATCATATATACTAACATTCGCCCAATCATTGAAAAAACTAACAAAAAACGTTACTATTTTACAAGCTTACGGAATTATCCCTGATTTATTACAATGTTTATGATGATAGAATTGTCGATAATTTTTGAGAAATTTATCTCTCGTGTAAATAACTGGATGACATAATATATTTTGTACACCCTTATTATAATTATTTTTTCTACAACTTCTAGGATTACTTTATATTCTTGTGTAGAGCACAATAAAGTTGAAGTATATTCGTAATTTTTCTACCGTTTAAATATGAATATTGAAAATACATATTGACAGATATTTCAGTTGTTTATTTTTATCTAAGCTTTAGGGTCTATGTTTTTCCTTCGTTATGAACTCCATTGGTATTGTATGTAACCGATGCAAACTGTTTATTTTATGTCAGTTATGTCCTCAGAATGCTTTTATGGAAAATCAAAAATCGTTACTGTAAATCTGAGTTAATTGTTTTACGTCAATTGTGATTGAATTAAGGTATATCCCATAATATTCACGTGTACATTTTTTTCCGTATTGTCCGTGTGAACAAGAGCCTTGTTTGAAAATAAATGAATCTTAAAATACTCATGAGTGATTGATAATTTGATTGCGATAAAAATATATACATAAGTAAAGTTTTCGAACGGTTGAAACTTTGAACGATCCGGGTTTCGCCGTTTAACATCTTCAGGAATTCTATCACACGGATGCAACATAATAGTTTTGTTCAGTTTTAAAAATTCAAATTTGAATCCAAATTTAATATTGAAGTCCCATCAATCACCTTCAGTGGATGTCATAAATCATTAAACAATGTAATATCGCATACATTTCATTGTATATATATTTTAAATCGTTATTTTTTATAAGTATTGTTCCGAGTAAATTCGTGCCTCAATGCAATGATTAGTAGCTGGGTCAATGAAGTACATAAGTACTCTCTAGTTGGAGTAATTTTCCGACTTGGCTACCGCAATACGCAATTGTGCCCATGGAGTGCGATGATGAGGCGCCTCGACCGCACAGGTAGATCGCAATCGGCGGGGGGAGGAAAGTGATTACGGGGTGCAGAGGCGAGGGGGGATTTGGCGCGGGAAGGTGAGCCGCCAGAACAGTGCGCCAAGGTCGACACGACACACAACCAGAGCCGCGGGAGACCTCACTCACACACTCGACCATGTTCGATACCAGAGTGTGCAAATATATAAAATTGATCATTTGGTCAATTCTGTTGCATCCGTGTGATGGAATGCCTGAGGATGCCGAAGGGCGAAACCCGGGTCGTTAGTTAAAAAATCATTAGCCGTATGTGTGGCTTGAAAATATATTAAATACAAATTTGAACATCATTAACGTTTGTATTCATAAATATTTTTGAATTATTTTTCCGAATTGTATTCAACCGAAGCAAACCGTTTATTATATTTCAGTTCTATTGTATCTATTTTGAATTGATACAACTTTGAACGATTCCACATGTTTTGTCACTAACGACCTGGGTTTCGTCTTTAGGCATCTTCAGGAATTCTATCACTCGGATGCAACAGAACTGATGTCAGTCAGAAAGGTGGTCGTTAGTGGACAATACATGTGGAATTGTACAAAGTTGTAACGACTGAAATTTGATATTGAAATTCTATCAAGCGCCTTCGGTCGATATCATAAATTAATCATGGGCCGTTCAAGCCCAGTTCCTGTGTTTGTACATCTACGACCCACGTCTCTTATTTTTGATATTATATTACACGGATGCAATAATCCTAAAAAAACGTCGTTTATGTTGTATAAATCGGTACTGTGATGGCAAACGGTTATAACTGCGTTTTACATAATTGTACAGGAGAACAAAAACAAAGTTTTGAAATTTGTGTGACATATAAGATCTTTTGCATCATTTTGTGACATATAAAGTTGCAACTGTGACATTTTGCCACATAAAAGAATGTATAATTTCGGAATATATTATAAAATAAAACTTAAAATATGGAAGAAACAGGAATTATAGCCGTTTAATGAACATTACTGGTATGAAGATATTGATATTTTTTATAAATACATTCAAATTTGGATAAATAAACTTAAATCCAATACAACTTTTCAATGAAAGGTGATGGTAGGGATTTACTGCCATGAAAATGTAGTTGGCAAAAAATGACTTCGATTTACCTACTAGTGTTTAATGGGTGGGTTTTTGTTGGATACAATATCAGGCAAAGTTAGCTTTGCCTAGATTGGTTCAAGTTTAAGTATTAACAAAAAAATATTGCCTTTCTATTAATTCCATTTCTTTTAAAATAATTGATTTCAATTATAGATAATATAATATAATCTCACTTAAAAATATAGAAAGTTTCTCTAGAAAATATGGTGGTCAAATTTAAGTTTTTTTGTCTTCTTTTTCATCAATCACTGTTTTCCTATCCGTTAATTTCATATGTCAATATCTGGTAGTGTAAAAAACAATATTAGCATTGTATTTTGAGTAGCTACTTAAGATTCAGAAGCTTGCATTTAAAAGTGAGCAGAAAAATAATCTATCAATGTAATAGAAAAGCTCCCGCTTTCATCAAAAATTCTTTCAATTCCCTACTAGTATAGCGTGGTCGATCGGTCCAGTGAAAGGTCGGACCAACTTATACAACACTTCTTTTTCTTTCATGCATTAAATGACACTTACATACGATGTCTTCACAAAATTTTACATTCACCCGTCAAATATCTCTGGTGACATTTTAGATTGAATTATTTCATGTTATTGATTAATAATCGCACACTTTTGCATTGAACGGCGTTGAGCTTTTAATAAGGCGCTGTTACTAAACAGGTCCGCAAAGTATAAACAAGGCTGACTGCAATATGACATAGGAATGGTATTTGTTGCATTAGGATTAGTTTATAGTTGAAAAAGTTGAAGGCAATCCCGTTTACCTACACTAGTTTTGTTTACCCGCTGATATAGACTCCGTGCAGTGGCAAGCACATTCTAACAATAACAAAAAACCGATCGATACAAAATTATCACAATCAACACATAATTATTTCTCGAGCACCAAGTACAGATTCCTCTACTTATTTTGATCTACATACTATGAATTAACCTTTATTTTGATCCACCATTCCAATGACAAAAAAACAGCAGTATCACCAAACCAATAATATAATATATGCATGACAACTTCTATTTTATATAAAAAAAATCTATGATTTTTTGTCTGAAACGAAATTTCTAAGGAATTGGTAAATAGATGTGATAGATTGATTGAATTAGCATTTATTTGGTAGAACTCTATTATTAAACGGTGAAAAATTAACAATGAATTTTGATTAAACAAAATTTATGAATTTTATAGCTTTTTCGGCGTACGCCGTCATCAGAATTACATTCAAACGTACATTTACTTTTCTTCTTATAGCGGTGCAGAAAAGGTACACAATACATCTACTAATATGTATAAAACTAGGATATTAGAAGAGAATATGTATTGTGTAGCTTTTATATACCTTTATATATAGATAAGTATATTCAGTTGATAATCCTCCAAATGAGAGAACTGTTACTGATCTTACTTAGATAACATTTTGGAAATACTACTGTAAATTGCGTCTTTTTATTTATTACTTTTTCCAGCTGAAATCATAATTCTTCTGCTACTTAACTAAAAGTATGCATTTGTTTTATGCACGGAAATTGAATAAAAGAGTTTAATTCAAATAAAATTTTACGACATAATGGTGATTCATAAACTACGTTTTACGAAACAATTTAACTCTTCAGAAAACTTAATTTATTGACCCAAAGAAATTTCCTTTCGGATGAATCTTATTTTCTTACATAAAATTTTAATGAAGCCGTTCTAACCATTATTTTTGAATGAAAATAGAACTATATCTCATTGGGATAAATGTCACTCGTACGTGTAAACGTCCAATTAATTTATAATAAATAACTAAACGAACATGTCTATTAATTATGCCATTTAATATTATATTGCTACATTTATACGTTTTAATAATACCATTAACGGATTTAACGATCTTATAACATTAAAAGGGTAACTTTTGAGATTATCGCCAAACAATTAATGTGTATTTATTTACACGATTTGGAGAAGTTTAACGTCAGTTGTAAATTGACAGGGATATGGTCGTAAAGGGTTTATTATTTTTTCTCATTGATTTGAGAAATATGTTCAATTTAGCATATTTATTATTTTTAGATACTAATTATGAATCGTCTCCGTTTTAATTATGTATAGGATATTTAAGGGTTCTTCTTGGTATTAGAAAAATTGGGTGATGAAATATTAAAAGGGATAGAAAATTTCTAAGAGTGTTCTGTTTTTAAAATTGAGTACAAACAATTGCGTATCTTTAAAAATAAGGGGATTTATTAATGTCTTAAAAGCGTGAATAACACAGGAAATTTTTCATAAGAATACAAGTGACAGCATATCCAATATAATCAAAAATTTACTAATTACGTATGCCACCTTATTTTTAAAAGTACTATAGTAAACCTATAGAGTTAATTTCGGAGTAACCGATTATTTTCAAAAAAGGCTGGTTCAATTATATTGAAGCCTAACATCCGTGTTGGATTATATCCATTTTGTATGATTATTTTTCTTTCGTGAATATTTTCTACTGTAGTTATATGGAACTACATTTTTCCTCTGTTCTTATATCTGATAATTTTATAACGAGTATGTCACCATCTGGTCACGTTGAACACGGAAAATATTTAGTTTTGCGTCCACTGTCTACGGTATTGCAATTGATAAATTTTAATGAATAATACTCGTTAATTTATGATCAAATAAATCAATTAACATTACAAATATTATATTTCTTACTTATAACATTTCACTTGTTTAATCCATTCCTTTCTGAGCTGCATAAAGGATACTTCAACGTCAAATACTTCAAAGGTTAAGATATAAGTGTTTTAACACGAAAGTTTTAACAGCCAATGCATTAGCGACGATGTTAATGTTAAATTATTGATTATGATCTTGAACTATTTTATCGGAATACCTTTTTCAGTAAATAGGGTACAACTTAATTGTCAACCAATTTTAAATGAGCAAGTAAATCTCCCTTACTTTTCCTTGTTATATCGATATCAAAGTAAGGCAAACGAGTCCAACAATTATGTAATCCCATTTATAATCTAAGAATCTATTTCTTAGCTATAAAACTCCTAATTTAAATTTAATAGCAATTAATTTTCGTGAATTCTTCTCATTACGATATCACATGGATGTAATGGCTAAACGATTATTTTGTCCACATTCAAATGTCATTATTATCAAATTAGTAGTTACAAAAATTAAGAATTCTTGATTTTATTATATATATAATTGATTTAAGCTGTCTGATTGACTGCTTAAGTCAATCAGTATACTATAATGCCTGAATATTCCAAAAGGTGAAAAGCGGGTCGTATGTAATAAAACCACAAACAAGAAAGTTTTCAGAGCTCTAAAAATCAAGATCTCAAAATAAAGAGTAATTATTTTATATTCAAATAATCAACTTTCAAGCAGTCATCGTCATATCATTTGAAAATTCATTCAATATAATATATTGTCTCTCATAATTGTTTATACGTTGCAAGTTTTGTGAATTGTATTGTCAATACTAAAGCTGTTGTGAAATCATAAAATGATTATGCATAAAATGTTTAATAGTGATTGTTTCTTCGATGTTGATAGTTGAGGTGAACAAAGTTTCTTTGCATAGTCAGGACCACTCCTTGACGAGAGAATCCACATAACTCGTGTACGAACAGAAATGGCGAATGCACGACATCCAAGGTAGCTAGCTTTTTACCTATACGTCTTAAGCCACGTGTCATGTTTGCTTTTTAAGCAGAGCTAAGTATGGTCCTTTTGGCTTGACTATGTCAGTCTCAAGTACACGTTCTTGCTCATAATGAACAATCAAAGTTATATAAAAGTAAGAATACAACACATTAATGCAAATTCGTAAGATTATATAACATACATAACTTATAATTAATAATCAAAATCCTTTAAACGTATTATAACTAATTATTACTAATTGTACAAAAAGCCAATTTTTTTTTGTCAGAATTGTATGCATTTGTTTATTGAATTATTCGTGTCATTTCGTATGCCAGCAAATGGTTTGATTTTTGATTGAAAAAGGTTGGTGGAAAAGCGTGATATTTTAAATAATAAAAAACACATTTTTGTTTACCGCGAAAATTCATTCAGTTGATAATTTTCGCGATAAGCGAAACCGGTACTGATCATAAAATATATTGTGTGAATAAGTACAAAATAAACTAGTGTCCATTTGAAAAGCTTCCATTTTAGTTCATGTCTAAATATCTTCACCATAAAACAGAAAGTAACCAAGTAAAATTTTCATTTTTTTTTGTCAAACATAACATTATAGACGAAATTGTTATCATTTTAATGTTGTATTCTTGTTGTTGATTGAAGAAAAGTATTCAAACAGCTCGATTGCTTTAAAAGTTTGGTTTAATCTTGCATGTCGACTATATGCATATTTAGTTTAAAGTGTTTTGTTCCCAACATTTCTCTCTCATATATGATTTTTAAGAGACCAACTTTCTGAAAATTTTCTGAAATAAATCTATGTGAATAAGTAAACAGCTCAAAATAATTAAAAATTTTATTTATACAAAATTATAAGAGATTAAATTCCTACAAAAATATAATGGGCTTTCATCTTGTCTCTTTCATTTAATAATTTATTCAATAGATACAATTAATTCTGATCATGATTAAAAAACAAAATATTATTTGAATTATAAATGAGCCCTTTATCTTTCGATTTATTACTATTTTTATTAATATTAATAAAGTTTAATTATAAATTCCGAAAAAAATATTAAAATTACTCTTTATAACGGTGCTATTTAATATATTTCAAAAGTTTTTTTATTACACAAATAATCGGTTAGCAATATTTTTACTCGACTGTTTAAATTAAATAAATATTCTCTTATTTGCATACTCGAATGAATCGTGCTGTACTTATTATAGAGGAAGCATAATATTATCAACAGTCAATAATGTCGTCGCATATTGTTGTTTATCAGCATCTCGTGACGTTATTCACGCAAAACCTAACAACGACACTGCGATTAATTTTAATTTTAATTAATCATATTACATACAATGTGTACATATGTGTAATATTCATAAATATAACCATTCTAAGCTGAAATAAAGTAAATAATCAAAAATAAAGGTAAAGCATTTATTCGAACGACAAAAAAAACATGCCTTGTAAAACATTATCGTTATTTAATTTCGAAAACTATTGATAAAATAGATTAGCTAATTTATAATTTTCTCTAAAAAAATGATAAGATTTCGTGAAAAATAAATCAACTGCAATTGAAATACCTCCATTAATAATCCATACACTCTGCTTTCGTTGTGGGCTTAGAATAAAGAAAAAAAACACACGTGGTCCTATTTCTATGTTTATTAGTGTTTACCACTAATAAAACTCGGACAGCTAATACGCAATAACTTCATGCTGAGCGTTGTGAATTTTTGTATTTCTCTATTGATGTTATTCGTATTGGCAGTCATTTATTTAAATACAGTTTTTAACTATATTTACTGTTTCAATGAAGTCGTTACTTTGATAATATATTTATTCTTCTAAGATTTTTCGACCTGATTAATTTTGTCTACTTACGTGAATATTACAAGAACCCTTATACACATTTGACTATTAAAGACTTTTTTAGTTTGACAGATTTTTTCTTATCAACGATTATACTTTTGCAATGAACCTTGTATTTTAAAAACGAGGACGTCGTAGATCAACTGAATATATTCTATTAATTCAGTGATATTTAATTTCTTCGACTTACCCATAACACGGAAATATATTGAAAAGATACAATGCCAATCTCACCATAAACAGTGTATAAAGCTAAGCTTAAAAATATCTTAATCCAAGTTCAGACGATCATAGAGCTTAAAATAATTAATATCAACAACTACATAGAAACCTAGAATCCACGTTCTTCAATGAACCCTATAAACGTAAAATGTGCGAAGTGACGAATGCTAGAAAGCTAAAATAATAATAATAATAAAAAAAAAATAATAATGAATGTACTTAAACGCACAAATTGAATTGGTTGGAAAAATTTCTCTACCAAAACCGGTTAATTGGGATAATATTTGAGACGGCAACATAATATTTCGACGATAGATCGAGGACATCGATAAATCAGGAAACGGTTAATGCGGGATTATTCAACATTGTTCTTATGGGTGCTTGACGAGACTATAAAAAAATTACGATCCATCCGGAAAAACGTACTGTAGGAGAACGGTTGATCGGGGTTCCACTGAACATTTAAAAAAGTCTAAAAGACTTTTCTAAAATACAATTTCTACCATATCGTTATATGACGTTAATTCCAATTCGATAGATATTTTAATTTCAGTTATCCGCAACATTTTTTTCTTCAGAATAGCTTTTGACTAATATAGTAATAAATTATACCTATCTGCTGATACAGTGTACTATGGTGGTCGATTTCGAAGTGCTTTCAGTAAATCATCGAATGTCTAGTGTGTTTTATTATATTGTTACTTTTATTTCTTTATTGGTCTGGGCATAAATAATGAGATTTGTGGATCACAAATCAATAAAATTTAACTGCTTGTATTTTTCCACTGGATAAGTGGCAATGTTGATACGTCGCAAGTCGCCCAACTTGTTCTCGATAAAAAGATGTCCGCGAATTTGGCGGCAGGCCGCGCTGCTGAACTATCAGACATGATGACACGCTCGTTAAACTCGCGATGATAAAAAGCCAATAACTAGTTGTGATAAGAATCTGTTTTTTGGCGACAGCGAGAAGGACATGGCCATCTATTTTGTCTGTTTAGTAAAAAACAACTTCGCAAACATTCTCGAGAGACGACAATATTTTTGGCTAGACAGCTTGCTAAATTGTTGACACTCTTCTGAAAACGCGCTTCGTATTTTGACAAGCAAAGTAAGTTTTACGTTTTTATTATATTTACAACACAATTTTGGTTTCTTTCAGGACATACTGTAAATCATCAAATATTTGTTTGTGTAGTAAAATAATAAAATGCATTCGTTTATTTTTTACATGAATTTTAACTGAAATGTTTTTTAATGGTCGAATCATTCGTAGTGACGTTCAGTGCTATGAAACCTTTTATCTTTCACGGCACACCAACGTTTCTTCTAAAGTTTCACGGCTCACCACAAGTCAATATTTATAACAATGCGAATGATTCACCATCGACGCCTCGATCAAAAATGAATTATTACTTACTTTTATAACATTTTCTTCAAAATTCACATTATATATTGTTGATTGTGTGTATAATATACATGTACATATGTCATATTAGTTCAATGAAGAAATAATTATTTCAGCTCTCGTATTATTTTTCTGATAGAAAATTATGCCGCGGTACACCTAGCATCGTCTGGCGGCACATTGGTGTGCCGAGTCACACCGGTTGCAAAGCACTGTTCTAGTGCTCTAGTGTTCTAGTTCTCGGCAGGAGCGGATCGCAAGCCATATGCGGCTCTTTTAATCTCAAAATACCATGTAATATAAACCAATTTTATCGAAAAAACATAAATTACTAAATCAAAATTATTACCAGCAAATATCGCTTAAATAAAATTTCCCCTAAATTATTAATACTCGGGCGTAATAAAAATTGATTTTAATGTAATCTTGATTAACGGTAATCCCATTAATATAACTTTTGGAGCTTACAGTTTTGTTTGTCGATAATATCGCAAACTGTTTTTTTAACATAGGTAAACAAAAATAAAGATTAATACACGATATCATGTGGTTGGTAACTTATCTCGACAATCTATTATTACTTCTCAATAAGCTTTGTGTTCATCAATCAATCATTCATTACATACATTAAGTAGTTATTTTTATATTGACTGAATAAATTATGCCTACAATCGCAAGTCAAAGCACGCATACATTGTTTAACACTTTCAGAACTTGTTTTAATGGTTGCTAAGATAATGAGTTATACATCGAAGGGTAAAACAAGTAAATATTTTCACATGGACTGTCCCATTTTAACAATGGGATTTACGGCGTCTTGGTCATTTGGTTATAAGGAAGTTAAAATTGATTTCTAAAATTAAAGAAAAGTAAACATCATCATGAGCGCTACAACCAAAGTAAGATGAGTAACTTCTAATACAATGTCAACTTATAATGTAACCAAGAGTGTTGACTTTTCCAACTTTACACGGACTGTCCATTTCGAATTATGAAGTCTTCGCGCCTTGTTTATTTGGGCCCGTTTAATTGGAAGTTAAGAGTGGAGAAACCATAATCATTTATATTACATCCTTATGTAAGACCATTAAATATCAACCTATCATGTAGTCAAGTATTGTGACTTTCTCGGCTTTACATGGACGGTCCCGTTTTAAAAATGGGGTCCTGGAACAACAGTCATTCGATCGCGGCTATTTTAAATTAAAAATGGATTATTAAAAAAAAATAAAGCATCATCATATGCGCTACATGTAAAGATATATAGACAGAAAGGTATTTTGACGATTACATGATCTTTTTCACATTTAACTTATACCATCCGTCTCTACAGTAACTGTCACCTTTTTTAAAGTGTGGTTTTATAACTTTTGTTTTACTAACATTTATTATCTACTAAGTTTTGGGATGTAATGATAATATAAATGTATTTCAAAATTTGAATTTAATTAATGTTGTAAAATAATAAATATTAGATAAATTCTAAAATCAGTTTAAGTCTGTGATTCAGGGTTTGTGTTTTTTCGTAATTCGTTTTATCTAGGTACTAACGATATAAGCGGTTTATTAACTGTCAGTTCGAGTGCATCATCTTTAGAATTTTTAAGAAGAAATGAAGCCCGGGTCGCATGTGACAAAGAATGTATAAATGTGCAAAGTTTGAGAATTTCAGGTTTTTCAGTTGTTGATGTTATTGAATTTTGAAGCTCATCAGTCGATGGAGGTAATAAAGAACTGTAGTAAATTTAATTTATTTTTATTGGATATAATTTATCAGTAACGCCTCAAACGTGTTAGGAAATTTAACGGCAATTTTAAGCATTTTGCAGGCTGTGCTGTTACCCGGCCGTCATTATCCTACGAACAGTCACAATACCTTCGATATAACTACAACATCCTTAAACTTAATATAGTAAGTAACACAGAATATGTGCAGCACACTCATTCGACTAGGTACTAAATAACACTTTCTAACAATTATTTCCCACCCACAACATGGTATCGCATGCAAAACACAAATTGCACCAACAAATGGATATAAATTACGGCGGAGGTTGTTAACCGTCAATAAAACGAGAGGTCCTTGTTGAGCATTTAATATATGAGTAAGTCATAAGGATTTCATTGTTTCAAAGCAATAATTATTTATATCGATTCTATCCTTAAAAATGTATCGCAAAAAGAAACATCATGTACACAAAGTTTTCCATGAATTAAATAGTCGCACTGCATTTATTTTTGTACCATTTAATAATTTTTTCCATTCCAGTACGTCAGTTCTGTTGCATCCGTTTGATAGAATTCCAGAAGATGCCCAAAGGCAAAACCCGGGTCGTTAGTGACAATACATATGGAATCGTGCAAAGTTGTAACAATTCAAATTTGATATTGAAATTTCATCAAGCACCTTCAGTCGATTAATAAAAAATACTGTCCAACGCACTTCTCAATACGGAAATCTTTAAGTGTGTATTCATTTAAATAATAAAACACTAAATTCAGTAATATTTCGACAACTTTTTTCTAAGCAATAATAAATTTTTTTTTTTATTATTTAAATGCAATGCCTTTTCTCGCGTATTTTTTGTTCAATTTAATTCACTGAAAATCAAAATGAATCATCATATTTGGTGATCCGAAGAAAATAAAGCAAAGCAAAAATTTTATATGTCATGAGTTTTATGACACCCTATTTTGACTAGACATATAATTTATTACCTCTTGTATTCTATTGTACAAACATAGAGCTAAATTAGCATGTTTAAGGATTGAAATATCTTTATGACGACGATTACAGGTAAACACTATTGATATTAAGCGATTATTTTAACGATAGTAAAATCTACACGAAACAAATAGAAAATATCTGTTTATTTTTGTAATAAATTAAATCTCCGCGTTATAAAAATAATATATTAACCAAAAAGACGACGGTGAATGATTTTACGATCTCAATTAACCTTTTCTTTCCTGATATATATAATAAGTACGTATAGCTTCAAATGATTTAATTTACCACATAAACATAACAAACACTGGGATGAAATTTAAGTTTTTCTTCCGTTATACGTTTACTGATCGAATAAAATAGTTAAATTGATAGTAGTAAACCATGTAACGGGTATAGAAGAGATATTTTGTCGAAATTCTAGTGTTTTTAGACAGTTAAATCAAGTTTATTACAATATGTCGTTGCCATTTAAATAAATTTAAGCGATGTTTATATGTAACATATATTTACATTTATTCTTATTGCAGCACTGTAAATGTTCCATAGCACTCATGTTTGTATTGTATGTATCGAATAAACAGCACCGAACAGGATTTTTTTGTCACAATAAGGGAATCACTTTTTAGGCTTAACTGTCGCTTCAAAATGGAAAGGCATGATATTTCAATTTAAAAAAACAAGATTGAGCGATACCGGTCCTGATTATAAATACATTGGGGAAATAATAACTTCAAAATGTGTTATTATTATTTAAAATATTCAGTCAGGGAATGGTTAAAAATTGTTTGACAAAATCTTGCAAAATATTTATAAATCGTCAGTTCTGTTGCATCCGTGTGATAGAATGCCTGAAGATGCCGAAAGGCGAAACCCGGGTCGTTAGTGACAAAACATGAGGAATCGTTAAAGTTGTAACAATTCAAATTTGATACTGAAACTCCATCAAGCACCTTCAGTTGATATCATAAATTATATTGTTGCATTTTATATCTGGATTTAGATAACAAATCTTCTTAGGAAATTTCATAAGCAAAATAGACTTAATTTCTTTCTCTGTAGACGACTTTTTCCTATGTGTTATCGATGAGATATCTAACGTTTAAAATATTGAAAGAATATCCAAGAATGCGATATGGTTAAAAATAGCAATATATTTTAGTTCTACAACATTTATAAGGTGTGTAGTTGGTAGATGTTTCAGCTTACGCCCTCACCAGAAGTATGTTCAAATGAACATTTACTTATCTTACATGGTAGATGATGATGATGTATTGTGTAACTTTTCTATACAGCTATATATCACTTTTAAGGTGTTAACTGTCACTTCTTGATGGAAAGGCATGATATTTAAAAAAATAAAAACACATTTTTTTAGTACTTATTTCCACAATATATTTTTTGATCAGGACCGGTTTCGCTCATCGCGAGCATTAGTTTAGTTGATAATGCTCGCGATGAGCGAAACCGGACCCGATCAAGAAATATATTGTGGAAATAAGTACTAAAAAATGTGTTTTTATTATTTAAAACAGCTATATATAAATAAATAAATATACTTTTAATCATACTTCTGATCACCTGCTATAAACCTTAAAAATTGAATTGATAAAATGCATTGCTATCTTTTCGCCGTATTATAATAGAAATCTACCAAGTAAATGCCAATTCAATCAATCTAATAATGTGCTTATTGGTATAGCATGGTACGAATGTTATATAACAGTGTAACGTTAATATGCACCCAAACAATCCATATCGATTACCAAGCTTCAAATTCTGTTCACAGTGGAATATAAAGCTGGCACTGTTTTCTTGGCATATGAATTCCAATGACGTCGCTTATATTTGGTTTAGAGTCGAGGGAGAAAAGCTCCACCACAGTGGTACACTCGTACTGTTCGTACTACCTAGAAAGCTTCCACCGACAGATGGCCAATTGTATTTAATAGGTGTGGTGCTTCGCAAAACATTTTATTATTTTGGGTGTGTAGTGCTGTGATCGTCTGGTAGGCGACGCAAGCAACCTTGCTTCATACATATTCAGCGCGGGGCATGACCTAGGCTAAAATTTTCACTACGTCCGCCGCATTTGTATTAGGCGCGCAGTACTACGGAGAAGGTATCGGGAAATGGATCGATTGAAGTTCATTGTTGAATTATGTGCGACGAGGCGCGACGAGATGCATTTCTGAAAAGGCTACTGATAAACAATTTTCTTCGCTATAACGGCAATTTAACATGTTATTCTGTTTATTAGCGATAGTCCAACATTGACAATGCATGACGTATTTTTCAAAATTTAACAATAAAAGTAACAATAAACAATCAGGGCTGTGAAGTCTATTTTTGGATTTAGCTATCTATCATCGAAATACATGAAAAAATGTCATTGTAATATTTTATGTAATTCGGTGCACACAAGCGTTTATTTATAGGGGGGGGCAAAACACAGCTACTGAACTATAACTGAACAGAATATATATTTTTAATGATGGTTTTCCTTTTTTTATATAAAAAAAACACACTTTGTAGTACTTTTCGCACAATTTAATATTTTAATGATCAGTGCCGGTTTCGCTTATCACGAACATCTAAATTGTAAATCCTTTCCACCAAAAAGTTATAGTTTACTCCTTAAAAGTGATTGATTATCTTTTTCGCCATTGTTTGGTATACATCTTAAAAACAAGCGGAAATAAATTGAATAATCTTGACTTCGAAATTTTCTGATGAATAATACTTTAAGACAAATTGTATTATTTGAAACATAATCTGGTCATAAATGTATTGTAGAAATAAGTACTAATTTTTTTTTTTAATTATTCAAAACAACATTTCCAATTAATAATGACAAAGGTTCATAATTCCTGTGTTACGATACTGATTTCATCAAACGCTGTCAGTCAACATCGTGACCTTCTATGACAAAGCTAACACCGAATCGATCGAAAAAGCTTTTCATTTGATAAATGCCAATCACGTGGGCAGTAAATTAACTACACTATTTTTCGGTTCAAGCGAATCTTCTATTTGTAGTTGTTTATGTACGCCAGATGAAATCATAAACCTGTCAGTTGCATCTCCTCTATGTTCGCGAGCAATCCCGACACTGCACTCCGACGGCAATTGTCACAGGCGGTGTAGTTCCGCAAATTCGGAGTGTTTGGTTAGCTCCTGTGGCGCAGATAGATAAGTTCACGTCCACATATCGATCCGGGGTGAATCTGAATTTCAAATGAGCAAAGACACACGGCGTGGCATGGAGACGCGACTGTGTACCAATGCCGGGGCCGCGACGCCTCATACATAACCCATGCCTAGTGATGACTGCGATATGTCACATCCTAGTTACACTGATATCGATACAATAATAACGGTAACGATACTGTGACACTCGCTTAAAAAAACTATATTGATTTTCACTATAATTAAAATCTTTAAGGTTGTAATGTACAGGCTTGAACAAAAAACTAAGGCTCTACGAGATGTTTTTGCCAGAATTATAAAACCCAAGCGACTCAAAGTACTTTTTCGATAAGACGATATTGAAGAATATCTCAATGAACAATTTGCCGCATAGGATGGTCGATCTTTAATTTAATCCTCTGACTGCTTACTACTCAATTGTTGAGACGGCTTATTATACTGTGTTGATAGTTTATACCCGAAAATGTATGAATTAACAGTGCTTTAAACCTTTTTGTGCTCGCTAATTTTTGCGTTAATGCATTGCTTGATTTGTCCTGACAAACTCAAAAAGATCGTCTCAAATCAATATTATTCAATCAATTTTTGAAGTCTTGGCGTTGGAATATCCTTTAAAATGCTCAGCACGGAATGAGTTAACGTAGATCAATAGAAAAGGTAGGAAAAAGCTGACAAAAAAAAATATATATGTATATTCGGAGTCGTGTTGTTGGTCAATATCGGAGTCGGAAGTGAATTTTGATTGTATTATGGCAGCCGTATGTTTTATCTTTACTCTTAGTAACTTAGTAATTAATTCGTATACCATATGCTACTTATTAAGGACGGAAATGGATGACAACATGTGTTTATAATTTTTTATTAAAACGTTTTCACAGCAAGTTATACAATTTTTAAAATACAAAATTTTTATAGTTAAAATATTTTCGATGTTTTATGACTCTTATAAGCTGGTTTTAGCTTTTTATATTATCAAATATTTTTATACACGGATGCACTCTACGTTTAAATGGCAAAATATGTGAAAACTTACTGCATTTGATTAAGATTTTAATTTGATATTCATATAAAATATAAAAATGTTTGTTTGTTGTAGTTTTACCATTGTCATTCAATGACCTCTGGCTGTGTTTCTTATGATATAATAAGGAAATTTAACATTTTGATTACATCACACTTTAACAGCGATCCAAAATATTATTTGGGTGTTATTTGGAAATCACATCCCTATGAATGCGAGTGGCGAGTTGTGCTGGGCGAAGCGCGGCGTCGACAAGAGGTGAGAGAAATGTCCGCAACAAGTGGCCGCGATAGTAAGCGCTTGCAGCCTTACTGTTATTATGAATGGGAGCGTCGGCGTCGTTGGCCCACAACATCGCGATGTTTGCTTTTCAAAACTTAACGTTTCAAA
The DNA here is from genome assembly GCA_028555115.1 of Himalopsyche japonica. Taxonomy (NCBI): domain Eukaryota; kingdom Metazoa; phylum Arthropoda; class Insecta; order Trichoptera; family Rhyacophilidae; genus Himalopsyche; species Himalopsyche japonica. Next base: position 628,928 of record JAHFWJ010000488.1, on the reverse strand, counting down.
CAATTCTCTAAGTAACCAAAGAATAAAAGACACTTTTATTTTTTATTATGTTGATAACAACACAAAAATATTTCGTTATACGATACAAATATCAAAATACATGCAAATTGTAATGATATCTATTTTAGTATTGCAACATTATAAGAACTTTAAACGGTTTTCTAATAATTAAGCTATTTAATATAATTTATGCTGAATTACTTTTAAGCTAAATTATTTAATATTTTTATCAAATATTTATCAAAATTTCCCAAGTGCAATTAGTACATTTATTGTTAACTATATCGACAGATGAGTGCTTGTTAAAACTTTGTATGTACCATTCCACATGTTTTATCACGATCGACCCAGATTTCGCCTTTCAGCATCTTCAGTCTGACAGACTAGTTCAGTTCTGTCGCATCCGTGTGATAGAATACCTGAAGATGCCAAACAGCGAAACCCGTGTCGTTAGTGACAAAACATGTGGAATCGTACAAAGTTTCAACAATTCAAATTTGATATTAAAAATTCCATCAAGCACCTTCAGTCCATATTATTAATGACGGGTGGTTGATAGAATTTCAATTTCAATTTCAAATTGTTGAAACTGTGTATAATTCAAAAGGATTTATCACCCAATAACATTGCGTCGTCTTTCAACATCTTCGGGCATACTATCATACGTATTCAGTACAGCCGACATACAGAAAACAGTTTGCATCGTGAAACTGTACACATTTTCAACAATTTAGATTATATACATTTATTTTTTTACAAAATAATTCACATTTTAATAATAATAAAAAAAATATTTTATACACTCATTAACAAAGTAACGTGACCGAGTTTTAATGATTAAGGCTATATGACCATAGTAATTCTGTAATCAATTAACAAAATTTCCGAATGAATAATGTCATAATTTGGACATTAAAAATATTATTCAAAGGTTTGATATAAGGATTGCAATTTACCGTCAAATTTCAATAACCCGTAAACGGTAAATAATTTAGTAAAAAAACAAATAGACGTGGATTATATCATTAAAATATAACTGTACGTGACTTCTTTCACTAAAAATGGGATCCTGGATTGAAATTTAAATAATTAAAAATACATTTCAAGTGAATATTTATGTCATAAAATGTACTTTAAATATGTTTCAGGTGAATATGTGTTTGTTTTAAATGTACTTTTTTAAGTAAATCAGATTTTTTATAATTTGCCACACAAAGATTGATTAATTTAAATTACGACTATGTAATATTCGGTTTACCTGCTTGTAAGAAGTTCATACGCTAAACTATTAGTGTATCCATTAACTTATTGATGTAGTATATATATATATATATATATTATACACGTATACATAATTTGTATCTATAAATATAAATTCATAATGAAAATAACAATGTATTGGATTATAGATTTTATGAATAAATGGTTATTTTCTTTGGTATAATGAAAACATAGTACGTATAATACGAATTTTCTTTGAGATTTGTCCCATAAAAACTAGAATCAGGCGCAGCCTGCAGTGGAAATCACGGTGACCGCGATTGTGATTGTGATGACAGATGACACCATGTGACAAGTAAAATACTTTTTATCAATGTTGCCGGAAAAAAACTTCTCACTCCCTCATGCATATATCAAAATAAAACTTTGTTATAATATACCTATATCTGGCATTAATTCGCGATAAAAACATTTCCGGTAAAAACCGGTAAATTTTTACTTTACCGGTAATTACCGATGGTGCATTTTGGACCATTTACCGGCTAACCGGTAAAGCAGTAATGCAATCCCTAGCTTGATATAAATGCAAAAAATTTGCAGAAAACAATTTAATGTACTATACCCACAGTTGAAGAAAAAAATGTGTTGCATTCAAATTATCAATCATATATTTTTTTATTTAAATTAAGTTAACATTTTATGATAATTATTCGGAACACAACATCATGACAAATAAAGCTTATTTTTTTTATTTAATTTGAATTTGACATCGTTTGTTTGAGATATTTAGATCAGATTATGTTTAAAGTTGCATTGCGTTAGAATCAATACGTCCATTTACGTTTGATCTGATTTACTCATTGAGTTTTGGTTCAAAGAAGTGTCAACACGTTCGAATAAATGTTGGCATTTGCATACGTCACTATTAATAAAGAAACGTTTTGTCATAAATTTTATGATTGAAAAATTTCTCCAATAAATAAAAAAAATGTGTATACTTAATCAAATTTAATGCGAAATACTTTTTTATCTGACGATTTATAGGCTTGATAAGATATTATTATTTAATAAACTCTTAAATTATTCATAACCGATTGGTCAATTTCGTGTTGTGTTGTGATTGTTTCATTTTCAGTAGTAAAAATTTCTAAATGTTATCTCACAGAAATAAAATGTTAGATCAATTTTAAGGCATTAACTGTCTCTTCTTGGTGAAAGGAAAAATATATTAAATTAAAACAGCACTTTTAAGTACTATTTTCTTAGTGTATTTGATGCACAAAACCGTCCCTGACTATTCAATATTATATATTGTCGTTATAGGTCTAAAACATGTATTTTCATTAACTTAGACAAAAGATAAATATTTATGTTTTGTCAACCACGACTTTATTTTTTTTCATGTTTAAATTGTTTTAATTTACATGTAGTCTTATTTAGGGTCATGTTTATTACACATTGTAAGAAGTTTTTTATAATGTTTGTGACACGGTATCCGAATTCTTCTGTATGATAAAACATATCTATTCTATTATATCTGCGTGTTGAATAATTTTACTAGTGCTAAATCGGTGTAATCGAAATTATTTTATACAAATATTTATATTTTTTATTTTTTATTTATGTTTTAAGTTTCTCAAATATCTTCTTCTCACCCTCGCAAAGTTTTCTTAATTACAACCACATGACAACACTTCTTAATTTTTTTAATCATTACAAAAACTTTTACGAAACTGTCAACTATGCCACACTATGAAAATGGCATTTTGAATAATTTCAATTGTTCCTAAGTTAATTTTGATTCTGGAATAAACTTTTTTTAAAAAATACTCGCCAAATTCGATTATTTTGAATCTAATCAAGAACTTTTAGTATCAAATTTAAATTGTTACAACAAGGTGAAACCCGGGTCGTTAGTGACAAAACATGTGGAATCGTACAAAGTTATAACAATGCAAATTTTATATTGAAATTCTTTCAAGCACCTTCAGTCGATATCATTAACTATTAGTGTGTTAAAAAACTACCTAGGTACCATCTATGCAAAACTGTCACACTTCGAGGTTATGAATTTATAATGACATTTTGCAAACCATCGATTGTTCATAAACTAAATTCAAATTTCGAATTAGCTTTAGTGGAACAGTTTTTTTAGTTCAATTTATTTGATTGACATTCCAACGCATGCCGTGTATATCACATAAACAATGTTTATGTACAGAGCTTTTTTTAATTGATAACGATACCTTTTATTTTTAAGACGCGTTTTTAAATATTATTATATTATAATCAATTTTCGTTATTTTTAATAAAACGAGCTTCACTCTATAGAGTGATGAAATCTTTTAAAATATTGATGTGTTTTTGTAAATATTATGGTTAAATATTTTACAATTAAGGAACTTTTTTTTATATAATGCCATTTAATTTCCTTAAGCCTCTTAACTATTATAACCAGTTTATTTTAAATGCATAAAAAATATTCGGTTAGCCGCAAAAGATTATTAATGATCACACGTAACGTATTTCTTGTCAAAGTAAAAATTACAAAAATAGTCATCCATTCTAAACTTTGGCCATTGGCGAGTATTTTTTTTACCATTTGTCACATTCTCGCCTGCGAACAAAAAAACACAATGATTTATCTCACTTGATCAAGTTTTAATTAAATAATAAAACCTGTTTTGCAATTAGCGCTATCGTTCGATTCCTGTTTTATACAAAAAAAAATGTATATATATATAAATTTATTAACTATCTTGCACGCGAATCACGTAAAGCCGAGACGGCAAAATCGAGAAATTTGTGGATATTCACCGAGGCCATGTTTGGTATCATCATCATCAGAAAAAGCAATCAATCCACTGTTGAATATTAACATATTATATTGCGGAGGTAAAAGTAACAATTCAAATAAATAAGACATTTATATCTTCTTTGCTAAAAAATTTAAAATATGTTTAAATCAAACCATAAAAAATTTGTATTATATATTATGTTGTCAGAAAAATCAGATCACATTTTAATGCATAAAATTTTCGTAGAACTAAAAAACATTGCTATTTTATCACCGCGTAATAATCGAGTTCTGCCAAGTAAATGCGAATTTCCAATCAACAAAAAAATAGCTTGTATGTGAAAGTTTTAATATTGTTAACACACTAATATTTTTGACTACCGAATTTCAATATCAAATTCGAATTGCTGTAACTTTGATTGTTTCCACATTGTTTGTCACTAACGACCCGGGTTACACCTTTCGGCATCTTCATGCATTCAGTTCTGTTGCGTCCGTGTTATTTATTTTGATGGTAGTTGGTTATTGTCGAAACCTAACGCCACAAAGTCATTTATTTGGCTGTATTAGTTATTACATTATTTCTTCTAAATAAGAATGCTATGCTAATCAAATCAGTAGTGATTAAAAATATTTCACATGTATATTTAACTGTAATGTAACCATGTAAACGCTTCCTGTCTCTCAGTTCTATTGCATTCGTTTGATATAATGTATGAAGTTGCCGAAAAACAAAATCTAGAGCGTGAATGGCAAAACTTGTATATAGTACACAGATGATATTGCAATTTGATTTTGAAATTTCATCAGGCACCTTGAACCAGTAAATTAAAATTCAATCATTTGGAATACATTTTGATTTCAGAAAAGAAAATTCAAAAAATCCAACTACACTAATATTAGATGTTTTCGTATTGACGCGAAATTTTTGATCATGTACTGTAGGCGTGCAAAAAAAAGCGTTGATAATCCTTCACCTACCGTTAATCTATAGCCAGTTTTGCTGATGATGATGTTATTCAGTCACGTAGATTTAAGTATAACAAACGTTAATTTTCTTACTCAGCAGTAGTGAGTGATTTATTAGATGTGTTAAGTTCAAAGAGTCGTATATTATTTGAATCGTGGTGTCGAAAACAGCCGTCGCTTCGTATTGTTTGTTCCACGCTGTTAATTGAAGCCAGCTTCCGTTTTCGCGTTGGCCGCCGGAAGAAGGACTTATGCAAATCTGCGTTACAACCAAAGTTCGACTAAGTTCAACATTGATATAAAAATAACTTCAAACATCGCGTAACAACAAAATAGTACATTGAAATCAAACAATATTCATATTACATTTCAAGTTTAGAACAATTATATTCCCCCTCAGAACATGTGAAACAAAACAATTGAAACTCGATTTGTTTCAAACAAGGTTTTGCATATTAATCACCGGTGATAAAAAAATAGATGAAAGTGTGCAAAAATCATAAAAAATACGATTAAAATATCACCGCCAAAAATTTTATAAATATTTGAAAAAGAGAAATATACTCTAGTAATGCTTAATTAAAAAAAAAACAATTTTTTAAATAAAAAAACACAATTTCAGTACTGTTTCCCCAATTCAATATTTTTCTTATCAGAACCGGTTTCCTTCACGTGATGAAAAATATTTAACACGGTGAAAAAAATAGCAATGTATTTTAGTTCTACAAAATTATTTTTTAAAAAATATAGTTGATAGATATTTCGGCTCACGCCATCGTCAGAACTAAAACTATTTAATTGCGGAAATAGTTCTAAATTTGATTTAATCATTGAAATATAAGAAGTAACATTTACACCTTAAAAGTATGTTAAAATATTTAAATTTATAAAATTTATAATGCCTTTATCCAAGAATTATGCAATTTTTTAAGCGGGTGTTTTGGATTTCAAATACCGGGATCTCAATTTCCATAACATCGGTATAACAAGCCCTGTACACAACCTAATAAATTTTGAATCGTGTATTTCTGCATTGATGGAATACTAAATCAAAAAAAATATTTGACAGAACTCCATTATGACACTGTGAAAAGAGGTAATGTATAATATTATAGTTTACAAGATATTTAACCCAAAATAATGCATCGGTTAAAATTATTTTACGGTAAGCAAAAATGGTCTTGATTTATTGATGAAATGATTGAATTTATTTATTAATACGCGAATCATTTTTTTTTTAATATTTAGATACTAGATATATATATGTATATGTATTTATAAATTTCTAAAGAATATTTTATATTTTACATAAATATTTCTAATCAAAATATGTTTGTTCATATAATACAACTTTTAAAAACGCCACAAAATGACGTTGAAAGTCAAAAGGCAAAACCCTGGACGCTCATCAAAAAACTAATATTTATATAATCTGCGTTAATACCTAATAATGGGAAAATATTTTTTATTTTGAATTCATTCGAAAATAAGGTAACAACTCTGTGTAATATAAAAGCTCAAATGTATTTTTTGTCACACCACAAAAATTATACGATATTTTGGAACGGTCATCATGAATTTAATGACAAATAATATTTTGGGTGTGGGCGATTTGGCGATGGATTCTTTCAACTACAGGTTGTTTTCTTTTTTTTGAAATGAGAGAAACAGTGTATCATTTCCGTGTCATTTTTTTTTTTTGACAATGATTGATATGAATTAATTCCGCGGCATTTGTTCCAATCTTTTGCAAACGCTTTCAAGTTTAGTATCATGTGATTAAATTTAAATATTGGCTAACAATTAATTTAATACCTATTTTTCTTTATTTCACTAAGCAAAGTATTGTAACCATAAATAAGCTTATAAGATAATCTGAACTACATAGTTTACTGTACGTGAATAACACAAAGCACAATCAATACATAAATAGGGGAAAAAATAGAAATTTACACTTTTAATGTGTTACTTCTCGACTTCCAATGTTGTAACGGTCAATGCTGAATCCTTTATAATTCTGATTTGCTATTGCCATTTAAAAATTTTATTTAAGGCGCTGTCAATTTTTTCTTCCTTTTTCAGTGCATCGTTAAATTTATTTTTAATTTCAATTCTTCATTATCTACTATATTGGGTCTCAAACGATGACCATTTATTTCCTCTTGTTCATTGAGACATTTTGCAAAACTTCATGATCGAAAAAGTAGTCAGGGTCGATCTTTTTTCACGACTCCGACATCGGCCAAAATACCACGACACTTCGGCTCCAATTTCACAGCAATGAAAAAAAAATACTGTAAAATACACACCTTAACATTTTCACATCAATTATTCAAAGCAAGAAAAAGAATCGAGTTTATTGACAGCTTTGGAACAGCTGGAAATCAATAGATATCAATTATCACAAGAAATTCTAAACGAACAAACAAATATAATATATGTCTGTCGCCGCTCCTCGGACCATTGCGAGGGGCTAAATCTTTTCCGTAATAAACCATCTTCGTCCAATAATTAAACTTATTGAAATTGCCGCCTGTTAAGTTTCATTAACAATTTTAAAATTTTTAGTTTTGATGCTGACAGGAAATAAGCTAAGTCGTTAAAACGGGAGAGAAGATGTATGATGTACCTTTTCTACACAGGTATAGATAGATAAGCAAATGAACGTTTAAACATGGTTCTGACGATGGTGTTAGCCGAAATAGCTAACAACTATAAAAAAAATGTAGAACTAAAATAAATTGCCATTTTTCCACTGTGTGAAAGGAATTGAGCTTTGGTCACGTACGATGTAATTTTAATTTAAAGAATTAAATTTATTATCAATTTATTACAAAGTATATTAAAATATATATTCTTTACTTTCTTCGTGATGATAAATGTTTGGTTTCTGTTTTTATAAGCATCCTGTATAGTTTCTCGAGGCACTTGGAGTCCCCGTTGATTACCATCAATTATAATAAAACCTTAATTGCAGGTTGTGTTTGAAATCATGATTATTGTTGTTCGATTTATAAGCGTGCCGAACCAACAATTTGTTGCTTTCCGAAGCCAAAATAAGAAAAAACTATCAACATTTTAAATCGAATGCAATGTAAACGCGTGTTTATCTTTTTGTAGAACAAAGATGCTTTACATAATGGAATACTTAATTTCCTTACACAAACAATAACAAAAATTAAATAGTTTTTAATGAATCATTTAATATGACCGCTTTATTGCACGGTTAAAGTAGAAAGATTTAAAATAGAGCTACTGATTTTATCAACGAGTGTCTACAATAGTGGAAAAATTACCGCAATCATTAGAATTTAATGGTTAAGTGGCATATGATTTGAATTTAAAAAGGATTATTCTTGTTTTTTTTTTATACATAAACCCATAATAAGTATTATGTCTAGAAATATTTTTTTTTTATCTATTATATTAATGCTTATCGCAATCAATTCGCATCATATCGTCACATTTAGGTTGTTTCATAAAAAGTGCTAGTAAATAGTGTCATTACGGTGAAACCCCAAGTCAAAAACAAATATTAGTTACACGCTAATTTTTGTGCGAAAATGTAGCCTGATGTGAACTGATAATCTCCATACGTTTGCTCAAAACAAACATAACCGAATTGTTTTGAAGTGTTTAGTGTCAAAATATTCTTTACATAAATCAGCATGGAACAGTTTAAATATTTTATCCTAAAACAAGAGGCTGTGCAATTGATGACAAAGATTTTCAGTAAAAAAAGTGCAGAGATACATTCATATGGTCATACTATATGATCCAAAATCATATTTACACAACTCATTAAATATGCGATGAATACTGAGAGTGCTTGGTGGATTATCCAAATGCCAAAATTGGGATGCTGAAACTGTATACAATTTGTAAATTTTGTCACTGACTTTCTTTCAGTTATATTGAATCTGTGTGATAGAATACCTGAAAATGTCGAAAGGCGAAATCCTTATTGTGAATGATAAAACTTGTGGAATTGTTCATTTTCAATATATCAACTGTAGGTTTGACATTTTAAATAATAAAAACACATTTTTAGTACTATTAACACAATTTATTTTATAATCATAACCAGTTTTGCTCATCGCGAAGATTATCAACTAATCAACTAATTGCAATGAGCGATATCGGCCCTGATCATAAATTATATATTTTGGAAGTTGTCCTAATTTTTTTTTTATTATTTAAAGTATTATGGAATTGTAGAGTTTCAACAATTCAAATAATTGTGTATGCTTGTTGTCAATAGAAAAGGTCACATCAATATCGGCAAACTAATTGTAAATTAGTGACAAGATCGCGGATCACTGTTGTAGAATCACTGATAAAGAAAAAAATAAACAGTCTTTTGGAAGTATAACCGCAAGATACTGCGAATTTTAGTTAGGTATGTAAAAACACTCCCGCTTAAACTATCTTACGTAACGTGATTTGGCTACGAATCACATTTTACAAGAAATGTATCTACCCACGTACAAAGCCAGTTGGAATAAAAGCTATCGGATGATGAACGATGTAAGGTGAATCGGCGTGATGATGATGGGCGAGGTCACGCTGGCGATCTTGAACCAAGATTTGTCGGCTACCGGTGTTAGCCCATGTCAATCACTACGCTTTTTTCATTTCCTCTCCACGCCGCGCTTCATTCTCCAGTGCTGACAATACCCAACCTAGCGCGATGTAATGTATGTGTTAAGAACTTTTGACCACTGGTTCTCATATCGTGTTTCGAGGAACCATAATAAAATCAAATAAAAGTAAAAATTTACCACATTAAACTAATTAATGTCTGAAAATCATTCACAAACAAAATTTCAATAAAATTATCTTTATGAAAAATCGTTCAATTTCATATCATTTAACGATATCACGATATCACGATAGACTTCCTATCCAAACGCATACATTATTCTTAATTCTTATATATTAGTTTTCTTGTATTAAGTTCTTCGTTGTCAATCGATATAAATCGTTTTTAACATTAAGATTTGTCAAACTATAAAGATTTTACTTTAGTTGGCGTTGCTGAAATTTAAAATATGTATAATATTAATTTGACAATATTTTGTAGGTCATATCGTCAACACTCATGTGAATTATAGCAAACGTTAACCAGGGGAAAGCCCAAAGTGATATAAAGAAAATAATAAATACTATGCTAGGAATATTTTAACCACTTAAGAAATGAATAACCAACCAAACTATGAAAAGTAGGCAAAAATGGATATATCATATGCATAAGAATGAATTAAAAAAAGTAAATAACAAAATATTTTTACGTTATTAATAGCTCTTTCAGCTTCACGCCATTGTCAGACCTGTGTTTATAATCAAATAAGATTTGTGAAATATATTATTGTTCTAGTCAATATACCATCAATATATTCTTTATAACATAAAAATAATAAATTCAACATTTTTATTGTAGTAGTTAAAATATTTATTGCGCAAATTGTGCTGTAAATTATTATAGAAAAATTAACATAGATTATATTATTGCAATACTGTTAAGTAAAAATGATAAAATTTTAATGTATATCCGTATGTATAACATATGTAATGTAAAAAAGTTTATATGATATAACTAAGTTAATTAAGTTTTTTTCATATTATATAGTAACGATGGCTTGAAACGGAAACGAAAATACAAATCGAAGCTTTAATAAAAATCTTGTAAAATTTTTTTTTATTCTCATCCGAAGTAAATGCCAATTCAATCAATAAATGAAATTGCTTTGTGTTCCAAAATAATTGGCTTTAAAACAATATATCAACTTCCTTTACCATTCTACTGACATTCGAGTATTTCTTCTTATTTTATTAACAAAATTGGATTTAATTATCTGATACTATAATTGTTATCACTAAAAAACTAAAATGTGTTTCTTGTTTGATATTTTATCGAAATAAAAATTCTCACAATAGATTATAAAAAGACCATATTTCATTGTTTAAACGTCAAGATTAATAACGCAATTTCTGTTTGTAAATTTTTAATCTCAAACTGGTCTCATATTTGTTTTTTTTAAAAATTATATTCATTCAATAAATCAATCAATAAAACTGAAGTAGTATGACATGCTGCGCTAAAAAACTTGGAGTGTATTTTGATAATAATTACGTCGGTGGGTAGGGCAGTTTTTTATACCCGTTACATAAGAGGCAGTTAGGTGGAGCTAGCAGTAAAAACATATTGATATGTACTGAGCGCACTATTCGGAGGTTCTGATTCATTCATGGCGATAAGGAAGAATAAAGTGAAACAAAGAACTATACGAGACTAGTGATATTTGATTACGAACAAGATAGCCCAAAGCAATGACATGAGAATTTTTAATACGCTGTCAAATATGAATGGATATTTCACTTTACGGTTTATAGAGACGACTGTTTATCACATTCTTAATATAATAACATAATAGTAAATGCATACTGATTTTCTATATTAAATTATACCACAATTTATCATCCGGTTTTGTTCGTAATATATTCCAATATTGTTGTAGAAAATATGCCAAACATACTCTAACAATAAATAATAGTGCTAGAAGTTGTCAATTGGATTAACCACAGATAACTGAGAAATGGCGATTAAATTGATTTTTTGAGACGGATAGACTGACACATTTTATCACTTAATACTTGATCTGACTCTTTTAAAGTGTTGTTATATATTTTAAGCGATTATTTTCTCATTTCAGAGGTCTGTCGAATGTTCTTTCATAAAACTCAATTATTATATAAAAAAATATTTTTACTTTTAGTTATAAAAATAGTCGTCTGATTTTGCTATTATGCGATATGTATTTTCTATAGAATTATAAGTCAATGTGTGTTTTATTATATTGAAATATGATATTATAAATTATTTAAAAAAAAAACAGATTTTTAAGATCACATTTTTTTATTATTATAGGTAAATGTGAAATCAGTGGGTATTTTGGATATCCTGTGAAAAAATAGCAATGTATCTTAGTTCTACAAATTTTATAAGATATATCGTTAATCGGTGTTTCAGCTTACGCCCACATCAAGAAAAAATAGCTCTAATGAGGACGTTAGACAAAATAGCTTTCAACTACATATCTTAGAAATTTTATGTGGAAATAAAATATATTGCTATTTTGTCACCGTGTAATAATTGATTCTACCAAGTAAATGTCTAATTAATCAATCAATATTCAGTATTGAAAGTCAACTAAGTCTTGACATGCAATTTTTTTACAGATAAATTATAGCTCAGAATTTTTTCTAAGCTTGTCAGCGATAGTATCATAACGTTGCTTATAGTTTCAATAAAAGTTAATTATATCGTGTATATTTTGTATTGTTTCAACTGGTACTTAAAGGGCCTGACGACTTTTAACTCCGCCCTGCTTATATGTTATTAATTAAAATATTTACCATATAAAATATTTTTATTATATGTATATTTATATCAAGCTCATGATTTTCATAATTTAAGACTTAAGATTGATTAATAAATAGTTTTGTCCGTTTTATAAGTGATTCTCAAATGGTTATTTAAAATGCGGATTTATCTCTCGATGAAAAATGTGGTAAAATTAGATCATAATACTAAAGTGATTGTGGCTCAACAATAACAGGTAGGTGTTCAATATATATTATTACAATGTTCAATGTGAAGAACACATTGTAAGTCGAGAGTGGAATATCACTCAGATTAGATGTCCCAATATTTATACAACTTACCTCAGTCAAGCCGTGTCATTGGAACTAGTAATTTATCTTTATAATCCCATATTCGAATCTTCTTCAATAACGAGACTCCAAAAAACACGACTCTTGAACTTATCCGGGAGGTTCAAATTCAACGCACTAAATTTATATTTAAATTATCGTATTGGTTTTTTTTTAATCTTATCAGGGCTTAGGAGCTGAAATTTGTGATGCATTAAAAATGATGGGCAAAAAATGTCCGAATTTACAATTTTGATGTCAAAATTACATTAGTAAATAATAAGTCACAAAAGATTCAGCATTGACCGTTACAGCGTTGTTGCCAACCCAAGTATCCGTTGAACGGCCATTTTCTCTTTTAAAATCCCATTACCCTGATTTTATATTGATTTTAAGCTACTTTTTTATAAAGCCTTTAAGTTTTTATTTCAAATCTCTTAAATATATATTTCTTTTCTTTATAACATATATTTTATAAAACAAAAATGCTCTTTGCCTTATTGATTGGTAAATTTTGAATTCAATACATACATAGGAATGACGGGGGGAAAAACCTGACTAAATCGATCTTTTTTTCGGTGTCGAGTTGTTAGTCAATATCGGAGTCGGATTCGCATTTTTTAATGACTCCGAGTAATAAAATTATTTTTTCTAAATTTTAATGTCGTTTCTATAAAATTATATGCTATTAAAGTTGATTAACATTTAATTTTAATCCTTAGGTTTATATTTTGTAGTTATTTGTATTATATATAAACAAATTTGAATTTTACAACTTTGCATGATTCCACATGTTTTGTCACTAACGGGTTCAGTTCTGTTGCATCCGTGAGATAGAATGCCTGAAGATGCCGAAAGGCGAAACCCGGTCGTTAGTGACAAAACATGTGGAATCGTTCAAAGTTGTAACAATTCAAATTTTATATTGAAGTTCCATCAAGCACCTTCAGTCAATATCATAAATTATATATAAACGATGCAAAATGCTTAATTTCTGTCAATTTGAGTGGGCATACGAACTAAAATGTCGGAAGGTTTTAAGAGATAAAACATTTTCTGTCGGTGACAAACATGTGTTTTTCAAACGTACAAGATTTAAGCGAGTCAAATTTGATATTCATAATATATCATCTTAGTAATATTTTCTTATTTATTCGAAGGGAGCATGGTAACGATGCGTAATGACGTTGCTTGATTTTTGAAGTGTTTATTTGAATCACCTTCTTCTTAACGAAAAGTCATCGACTCAATTGGGAACAAAGTCACCATTATCGAAGTTCATCCATTGTGTGTTGTTGCCGAGCTGCCTACAACTTACAGGCGCGCATGAACCATGTTAAGAGTGCGGACATATCCGCCCATCACACTCGTGTACCTGCCTAGATAAATATTCTCCAGGTGTTGACGACTTATGGCACACTCACCTGCGATCACCTGCTGCATCAACTCACATAAAAAAATACTCGAAGCACGTATGAAATATCGAAATAACCTTAAAACAATGGTTCCCAAGCTATTGGTCGCAACCCCCTGGGGTGGCCGCGGCGGGTTTTTTGGGGGGTCGCCAACTTATACAGTTAACTTAAATTATACTTATATATTATATGTATGGGAGTCGCTGGTCAAAGGAAAATAAAGAGAGGTCGCTAAAATTTACTTCAAATAGGTCTCTTGGTATATTCAGATATTTATGGTCATCTATGATCATGAGAAGATATTCAGTAAATAGTCTCTATTGTACATACATTAAAAACAAATAAATGGCATTTACTTGATATAACTACATTTTTTTTATAAAATATAGTTGATAGCTATTTGGCTCACTCTTTCGTCAGAACTATTGGTAGTAGTAGTTCTAACAAAGGCGTGAGCCGAATTAGCTATCAACTATATATTATAAAAATTTGTAGAACTAAAATAAATTGCTATTTTTTTGCCACGTCGTAAATGTAAACTTTTTTGAAACGTTTTTTTTTGTATTTTATTTAACTTTCAGCACATTGCATGTGATATTGTTTTCTCTAAATATTCGATGATAAATAACTAGTACTAGTTAGTAGTAAAGTACTAGCTAGTAGTAATAAATAGTAGTCGTTAAAAAAACACGAATCCGACTAAAAATAGTAAAATTTTGTCAGGTCTATTCCATACTTTCCTCTTTTAAAAAAACATTGCTTTTATTTTAATTAAAATTAAGGATTTTAAGAGTTAAAAGTAACTGCTATATTGATACTTGGGTTGGCGGCAATGATGTAACGGTCAATGCTGAATGTTTTATGATTCTGATTTGATATTTCCATTTTAAAATAAAATTTATGGGCTCGGTCAATTTCGTCCATTATTTTCAATACATCGTTATATTCGTTTCTAAATTTTGAAATGGTTTTTTTCATCTACTATATTGGGATTAAAATGAAGACGATTTATTTTTTCTTGTTTATTGAGATATTCCGACTCCAAAGCCCTAGTATTGGCACTCACAACCAGGATTTCACCTTACAAAAACTTCAGGCATCCTATCATACAATTAATTCTTGTTAATAAAACAAATAGTCGAATTCCACATAAGTGTTAATGTATTTTAAACAATGAAATAATAATGAAAATAGTATGATTCAGAACACAGTGAAAAAATAGCAATGTATTTTGGTTCCACATTTTTTTTTACAAGATATAACATAGTTGAAAGCTATTTCGGCTCACCATCGTCAGAACTATTTTCAAACGTACATTTGCTCGTCTATATATAGCTGTGTAGAAAAGAAACACAATACATCCTCTCTCCCGTTTTAACGACCTAGCTTATTTCCTACTAGCAATAAAACTAAAAAATATCAAATTGTAACTGAAACTAAACAGGCGGCAATTTCAATAAGGTTAGGTTATAACAATGGCTTATTACGGAAAAGAATTCGCCCCTCGCAATGGTCTTTTTTCACCGTGTTATAATAGAGTTCTACTAAGTAAATGCCAATTCAGTCAATAGTGTTACTCAGCGTATCAATGACTATATATTTTAGTATCAATGTTTTATAATATAACTATATATATTTTTTAATTTCAATGTTCTTTTTTCTCTAGTATTATTATTTTTTCTGAAATTAAAAATACCACAGGCATTCAAAGGGCACTAAAAGTTTCAGTAAGGACGATCGCATAACTCATTTATAATTTAGTAAAAAAAACAATACATTAAAAAAAGCCACTAATTAAATTCAAAAACAAAATCTGTACATAGCTACTTATTAAATAATTATTTATAGCAATGTCACCTTGCAATCCGAGTTCTCCAATACAATATCAATTAGTTAGTAAACTCTTATGGGTTTTTTATGCTGCCATAAATTTTATTAGTTGTATAAATCTAAAGGTGCTGAGTGTATCTTGATTGAACGACTATGGGTATTATTTCAACTTGGAATAGAGTGATGTAAAATTATTTAAATTATGTTATTATTTAAGATGATAATAATTATATTCTATGATAAGTAAGGCCACGATAATCTTGCTTAGTGACGGCACTGAAATTGGTAGTAGCTCAGTACTGGATAATAAAATTAATTCGTAACCGTCCTAATACTTTAAAACACGTGCAAACTTTTCAATTATTGAAACTATGTATTATAGTGTACAATTCGACAAAATGATATGTTTTCGATATCTTTAGAAATTTTATCACACGAATGCAACAGAACTGATTCGCAATAATTTAGTTTGCATCAGTTATATATAAGAAGAATTACACAGGAAAAATAACAAGCTTAAGGCTAACGCATGTAGTGAAGCTGTCGTATAAACAGTTCAGCAACATGAAGGATCATTCCAACACAACGATCGACTTCATTTTAAATGTCTATGACGAAAACACGCTGTCCTAGTTCCATAAACTCTCGAATGTTTCAATATTAAAACCTTCATGACTTACCCCAAAATATATTTTATGTATACACTTAGTTATATTTAAAACCTTTTATTTCAAATTTATAACTTTGTATTAAAATTATTTCAAAAAATATTTGGTATTTACTTTAAATAATATACGTGGTTAACTGACTGTCAGTTCTATTGCATTCTGAATGCCCGGATATGCCAAAAGGTGAAACCTGGGTCGTGAGTGATAAAACTTAGTTTGGACGATTCAAACTGCATTCTTTGCATGCAAATTAATAAAGCATATAATACAAACAACATAGAAGATTCTTTATATCATTTGCAATTCAATACTATTAAGTAAATATCTGTAGGGAATTTTTGTACGTATTAATTTTTTTTAACACAATGAAAAAATTGCATGTATTTTAGTTTTACAAAATCAATAAGGTATTTAGACACCAATTTTAACAAACGCCCTCTGATAGTTCTAATGTTCTGATATAGATATCAGATATATAACTTATAATTTATGATATCGACTGAAGATAGTTAATGGAATTTCGATATCAAATTTAAATTGTTACAACTTTGTAGGATTCCACATGTTTTTTCACTAACGACCCGGGTTGTTTTAGCTGCAATTTACTGGTTGCATTGGGGTGTGTGTATTACTGTAATTAATTAATTTGGTATATAGACGATGCTAACTGTTTATTTTACGTCAGTTCTGTTGCATCTGTGTGATAGAATGCCTAAAGATTCCGAAAGGCGAAACCCGGGTCGTTATTGACAAAACACGTAGAATCGTGCAAAGTTGTAACAATTGAAATTTGATATAACTTATACTTTTTGTAGAATTTAAATATAATACATAGCTATTTTTTCAGTGTGTTATAATTGATTTCTTTTAAGTAAATGCCAATTCAATCGGTAATGTATTTCTGTCGATAATGGTATGATGTCGACAGATGCGTAATTTCATGAAAATAACATTATATCTTGTGATTCATTCTTCAAAAAGATATTTATGTACTCTAAAGAATGCGTTGTTTGACTAAAAAAAATTAGAGTTCATGTCGATAGAGCTTATTCTCAATGGTGCTACTACAATTTTGTTTTCTAGTAAGTGAACAAAGTGAAATTGAATACGTATGTAGGTCTGCGTGATTTTTACGTCAAATTCAATCTAAATTTCGTTATGGCTTATTTTAAGATTGATTGCATAGCATTTACGCTGTGGGGCATAGTAAGTACACTTAGACCGGTAATTGACGCGAAAGAGATATAAGCCAAGATGTTTTAAGGCGATCTGACGTATAGACGTGGTGCCCAGAGTTGGACAACTAACGAAAATACCTGACATGACAAATATAAAACTTGTCGAATATATTTGTACCTTGTTCCACTCTAGCCGGCCATCTGCACTGCCTGTTTTACAACAGTGCTCGTCAAGTTAAATCAAAATATTTTACATTTCTTAATTCACAACGTAAAGCAATATTCATTTCAAAAGTTTTAAAAGATTGAATCTGTCATTAGAAATCATTTTTTGAAGTGCTTTGTAAGACTAAGTAAAGATGTCATTTTTTGAAATGTTATCAAGCAAACTACGACGTCCCTTAAGGGTTTAGGAAGGAGAGGACTTATTTAATCCCCCTTGATTCTTAAAAACGTATTTATCGGTTTTGCACTGTCTTTCCCAAATAGATGAAACAAAAAATCAACGTTTGCTTTACCTTAAAAAATAACTAAACAAAACTTACGAGCATACAAACAAACTTCTAATTATGACGCTAAATATTAAAAAAAAAAAAAAAAAACAGATCATCCTTTCAAGATAGTATCCAGGAAATCACACTTGCTACAATACGAAGAAGCAATTCTACATTTTGGTCGCACGATTGTTTTCAGTCATCCTTAATATAACCCTAATAGGACTATGTCCGAAAGAACTTAGAAAAAGAATACTTGTAGATACCTAAAGATGGCACAAAAGTTGTTGAATCATGCAGTTTCAAAATTTTAAATATTATATTTAAATTCCATCAAGAACTGGATATTGTCAATTAAAATACACATATCAAAGTTGTATACCTATGATATTGTAAATTGTTCTTTACGCACTACACAAACATAAAATTTTTGGAATACTAACAAAACAATTCGGTTTGTCTTAGAAGTCAATATAATGCTTGTTAGCAAATATTTCCACATCATAAAAATCGTTGAACAGCGCTGCCGCACTGTATTTGGCGAAACTTTTAAAAAGCCAAAATAAATATGAGCAATGAACGCGTCGTGGGGACGGGGACATTACAGATAAAAAATATCTCTGCGTTAACTTATAAATATTGGGATTTGCTTTTTAACAACAGGTTTCTGATTAGGAAATACTTTGGCTGGATGAAACACAGCTATAAATTCGAGGCGTGCTGTAATAGAAATGAAATGACCACTCGACAGAAAACACTAACGCTCTTTCTTACGCAACCTTATCTCTATACGCGTTTGATCGCATGAGAAATCCATAAAGCGTTTTTTTCATTTTTATTTTTTTTTAAGTTAACCAACCTGATATTGACATCAAATCTACAGACTGCTATCATCGCGCTCATTTCTGAGCGCTTGATAATTATTTACGTCGTGTCTAATACTTGAACGGAACGAAAAGATGCATTTGAACTTTTTGAAATTAAATTTGAATTGCTGAAGCTTTTAACGATTCTACATGTTTCATCACTTACGACCCGAGTTTTGCTTATTGGCATCTTCAAGCATTCTATCACACGGATGCAACATACCTAACAAGCCATCAAGTACCTTCAGTTGATATCATAAATTGTATGTTTCTTGGAAAAAAGACTTCACATTCAAATGTTCAAAACTATTAGTAATATTTCGATGCGATGATCGAAACGGATCATGATCTTAAAAATATAAAAAATTTCAAATAGTACGAAACATTTTGTTTTTATCATTGAGGTTAAAATCATTACATTAAAACGGTGAAAAAATAGCAATGTATTTTAGTTCTACAAGTTATAGTTGATAGCTGTTTCGGCTCACGCCATCGTCAGAAAATAATTACATCAATATGAAATATTTGTTTGCGACGTGATTAGCCATCTTTTATTTTTCTCTCAGCAATATGTGTACAAAAAAAACAGTTCAGATTGCCGCTAGTATAAACATATCCGTTGGCTAAACAATATGAAGTGTAAGTTAAACATTTTTTAAATTTAAATAATAATACAGTGAGTAACTTTAAGTATTATTTTTAGAAATTTATATTTTTCAGATCAAGACCGGTTTCGCTCATCGCTAACAAAAACTGTACGATATCTATTCTGATCTTAAATATGACTGATTTTTTAAAATATTTAATTAACCGCCATGCTTAAAATACGCGATATATTATTATAAAATAAACTACAGGAGTTTAAATTGTGTGTAAAACATACTTACGTATAGCTTTGGCATAAAAAAAATGTGAATCCCATCGTATCAAAACAAAACATTTGTATCGCTTTTATTGTATGTCTGAGTTAAGTAATTTCGTTTAGCTCCTCTTACTGTTTTACATAATCGAAATTAAAAGCATCTCATACGTATGTAAATCTATTCACCGCTCATTACTTCATTGAATTTCTATTATAGATATCGATGTTAATTTTTTATTTAACATAAATAGTCGATAATAATATGAACTAATGAAACACTTTTTATTTCATAATTACAGGTTGAGAAATACTTGCGCTTCATAATAAGTAGTATGCTTAAACACTTGTTAAATAGATTTGAATAAATTATTTCAATACAGTAGCACTCTCAGATAAATTAACCTAATGATTCGTTTCTAGGAATACGTTTCGATCGGAGCTTAACTTTTTATAGATCTAAAAGCAGCACACTTGAATCGAATTCCTTTGGAAGAAAATTTTACTATTGCAAAATTATGTCAGTAATTAAAACCGTGCTTCCTATACTTTTTCACCCACGGAGCTTTCGTTAATACAATTTTCTTATTTTTCTGCTTGGGTAATTTATAACTAATTGAATTACTTGTAAAATTTGCGTTACCTTTAACTCCACGCAACACTAGTGTTTCGCGGAATATAGTCAGTGACAAAACATGCGGAATCGTACAAAGTTGTAACAATTCATATTTGATATTGATATTCATTTAAGACCTTCAGTTGATGTAATAAATTAAACAAATTTAAATCGCACACATTAATTTTATCGGGTTTTTGATTTAGTCAAAAGTTTAAGCAGACTCTTTTCCATATAATTTTGATTTGCGTCATTATATATTATTGGTAATGATTTATTACTACGAATTAATGTTTGGTTTCCATCATTCTGTACGATACCGAAAGTTTTGCATTGATTGAAGCATAATGAATGTTTATTTTACATACTTATTACATTGTATTTCAATTAGATTAGCCGATCGTGAATGCGTTGCAACTATCAGAAGCCGATTCCACCAGATGTCAATTATTTTTTATAAAGGTAGTTAGAGGTATCTTTATTAGAGAATCAGTAGGTATCATTTATAAACCACTTTAAATGGGCCATCGCTTAATAATAATAACAGGTTTTTGTGACCTTAACTAATCAGTAACCTGCACTTGGATCGGTGACAGTCTCGTGGGGTCGCGATCTTTGCCTCAATAGAATACTTTATATTTATTTCTTTTTTGTGTTCAAATTAAAGAATCCTTGCACATAACATGTATCTATTGAAAAAATCATACGGGAAATTATTTAAATAGATAACTTGACAATGAATATAATAAAACATTACGTCATTTTTACGTCCATTAAATTTTGTAATTTTTCAACTTGTGATATCGAATATTGTTGCATAATTGAATTTGAGTTTTTTAAAAAAAATTTGTCTCTCACGAGTTTCATCTTTTGACATTTTTGGTCATTTCAACGCATGGTTATACACCCTTCCCTGGTTTAACACCGTTTCAGTTTCGGTGAAAAAAAAATATTTCGACGTATCGTAGATGTGCACACAGCTGTGCGAAATTCTAAAAATAATGGTAAGGTTACACCGGGAATAGAACTGCGCATTTCAAACAACAAATAGCACCTGAAATATATAGACAATACAACAGACATTTAGTCTTTCGTTGCCCACCGTGTTTATCACTCGCTGAAACCTGACAGCTGATAAAATAATTACTGCTTATAATTTCACAACTATTCAAGGTATATTTTTTTTATTTCTATAATAAGTAGTATATAATAAGTAAGAAGTTTTTAAGGCTAAAAATTAACTTGTAAGTGTTGAAACTGTACGATTCAAAATATTTTGTCACTTACGACCCTGTTACGGACCTACAATCGAAATCATACATTGAAAATAGCACAGTCAGCCTAGTAATAATGTGTGCAAAATAATCTTCGCTACTGTTTAAGAGGAATATACAGGCGTGTTTTTTCAGTGTACACAATGTGATGTTCGATTTTTTAATTTAGCCAAACATTTCCTTTTAAATAATTATAACATTCAAATTTTAATTAGGTTTAATACTTTATACACTCTTATCTTTGTATCAAGCGGCTAGTTTATAAGCCTCAAGGCCTAAAAGTGCTTAATTAACCAAATGATAATCGAGTTAATCCATTACTATGACAATATCGCGTCTTGTACAGTTAGACATGTCGCAAAATAAATATACTGGAAGCCCAACGCTGCACAGACCTAGGCGCCCTCTCCGCATCTAATATCTACATATACTTAAATATATATATTTTTTATCTCTAGTTCGGTAAAACAACTATCACTTCTTTATAAGAGTACCAGCGATTTGTCAAACCGGAACTTCAGGAATGCGGACCGAAGCAAGAAGACAGGTTTGTATATATACACGTATCCAAAGAAAGAAAACAATTCTAATATCTATTAAATTTTATGTTTGCAATAAAAAGCCACTTTGAGAAGATAACCCAAAAAAGCTCCATTTAATAGATTTACCTTATCAAGTATAAAATGTGTTATTATACATTGTTTACGACACTAAAAATAAGCTTTAAGCATTGAAAGCTTTCACAACTGTGTAACACAATATACTATCTATCTGTTTATCTTAAAATATACTATACATATATTATACAATAAAAATATTGAAATTTTTATTTAACACAATTTATTCAAGTCAAATGCAAAATTATATAAATTAGAATTTTCATGCCTTTGTACGACTCCACATATTTTGTCACTGATAACCCGGGTTTCGCCTTTCGGTATCTTCAGGCATTCTATTACACGGATGCAACAGAACTGACTTAACAGTTGAAATCGTCTATGCATCAAAAGTATTAATTACAAGAAAACACAGACCCCAAAGCAAGAACTCAGTGGTAGCTAAAACAAATTTAATGAAATTGATTTAATAATACTTGGTATAGTTGCCTGTGATAATTATCATTTACGATTAATTATGTTAATGAGTCATTCTTGAAAGCGTTTTACGGCAAATTATAATCAACTGTTATTATAATATACCTGAGTTTTTTTTAAGAAATACTTACTTATTTCATTTTAGCAAGTAAAGATTAAACATCTAGTGATGTAATACAAGAATTTTCTTCATGAGATTTCCGATTCATTGAACCGATCTCACGTAAAGGATACAACAAGGACGGAGTTGGGAGGATTGAACTGATACGTTATTAAAATCTAATAACTAAAATATCCCAAAGAAAATGAGTTATGATTAAATAACTTTCCCATTTAAACATGTTTCACAATATTTTTATAATGAAACACAACAATTTTGAAGTGAATAATTAGTTTACAAATATTCTTATGATTTGATTAAGTATAGTGCGGTAAAAATGTAATCAATGATATTTTGCTACATTAAAACTTATTATAAAATATATTTTTTGGAGCTTACCTTATATTAATATATTTGTAAAATACCTTGCCACGTAATAGTGTTTTTTTTCTATATTTTAAAAGGTTATCGAAAATTCTAATGGAAAAATTTATGGTATAGAAAATACAATTGTTTTGTGTACAGATCAAGATGTCTATTAATACCTTTTGATAAAATGTACAGTAACATTCTTTGTCATAGTCTGTTGGGCCTTATGTAAAAAATCTTTATCCTAGTTTTATGGCATTTTTATTGTAAATTTTATTTTATTTTCCAAAGACGTCAGATCGTTAGCATTTGACCTCTTTAAACTAAATAGATTTCAGAAAATTTGCATACATTTCAAACATATAATACCGGATTAACATACAACGCATTGTACAATCTACAAATTTACGTACAAATCACGATATCCATCTCGCTAATCGAAACTATATATTTTATTAAGCAGGTGATAAAAATGAAAATCAATAAACGCTTTTACTGGGATTAAATTAATTTTACAACACATCTCGCATTGAGATTAATGTAATATTGTGCATTTTTAACACTAATGTATTGAGTTTTATTGAAATCATCAAATATTCAGCATGTGTTCAGCCAGAGGCCACTTAAAAATCTTACTTCGAAGGAAAAAGGAGGGTGACCAAATTTAGTTTTATCTTTTTTTACAATATTTCTGAGAACCAAAAATCAGTCAAAAAGTGAAATACTTAGAAGATTATATTTATAATTAAAACTTTAAAATTCAAAATCAATTAAACAAAAGGTGTTAATTCTGTTTTTTTTTAATTTATTTCAGTATAAATTAAAAAAATATTGTCAGCTTAAAAAAAGTGAAAAAAAAATGTATAATGGACTAAACAGGGAAGAAGCTACATCAAGGAAATTAATATCAAACTGTCATATTTGAAAAAAAGTGGACTTATTAGACCGTATTTTTATTCTTTGTTTCATATATATTGTTTGAAACCAAAATATGATAATATATTAAATAAATAACATTATGATTCTTACTCACTGTCAAAGTGATTTCCTTATTTTTGAAAATTATATAAAGTGAACTCTGAGTTTCCTGCGACAATTGTTACATCGACGCTAAATATTCTACCAAAAAAAAAGCTTGATTAATAAATTTCTCTACAGAAACCAATCGTGTTCAATTCTTATCAGGGATTGTTCATTATATGATTAAAACTTTAAAAAAATACTAGGACCTTTTTTTCTTAACTAACGAATGAATAATATATCATCCAAATAATTGAGTAAACAATTCATTAAATACTTTATGTAATTAATAAATATTGATGGTTTAACGCTAAACTAAGCTAGAAAAAAAGCAATGTTGTATAAAAAGAGATGGTTAGTGATAAATGTAGTCATAAAGATTTCTTTAGAGTTCTTTGTTAGGACAATCAGTTTACGTGTAAGCAACTTGTCAGTAATGAGGAGAACATTACGCAGCAATTTCGATTAGCTTATGCTTAACATTGCCAAATTTTACTAAGAAGAATATATATTGTCTGATTTATTATTTATATATTCGTTTATAATTATGTAACTATACATTGTGAAAAATAATAAAAAAGGTCTGTTTTATTGGCTTAATTGTGGCTATCATCATGGTTATCTTGCAAATATTTGTAGAGATTTTTTTTACTTCTTTTTTGTTTAATATATTTATGCAACGGATTCTCTTTTTAAATGCAATAAAAACAATTTCGATAAATATTTGATTTCGTGCCATAATAAATGATAGTCACCCGAAATTTAAAGCACCTCATTATGGAAATTATCTTAAGAAAAAAACTGATCTGCATTTACGACTTTATTAAAAGTGACGTCTAAGCATACCTTTATAATTTTTCATTCATCACTTTTTTATTGAACAAATATTTGCCATATTAAAATTACGACAATATTATATTAAAGTGTTTAAGAGTACTACAGCATCATAACAATTCATTCATACATTTTGCTAGATTTTATACATTGTAAGATGTAATATTTAGCATATGACATCAAAAGAAGACAAAACATTCTCAATTTATATTTTGTATTAATTTAAATAAAATAATTAGGCAATTTATTAAACAATTTGCTTCACATGCTTTCACAATGACATAAATATTTTTGATTAAATTGGCGCTTACTTGGTAGTTCCATATTATAACACGGTGAAAAAATTGCATTGTATATTAGTTCTACAACATTTATAAGGAATATAGTTGACAGCTATTTTGGCTAATGTGCTGTGATAGTTCTGATGAGGGTGTAAGCCGAAATAGCTTTCAACTATATACCTAATAAATTTTGTAGATCAAAAATACAATAATATTTTCACCGTGTGATTGTATATCATATTTGTCATGCTAACATCGAATTTATTTTGACAGGATATCCAAAATACATACCGCTATAAAATTTTCCTGTAATAAAAAAATATAAATTGAAGAAAAAATACAAGTGATCTTAGGAAGCCTGTTTTGTTAATTAAATAATAAATAAAAAAATTAGTCTACGTGAATCTATATTTAATTTTATTTTTCTTTTATAATTAACCGAAAAGAAAATAAATATTTTTTTTGTATTTTTTTATTCTTAGTAATGAGCTTTAATATTTAAAAAAAAATACCCAGTAGCTAAAATACTGCCTTAATTTCAAAGTATCAAACACATTTCAGGAAATCTTCATTACTATTATATCTTCATATTAACAGACGATGAATATTACATATTTTCGAAATAGATTATTTTATATCTCTTTAATGTTAATATTCTTACGACCGATGCATTAAATTAATTATTAACAGCGTAAAGGTGATATTTTGTGTATTATTTATCCAAAATAAATTGCAATTTCAATACTATTCTCTTTTATCAGCAAATTTAAAACCTATAAAATAAACCAGTAGCCTTAAAAATCGTTGCATAACTTTATCTTTATTTTAAATCTTATTTTCCACTTTTAATGTTAACTCTACGTAAACAAAAAAACTACTGAAATCTTAAAATATCACGATTAGCATTTATATGTTATCATTAATTTGTCTTTTAACTGATTGCGAATTTTACGCCAAATATGCAATAACAGACATTTTTTTAAATTTGGCGTAAGAATTTTAATTAATATCAACTTCAAATATTTTTAGAATTTCAATGCCTTTTCAATTAAATTTTGTGTCATTGAACATACATGAAATTTAATGGATTTTACATGTTACTCACACAAGTATAGATGCGAGTTTTTCCTTTTAAAGTTAATACTCTATAATTACCACTTCAGATAAACGACAAATAAAAACGCAAACCATCGACAGAACTAC
This sequence comes from Himalopsyche japonica, assembly GCA_028555115.1. Lineage (NCBI taxonomy): Eukaryota > Metazoa > Arthropoda > Insecta > Trichoptera > Rhyacophilidae > Himalopsyche > Himalopsyche japonica. The sequence continues at coordinate 602,127 of JAHFWJ010000488.1, read as the reverse complement.
CAGAAATGTGTGCTATACACGTACTTCTTAAAGGTATAGTAAATTATTTTTACCAATTTCAGAAGAAGGACTACGTCATTAGATATTATGTAAAACTATTCATTTATACAGTGAATGAATTTAGCGAAATATTACTTAAAAAACAGTATATGATAAATAAACTTATATGCTTCATTGACGTTTAAAATTAAAACTTTGAACATTCCCACATGTTTTGTTATTCACGACCTTTCGACGTCTTCAGGCACTTATCACGCAGATACAATAGAAACAGAGCGTTAAGATCTCTTACGCGACAGCATCAGAGTTCTTCAGGTCTCCTTCATCTCTTATGTATGGACTGTATAATTATTGTGTCGTTGATAACAAACGTAAGTCGTTAAAGAGCTGAGCAATCCACATTGATTCCGATTCAAATAGACACCACACGCATTATAACTATATTTATCTCCCCAAATACTATACTCACACACGAATACGAATACATACAAGCACACACACAGATGAAACTATGAATATACAAAGCGTAAGGAAATTAACTAGGAAAGTCATTTTCAAATGCCGAGGTTGTGTATTTTGTGACAAAATATTTGGAAATGCTAGAAATTTTAATAAATCAAAATTTATATTGAAATTTTATCACGCATTCTCAATCGAAGCTTTTTTAGGTATGGGGAAGAATATATACAATATCACCTAAGCATACCAATATCACACTTGAGTAAAAAAGCAAATCTTATAAGTTTCCGGAAACTGAACAGAAAATGAATGATTTACATACCAAAATTCATTTCATAGCTCGTACTTTTTTCTTAGCTAACAGTAGTTGAATGAAATTTCAATAAATAAGCTACGTTGAAACCTTAAATTATTTAATTTATGATATCGTCTGAAGGTGCTTGATGGAATTTCAATATCAAATTTGAATATTCAAAACTTTTTACGATTCCACATGCTTTGTCACTAACGACCCGGGTTTTGCCTTTCTGCATCTTCAGGCAATCTATGACACGGATGCAACAGAACTAGTCTATAGAAATAGGAATCGTACAAAGTTGTAACAATTCAAACTTAAATCATTTATAAACATTTTCACCGACAGACGCACGCGCCCATAGCTTAACTAATAAGTAAATTTAACTTAAAGAAGTGTAGTGTGTTATTCTTGTTTTCTTTATATTACATTATAATATACAGCGACTTTTTTTAGAAAACTTGTTTATGAATGTGGACGGATAATATTATATTCGTGTCAAAAATTCAGCGGTCGCATACCCAAACAGCTGGTTATCGGATAAGCTGTCGTTGATTTGATATTTCGACACGCGCCCGGTCTCGGAGTTAGCTGGGTTACCCACTTGAGGTATTTGTCAAGCGTGTCCACACCCACTTCTCTCGCAGATGACAACCACGACCACGCGACCAACGATTGACGATCAAACGACCAAATACCACTCAATAATAATTCCCGTTGACCTTTCACGCACCAAATCAATACACATTGACTTACAAATGAACGCGATCTTTTTGCACGTACGTCTTTTATTTTAGATAATTATGGACCTATTTTGTTCAATATAAATTAGACAGTCATTAAAACAACAACAAATTTGACGCCATATATGTATGAAGATAAAAAAACTATCATGCAATCAGTTTTTACCAAATCATTGCCAAAACTTGATGTATCACTCATTTTAAACGCTCGAAAATACCTGGATACATAATTGAAAACGTATTCAATTAATAAATTCGTGCTTGATAGAATTTCAATATTAAACTTTCCAGGAGTAACTAATTAATTTTAACCGTGCTGTGAGGAGTGAGTTTTTTTTCATAAAAATTATAAATATGTTTTTAGTCAAATTATTGTAATAAAATAGTTTTATCGTAATGAAAACAATTGCATAATCCAGGGATCACATACCATTGACACATAGCACATATATTATCACAATAATTGTTGACATATACGACAAGTACGTTCATACTCCTTTACAAAAAAATTGCGCCGATGTACTAGTACGTTAATTCTCCTGGAAAGGTTAAACTGGATTTGTTGAAACATTATACACTTTATAATTTCAGATATACATATATTTTATTTGTTTTCTTATGAGTGTACATATTTTTCTACATAATTCTGCTTCTATATAAGCGATACAAATCGTTTATCGTGTGTCATTAATTTTGCATCCGTGTGACAGAATGTCTAAAGATGCCGAAATGTAAAACTCAGGTCGTGCGCGACCAAGTTTACTATATAGAGGATATTGATTTATGCTAACAACAATTTTCTCATCAAATTTTTGTGTAAAATCTTTAACATTTCTTGCATAGTAATTCCAAACCAGCCTGAAACTAAAGTGTTCAGGATCTTTTTATAAAAGTAAATTTTTTCACGAAAAAAATAAAAACTTTATTGATTGATGATACTTGCTATCGAGAGATTCATCATTACTAAAGCGAAAAAATATTGTTTTACAGATTGCGCTTAATTTAAAATTTCAGCTCGTTTATGCTAGCTACACAACTAGCTTGCGATGCTTCATACTAGGTCGGTCATTTAGTCGGATTTTTGGGTATAATTTTCCGTTATACCCGATTTGATTGGGTTTATAGCTGTCACTATTTACCTATCAATAAAAATAGCCAAAAAACACTGAAATGACAATTACATATCTTCAAAACTTCCTTATTAAACTAGCAGTATTTGATTTTATTTTTTTAACGTCTTTGCGAATTCCTTCCTTACAGTTTTATTCTATACATTAATATCTTAACGGCCTGTAAATTATAAAAAGCAAAATATCGTTGATCAAATAATATTTAATGAATGTTTCTACAAAATAAATCGACGTAATTTAGTATCTATCAATCTGTATAATTGTATCATAATATTATGCAAAGAAATTAATCAAGAATTACAAATAATTATACGTAAGAATAATAATTACCATTATTTCTTCCTGATAAATTTCACGGCAATTTGAATATCTTACGTTAGACAATGTTTACCATAGTAAAAACTCTACGATATGCGGATATTTAAAATTGTTATGCCCCCATTTTGTGTCAATGAAATCTCAATAGCCTGTCAATTAAAAACATTGCTTCGGCTATTAAATTAATTGTACGCAAGATCCAGAAGCATTTTATAGACACACCTGTTGTAAATGTATTTGTAGAAAAAAATACAAGCAATCAAGAGATAACAATTCAGTAGCACATAATTGGTACGTTCGTGAAAATCAACTAACGATAAATTGGGCCGAATGAAAGTTTAATTTGTTACATTGATCAATTTATTTTGTCTAACGGGTTCGACAAAGTGTACAGTACATTTTTTACGCATAGAGGTGACGCACAAATCAAAAAATTAATTCGCACAGATTGATCGTCAACCACTATTTTTTACGTCAAAAATTTCACTGCATATTTTGCACAATTTTTAATGATTTACTTCATAAACAAATTTTCAATTTATTAACATTGTTTTATTTTTCTCGGTATAAAATAATGAATATTCATTATTTTTAATACGTTGAAAATTTCACTTTAAAATTTTAACCTTCTAGGTGGGATAGCATCATATTCAAATTATAAATTGAGAATATTTTATTCAATTTCAATTATCGCAAGCATTATTACTGACTATAATGTGTTTTTACAGTCGAGAATTTCATTCAATATTTTGTACACTGTTCAAAGACTTTGGCAGATACGTTTTGTCTCAATTTTAAATAAACAATATTTCTTGGTAAGGTAAAAAAATCCTCGAACCCCCAAACTATCATTTAATGAGAGTATATTTCCACAATTCATTTTCAAATATACTATATAACATAAAATTTACCTATCATTCTAGACCTCTCTCTAACGATGAACATTCACGTCATTCCACTGCCATTTTTAAGTCAATTGTTCTTTTTCCTATCTTTCAACTTCAAACATTTTCGTTCATTAGTGTACTGTATTATGTGGAGGTTACATGAAGTATGGGTCATGGTGATATTTTCAACTTCACTTTTTTTGTTATTATAGATACAACCAATACTACATCAACGTTTAAAAATATCGTATCTATAAATAAGCTACAAAACATAAACTTATAACATAAAAATTTATATCGAATATGCTTTTTTCCTTAAACGGTTTCTTTACTGAACAAATATATTATGTAAAGATTTTAGAAAATAATCTAAAATTGGATATTTGTAACGAAGTCACGTATAATGTGTTAAATGTCACTTCTCGATGAACAAGTATTCTATTCAAATAATATAAACTAACGATTACCGAGATTTTTATAATATTAAATGTTCAATATTAGGATCAGTTTCGCTCATCGTACACATTATTTATTAAGAGTAAAAAAATATCTAGTATATATCATTTATACAGGATTTTCTCAAGAAGTAAATTTAAGAAATATATCGGCTATACTTTGATTTCAAAGATATTTATGATAAAAAAAAGTTTACATTGTAATATAACTTCAGATATGATAAGTTAATGTTATTTGTTGTGATATTGCTCGCATACCATTGGACGTTTGGTGTTCATATAAAATTTTCTTAAATAAAAAAAAGAAACAACAAAAAAAAATACTTGGCACTTGAATTTTGACCAGTCCTGTGCATACTACTACTGTGTTATGTTTAATGCAGAGGCGGGCGGACCAAGTTTTAAGGCAACAAGTTTTTTTTCCTTTTTCGTATTCGTACATTATAACTTCACTTCGAGAAATCGTTTATTTCAGATAAGCTCTAATCTGGCTACAGGTCCATGGTAGCCAGCTTTGATTTTTTTACATCCTTCAGCATCGAGTTTGCACTGGAAAAAAATCGACGATCGATAGATTTCGAATTGACGCGTTGCACATATATAAGAAAATAAAATTAATCACCTGCTTTAAAGTTGTTTTAATAATCTTAATTAACAAAACAAGTATACCTACATATCATACTTGGAATTGAAAAAAACCACATAGCTTTATAATATTTTTACGATAACCGATATTCGTGAAGGCATTACATTTGACATACATTTCATCAATACTGTCTTAATTTGATACAAATTAAGCTATAACACGTGCAAAATTTAATTTTTATATTACGAAGTCGAATTCGTGAAATCGCGGTTTTAGGACAGTCAAACGGAGTTGCAGTCACAAAAAACGAGCGACTCTGCCTATTTTTTTAGATTAAAAGGTTTTGAAAAATATCTCAATGAAAAATTTTCCAGACAAATAGGTTGATCTTCAATCTATTGCACACAAAAAGGAAAAGTAGGAAAAACCCAAATTGTTTTTAAACCAGAATTGGAGTCATGCTTTTTGCTAATTTCGGAGTCCGAGTCATGTTTTTTAAACGATTACTTTTACCACAGACTTTAAAAAAAGACAAAAGGAAGTTCTTATACACACACATGAACTTATAAACCACATTACTATAATGATTGCTAAATTCACAACTGTTAAGACGGTAGACTGCAGTACATTGATAGTTGATACTTATATTAGACTGTTAACAGCATTAAATGTTTCGTATATCAAATAATTTGGGTGTTAATAATATTACCAGATTTTGTCTTTTCATCTCTATAATTTTACTTTACACAACTACTACTTTTTTTTATATTCTGTGTTTAAAATCATTTACAGGGCTCAACAGAGAACTATATTATATTTGTTAGTATTGCAGCAAAAAGCCATTTTTAATAAACGTCTTATATGATGCATATGTACATTAACGTCAATTTGTTTTATATTAGATTGCCTTTCTTTCTAACATTTATGTAGAAAAGGTGGAAAATTTTCATGATCATTGAATCATCTCTCAAGTCTCGTTGTGTGGTAGAATAAGTAAACAATTCTGTGTTCTTAATATTATATAATAGCTTCTTGTAACTTCCTATTGAAATTTGTAACATCATTAGCTTACCTTATTGGGGTCGAACAGCGTTCTTTTTATCGATTAATCGATTCTAATAGAAGAAATGGGTGTTTTATTGTTGTAAAATATCGTTTTCATTAATCTGATCCTAAGAAACCTCACTCAGCAAAAGTGATTAGTTAAGCCATAGTCTTATGTTAGCCTTATTATTTATACTCAAATAACCTTGCAATAGAAACTTTGAGCAACAGTGCAACAAGTAGATATCATAGAAAAAACTTTCGTTAAGTTACTTCGAGCAGGATGCTCTGCATATGGATGAAAAAAAAAATACCTTGGTTCCAGATTATTTACATGAAATGCTTACATTATATAAACGCTAAAGCCTTTAGGCAAAAAGTGTTTACTGTAAAACCAAGGCTTTGGTTATTTAATGGAGTAAAAAAAACTCGCCATGGATTTTGAGACTTAAGTTTGCTTGAAGTAACCAATTCTCACCTCAGGCTGTACTGCTGCTAATGATGATGAAATTTAAAAATGGTATTACAGTACATAACAGCAGACTTAATTGATTATTATGTTGTATAATATAACCACGAAAATAATCCTAATTCTTGATTTTAGATTAAGCAATATAAAAATACTTCGACAAGTCAATTTTTGTATATTTTACAGTTACAAAAAGTGTTCGAGAGATATGTAAGTTTTATAGAAATCTATAAGAGGTCTTTAAGATCAAAAAACAAAATTTATTTTTCTTTGAGACCTCTTATGTTTACATAGAAATTATTAATTGCAATGCTTCACAATTTTACTATTAACTCAATTAATTCTTGATAATAAGATCAGGAACGTTGACATCAGTTGATAATGCTTGCTAAGAGTAGAACTAATAAAATTAATAAAAAAATCTTTGAAAACGTTGTTTTATTATTTAAATATATTAATTACATTTCCACCAAGAAGTGACAGTTAAAAGTGCAATGCTTACTATAAGAAAATAATAAATTATTGTAAAAATGACGATTCTCTCTCTACAAGACGATAAATGTCTCGGATTTTTGTGATATTTAAAAAATCTTTCACGAATTATCTAATTCTGTGCGAGTCTGAAGTTTTTTCATATCGCTTAATTGGCAATCGAAAATTCCATCTTCCAGAAGCAATTCCAGTGACAACTTTATTAATTTAATATTGTAAAAATATTTAATAGATTGTAATACGAAAACATTCTGAGTTTGTACATTGCACCAAAGAGTTAAGAAAAGTAATTTCTAATGCCGCCCGACGTGCGGCCTAAATATTATAGTAAACATTGAAAAGTTGAGAAAAGTTACTACAAAATTACACGTTCAATATTTTCTACTGAAGAATAATAAAGGGATAAAGAAATGTATTTTAAATGCGTGTGTATTTTTTATAAATATAATATTTAAAAATATTCTTTATTTCAAATAATAATATGTAGAAAAGACGACGTTAAACTTTCGTTTTCTTTGTTGTTTTAAATAATTGTCATTATCGCTGGCGTTCATTCTGCAAAAAGTGTGAAAAAAACAACAATAGCTTTTAACGAATGAATATTTTTTACTGTCGAGTAGGTAAAAGAATAAGTAAATATGAATTATGCAAATTCATTGGTTTCTGACATAAAACAAATCAAAACGCTTATTCTAAATAACTTAATAACATTTTACTGAATCGCTTCCATCTTCATTATGTAAACAATTTTTTTCCGTATTAAATTTGAATAATTATATCGTGCCTTTATTGGGACGTGGGCGGCATCTCAACACATTTTTGAGTTAATAGTGCATTTGTTTGATTTTATAAAATATGTTAATGCTCGGAAAAAAATTACGTTGTTGAATGTTTATTAATTGTGCGCGATGAAGCGCCGAGTGTTTAATGAATTTGTCATTTTGTTTTTCTTATATAACGGAATATATTAATTTTATTTTACTTTAATAATTTTTTTCTTATAATTTTGAATGCGAATGAATTTTTATTTAGATTGTCTACTGTATATTTAATGTTAAATAGTGTATGTATTTCTTACTGTGTCTGTTACATATTGAGTTAATTTCAACAAATCAGTTATGCTTTTTTCTACAAAATCTGCAATGATTATAGAGACGCGATAATTACATACAATTATAACAGCTTTTTTTTTATAATATTGAGTTTGCATAATATAACATTTTAGTACGAAGTAGACTTGAGAGTGGGTCGTTTTTTGAACCCATAGAAACTTAAAATATACCCCTATGATGTAGAAAGTTTAGAAGAAAATATCGAGTCTTACGTGTTTCAGAGCGTATACTTTTGCTTTATCAAAGCGATTTTCTCTTATGCAAGCTAATCTTTAGTAATATAAAAACTTTGGGGAAATTTTAGATACATTTCTTTCGGCTTATACAAAGCCAAAATAAGATTACGCACCTTTAATATGTTAATTTAAATTCGTGGTAGAAAGGCATTATATTTTAATAACAAATAGTTTATAATGCTCGTCATGAGCCCGACCACTAAATAAAAATCAAATTTTAAAAAAGTACTAACCATTGTGTTTTTCTTATTTGAAAAAGTAAGAACCATATCATTCTTAATAATCTCAAATTGTATATACCTGAAATTTTATTGACATTTGCTTGTTATTTTATCCCTTACCAATAGGGATGCCAGTAATGTTTATAATAATCCCATTAATGGGAACGTTTACATTGTTCAACAGTATTTCCTCTGATGTTGGTAAATTCTATGTGGACGAAAGTAAGTTTAGATGAATATTATTTTCAAATGTATTAATTGGAATTTAATATATGTTAAATGTTTACCAATTATGAATCGTTTTTTCGCTGCAAACACGACAAACAAAGATTTTTCTTGTGTTTAAGTTCTACAAAATTTGTAAGATATATAGTTGATAGCTATTTTGGCTTACGCTCTAATCGAACGATGCTTTAAAGTATATTTACTAGTCTATAATATATATGGCGGTGTAGAAAAGGTGCATAATACTTCTTATTTTCTGTTCTACTATAGCTAAATATACGTTTAAACATAGATCTGCCGAGTAAATGCCAACTCAATCAACATAAATAATTCAAAATTTTTATAATATATCAAATAAATTAATGTAAAATTTTGTTTGTGTATTTTTAATGTACATAAATAATAGTAATCTATTCGTATTTGGTCCTCACGGAGTATACAAATGAAGACTGCTTGTAATTATGATAAATTTTTGGCATTGAAGATGATGAGTCAAAAAAAGTCAATTGACGCCAAAATATTAAAGGCTTTAATTTGTAAAAGTTCGAATAAAATATAAAATATTTTAAAGAAGTAATAAATTCGTAAATATATAATATTTAGGTACTCTAATAAATATCTTGTTTTAGGAAATTTTACAGTTAAATGTAATTTATTGTTTTTTTACATTATCAAAAATGTTGGCGTTACAAGAAAAGCGTGACCGTATCAAAAATATTTTTTAAGTAGCAGTGTTTTGACATCTTAAACGTTTCCAAATAAAGAATTCTCCGTGTGTGGATTATCTTTAGTGGGTGGGGTATTTGACTTCCACGCAGATTCGTTGAACATTCGATTAACAATAACAATGATAGCAAGCCTGTTTCACTCTATCACAGCCTTATGGTATTATGAAGTTCGGTAATTCGATGATTATTCTTAGTTTATTCGAAGCTTAACTCGAAGAATTAGAAGTTAACTCGAAGCTTATTTAATCTAAAAAACATATGGTTTGTCTTTCATTTACATAGTTGATATTTTGAAGAATTCCATATACACCTCTAAGCATCTTCAAGTATTTTATCACAGGGATGTCAGAGAAGAAACAAAAATTAAATTCGTACAATAAATTGCCTGAAATTACCAAAAAATAAATCATTGTCATTGTGATATTGCACACAGTTTTAACAATGAATATTTATCATTTTTAAGGTGTTAACCTTCATTGATTTATTGATTGTTCTAACGATGCCGTGAGACGAAATAGCTATCAACTATAACTTAAAAAAAATTGTAGAACTAAAATATTGTACGTTGCTATTTTTTCACCGTGTGTAACTTTCACTTCTTGATGGAAAGGCATGATATTTAAAATAAAAAAAAAACAATTTTTTTAGTACTTATTTTCACAATATATTTTTTGATCAGCACCGGTTTAAATAAGTACAAATTGAAATTTGCTCGCTTAAATTGACTTCAAAGAATTCGAAAATATCAGTTATTATCAGTATTTCTGTTTTAACAGTATTTTTTATTAAATTAAAAATATATACAAATAAAAAAACCATAAATCTTCTGTCATATTTTTATTTATTATTTAAGAAGTCACAAATTCCTTCTTAATTTTATGAAATTCAATACAATACATAATACAATATTTGAAAAATCTGAAATTTTATCTCCCGATGTCACAATAGTTTTTCAATTAAATTTATGTTTTTAACCTTTTAACACATTTTTTTCTATCATAAATTATCGACAATACACCAATCGATAGATTCCATAGAAGTATTTTATAAATTGACCAGAATACTTGAAATAGCCCAGCGATCATTAAATCGCCCAACTTTATTTTATTATCAAATCGTGAATAATATATTTTTTATACGGATTCTTATCTTAATTAAATTAGTTGGATATCTTTCGCATGAAACACATTTTTTTTAATGTGTTAATATTTTATACTATTTTGATCGTAGAACGAAATTAATTGATCATTTTTATCATCCACTTGATAAAAATATTTTTCTATCGTTAAAATGCTGTAAATGCGTATTTTTTTTTTGTTCTAACGACGTCACGTTAAGCTCATAGACAAAAGGTAGGTCTCATGTGTAACTTAGTAGACAAATCATATTCAAAGGAAATGAAAAAAATTTTCAAAGTAAAATATGTTTACGCAAAAATAAATTATCTAAAATTGAATTTGAATTGTTCTAACTTTGTACGGCTCCACAAGTTCTGTGATATTCTTCCACACGATAAACAGTCTTCATCAGTTAAACACAAGAAGATTTAATAACAAAGGAAAAATATAAGTATTAAAGCTAGAATTTAAACAGAGATCTAAAATATCTTTAAAATAAACAGCAAATCGCATGCATGCAACAGAACTGACATGAGTTTAAACAATTCAAAATTGATATTGAAATTCCATCAAGCACCTTCAGTTGAAACCATAAATTATACAAATAAATTATCTATTGTATTATAAACGTAACACTATATTATATGAATTCGATTACAAAAAATTCTTTTTTTAAAAAGATGTTAACATTTCCAAAAGTAATAAGACACTATTTTTTAAGCTTGGTTGATAATGATTAACCATTAATTTTGTGTATTATTTTTTTTCGATTCTTTGTTTTGGATATATAGTAATTATTTACTTATTAATTTATATAAATACCATCGTTGAATGTGAGTTGATAACTTTCGAGCTGTTTGAAACCGATCGAAATCTAAAAAATATTGAATTTTAAAAATATTCAAATATTTTTTTAGATGCTTTTAAGAATATACCTTTCTTTAATTATGACCGATAACATACATATTTCTAAATATAAATGCTGTCACCATTTTTAAATCGAATACAAAAATGGATAAAAGCAATTATATGATATCATAATACAAAGTTTTTTTTATTGTCATCAATTTAAAAGACAAAAAAATTTTACCTCATAAATTTTGGTCATTATTTTCTTTTTATTTCGGATATCATATTTCGTGCAATTTACCGTTTTTCTAACAAATCGCATAAATTGTCCGCATAATGCCTAATGCTTTTTATGTTTGTGTGTCAGACCGGACATTAAATTATGTTTTTCTTTTTTCAAATCGATGATTCGATATCTTTGGTTCCAGCTATGTGACATCCACAGGTAGTAAAATTCGACGATTCGCGTTATGGTATAATCTTATTTACATTTTTTTTAAAAAGCTGATGAAAACAAAAATTATTATAAATTATAATTTTTATTAATACGCCCAAAATTTCAATTGTATCTTAATTTTTATGAAATTGGCAGAAATACAAAAATATCAAAGAATACAAAACTGTTTAATTGTGCTATGATTATTGAAGAACTAGCGTTCTTCAATACGTATATCAAACATTAAAAATATGGCTGAAGATAAAGAGCAGTGGTAATCAACCTTTCTAACGAAGTCAAATTTTCTAACTGCACACTGAACGGTATCCTCAGTATAGTGATTTATAAAGAAAGGAAGTAACTTTAATTACAAAATTAAATCCCCTATGGAGTTCTGCGGATGTGTTTTAAAATCAATAAAATAAAAAATAATATTGTATTGCATAGCCATATCATGTAATTTAAAATAAAATTTCTTCTTAAATTATTTTTATTCACAATCGAATATATTTTATAACTATTTAATTATAAATTAAAATAGTAAAAAACACTATTGGATACAGTAAAAACGATTACCTCTGACTTAAAGTTATTATATATTATATACATTTGGTGATTTGGTGAACGAACATTATCACGACAAATTTTTGTGCTCGGACAACGCATACATATTCGAATAACGAACTAATGCGATCATTTTATTCCACTATAATCTGTAAAACTAGGTTGATCGCTTAATGAACAATTCGCATAGCGAACATAGTCTTCAGAACAATTTATTTTCGCTAAACAATCACACATAGTATTCTTATATGCTAAAAACTAATTCAATGACATAACAATGTACGAGTTAAAATATTCTTAGTATTTAAATAAAAAAATCAAGCTCTTTTGTTGTTTTGTTAATTTTTTTAGGCGAGCGATAGTAGAAATAATTTCAAATATTTTTTACACGGTGTCAATGCTGAAGTTTCGATAATTAAGTCAAATAGACTTACAGAATATAATGTTTATTACATGTGTTGTCGATCAACTACGACATAAACTATTATATAAATCACACTGCAACATTGTTATATTTATATAATTTTCTTTTTTTTAATATTTTGTTTTTACATTTTCATTATTTATTATTAGACAAAATAATATGGGTCAATATAAAATATATTTGCTTTAAACTACCTACGTGTAAAAAGAGAGAAAATTTTATTTATTTAAAAATAATTTAAGCGCCGACTTGAATCTCGTGTACACTAATTTCGTAACATTTCTTACGCTTCTGCGTGGGCCATTTCATTGCTTCAATTCCAGATTATCGTTCGACAAGATAGACAAACATGTCTACTTGACTCGTCTTCAATTTATCGACAGCATTTGTAATATTTTTTAACTCGATACTCTGCATGTTATTTAACAATTTATATGGACACTTTTTAACACATTTACGATTTCAAAGTGTCTAGTAAAATTATTATATTATATATCCCTATAAGTAAAAACAAAAGCTTGTATGATGTCTAGAATTAAATAAAACTAAATCAATTCCAACTGAATAGAGCTAGGTTTCACCGTATTTGTTTAGTCCTAATAAGTTTTTCTAACTGAAGTTAAAGTTATTATAATATTGTAAAAAAATCAATCAATAGATATTTTTTTTAAATATCTATTATTTATTTTGTTACAATGAAGACTTCTCATAATTCTAGCTAAGCTCAATGAGATTTTTTTAACAAAACGGTGAAAAAATTGGAATGTATTTTAATTCAACAAAATGTACAAGATATATATATAATTGATAATTATTTCTGATGAATCATTTTTTTTATTTAAGATATCGACTGAGCGTCCTTGATGCAATTCCAATATCGAATTTGAATTTTTAAAACTCTACTGGATAAAAGTGTTAAACGAGTGCATCGAAACATTGAAGATCCTAAACTATTACACTGATAAATTATAGAAATAAACAGGGGTCATTTAAATTCAACACCTGTACTAAACGAACAATTGTCCCTCCATCATTCTTATTTCCTTCCTTTCTATATCCCTTACATGAGATTAGTTTCATTAGTAAAAATAATATTTGCAAAAGGTCTTCTGATATTTAATCTCACTATTACCGACCCATTTCAAATATGAATGTATCTCTAAATATTAAATTACTCAATTACAGTTAATTGGTAATTGATTTTTTGTGAAAACTATTCACAAAGGGGTAATTGTTTATAAGATTTACATTTCCAAATTTGAATATTGTTTTAATTAAATCAGTCAAAAATGTCTAAGGCTCCTAGTCTTAGATTGTATTCTTACCTTGTATATAAACAAGTATAAGATGCAAACTGTTTACTGATTGTCATTTATTTGTCATCCGTGTAATAAAATTCTTAATGATTGAAAAAAGCTTATGAAATCGTGCACAGTTTCAACAAATCGAATTTGATATTGAAATTCCATACACCACCTTCAGTCGATATCGTAAATTATATAAAACATATGAATTTATCGTTCGAATGATTGTAGCTTTCAAAATATCTATTTGTTATTCGATTTAATAATATCAAATTAATACTTGTTAATAAGCCAGATCTAGCGCTTGATACCGAGCACCTCTCGATATTGATTGATTTAAGCGGTTACGGAATACCAGTTATGCAAACAAAATTATTTATTATCTAGTTTATCGCTGTAAAAAAATGCAAGTGTTTATTGACAGGCAAGGACAATAAAAACAGATCGATTTAATCCTTCTGACCAATGTGTAACTGACCCGATCGCAGCGATACTAAATTTTAATTAATATAAATAATTTGATTTATTAAAAGCGTGATTAGATGTTTTCCGTGGAGATTTATCGCTTGAGCTAATTTATTTACGGGCTGGCGTGCGTAATACGTAACGTAAAAATCATCACTACTTCATGAGAGATTTTTTATCTCATTATTCAATCATTTTTTTTGGGTTCGGTGATAAACTTGTCGAAAATCATTTTTGGTATACGTAGAAGAGGGTGAATTTAGACCAACGATACTTTTTGTGTATCAAAATAGATTTTGTCTGAGCTTACCCTATCAACTAACTTTTTGTCAATTGTTGATGTCTTTACATTGGAAAAGCAATACTTAGAAATTTTTAGAAGACTTTATAAAAAATAAATTAACTTACATTATTATTTTTTTTTATTACCTATTGAAATTCACCCGCTTTGGCAAGTGTATTACGCAGCGTTACAACGTTATGCGTGCTCAATTTTTGATTAGAATTTCCGTGAAAAAAATCTCAAGCAGAGGTGTAGCTAGAAATTAAGGGCCCTTGTACAAGTTTCACGCAATCCATTATATGTTTTAAAATAATATCACATGAAAAAATTATAGCTGCTTGTTGGTATATAAACGGTAAGATTTAAATACGATAATATTATAAAACAATACTATTTACGCACTATAGAGATATTTCGGTTTTCTTGCATTAGACAACTCTGTCATGAGGTGGCTACATTTCTATTCTCAGACAGTCTCATGCACTCTTATGGCAAATATGTACCTTCACCAGCTCTAGTCTTTTATCAGTCTTAAATAATAATCTTAAATAAATCAAATTTTATTTTTTAAATATATAGACAAATGATTTTAATTTGATGATGTTACAAGAAATCATGACTCACTGAACACAAGCCATTAAAACAACGCGTATGTACGATTAAGACCTTGTGCACTTCAGAAACCTTCTATAAAAATGCCCATCTATGATATCAAGGACACCTATGACGAGCAGTAGTCGTATATCAGCGCATAAACAATACTTTTTAAATGATTATTAAACTTACGTTTTAATTTTGTTGAATAATGAATTTTAAAAAAAATGCATTACTTTGAGCACTTAGGCGTGCAGGCACGCCAATAACACTTCGAGAATATTTATAGATTTATACAAATAAATGGATTTAAAATAATAAATTTAGCTTAGGCACATCAATTTTCATTTTATTCAGATTCATGTGGAATCGCTGTCACAGGGCTGTGTCAATATTATATATTTTTAATGCATGTGTTTTTTTTTGTGATAGCCCATGATGTATTCACGTGTAAAAATATATATATTACAACTTACATAAAAATAATTCTGAATTTTTGTTATTTTTTTAATTTTTCGACCAAAACTTAAAAAAAAATGTCTTACATATATTGTTGCATTTTCGTGAAAAAAGTATGAATTGAAAACGGTGGCGACAAATAAATACGTCCTATAATATTGGGATCACTGTTTTATCATACAGATATTGTAATTTTATATTTAAACGTATTTTTACGTCACAGAGTCCATCTTACAGCGGCTATCTGTGGTAATGAAATCCGCTTAATTCTAAGAAAAGATAGAATATTTCTACATATTTAATTCGTAATAATTAATAATAATAATTTTATTAATTTACAACAAATTTTAGACGAATAAATATGGCATAAATGTAAAAGTTTTTAAGGATTAAGTATTATTTTTCAGCCTATTCTGAGATGAATTGCGCAACGCAGTGCTTAATATTAATTTAAAACGATTTAAATTTTTATCTTATGAGAAAATCAATTTGTTCTTTTTTAAACCAAAGTAACTTTGCGTCTAAATATGAAATATAATTATGCCATGCTTACATTTAAATAAATACTGTTATAAAATTCAGATGCAATCTAAAATTAAATCGACAAAAATGTCAAAGACAAACACATGCCAATTTTAATTACAATTTCATGCAAAATATTAATTTAAGCATATAAATTTCACGAGTCGAATATGAATAAGCAAATATTTGTGTAAATAAAAAACACTTTAAGTTTTTCAGATAAATAATTATAAATCTTTAATTTCCATATTATAGTGAGATGTTTCTAGTCGCGGCTTGAGCAACTGATAGGTTCAAAATTATGCGCCGAGTTTTATAAATAATGTAAACACTTAATCAATATTTCCATATCTCCTTCGAGTTTAAACGCTGAATAAAATTATTATTTGTTAAGATTGAGAGCTTCTGGTCTAATATATGCCAACAGCCTTGGCGCTCTTTCAAATGGGCATTATTTATGTATATATTTACTACTAAGAATCAGGTTTTTTTCTACTTATCTACAGATTAAAAATTTACAGTTTCTATGAGATTTATCGTAAACCTACATACATGGGCGGCGTATAGCATCACACTTATATTTACTTCAAAGATATTTGTGTTATTTATTCAGTGACGGTCGCGGATATATTTATACGAAGGTTTTCAAAGAGTTAATAGTTATAAATTTATGATATCAACTATCGGTGCTTAATGGAATTACGATACAAAATTTGAATCGTCAAGACATTGTACGACTCCACATGCTTTGTCACTAACGACACGCGTTAGCGCTAATAAAACTTGAGTGATATTATTATTAAATCAATATCATTGAAATTTATTTCAGTTGTGAATTTTGATCCTTGCCTTAGGGTCTGTAGTTTGTTTTTTGTAATTAATTTCTTTAGTATATAACCAACTCTAATTATTGTGTCATTTTTTTTGCATCCGTGTGATAAAGTGCCTGAAGATGTTAAAAGATAAAACCCAGATCGTCAGTGGCAAAACACATGGAATTGTACAGAATTCGAACAATTCAAAGTAATTAGTTAGCTGATTTTTCCTATAATTTCATAATAAATAAACTTGTTACGTTAATCTTAAGATATCTGCATAAAGGAATTTCAATGTAAAATTTAAGTTGTTAAAAAAATTGTAAGCTTATCTCCAATTTTTTTTACTCACAACCTGGATATCGCCTTTTGAATTCTATATTTTATTCTATCACACAAATTCAACCGTCAGTAAATATAACAATTGAATTATTACGCTCACTTAGTCGTTAGTGTCAAAACATGTGGAATCTTATAATACAAAATTTCAACAACTGAAATTTGATATTGAAATTATGTCAGGCACGAGAGGGCAATCGGGAACAGGCAATCGGGAACAGGCAATCGGGAACAGGCAATCGAGATCACAAATTAAAAAAAAATTGTTGATTACGCAAAAATTCTCCGCCACTGCATTCGCAGTGGGGAACTGTCTCTGTTATTATTTGTGAATATTTTTTTATTGGGTTTTTAATTGTGATTATTGGCATAAGATTATTCTTTATAAA
The DNA here is from genome assembly GCA_028555115.1 of Himalopsyche japonica. NCBI lineage: Eukaryota > Metazoa > Arthropoda > Insecta > Trichoptera > Rhyacophilidae > Himalopsyche > Himalopsyche japonica. The sequence goes on along the minus strand of JAHFWJ010000488.1, from coordinate 584,166 downwards.
TGTCATCAGACTATTTAAATTCGTCTCGTTTATAAGCGAACCGCCATATTATTTTTAATTTTATGCATATTCTCGGCTGTTTCACATTTATAGTATGGCTAATTTGATATTACCACTATAACGTGGGTGACATAATAATCTTTAGAAACAAATTATGGATATTATCAATTGGCGATATTTTTAAGGTTATGTTTAATTATCTTTTGGGGGCGTTAAATTTCTCCAATTTCCTGTTTCAACACTTAAGACCATTGTACCAAATAAAAACTGTTTTGTCGGTATTGTTTTTACACAAAAAATATTCTAAGTTGGTAGGCAAATTTGTTTTATTGACCATACAAATACAGTATTTAGGCATTGAGGCACATACTGTTTATTAGTTAATAAGATATTAAAAACACGAATCCGACTAAAAAAATAATATATTTTGACAAGTATTTTCCTACGTTTCCTATTCATTCATTGCATTCAATTCAAGATTAACCAATTATTCTTCAAAATCGTCTAATCGAAAAAGTACTGGGAGTCGCTCGTTTTTTACTCTCGACTCATTCATTGACCGAAAACCCGATTCCAACTCCACAGCCTTGAAGAATCAAATATAATACCAATCGCTTTTACCCTTTCAAGGAAAAATATTAATTGTGTCTTCATTACTGATTGGATCATACTGGCGCACATTTTTATTAATTTCCTTGTAAAGAAGGTTTAAACAACGATCACAGTACGAGTCTTTTCTACATTCTATTCTGTATCCGTGTGATGGAATGCCTAAAATGGCGAAATGCGAAACCCAGGTCGTTAGTGATAAAACATGCGTTATCGTACAAAGTTTCAACAAATCAGATTTAAAATAATTACACTAAACTTAATGAACACAAAAACTACAGATTCTCATCAAAATATAAATACGCAATGACTGACATTGTCCATTAAAAATATAAAAAGACAAGTATGAAACTAAAACTTTTAGCAGTTGTCGTGCTTTTATTCAAACAAATATATTTAAACTATTTTCTACTCATCCACATAAAAGATATTCCAACACCGGTTTTTTAACGAATTAATAATCTCACAGGTAAAAGCTTTAAAACATTTACATTTTTATATTTTTAATTATCAACACACTACAATCAATCTTCTCAAAAGTCGGGACGTGAGAAGTCAAATGACTTTATTAACTTATAAATATATAATGTTCATATCGCCTTTTTAGTGCAGATTTTCATTTGTAATATATTAATCACATCAAAATACATTAAAAAATATTAAATTAATTAAATTTCACGTTTTATTTCCATAAAGCGTCTACAGTCCTGGAAATTATAGTGATCAAAATATTTTTCCGTTTTGTCGGTTTATCATCCAAAGAAAATATGCGTTGTCTAAGATCTTATTTTATAGTCGCTAATATTTTTTGTTCCGTTACTAAAATTTTGCATAAATTTGTTTTTTTATTGTGTTTTTATGGCTATGGAAAAATACATGCCTAATTTACATTACAAAAGTACTTCATTACATTATAATGAATTTTTAAGTAGTAAACTGAGTATGGAATATGATTTTTAATTTTTATTTTATTTTAACGAATGATGATTTACTCGCAGTTGCTATTTACAATAGAGAAAAAATGGACTTTAAATTACAGTATAATTGCGTTATTAATTTTTGAAGGGACTTATTTAAAAAAAAATGTTGGATAATCACAGCTCTTTTGATTATTTAAATGAATCTTTTTTTCAAACGTAAATGGAGGGAAATATAAACGTAATATTGGGTGGTATCCAAACAGGTATTTAAAAAATGGGTATTGTAAAAATATATCGCAAATAGTGGGAAAACTTGATTTCCGGGCACGTATAAACGGGACTTCACTGTATAATATTATAATTCCTCAACATTGGAGTTATAAAAATATTTAATATCTCAGAAAAGGATACGTAGGCATGAGATTTTTCACATTAAATTTTCTTTGCGTTAGTCCATTTTATTATAATGATAAATGAGCTGCAATAATACAAAAAAATGTTTGTTGTTTTGCTATTATACATATTTTAGATTTTCCGTACAAATGACAGATTTTTTAATTAACTATTATATCAGATCTCAATTTTTTTTTGTTTGCACTTAAATAATATCATATTTATAATTATTATACAGCTTGTTTCCTGGCCTGCCAGGTTTAATTTTACGCACTATCCAGCTACTGATCTCTCCAATCCAGCTAAACTAATTTATAATTATTTTTAATTTTTACAAAATACTTCGACGAAGAAAAATGTGTTTATCGCATGGTCGATTTTAATTATTGATTGACTGTTAGGAAATCATCTGCGTGCATAATCTTACCAAAATTTGAAAAAAAAATCTGAGCAAATATATTGAAATCCTCGGGTCAGCCACTAAAAAATACTTGACCCTTGTTTGCAGAAATCAAACCCAGCTGTATGTAAATCCACCCTTAAAACGCTCGGAAGGTTCAATCGTGAATCCTTTTATTGTGAATTATTGTGATAGAGAGTTGGCGTAATCCGACATCCGGTCAGGCTGCGGTGGTATCCGCTGGACACTACCTGCGGGACGCGTCGCCGGCTCCTCTTCCGGGCGTCGGGACGGCCAAGGCATCCGTCTTACGAAAGGTCTTAGTGCCGCCAAATCACCCCTGGGATCTATTTCGCAAATTGACTTTCCCCCTTTGTATCACATGGAGTATTTTTAAATTGTATTATTCATCGTTATATGGATATTTCTTACGGTTTATGAATATAATACGCAATTTTACATACGAAATATACTATGGATATCTTCTTGGTACATATAAATTGTTTTATATTTTCATGTTGCTTAAATTTATGTTTTTATTATTTTCAAGCATCTCAACTAATATAAAAAAAAATTAATGGCCAAATTATTTGACATTAAAGTTCCTCTCAAAATTACACTATTCTACATATTTTAAATAAATGACTAGTCTACACCCAACTACTTTCAACAGACTATTTGACACTTAAGGCTATGAAACATTGACTTATATCACTAGTGGTTGAGAATTCACGTCTTAGACCAAAGCGTTACGGTACTTTACTCTGATTTAACCACAAGAAAAAAAAATGAATCAAATATGAAAATAATATTTATTTAAGACAATGGAACTAGTTCACCCATTTTAGTAAATATAGTATTATAAAAATGTGCTAAAAAGGGAGGTAAGATTTTCGTGATTCACATACTTTATTTATCAGATCATACCAAATTAATCTATAAAAAATCTTTTTTTTTATTATTAAAAATATCATCTGTGAGTCCATGAAGAAATAAGTTCCGATACTCACTTTTTCAACGCAAATAAAGGTGTTAATAAAAATATTGTATCAACACATATGAAATATTTTATTGGAAAATTCTAGAATTTATCAGGGTACAACAAAACTGTCAACCAATTTTGAATGAACAAGTAAATCCCTCTATAAATATCTTTTTTATATACTGTGTCCAGGACACGTTCAATATGTCAACAATCTTAATAAAAATAATCTGTCAATAATATGCAATGTCATGTTTTATCGCACCAAAACTCAGCCATTGGTACGTCATAAATTTCTGAATCACATTTCAATGACAGTCAAATTTTGTAAGCAATTATCATTGAGAAGTCATTTAGGTTGTAATAATTATATTTTTTTCAAATATTACTGTCTTTATTATTAAGTCAGATATTATTCAATTTGATTTAGATATCATTTGAGCCAGTAGAGCTATTGTCAATGGCAGTTTTCCCAAACTGTGAGCTGTAACAAAATTTTCAACATATTTTTTGTTTTTTTTTCAGAGTTAAGTGTGCGTGGCATGAAATAATTTGGAAAGCACTGATCTACACTTTTTGACAGTATAAGCTGCATAAATACATTATATAAACTATATAAACACTTTACGGTCCGCGGACGCCACAATGGCGTCATTTTTGAGACAAAAATTACGATCCGGGAACGCACAATGTGGCGTCCACGCGCAGCTATGTTTACTACAAGTTCATATAATAAAAGGCTAAAGATGCATTAAGGTAATTCTATGGCTATGAGTAACAAGATGATTTAAATGAGAGGATCTCTTAAATTTAAAAAAAATATATCTTATGTTTGCTAAAATTTCTCAAGTCAAATTAATAGTTGACATCATTTTCAAATATATAATATGGATTCGATTCATGTAACAAGTTTTTTTATAATTTTTTCATATAATTGCTCCCGACCTTCCGTCGTGAAGGATCGAATTTCTTCAGTAAACGTTCACATTCTCATAAGCCGGATGAATTCCGATGCGCTCTATACCCCCATACTGTCCAGCAGAAAAATGCGATCGACCCTTGTGCAGCTCTTCGCCCATCCCCTGCAAATATTTTCCCAAATAAACAGAATGCCACCCACGCGACTTCGCTATTTTCCCTTATTACGTCACATTCCAGCAAAGGGGTGTCGTTTCTTTAACCAGCGACAACCCTTAAAAGATCACACACTCGCTAGAGATTTCAAAGGGCACAGACTGATAGTGATAATCTCCTATAAAAAGAACCGTAAGACTTCTGGGGCTATTTGACTTTTGGACTTGAGAGAGATACGCTTCTGCTGCATTGACTTTTTTCTTTACTATAGACCATAAACATTCCTTTATAAGATATCGCTAAACAAAATTGAGAAACTTTACGGTACGTTATACACCACCTTCCTCTTTCATCAATCAAACAAAAATGCAGACAACAACCATTAAAAAATATATTATTAAATTATAATGCAATTCTAACAAAGTTAAGACAATTCAAATATTTAAAACATGTGATTATGAAAAAATTCCCTCTTGTTACTCTTGCTAATAAGTTTTATATGATCGTTTCTGATCTCTTAATGGAATTTTCATTTGATTACAAATTATTACTAACAGGTCCATTACATCTAATTTGTAAACTATTTTACTAATATGTATAATATTATTTGGTTGCACGTAAATTGTTTTCTTATTTATTACGTTTTTGGTTTTGTAAACCTGTTAAATTTTAACTCAAAATTTTATAAAAATATTCATTTTTCTAATTTGTATTGTATCAGTTGTATTATGTTTTGTTTGTATTGTATAGTTCTGATGATGGCGTGAGTCAAAATAGCTATCAACTATATTTTTAAAAATAATTTTGTAAAACTAAAATACATAGCTATTTGTTCACCGTGTTGTATTTTATCAGTTGATAATGTTTACTATGCGCGAGACTTGTCATAATAATAAAACTTACTGTGGAAATAGTGTTAAAAATGTGTTTTTATTATTTAAAATATAAAACCTTTCCATCATAAGGTTACAGTTAACATCTAAAAATTGAATTTAATCAATGCTTCTTGTGTGCATGTTAAAATGTGCTTTAGAATAAATGTCATGAATATCTACCGTCCGTTCATCCGCGGTGCAGTGATCAACGTTTTTGGCTTCTGTTGCAGATATCGAGGGTTAAAATCCCAGGAAGAAAATCGTTTTTTTGAACAGATATGATAGATTGATTCTTTGGAAAGAGTGAGTATTGGTGATAATAAAATGTTGCCTAGCGAGAGTGTTGAGCGAACATATATTTTTGCTTTGACTCTATTTCTTATATTCTTACAATCTTCGTAAAAGAACGGTTGATCGACTGACTTCTCGTATAAATTCTGTGAATATGTCTATTTTAAGGAAGCCATTGTTGTGCTTGTAAAATACGTTTATGATTAGCATTTTTAAAATCCTTCGTTGCGCAGTTATTATCATAGCTTAATCAGGACCTTGAGCATCAGACTCTTCGAGAACATTATTCATTAAATGAATACCGATATTCGATAGGAATGCCTGTACTTAATAAACTACGATGTGGTTGATTTATTAACAGCATTTACTAAAGGTCGCCTAGTTGGCTCTGGCACTTTGAAATGTGTGGGGACAAGTGCATTTGACGCGATTAAACGGCTCTAGATTTAATGTCAAATACGTCACTCCTTTAATCGCATTCAATTATAAAACTAGCCGCGCAAGAAATATTTTTTTCAATCGATATTTTTACAACAATAAATCTCTTTACTTGCGGCATACTTGTTTAAATTATTTGTAATCTCAAGCTTGTTTATTTGCAAAATGACATTCCTTAAGCTAATATATGTTTCTTAACAGGCTAAATATGAAATTGTATATCAAATACATAATACAATATATAAAATATAATCTGCGCACTTAACAGGACCGAAAAATGTTTATGTTTAATTAATTAAATTAACGAAAACTGTTGGTGTGACTGAATAAAACAATGTTTTAATTTTTTTAATGCTTAATAGATCTTATAAGATGGTGGATATTTACACTTTTTACATGTATCGTTAATGATTTTAAGATGTTAATTTTAATCCTCATGAACATTGAATAGATAAGATTTTGTTTTCACCAATCATCTAGAAAAAAATGGGTTTAATTGAATGTGTAATGGTTGAATTAAATAAATATCTCAGAGGCTTCAGAGAAAAATTATAATGAGGTCATCTTCAAATCTAAACTTTTTCCAATTGTGTATTAACATTTCTACGACAATAATGAATTTTTCGCAGGTAGTGCTATGATAATTTATAGAATTATTGATTGATTCACCTTCCCACATATACTAGAAGGAAAAGTGAAGTCGTAAGTCACTTTTTCTGTTTTAATTAAGAATAAGATTAATAACTGCTTAATTTATTGATGAGTTACTTAAAAATGCAGTTAGTCTTGTTAACATACCAAATGTATCGACAGACTTTACACATCAATTTTAAATTTGAATATTTGTACTATTCCATCCGTGTGAGATGTCGAAATGCGAAACCCAGGTTATAAGTGGCAAAACATGTTGAATCTGAAAAGGTTTCAAAAATTCAAATTTGTTATTGAAAATCATCAAGCACCTTCAGTCGATATCATAAAATACATAAATTTGAATTTATATATTGATAAATTAATTTTCATTAAATCGCGCAGAACCTGGTTTGTAGTTTGTTAATTTATAATTTCGAATCCGACACTTTGTTATTTTACAATGTAAAAATGTGTGCTATACAGCTATCGTATCTTTGTACCTTCAATCCGCTTTCTTCCGATAATTAGATAAAAAAAAGAAATAAAGAATCGTTACAAATATCAATTAAATTTAAAAAGAAAAAATATTTAAATTTCTGTATATATCTATTTAAAATAACAAAATTTTGATAACATACTCTCATTGAATTATCAACTCAAATATGTACGTTATAAAAAAAAATATAATATTCTTACGCGTAAGTGCGACGCCACCGACGACGACGCTGACAAAGTGGGAAAGACGTCTTTGCAAAGTAGCTGTAAAGTGCTGGGCCGTTTTAGCAGGCATTCTCATATCCGCGTAAAATAAGGGTTGTAATGGCCAGCCATCTCCCTTGGCCCTTTACGCTGCAATACTATTCGACCGAAACTATATAAATTGCACTTAGGATGACCAAAAATTTTAAAAATAGCGTTTTTCAAAAGATTTAGAGCATTTGATTTAATTAATAAACACAAATGCTAATTTAATTACTTTTTGCAAGAATAATAATTTACGACATTATTCCATAGCAAAAATACAATAATTTATATTAATTGATGAATAGCTATATTCCTTTTCAAATAATTTTTCAAAAATGCCATAAATTTTACTTTATTAACGGACAATATGTATAAGCAATTACAGTTATACTATATTTTTTTTAATAATTAAACAAATCAGTAATCGATTAACGGCTTTGTTCTTAATAATATAACATTGAGGAAAAAATGTTAAGTCCTTATCGAAGGCTTAGCAAATATAAAATTATTTTTTCCTTTTTTAAAGAACGTTATTTTTTATTTTTTCATTATAAATATAAATTGTACAATATCAATATTTTTTGACAATTTTATAATATACCGTTATTGCTTCTTAGTTTTTAGGCTTTTTAAAAAAAAATATTTCTTAAAAATAAAATTTAAAGTCTAACATAAGTTTTGATATTAAAAAAATCGAACAAAATTTTCATTAATTCACTCTTATTTTAAATGACAAGTATTAATGCAATATAATGCTCAATATATTTTTTCATATTAAAAAAAAACTAGTTTATTATATTATTTACATACTTAATTACTATTCCTGTATTTTTTGTCAACAACGTAGAAAATATTAATTTCTTTGACGTCACCATAAGTCTGGCCCCAAAGTGACTTAAATAATAGTTATATATAATATTGATTTATCATGTTTATCGAATACAATACTATTTACTGTCAACAGAATACAAACCAATTCGTCAGTGATGTAAACTTTAGTCCGTTCTCTCCCCATATGATTTAAAAACAGAAATACCAAGAGCGATTAGCTTACTTTTAGACACAAAGGCTTAATCAATCTATCTTTTAGACATGTGTTGTTTTATAATAGATATACAGAAAAATAGTCCCCACATATAGTAATTGTTCGAAATTCAAAAACAAGCTTGCTAGAGCAACAAAACTGCTTGGAAGATATGAAATAAGTGACGTACATTCTTAAAAAAAAAATCAACGCAATTTAAAATTTTTCGGTGTTCAAAAACAAAATATCGTCAAAATTATTTAAACTTGTTCGATATTCAAAATTATACTGCCTGGTAGATATGAAATTAGTGACGTACATTCTCGAAGAAAATAAAATCAATGCTTTAAAACTGTTCGAAATTCAAAAAAATCACTCCTGGTCGACGTTTGTTTTTTATTCAAAATGTTTTATAAAAAGATTTAAAAAAAAAAAAATCTCCTGCCGATTGGCGAACTGCAATTACAACCACATCAAAAAGTGTGCATTTTTAATACTTCTAGTTGTATATATTGAAATAATTGCAAGGTGTAAATCAATTTCTTCAATTAAAAAAAATGTTATTTGAGACCGTTTACACATTTTCAAGGTCGGAAATTTCCTTGACACTTGACACAGTTGGATTAAACGGGGAAAAAAACAATTCTTGTATTGAAACAAGTGTCCCTTTGAAATATCATGCTTATTCTTAGATGCTTTTCTGAAACAATTCAGTTGTATTTTTATTGGGCAATAGTCACCCTTGACTGGTCGGTATCTTGATGACAGTTTGACTGTTGGCCTCTGACGGTAAGTATCAAGTCGAGAGACATTCCCGCGGGTCAATCTTACTTTATCTGGGGGACCATTCTGAACTATTCACATAAGTGCAGCCCTTCGAAACAAAATCGCTATTTGAGACAGTGCGAAACTGTTTCACTGTATCTGCAAGTATTTTTTTTATTACACTTCATTTTACTTTAACTAGACATATTACATTGAAGCTATGTTTCCCAAACTTTTGACATCTTTGAGCTCTTTTTTCAGTACTATTTCCACATTATTTTTTAATATCAGAACCGGTTTCGCTCAGTTTATAATGCTCGCGATCAACAAAACCGGTCCTGTTCATAAAATTCCCTATGAAAATAATACGAAAAATGTGTTTATATTGTATGAAATATCATGCTTTTCCACCAAGAAGAGACAGTTAACACATGACAAGTGATTGTGCACGCCTTCTATAACTTTTCGTAAAACCGCTTACTCATTGTCATAAATAAAATACATATACCTTAACAATCAAAATGTATTAATTATTTTTTCATCAGTTGATAATGCTAACGATGCGCGAAATCGGTCCTGATCATAAAATATATTGCGGGAAATAAGTACTAAAAAATGTGTTTTTATTATTTAAAATATCATGCCTCTTCATCTTGATGAAGTAACAGTTACAACCCTAAAAGTGATTATTTTTTTCTGTTTTGTCCATAAAACCCGGTGTAGCACGATGGGAAAGTTAATGAATCAACGACCAACGTCACCACCTCCAAGAGAGCATTGCGCACTAAGGACCACACATTATATTCTCATGCTTGGGCAACATATATATAGATGAAGACACCACCAAGCCAAGAGTCTTCCACCAAACTCTTACCGTACCCAGAGAGTACGCGTACCTTAGTTTGGGAAACGCTGTACTAAAATTTTGAAATAATTGTGTTTTTTTTCTTTCCTTTTTTGCCTGCCTAAGTTCTCATTAGTGCTTTTCATGATTGCATATAAACATAATTAATACAATACAACGGGTATTGATGCCTTTAAAAATACCTGTTATTTTAATTAGCTTATAATAACAACGCCATGTTTATGTCTGTGATATTATTCTACCGGTTCTTGCATAGTAGACAATCCATAGAGAAAAAAATACGATATTTTTATCGCAATTTTAATAAATTTCTACTTCATATTTACCAATTCCATTATTTATAATGAAATATTACATTTAACGATGGTTTAACACCGCAATTTCGTATCGTATTTTTCAAAAAGTATAACAAAACTCCTTACATTCATTAATATGTCCACAATTTTATTTCATTAGAAACTGAACCGGTTTCGCTCATCGCTTGCTTTATCAACCGATACAATACAAATTAAAATAATTAAAAATTGATATTGAAATTCCATCAAGCACCTTCAATCTATATCATAAATTATAAATCAAGTCTGTTAAGTATAAAACAAATAGTTGACCTATCTTAGTCAAATTTAATAATACACACTAGGAAATAATACTTCTTAGGCTTTCATATTTTTTATATGATATTAAAATACTAAAAACACAATATTCATGACTAGTATAAATTATAGAAATATTGTTGTGTGTTTATTATTTAAAAAAGAAATAATATATAAAATAATAAAACATTTTTTCACACATAAACTGAATTCTGATTATAAAATATATTGTGGAAATGAGTACTAAACATGTGTTTATTATTTAAAATATTATACTTTTTTATCAAGATTTTAGACAGTTAACACCTTAAAAGTATGAAATTATATAGTAAACTAAGAAATAAGTGCTATTATTTTTTTGTGGTTAGATATGTGAACGCCCAAATATTTTATATATTATAATACAATAAATACATCTTCAATATATACACCATTGATGAAAACGAAAGTCAAAATATTCTAAAATCTTCTTATCTAATACAAAAAACTAAATGTGAATTGACGCTCTAAGACTACAATATGAATCTAAAGATTTTCTCTTTGAGAAAATGAGAAAAGAAATATTCGTCCGACGGAAAAAAATACAAATGTACGATCATATTTAGAATGAAGCCTCGTATAATACATGTACATACAAAATGCGTGGTTTTTTCGAACACTGGTTATGTCTCGATACAAAGTCTGTGGAAATTGTACCAAACGTGCTACTTATTTTGATCGGAATATTTTTTTGTGATCAAATGTGTTTCTTTGCAATCGTCGAAGATCTTGACACACTTTGCGATTGGCATATGTGATTCCGATACAGCGGCACCTCATAAATTTAACCTGATAAACATTACATTATTGCTATTATAATAGAAAAAAACCTTACACTATCGCAATTTCAGTGAGATATTCGCAATACATTTTCAATTATTTAGCTTTAGGGCAAAATTAAATAATTATGCGTGCATATTTTTCATAGACTAGTTTGCAATTTGAGCACTCGCTTATTTTTATAATCAACAATTTGTTGATCAATATGTTTTAGAGTCTAGACTTTGTCTTAAGGCTATTTAAATATTTCTGTTTACTTGGGTGATAAGATTTTGAGGTTAACTTTATCATTTTATTGATTGAATTGGCATTCACTTGGTAGAACTCCATCATAACACGGTGGAAAAAATAGCAATGTATTTGAGTTCTAAAAAATTATTTTTAAAAATATGGTTGATAGCTATTTCGGCTCACACCATCGTCAGAACTATGCTTAAACTAGCGTTTGCTTATCTATATATAGCTGTGTAGAAGAGGTATACAATACATCTTCTGTCCTGTTTTAACGACCTAGCATGTTTCCTGTTCGCAATAAAACTAAGAATTGTAAATGAAACTAAAAAGGCGGCTATATCAATAAGTTTACATATGACCCGGAAACGGTCCATTACAGAAACAAAGATTCATCAGTCAGAGGATTCAATAATGGCGACGGACACATATTAGTTTGTTCATAAAGAATCCTTTGTGATAGTTGATATATATTGATCACCAACTGTTCCAAATCCATCATCCTGCAACCCTTACTACAAAGATGCAAACACTTAGGCGCTGAGTTTGAATTTATATTATGTGATACCTTTATCATCATTATTTTATCGGTTGAATGCTCTCAAAGAGCTAAACTATTTCCGATCGTTATAAATAATGACGAAGACCTACCAAAAAGTGTAAATCTTTTTAACCAAGAATTGACCGTTAACACATTTTTAAATTTTATTTTGGGATAATAAATATATATATATTTATTTTACAGCAGCTTTTAACGGTCTTGAATGATGTAAACAAGAGCGTGCTTGCAAATTTGACTGACGGATTGCAAAAACCGTTTTTACTGCTCAACTTTGCAATTAAAACATTTTTGCTTCGTTCGTTTATTTTAGTCGTAACGCTTAATATTAAAATGCTTTGACATAAGATAACAAGCGAGACAAACAACCGCCGACACGCGTTGCTAAGGGTAACACAAAAGTAATACAATTCATTATTTATTATTTACCCTCAAACAAATTTTGAAGAATTTGAAGTTTAGGTGCTGGAATATCCTTTAAACGTCTTGGCATGGATTGAGTTAAAAAGCAGAAACACTATCCCAGAAAAAAATACAATATGCTTGTTGATTGAATTGGCATTTACTTAGTAGAACTCCATTATAGCACAGTAAAAAAAATAGCATGTATTTTAGTTCTACGAAACTATTTTTAAAAATATAGTTGATAGCTATTTCGGCTCAACCAATCGTCAGAACTATACTTAAACTAACATTTGCTTATCTATATATAGCTGTGTATAAAAGGTACACAATACATCTTCTCTCCTGTTTTAACGGCCTAGCTTGTTTCTTTCTCGCAATAAAACTATATTTTTCAAAAATTGTAAGTGAAAATAAAAAATGCGGTATATAAATAAGTTTACATGTGGCACGGAAATGGTCTAGAATACTTTTTGGTGGTTTTTTAGTAGCACCCTATATTATAGAACAAACACACAACATTGTTATAGACACATTTTATTTAAGAACGCAAGGTGCATCCAACTTGCAAGGTGCAAGAACGTACGGCGCTGAACACTAAATACCATTCCCCGAAGCGCATGCGTAAAATTTCGAAAAAGACCATTACGAAATTTCTTCCAGGTGGCTGCGATGGGTTTCATTAGGATGCCTGTTATTTCATGGTGCTTATAATCAGATAAAATGCATTCGTATATTAGTGTATGCATCAGGTTGAATAATGAACGCACTAATCGATGAGATGTTCTGCCGAACGCGTGCGAACGGCGGTGTATGCCGGAAAATAACCGTTGCAAATTAAAGCAATTATACACGGCGTAATGCAGATTACGGTGGAGCACAATTTGTCGAAATATTAGCTTGTTAAAACATGAAAGTCTTCGAAAATTTTATATGGTTTAACCAGAATTGTGGATTCGGAGTGGAAGTCATGGAGACGTAGTGCTGTGTCCAGAGTCGGAGTCGTAAAAAACGAGCGACTTTTTCGATCAGACATGTAGGAAAAAAGCTGACAGACATAAACTTTTTAAGTCAGAATCGTGTTGATGATCAATGGGTCACAGCCATGGGTTAAATGATTCATAAATATATGATAGTTATTTTAATTATATAGTACATTAATAATATCGACACATATACAATTAATTTTGTTTACCATGTGTGGCCAGCATCTGCCAATAAGATACCTCATCACTTTACCTTTTTGATTGCTGAGGTCTCAACTGTTGAGACGGCTGATTTCAGTGTGTTGCTAATTGATAATGAGTAATTATAGGAGCAGTAAAAAATTTGAAATATTTCTGTTCGCGCTAATTCTGTATTCAAATATTTATAGCAGTATTTATACAGATAATCTCTACACATTTGTTTTATACCAACACTACTGAATATTTTTTTGAAATATTCAGTGTTTTAATATCCGTTACGAAGCTCAGCAGGGAACAGGTTAATGATATCATAAACAAAAAGGCAAAATGCTTTATTGGAAACAGTTCTATTGCATACGTGTGAATTTTAAAAGGTATTTTAAATTTACATTTGAGTCGTAGAGTTATGATCTGTGTTTTTTAATTGTAATTAATTCCTCATGCATATATGCCATTTAAACACTTTCGTCAGTTCTGTTGCATCCGTGTGATAGAATGCGTGAAGATGCCGAAAGGCGAAACCCGGGTCGTTAGTGACAAAACATGTAGAATCGTACAAAGTGTCCGTTCTGTTACGTCCGTGTGATAGAATATCTGAAGATACTGAAAAGAAAAACCCAGATCGTTAATGACAAAGCATGCGTAATCTCCCAAAATTTAAACATTACAAATTTGATATTAAAATGCCAAAAAGCACTTCGGTCGATAATAATATTGTATTCGGTGGTCTTAGAAATCAATTTTTTTACGTATCCATGTATACTATTAATTCAGAGCATAAAGATTTTTATTGGTAGTATCTTAACAGATGGTTTTCTATGTGAACTGTTTGTTAGTCAGTTTCTCAACTAATTTTTTACTAAGACACTAAGGCTAGAAGTTACATGATTGGGATAGGACTTATGGTTTACTAATTGCTCCCGCTACGCCCTGTTCTTTAGAAACAATTGAGTGGGGAATTTTGAGAAAATAAAAACACATATGTGTTCTAACGGAATCGAAAAATAGATTGAACAAAATAATATTCTTACTGAAAATTTAACACGAGAGATTTGTCACGAAATTGTACGAAATGAATATGGTTTCTATCATTTTCCACAGACTTCGTCACAAATAATTAATCATATTTTTTTATCATAAAGGTTCATTTGAAAAATATCCTTCGATACTTTTATATTTACACACTTTTCTATCTTAGACCAGGTGTTGTTTTGAGATATATTATAAATTCAACTAAAAAGCCAAGAGAAATCTAAAAAATCCTTCATAAGTAAACAATTATTTCTTATTAGTCGAGCCTTGACATCTTCCGGAATATGCCGTTATTTTTTATTTATTATACAAAATTTAAAATCGGAAAAGTGTGTTTATATTATTTTGGCGGCAAGATTCTCATTACACTCAAAACTTATAATGTTGTTTGCAATGTACATTCTAATTTTAAAAATTATTTATCGTTCTCTTTTTCTAAACCTTGAATTAATTCGAAACTAGAATAGATTTTAATATTATCTGAAATGGAACCAATCTATATTTAGAATTTTTATTATTGTTGGATATTTTAATAATTTAAAAAAAGCTGTTAAGCTTGAATTTTTTTATTTATTTGAACCACTAATAATTCTTTAATACAAAACAACATATTATGAATAAATAATTTGAACATTTATTTATGAGTACCGGGTGAATGTCAAAAATTTTCAATTTGCTGTTTTTAGCTAAGAGACACGTTGTAATCCAAAGCCAATATGGTTTAAATTAAATACGCATACTCTTAGATGCCATTCAATTGAATAAATACTAGGCACACCAAAAAACCGTTTTTCATCTTGTTCTAAAGGAGTTCTACTAATGCAAATCAATCTATAAACTAGCCACGCCGATATATAACATTGGATAAAATTTATTACACATATTCACATAAAATTTTATTTTATAAATATTAGAATTTTCAATAACCTTTTTTATCATCACAATATACACAACTTAACCTACTGTGTATTGATAGTTGATATTCAAAATTTTTTGACTAAAAATAGTGTCAAAAAATCGTGTATACGCTATTATTTGGGGTAGAATATAGCTTGTTTGTTTACACTTCTGAAATTATTTTGAAATATCTTTTACGTGGCTCAGTAGAGAACCTAATAAATGCCAATTCGAGATAGACTCGTAGATGTCAGTTTTAGGTTTAAAAATAAATATGCCATATCAAATTTTTGTCTCACACCACATTGGTGGTTTTTCTTTAAAAACTTCTTAAGATAATAAGATATTGGGTATATAAATCATTAGTATAGTACATTGCTTAAAGATTGGTTCGTGCAGACCTTTATCGGGCCAAGAAAATGAAAAATAGAATCGACTCATTTTTATCAATATTGCATTATGGAAGTTGATCATGTAATAGTAGCTTCATACACATACTGGGTGGAGATGAGACAAACAACTTGTAGTTTAACCCGGTGAAAAAATAGCAACGTATTTAAGTTCATAGTTCTGACGATGGCGTGAGCCGAAATAGCTATCAACTATATTTGTTAAAAATAATTTTGTAGAACTAAAATACATTGCTATTTTTTCACCGTGCTGTAACGTATTTAAGGTCTACAAAATTTATAAGATATATGGTTGATAATTATTTCGGCTTACGCCTTCATCAGAACTAAAATACACTGCTATTTTTCACCGTATTATAATGGAGTTCTGCCAATTCCATCAATAACATGTAGTTTATTAACCATCATACACTTCAGAGTTTGGTATATTTAATATTTTGATTTTGACATCTCAGGATGTGTGTTTTTATAGAATATATATTTTTCATTCATGTCCAATCGCAATATGATTTATTTCTTAGTTGTTTAATTTGTTTTTTACAAAGAGAGTATTGACAATAAGGAAAGGTTTAAGACTAGATTAGTGGTTAATTAACCACTCTCACTACCCTCTGATCGTAAGGTTCGGATACGTGACATCACAAACACCCATGGCTTCGAAAAACGTAACTTCGATTTAATAAAAAAAATGTTCATTATAAGTGAACGATAATTTTTAATGTAAACTTACTGCTATAAATTGAGACACTTAGATTAAAACAATGAACGATGTTTTTCCTATCATAGCAATTAAAATTGCCCGGTTTGAGTCGAATTTTTAACCATTATGCAACGGTTGTGTTTGTTATTATCTGTTCGGTAATTGCACGTAATTTGATGAAATCTCTTCGGTAAATTAAACAGTATTCAAATATTTATGATCATCTTCCCATTGTTTGTTTTATGAGTCAGTGCCTAAGAGGTCAAATAAATTTTAAGCGCCAAGCATTTAAATATTACGAACTGTTTTACAATACGATGTTTCTCAAGCGCGGCCTTTTGACTCAGTTTACATATTCCATTAAATAATAAATAACAATCTACTTTTTATAGACAAATTAATTCAAATATTCTTTTATCAGAAAATGTTATAAAATATTCTTCGATTGCAAAACAGTTATTGAACTATTTTAAAAGAATGTTTGATGTTTTCAGGCATTTTTTTTTCAATGATTTTTTTTATTTTTCTGCCAACCTTGTAGCCGAACGTTCAATGCTAATTGCCGATTTTAGTTCGGTGTCCACAGGGTTGAATACCGTACGGAAACATTTATGAATCTATTTTGAATGAATACATTCATTTTAAAATGCATTGACGACGAAAATGGCCTTAATGCATTTTCTATCGTTTAACTGGTTTTTAACAAAAATGATAAACCGACAATTTCTGCTCACATGTATACCAAAAAGAGGTTGAATGAGTCATTAACAATCAGTTTTTGTAAATACATAACCCGCTGAATTGATCCATGATCTATATATGTGCTGTATACTGGTATAATTTAATATAAAACTTTATATTATAAGTTTTCATTTCGTTTATTATAATCATTTTTTGGACATAATTTTCAAAGTAATGTTCATAATTATTGTAAATAAAATATTTTTTTCAATAACCATTTTATCAAGTACTGTAGAAAAATTTGGGAATAGCAAAAATGTTTTTAATAGATTTGTATTTTTTTTTGCAAATTTTATTAAGGAATATATTGAACGTTGTAAAAGTAGACTTTGTATTTGAGATGCTCGTTGTGGTAAAATATTGAATTTCACTGACCAATAAGCACGGTGTCGTTGCACCGCACTGAATGAATATGAATGTCCGCCACAGCACCTGTAGAGATGTTACACTCCGATAGAGTTCGAGCGCCCGCTGAGTCTACTTCCAAAAGCGGCCAATTAACCACAATACCGAATCGCACCGCCGAGCCGCAAATGTCACAACTTTAAAATTATATAAAAACATGGAATAATTTAAGCAATTTATCGTCACATAGTGCCATAAATAGAATACTCTACACACTCAGTCTAAAAATAGCCCAACCTTAAAAGACATTAAAATATTTTAAGTTGCTTACTTTTCCAAATCTTCTACAAATCTGATTAACAAATAAGATTATTCTTTTGTTATTCCTAAAATTCTTTTCAAATTCAATTCAGTAACATATCTTCGAGAATAAGCCTAAGACTGAATGAAGTTATTTGTTGTGTGTGCGATATTATTAATATGAAGATGTATATACGAATATAATGCAGATAGTATCCAGGGTAACCGCATTTTACTATGTGTTGCTCAGCTCTGCAGCGACTAAAGTCATTAAAATAATGTAATACATATGAGATAAAGAAAACTTGATGTAAAAAATTTGATTTAAAAAAAAATGATTTGTATTGCCAGACATTACTTGCGCTAACATTAATTTGTAGATTGATTGAATTGGCATTCACTTGGTAGAACTCCATTATAACACGGTGAAAAAATAGCAATGGATTTTAGTTCTACTGTAGAACTAAAATACATTGCTTTTTTTTCATCGAGTTAATTTGTAGAGCTTACTTGTTATTTGACACTACATGTGAATTAAGAGTCGCAAATCGTTGATATGATTATTTTTAAAATGTAATAGAAAACATTCTTTACAGTTGTATAAAATTTTATACGTAAAATAACAAGTTATCCTAACTTGTTATTTTAGGGATTTGTTCGATGTTACCAATCAATTCACCTGTGACACTTTGGGTACATATCAATTGAAATATAGATGAGTGTTCATATTATTATTTATTTTTTAATTTCATTTTAATAAATGGAAATACGTAAATGAAAATCTACTTTACTTAAACTGAGTTACTTGTTACGCTAAAAAGAAAACATTCAGTGAAAAAGTTTATTCTAAAATTAAATTTAGTTTAAAAACAATCGATGGCTTACAAAATGTCACTAGAAATTTGTAGCGTTATAGTGAGACAGTTTCTCAAAGGTAATCTAGTTACGTAGTTAAAATATCATTAGTTCTTGATGAGATTGCGATAAGTACTTTTTAAAATAGCTTTCATTCACTGAAGAGCTTATTCCGAATACAAATTTAGTTTATGAACAATTGACAGTATGCAAAATATCATTCTTAAAGTGTGGCATGGTAATGATAAAAAAAAATTCAGATATGTTGTCATGTATTTGTAGTAATCCAGAAAATTTCGCAAAGGTAGAAAGAAGATATTGAAAGCTTTAATCATTTCTAATGCTTAATACAATATTACAATATATTAAGGACATAAATAAAAGCAAACATTCATTGATATCACTTTCAAGGTGTTAACTGTCACTTCTTGATGGAAAGGCATTATATTTTAAATAATAAAAACACATTTTTTTTAGTACTTATTTCCACAATATATTTTTTGATCAGGACCGGTTTCGCTCATCGCGAGCATTATCAACTGATGAAAAAATAATTAATACATTTTGATTGTTAAGGTATATGTATTTTATTTATGACAATGAGTATCTATTTAATGATCGACAATGAGATCTGTTTAATTCTAAATTTAAATTTGATTCTGTCATAGGAATTGTCAACAAGCGATGAATACAAGAATGAAAAGTTGACAGCTTATGTGAAATGTGGTGTCTAGACGAGCTACTTATGATATTGTCATTATTATTTTCATCATTAAAAATTTCCCACTCCTTACTTCCTTATTGATTGTTTAGAGCTCCTAATGGATTATTGATTTACCATAATTGTAATTGTAATTCTTAATAAGTGATTGTGAACATTTAATTTTTATACTAATTTACTTATGTAAATCGTTTCCTAGTTCTTGTACCCATGGTTTTGTACACCTGCTACCATTAACTCAAATTAATTTTTTGTTTTGTATAAATAGACTTGTTTGTAAATTGTATTCTATCAGTTGATAATGCTCGCGATGAGCGAAACCGGTCCTGATCAAAAAATATATTGTGGAAATAAGTACTAAAAAAAATGAGTTTTTATTATTTAAAATTCATTGATATATTACATGTTTATTTTAAGTTCAGTACAATTAATGAGAAACGTCAACTTCTATAGATAAAAAAGACAACGAACATTATTTAAATACCCATCAATTTTAGATACTAAAAATCTCTGTTTTATGTGTGTTTTTTTTTTTTTAATTCGAAGAAGATAAATGCGTTGGTGTTATTAATTTTCACGCGTTTTCCTATAGAGAAATTTACTTATGTAGTCAATGAGAAATCAGGTAGCCTCCATTGTACTGTGTTTACTGCCGGGAGATATTAAAAAAAAAGAATGTTTTAATCAAACTAATAATTATTACATATGAAAATGATTTGCATTCCGTTATAAACATTAATGTTTTATTTATGATTGCTAAGTACGAACAAGGTATATTTTTGAATTTTAAATATCATTTCACTGAATAATTTGTTTAAATTTTTGGTTAGACAAGTAAAAGCAAATATTGTTATGTTTACATTAAAATTAATTACAATGTAGAATGTGCTTCAGAATAATGAACCCATCATTATTTAATATAAATATGTGCTCAATTTACATGTTATCACTGTTGAATATATTGGAAACGTACTACAGCCGATTATAAATATGGAATTAGCAATTTTAAAAGAAATCTATTTGATTAAAATTGCAAAATAATGTAAAGCGATTATAAAATTTAGATACAATGGGAAGACCAGTTTATGACTAGCGTGAGAAAATTAATTGTAGGAAGCGATATGTATTCAAAAATGCATAAGTGCTTTAAATGATTTGTTTATTCTTATATTATGCAAAGGTATTGTTTCCTGAAAAGCAAAAGTGTTGTACAAACACAATAACACGATTTTCATTAAATGTGATTATTTTTAAAAACAGATCCTGACGAAATATTACGATGTTGCCATATACATAATATATTAACTGTCTACATTTTAATAAATAAAAAACAATTCAATTTTATTTTATCACAATCATGAATGCTTTCGCACATCGCAAGCGTTTTCGCAGGCTAGTGATGTTTATAATGCGGTCACAGTAAAAATTCAACCCAAGAACAATTCTTCTAAATGCCAAAAGGTGAAACACAAGTAGCTAGTGACAAAACATTTGGAAAGTTACAGAGTTTGGACGATAAAAAAATAATTGAAATTTAATATCACATACTTACTGTCTGTTCTTTTATAATTTTTTTTTATATATTATACAAATGCATAATCTATGAAATAGAACTTATTTTTAATTCTTACGTATGATTGGCATTGTTGTCCAGTCTTTTCCACAATGCGTTTGTAGTTTATTCTGGCAATGAACTCAAAAGCTAGACCCAAGTACCGAGACATATCATAAAAATGTTGTATGCCGAAAAACATGAAGGTAATAATCACTTTTAGCCTCATTAATGAGAATTTATGGTGTAGAAAATAATAATTAACAAAAAATAGCCGAAACAATTAACTGTGTATAAATATCATGACGATATTATCAAAACTCTTTGGGGCGTGTGGGAGAAATTTATACTGAGTACCTTCTTGATACAGTTACTTCATGAATCAAAGTAGAAAAATACAATTTCTGTGTATAATTAATGGGCACTTTATAATTATGGACATATTACTCTTCGGTTAAGAATTTTATTTAATACTCAAGTCTAAGTTTATATTGCATATTTGTTGCAACAAAACTTTAAGTTATTTAGTCATAAAATTATTTATTTCCCTGATCATAAAAAAACTGCGAGTCAAATTCGTAAATTTTCTAGCGAAATGCTTTGAATTTTTTTCTCATACTGTAAATTAAATGAAAAAAATGTTCATTGTACGAAATTCATGGGTTTTAAAAACCTCATTATTACTCTCTATATTGTTATACCAGATTTTTATAATCAAACACCATACATTCTGAATAATATAATTAAAGATACTAAGGTCTTGTATTATGCTATTGAACAAGTAAGAAAGGGTTCATTTTTAACTCACTAACAGTTTTAGAGTGATGTTTTGATCCTTGTAAAAAAATGTTGATACTTTATACGATACCACATATTTTGTCATCAACGACCCGCATTTTACCATTCAATACCTTCAGGCATTCTTCTCATGGATGCTACACGATTCAGTCAACTGTGTGATAGAATGCCTAAAGATGCCAAAATGCGAAACTTGGGACGACAGCGACAAAACGTGTGGAATCGTATAAAGTTTCAAGAATTCATTCTTGAAAAGTTTTACTTTTAACAATGAGTAAAAAGTATAAATAGGTATTTAAATTGCTAAAACTTTGTACGAATATAAGTGTCTTTTCTGCAACAGAACTGACGAAGGTAGGACGGAAGGAAGAACGTAGTCGGTTCTGTTGCATCCGTGAGATAGAATGCCTAAAGATGCCGAAAGGAGAAACCGGGGTTGTTAGTGACAAAACATGTGGAATCGTACAAAGTTGTTACAATTCAAATTTTCCTTTAAAAGTGAAATCCCATCAAGCACCTTCAGTCGATATCATAAATTATAAATTGATATGCCCAACATGTTATTTTTTTTTTCAAATTTAAGCCATTCTACTAAAAGAATGTGATTTTTAGAACTGTAGTAAGAACCTTGAAAAACTGAATTGATAAAATAATGATTTGTTTTAAAAGACTTCCTTAGCCATTACAACTTCAAATTGTAAAATTAACACTTACTGTATCGGTTGATAATTCTTGCGATGGACAAAACCAAGTAACACCTATAATCTAAGTTTTGACTTTTTTATGTATCTATATAAAATAATTTTATTTACGTCCAACCTATCAAGGTAAATATAGTTCCATATTATTCGCGGAGAAAATTTAGACGAATACTTCTTAAATAATTATCAATGCAAGAATCCATAGTAACTTTTTTCGAATATTGGCTCCAAAAATCTCAGACTTTTATATCATACTGCATACATCCAACACTATTCGGATAAGCTATACATATTTACCATAGCATCAATTAAAATTTGATAAAAGAACTAAAATACAGGTAATTCCACAATGTCCAAAACATTTTATCTTAGTCGTAAATGTCAAAAAATAGTATTGTTTTGTGTGGGAAGTTTGTATTCTCACAATAATAACACAACAGGGGTAATAGATACAGTGATCAGCCAGTTATAGGCCTTACGAACAAAATCTATCTAACGACCGCTTTTGATTTTTTTGAGATACAAGGAATATTATTTCCACGCAGGGCTAAAAAATAAAAATGTATTTTACTTCTACAAAATTTATAAGGTGTATATTTTATAATTATTTCGGCCTACGCCTTCATTAGAGGTATTTAAGTACATATATTAAGTAAATGCAAATCCATCAATAGAATTTGTTCCATTTAAAAACTTCTAAATATAGACAAATTTGAATTGTCGCAACTTTGTACGATTCCATACGTCTTATCACAAACGACCCGGGTTTCGCCCTTCGGCATCTTCAGGTATTCCATCGCACGGATGCAACAGAACTGAGGTAAAACAAACAGTTAGCATCGTATATATAATATATTAAAATCATTATTAACAGGAATCTACTTACCAATAGGCAAGCAAAAGATTGCAGCTGAAAAGAATGTAACAATATTAATCCAATAATAATTAGCTATAACAACTTTCATTTACAATCTTGCTAATGAGTGGTCGTTATTGAAATGGCGTTTTGAACAAATTTAAATCAAGCAATTAAACTATAAATGCGTCTTCTTTTATTTTAAGAATACCTAATATCAAACATCTAGTGATGAGACATAAGAATTATCGTCATGAGATTGTCGATTCATTGAACCGATCTCACGTAAAGTGTACAACAAGGGGGAGTTGGGAAGATTGAGTTGATCGTTAAGAATGAAGTTTGAATTTCATAACTGGCCTCTATTAATTTCTAAAATCTCCTGATAAAACCATTTATGGTCCCCCGTGTTATGATGCAACAATTGAACTCCCTCATCCGCGTCAAACGAATGTCCCTCCGACAACAAATGGTTTGCAAACGTAGAAGTATCCTTCTTCAATCTATAAGCAGCTAAGTGTTCTGAAACTCTAATTTGTATGGTGCGCGTGGTTTTACCTACATAAAAGTGTTGGCAATCCAGACATTTTAATTTATAAATACCGGACTTATCCCTAAAATTAATATTGTCCTTGTTGTTTACTAAAGTTTTGGCCAGTGAGTTCTTGCAATAAAACGCCGGTCTGACACTGTTAACGAGTTGTTTTTTAATTTTGACACTAGT
This sequence comes from Himalopsyche japonica, assembly GCA_028555115.1. NCBI lineage: Eukaryota > Metazoa > Arthropoda > Insecta > Trichoptera > Rhyacophilidae > Himalopsyche > Himalopsyche japonica. The sequence goes on along the minus strand of JAHFWJ010000488.1, from coordinate 559,730 downwards.
ATTACCTAAGAAACTTAGTTTACACCAATAGCTGGTGCTTTCCAAGTCCCTAGGCATTATACCTTGGTATAAACAATTTTTTGACAGTTCTGTTGCATCCGTGCGATGGAATACCTGAAGATGCTGAAGGGCGAAACCCGGGTCGTTTGTGATAAGACATATGGAATCGTACAAAGTTCCAACAATTCAAATTTAATATTGAAGTTCCATCAAGCACCTTCAGTCGATATCATAAATATACGAAAGTATTCAAAAAAATGTCTAAGATATCATTATATGTTCAAATATAGCCTGATTTTATTTGGCAGTTTAAATAACTTAGGTTAACAAATGTTGATTAAATATTTGGCACTTGATTATCCTTTACATACCTCAGCAGAAAATGTTGTATGACACGTTTTTAATATCAAATCCAACTGATATTAAGCTTTTTTGCATTTAAAACAATGTGGTTTGTGTTTTAATAAATCGGTAAAAACGTTTAATATGGTGTCATTAAAACGATTTTTATTTTCATATTTAACAAGCAAATCAAACATAGTTTTTGTATATACTATAAATCTCATATTATAAAACATTATTATTGGGGGAAAAAAATGCGATGAACTGCCACACTCTTAAAAACAAATTTCCTGATATTCTTTTTTTTCTTAATAAATCATATAACCAAACCATTTTTTTATAAAATACCTTATAAAAATTTCTAGTGTCTCCATATTATCAACAAACATATTCATTGACTCCACTGATGAGGAAAATAACAGACTTGAGGGACAAAAGTTGAATTCTAATGAATGTTATGGTATGCTGGTTTTCTGCCAAGTGGCCCATCGCTAAAGGGTGGCCAACGACTGTATATGTTACCCTACAACAGCTCTGCATTCCATATTTTATAGATCGTTAGTTTAAAAAAAGACATTTGTTTTTCATAAATTGTATGAGTATTTGGTACAACCACAGATAATATACATTGTTTCGTTTTATATGGCTGTCATCACGCTTTTAACGAATGTGTTTTTTCTCTATGCTTGTATGCAGCATTCTAAATTCAAAATCAATAAATGAATAAATCATATTTTTGAAAGCGAAATTATTTGCACTTGACCCTCTTTAAACTGTACCATCTTCAACATTTTTTGTTACCTTCGATACTGATTTCATCTTTTGACATCTTCAAGCATTACGATCTACGGATGCAATCGAACTGAAAGTCAGAAGGTCGTTTCCAAAAAATACGAAAAGTTTACATAATACAGATATCTGAAATAACCATTATTTTTGATTTGAATCATTCAAACTATGTACTGTTAAAAATTATAAATATATAGGTCTGTAGTCGAGCGGTCTACGTCGTCGTCATTGTTCATGATATCTATGGGAAAATGTATAATTCAATAGTTTTTAGTCTACTTACCATTTTAAGTCACAGAAGAGAATTTGATCCCGGACTCTTTCTATAATTAAGGCGTCCTTTAATCGATCGTCAGAAATTATTTGTATAAAAAAATGATGTTTTGTATTGAAAATTAAATGAGTGTCGTTATTTTTGAGTCCAAATGAATCGATTGATATATTAATTTTTCTATATATTTTTTTTATTTATTGAGAAATGCAAGATACTACATAGTTATCTGAATTGTTTCTTCAGTTGGTTCAGTTATATATATGCATGCAGGCCTTAAAGATATTTTTTCCCGAGAATTTGCAATTTTGCCAATATTTTTAGGTATTTCTGAAAATTAGAAATGTATCTATCTTGTTGGATGATTCTTCGGTGGCGAATTTCTTGCTTTAAGAACTGCGGTAGTCGATCCCTGACACAGATTAAATAATATTTAAAGTGTCACCATAAACTTTTAAATAATAAAAACACATTTTTTTTAGTACTTATTTCCACAAAATATTTTTTGATCAGGACCGGTTTCGCTCATCGCGAGCATTATCAACTGGCATTATCAGTTGATAATGCTCGCGATGAGCGAAACCGGTCCTGATCAAAAAATATATTGTAGAAATAGGTACTGAAAATGTGTTTTTATTATTGAAAATAACATGCCTTTCCATCAAGAAGTGACAGTTAACACTTTAAAAGTGTAATTTATGATATCAACTGACGTTGCTTGATGAAATTTCAAAAAATATCAAATTTGAATTGTTACAACTTTGTACGATTCCACGTGTTTTGTCACTAACTTTTGTCAGTTCTGTTGCATCTGTGTGATAGAATGCCTGAAAATGCCGAAAGGCGAAACCCGGGTCGTTAGTGACAAAACATGTGGAATCGTACAAAGTTGTAACAATTCAAATTTTACTTTATAAGTGATTTATGAAACGTAATTTTCTAGACTATAGCCCGAAAATGACAAAGTGTGGCAAAAATAGTCTCTCATTCCAGGTCCAACATAAATTAGTGAGCGCTCTTTCGATGACACTGATATCCCATGCGTACAAATTTAATTAACACTTGTTACACCTTCAGTGAAGATGCAATGCCTTTCTCAGACGATCGTTGAACATTCATGTGTGCAGCGGAGCTATCATTTCACTAATTGCCATTCTTTCACCAGCGGAGAGACCTGTCGCGAGTTTCTACCGTGGGGAGAAGGTTCAATGTGAACGGGCGGATTCGTTATCACGGACGAGCCTAACGAATAACGGCGTACGAAGCTCGTCTCGTTACACTCTGTTAACGACGGCGCGCGGCGCAGGCCACAAATTCGAAACTGCGCCCAAACAGATATCACACAAGCGAGACGCAGCATGAGTGAGCGTCTAACTGAAACTTTAGATAACCATAGGGTTATCTGAAACAATAGATAATACATAATTTTGAACTTCTGTCAGTATTTATAGGAACAGTATTTTGTCAGTATTTGTAGGAGCAGTATTTTGTGAGTATTTATAGGAACATGGAACTATCCATGAAACATTTACAATAAACCAGAATGCTATGAGCAACCACAAATAAAGATGACCCAACAATGATTTTGCTTCAACTTTTATGTCAAATTATCACTGAATACTAGAGCTGTGGTGTCGTCATAAAAATACAATTTCAAAATTGACCAACAATACGACTCCGAAAATGTTTATCTGTACAGGTTTTATCTTACCACTCCTGTAAACCAACAGGTAAATTGTTCATTCAAAATTGTCTAATCGAATAAGTAGTCGGAATCGCTCGCTTCTTCGACTTTATTCAACTTAAATAAATCTCCGTTGACATTTTTTTTACTCTTATATACATTCAACTTATTCGCTGCGGAGCTGAGCAAAGGATACAACAACGCCGAATACTTCATTAAACAATTTATTAGTGATGTTGTTAAATAAACTAATATATACCTTTATGACTTTTGACACTTACCTCACTAATAATACACTGAAATTAGTCTTCGTCATTGATAACAACAGATGATGACGCTCACTATGAGCGAAACCGGTCCTGATCTAAAAAAAAATTACGTTATACTAAATATTATATTTTTTTAATTATACAATATGTTAAAATGCCTCTCCACGAAGAAGAGACAGTGCTAAACCCTTAGACGTGATTTATTTTTAAATAGTTTTTTAATAAATTTGATGAAATCTTGGTGTGAAATCTTTTATCAATGAATGATTATTTACATGTTATAAATATACTTTACAATGTTTATAATAGTGACTCTTGATATATGAAACAGTATCAAATAAAAAGGCTATAGATTCTTTCGGATCCGAGTGTATCATTTTTTTGTTTTTTTATTTTTACGGCATTGCTAATTAACGGGCGCCGTCACGGAGTCGCCCGCGCCGTTAATTGCTCGCAAGTAAAACCACCCGCCAAAAACGAACGCATAGTTACTTGCTCACTCAAGGCTCTGTGGCTAAGCAGGTAAAACGATTTGCAACTATGCAAGATATACCAGATCAAGCCCCGGTGTAGTCGTCAGTTCATAATTCATCGCATAAATATAATATCCTCACACACAAATACATACAACCCAAGACATTACAATGTTACGAAAACACTTACTTGCTGTTAATCTACCAATCACAACGTGTGTTTACATTTTAATCTGCTTATCTGAGAGGACGGTTTCACTTATGCGACGCAATAAAGATAATAAATAGATTGCTGCTTACATTAAGAAGCGATATGTTCCATATTGGGAACGGGAATGGTTTAAATGAAACAGAAATTAGATATAAATGACATATTGGTAACAAATTCAAGGAAGCTATTCAAATCTCATCTATTTATAATAAAAGTGATTGTATGAAATTTAAAATAAATTTGATTTTTCCATGTATTGTGTTACTTATTGTGACACGTGTTTTATCACATTTCGAGACATCTTCAGACTTACTATTGAAAAGGTTGCTTAGGTAGTGGTTGCAATACTGTAAGTTAATCTGAAGAAGGCGAAACACGGGTCATAATTTGTGGAATAATCGAAGTTTTCTTATATTTAATTTGAATTCCATAAATTTACGGCCAAATCCATCGAAAACATTAAAGTGATGATTGTAAAAAGATGCTGTTTGAAATACAGGAGCTAGCCGGAAAGGTTTACTATTTTCTGTTAAATTGAAAAAGTTGCTGTTGCGGTGTTCGGTGGAATTCTAATATCAAATTTTAACATGTTTTGTTACTCACATCAAGTCTGTTGTATTGCAAACGTTTGAAAGAATGCCTGAAGATGCTGGAAGGCGGAAAAATGTTTAAATATACACAATTCAATTTAATTGAATTTTATTAAATGTACGAATTACGTATGGAAGATAATTTCAGCTTAATTTCCCATCAATAGCAAGAAAAACTTGGGCTCTTTTTATTTTTCATAACATTTAAGCCCGTTTGTGTTTCCCGTTTATATTAATGATCCATTATTTTCCTATCCAGTAACGCCTTTCACGGTCCGTACCCATAGATTAAGATGAGTCCAAACAAATGATTTATCTACGAATCACCTCTGAATGATTTGCAACCGGTACTGTATAGTATACCCATGTCCGCTAATTAGTGCGATCTCTAATATTATTTTCGTTCGCCTGTTTCGCAATCTATCCGATCGCTCGGCTTCCGGTTGGCTGGAAAATTATTGCTAACCAACTTTCGGTGCAGTTACTCGAAAATAACAAGTGGCGTACGAAAATATTTACGCATATCGATTGCTCGAAGCAACAGTGACATAACATCACAAAAAGTCATTATAGATTTATTGATTAAATTGGCATTTACTTGGTAGAACTCCATTATAACACGGTGAAAAAGTAGCAATGTATTTTAACTCTACATTTTTTTATACGGTCGCTCTTATTATATTTCAGCTCACCCCATCGTCAGAACTATCTCGTTCTGACGATGGTGTGAGCCGAAATAGCTATCAAACTATATAAAAAATATTAGGACTAAAGTACATTGCTATTTTTTCACCGTGTTAGTCATTTTACAGTTGATTGTATTAATCAATTGTTGTAAACTAACACTACGTAATGCTTATTTTTTTGAATGCAATCAATTAAAAAACAAAATTATATTGTTACTTATTATGTTTCTTTGCAACTTCAAAACATTTTTAAAACAATTACATTTATTTAATAATATGCAAAATAATTTACAATTATCCTATACAAAACTTGATCAATTATATTGAAACTAGTGTTTTTAATTAATCTGCCTGTTGTTTTCGTGTAGTGATATATCAATGAAAATACAATTATTACTTTAACCTTTTGACAAATTTACGTTTTGATATTTTTAATGTCGAATGCATAATTTCAAAACTGACTTTTTTGAGTTTAAATACTTTTCAGTGTGTTAGTTATTGATGTCACAAGCCAGCTTTTTAACTGACATATCTTAGAAATAATTAGAAATCTCGAATAAAGCAAATAATAATATATTTTTCGACGCCACTGCTTAGATATCAGATTCGCTACGATTTGGGCATTAATCCCCGTCAGATTTTTAAAGATTTTTCTATAGATAATAATTTCGGACAATAATGCTTTATATTGTGATTTTTGCAAACTGACGCACTGGTCCGTTAATTTTCAAACTACGTCCATTATTCCTAGCACTATTAATAGAAAACATGATATTTTTATGTAATTTAAAATTGAGTTAAGACCGGTTGCGCTTAGCAATGTGGCCAAACAGATTTCTTTACCCTATATCCTATCAATGCGCAGCGTGCCTAGTTCTACACATAGTACCTTGTTTTATAATAACATTTTATAAAAGGATTTCTCAACCATTAATCGGTAGAAACATTTACTCACACCATTACAAAATCAATACATGAAATTTTTAATATGTTATATTACTAATTACCAGGAATACAAAACCAAAGGTTCAAGAACTAAGAAAATAAATTACATTTAATCTTTGACAGTCCATTTCTAAGCAATTTATTTCATTAAAACACATGTAAAGTGTTCCATTACTGGTTAATTATTTTCTTAATTTCAAGCATTTTAGTTTTGCATACCTGATAATTATTAACTCAAAATTTTCATAAAAATATCTTTGCTTAAATTTGTATTGTATCATTTGATAATTTTGGCGATGAGTGAAACCGGTCGTGATCTTAAAATATGTATTTTTTGTTAGAAATAGTACTAAACATTGTGTTTAGACATTATTTAAATAAAATGCCTCTGCAACAAGAATTCATAGTAAAAAACTCCCTAAAAGAAGTCCATTAAATTGTTTGTCAATATTAATATATTTTGTGTTTATTCTAAATTTATATAATATGTGATAATTCTTACTCACCTGTTTTTTTTTTACTTTAACTAGAATTTGTGTTTTATTTTCTTTTGAATTTATAAGAAATCATTCGTTTGATATTTTGGTAAATCACCTGATGGCGGGGCCGCATTATTGAAATAATCTTCCAAAGTATATAAATAAGTTGTTAATAAAATATAATTTTTCGCAGAGACTAGGTACTACAAAATTATCATGCAGAAAAAATCACTTATTCGTCAATCGTTCTTCAACTAGACACGTATAAATTAATAGCTTTTAGCTTCTTAGAGTGTATAAATATATTGAAAGTTTAAAAATGATGTTATTTGGTCATCTCCAAAATAACTTCTTTATTAGACCAATGCAATCGAAAATGCTAAAGGTTACTTAATTTAATAGTATAATACAATAATTTGAATTTCGTTAATTGAAGTAGCCAACATTAATAAACTTTTTAAATAATAATTGTAAAAACCGAAGAAAATCCAATAAAATTCGACGTGTCCAACGATTTATAGCATGTAAATTGTTTATATTTTAATTTATTATCATGATATTGGCTTTATTGTGAGTTGTCAATTTTATGGTGACACATGGCTTCTTGCGCAGTCTCCACGGAACATAAAAAATATTTTTGACTTTCTAATTATATTTTTCTTAATAGATATACCTCATACACAACTATTTTAATTGCTTTTATAATATCAACGTCGCCAAAATATAAATAATATATCATCCATGCAACAAAATGTTTTTTAATAGTATTAGAGATGGCTAAATATTGATTTTGTAAAAGAAGCTAATTCATTTTTTAAGCCACGCCCACGTGAACTTTGATCTTTTTACCTATGTATTCATCGAATATAGACATAAATTCATGCAGAATGATTGTAAAAATTATAATTTTCGTTAAAAAATTTGTAATTTTTAAATAAAAATAAGTCAACCCTTTTTCATTCCAACTTAACACTTTTCCTTATAATAAGGTTTGCAAACAATATAAATTGTTCTATTCGAATTCTTTTAAGTTTTCACAGTGTTGGGTTTTTTTTTTGTAACAAATGCATCAATATTTAAGAACAACAACCATGTCTATTACTCACTTTTAAGGCTGTTAACTGTCACTTGATGGTGAGAAGGTATTTTTATTTAAATAATAAAACACAATTTTTAGTTCTATTACTACAATATTATATAATTGATATCATAACCGATTATGCTTATCGCAAGCTGATTGGTGATAACTGATATTGATTGAATTTTTCACTAATAATTTTAACAGCAGAATTGATTGTTTAATTTATTGTTATAACTACCCACAAAATCACAAAACGTGTTTAGATCCTTAAATAATAGTGGCATCATGATTATTGCTGGGTTTAAATCTAAATTCGTTGACATAAGTTTACTTTATGGCCAATGAAACACCTTCTTATAAATAAATATACATGGGCTTATTTTATTCTCTTTGCCAGACGTATCCAAATAAAAAACCCCTTTTTAACGAATCGTTCATCTCTCCCCTGGCGCGAAGGAATCATCTCAGCGGCAATCACGTATGCAATCGATATATATGTTTGAAATCCAACAATAAATAGGGGAGGCTGGGGCGAGGCGGCTGACCCGACACCAGCCTACTTAGGGGTGACTTAAATCCGAAATTGGGTTTTTGAAATGTGCACGTGTCATTTATTACGACACCCCCTGCGCCCCGCGGCGGCTATTCCACCCTTACGGATAACTATAAACCTATTATGTATTTTTTCTCTTTCAATAACGCCCGGTACCGCAGCATAAAAAGCTCCGAATTAATCCTTAGCGCTGATAAGGGGGGTAATGATCAATGCATCACACGCTAGATTTGATACAAAGACTCTGTCGTGGGATCACAATAGGTGCTTTTTCCACTGCGTAAAGCTTCCGATCTCTTTTCTAATGAAATATTTTGTTGTGAGTGACACAGTCAATACATCATGACATTTTTATTTATTGGTAACAATAATCAATGATGGATATGAAATGTAATAATACGAATGTACTAAAGAAAGAAGCTACATCTTAGAAAATATCTATTTAATAATGAATATTTTGGAACGTTTACATTTATATAAAATGTGAATCGATCAAGAGTAACATGCTATGTCACTCACGAACCTTATTTCGCCTTTCAACATCTCCAGGGATTCTCGTAGACTTCCATTTTAAATCAATAGATATCTCAAATTAATAAATTTCCCAAATATACTTTAATGATTAATAATTCTTTTAAACTTTCAATACTAAATAATTCGGTTATAATGGTTTTAGGTTCATTATAATATAACCAATAGTAGAAATTAATGCAGATACTCACTTATGTTTTGGAATAAGGGCTATATTTTTGTTGATTTCGTTTATATATAAACGGCAGAAACTGTATACTATATGTGAGTTCGTATTTACTTCTGGAAATGTCGAAATACGAAACCCGGTTTGTGGGTGAAGAAATATGTATAAGATTTCAGAATTATATATTGAAATTCATTAAAGTCACCTTTGTGTTTCTTTTTCAACTTATGAAAATGGAAAATCGTAATATTATAAATATAAAAAAGACTATAAAAGAATGAATTTCTCTGAGTACCTATCAAACAGTTGAAAACGACTAAAGTTTCATCTAGCATGGCTGTAAAATGACCTTGTTAATTTAAATAATTAAACATAACTTAAAAAGTATTTACATTTCATTATATTATTTATATATTATATAAACTGATTTTTATTGAGTTAAATTATTTTAAGTCGTAAAATCAGGTGATAATGCTTGCGACTATCGATACAAATTCGAATCTCAAAAATATTGAACTGTTAGAATAGTATCAAAGATTGTGTTTTTATTACATAAATATAGTTCATTTAGAACGGGGAACGACAATTAATATATTAAAAATATATTTCATGTTATTCGATGACTTTTGCGTTGTATCGGTCAAAGAAAAAATATATTAACCTCCATACACTCATGCTATTATAATATAATATTAGACGCGTTTTATTTTTATTCCGATATGAGCTGTTTTGGTAGATCCATTGAAGTAGAATGCACTTTGGATGCTGAAGCGAGATATAATTTACGAAGTGCGTACCTTTTTAAAGCCGCCGCCACCGCGCCACGTGTCGCGGTGTCAAAATATTGCGGGAGAAATAGCGAAAACTCTATTGTTGGACACGTGGCGTGCTTTAGTGTCCTGTCGTGGCGGCTACTCCACGCTTTTATTAATAAAAAACTTTATTTTTTATGACACCGCCCGCCCGAAGTAAGTAAGTATGACACTCCAAAGGCGATTCAACTTCAAATATTAAGTGGTCTTAAAAAAATCAAGTTGGACACTTATACCTATTATGTACCACTTTCATCGCTAACAAAGTATATAAACTACTTAAATATACCATTTTTTTTCAATGTATGTTATGTTTAACAAAATTATTAGTTACGTAAATTATTTTTATTATTTTTTCTTGTCCATTACCTTTAGGAGAAGTAACGAGTGGGAAATTTTAATAAGCAAGATAATGTGCACTTAAATACTTAATGAAACCTAAAGTATTAATATAATATTTGTCATTTTAATGGTAGTCAAATAGGATCAGTTAATAATGCTCGCCATGGACGATACCGGTTCTGATCGAAAAATATATTGTGGAAATGAGTACTAAAAAATGTGGTTTTATTATTTAAAAAAAGGTTAAATTTATTTAATTAATCAATCCGTAGTCCTTTGGTATTTGTCGCTGGCTTCAGTTAAGGACCTTTCCAAGATTGAATTCCATTACGAACAGTTTTATAAATAGATGTATGTTTTTATTTCATATTATCTATATTATCATATATATATGATATTAAATATATTAATCCTAGCTTTTTTATGAAAATGTATTATAATTGAATTGCTAAACACAATGTTAAATACTGTTTCAGAAATTTTATATAATCAATATCAGGACTGGTTTCGAATTAAAACAAGTTTGTTATTAATAATTATCAAGTATTCAACACAAATGGAACTTTTAAATTAATAAATAATTGATCATATAAAATATATTTATGTCAGGTGCAAAATGTTGATATAAAATATATAAGCCAACACTTAAGTCTATTATGAATTACAAAATTATTTCAATATTGTTTTTATAATATAAAATTTTGTTAATATTACTCACGAATATGTCTTATAATTTTAATATTTCTATGATGTCTAAAATTTTCTTATTTTATCCAATCGTTAAAATAGGAAAGCAATTAGCTACTCACTATCCTGACGTATCCTAATAATTGTGTTGCTTTTTTTTAGAAGACCATACGCTACAAAATATGTGCAGATATTTTTTAACAAAATCTTTGAATTTTCTTTATTTCATAATATTATAAAAAATAAATAATAAGGAAATTTCAAATACATTTTTTTTGTACTTAAGGATGTCAAAAATAATCTCCGTAACGTCTTTATTACGCAGTACATTTTGCAATTTTCACTTTCAAAATAACATACATCTAAAACTACTTTTAATGAAAATCATCACAGACTTAATTTTACCATGTTATAGTTGTCAATTCAATCAATTATCATTATTATTATTGATCATATATACCTGAAATAATTTTTGTATCTTTTTGACTATTTTCTGATAAAATTTGAAAAATTTCACAGTAGAAAATTTAATTGTTTATGTTTGAAAAAACGCACGAAGGCATTCAATTAAGTCTGTACAATCTACACAAGCCAGTGTGCATCTTCTTGCTAGTATATCAGCAATTTTCTCCCCGTTTGAAATTGAAAGTGATTGGAATTGAAAAATCGCATCAGCTTAGTTTAGTGTTATTAGATTCTTCTGAGAAATTAGGATTTGTAAGAAGGGAACAAAATTTATTCATTTGTTTCTATAGATATTGCAATGACGCTGTTTCACTTAGCAGTTTATGGAATAAATGTTTGATCAAATAAAAAAAAACAGCTTTTTTTCTTAATATTTCGCTTAATATTCTAAAATTAATAAAAATCACAGACAGACAAGTTCTAAGAGAACAAACAAAACGCATGTTCTGGTAGGTTGTAATTTCATAATCTTTAAATAAAATTATCAAAACTAGTTTTTTTGATCGCGAACATTATTAACTAATGATATACTAATTAAAAAAAATTTTTTTTACTACATTTTAAGTTGAAAATTATTTACGCAAATTTAACTGTACCCGTGGGCGACGAATTGTAAGTATGTGATTTACTTAAATATGAATACACCCATCTCTCGCTTAACACGCTACTCGCTAAACACGGTTTCAGTTTCGGTGAGAAAAAAATCGAACAACAAATAGTACTTGAAATATATAGACAATACATCAGAGATTTAGTCTCTCGTTGCCCACCGTGTTTATCACTCGTTGAATCCGACAGCTGATAGAATAATTTCTACTTATAATTTCACAACTATTCAAGGCATATTTTTCAAGGTAAAGACATAAGATTTTAGACCCATAATGTCAAAACCGAAATTTAGTAGAAAAATAATTTCTCTGGAGACAAAAATACAAATTTAAGATCAAAATATGTCAATATTAATATACCCTAAAATATATTTTATCCGTATCATTATATATCAAAAAATTTTCATAAGTTCCACCTACCTGTTTTGTCTTAATATCTCTAAAAAAATACCCCTCCCCTCTATTTCATACATTTTTTAGTCTCGCTTAACACGATTTCGCTTAGCACGGCGATCTAACAGAAACTATCTTCCGTGTTAAGCGAGGGATGGGTGTATATCTAAAAAAACATTTTTTTTTAAGTATTCTTATTAAATGTTCTTAAATGTTTTCTTCTTAATATAAAAACGAATTTTTGATGTTTTTATCAATTTGAAAAAAAACTCCTTCGTTGATTATAAAAATATAAATTCGATCGTGCGAGAGCGCGTAGGGTGAAAAATGCAGCCTGGGGTAGGAAACGAATCCGCTAAAGTTACAGTTAGTGTGCAACTACCCTCAAAATAAAAAAATCGCATTGCTACACGAAATAAGCTCGAGTTTTTATTGAAGGCACACCACCGCCACCCGCGGGGTTCTTGGGGTAATTTAAAATGGGGTTAGACTTAAACTATAAAACTTTTGCAATCGCGCAGCGGTACCAACATTACACTGGCAATTTATAAGGCATGAAGTGCGTAATTATTTTCAATGGGATTATTCCTTTTAATTATTTTATATCGCCTTAAAGTTTATTTCATCCGATGTTATATCTTGTGGCAGGAATGAGCGTTCATTCGTTTATTGCATCTTTTATTGTAATATTCATAAAGAGGCCTAACACATAAAACGTTCTATATCACTTAAATATAATTTATATAGTACTCCAGCAAAAAGGTATACGCACAGATGATAAATTATACTTTTTATTAATATCGAATCTATTTTTTAAATATTTTTGCTCGTACTCTTTTCATAATTTGATATTATTAAAAAAAAAAATACATTTTTCCCCACATCTACAATTATTTTTTTTATGGTCACATAGGATGAGCGAAACTGGTCCTGATCATTAAAATATTCAATTTTTGAAATAGTTCAAAAAACACTTTTTTATTAATTCATGATATCGAAAGAAGATGCTTGATGACTTTGTACGATTCCACATGTTTTGTCACCAACGACCCGGGTTTCGCCTTTCGATATCTTCAGGCATTCTATCGCACGGATGCAACAGAACTCACGTATAATAAACAGTTAGCATCGTCTATATACCAACGGTATTAATTACAGGAAACACAGACACCAAAGCAAGAACTAAATGGCAGCTAAACAAATTTAATAATATTGATCTAATAATAAACACAATAGCCTGTGATTTTATTTGTAAAAATGTGAAATCTTTCACTTATGACATTCAACAACTCAAAAGTGATTATTTTTCATAAATTCCAAAGAAGTGATTCTGAAAAAATATTTTAGCTATGGCCAGGTCAATCTTTTTTTCCCAGGAAATCATTGAATTGTTCCACAATTACAAATAAATAAAACGGCTTTTGGTCAAGCAAGTCTATAAAGCAATACCTATATCATCTTCATCGATTACATCTTGCGTAAAACCTTTCATGTCGTACTTTGCTATTTTTCTACAGTGATTTATTCGACTACAGTGATGTTGCGCACATATTTCTCAGGATTCCAACAAGTGTTCTTTCTGACGTTGTTTTGCAAACATATCTAACGTTACATGTTGCAGCTATTGTTGATTTGTATCTATTTGATATTTTCCTCATAATTGTGAAGGTGACTTGAAGTGAAGGCGCCGAAGCACCGGGGCGAGTTTTATAAAATTAACATTTGTCATTGACCACAATATAGTATGCTACAATTTCCTACCAATCCAATAAACCGACTATGAATATGAATCATTTGAAATATTACGTTACAGTGGTACCTCTCTCGCATTATACGTTTTCCTGGATGAATCGTCCCGTCAAACACCTATAAAAATAATGTTGAATAATCCAGCAACGACCGTTCCCCAACTTATCAATATCCTCAATATATCGTCTAAATACTATTGTCTTGTCTCAAATATCATCCCGATTGTGGTGGATTATTATATTCCACGGTGTTATAATATAACAAAAATAGCAATGTATTTTAGATATATTATAACTTGTAGAACTAAGATACATTGCTATTTTTTCACCGTGTTATAATGGAGTTCTACCAAGTGAATGCCAATTCAATCAATAGATTATTATATTATTTGTCACCAGCTATTTTCAGAGGACATCTTAAATAATAAATCTCGTCATTATATCTTATATAAAAATTTTCATTTTTCACCAATTCCACAATTTTTTTTATGGTCACATAGGATGAGCGAAACTGGTCCTGATTATAAAAATATTCATTTTTTGAAATAGTTCAAAAAACACTTTTTTATTAATTCATGATATCGAAAGAAGATGCTTGATGACTTTGTACGATTCCACATGTTTTGTCACCAACGAACCGGGTTTCGCCTTTCGGCATCTTCAGGCATTCTATCGCACGGATGCAACAGAACTCACGTACAATAAACAGTTAGCATCGTCTATATACCAACGGTATTAATTACAGGAAACACAGACACCAAAGCAAATAATAAAAAAAAATAACACCTAATAAATCGTGGATAGTGTAATGTCGGACGGTAAAGAAAATGTTTAAGATATCAGTTCTTCATATTCCGTAATTTCTGTCATTTCATATACTGAAATCTTTCTATTTATAATATACTGTATTGTAAATGAAAATTTTGCATTGAAAAAAGTTTAGTTTTTCCAAATAATGTTTATTAAGTTTATCTGTATCAATTATTTGCAATTAGCACACATCGCTTCCAGAGGGATGGTTTTGTGAGACAAACAATTGACATTATAGCTTTGTGCCGTAGCATTCAGAAGGTTTTCGATTCGGCTTATCACCATTCCTTTTTAAATTAACATAACATTTACATAACTATCAATAATAAACTAACTGATTCATGTACATAAACATTCACATTGAACATTAACATTAAATCATCAATACAGTGTATATTAACAAAATTAAGAACAACGTGACATCGATGTTAATGTAAACATTCATTGAAGGTGCGTAATTTGAAGCTCGGTGGCCAAGCCTCTTTATCCTGGACGAGTGGAATCAAATTCCAAGTTTCATAAGACCTATTATCTTAGAATATTTACGAATCAAATCATTTTTACTATTCGAATCTCGGATGACGTGATAGACCATTTTTTCAAAAATAGTCAAATTAGTGCTATCTAGCAATGTCTTTGACCAGAAAATCTTGATTTTTCTTAAGTCAATCTCAAGCCCTTTCAAAACAACATTCCGCAACACATGACACTAACATTCCTCTTTCTGAAGACGACATTAAAGTGGCACCGAGTCTACTCCGAGCAAAAGTTTCGCAAGATCTACAGGACGGGTTGTCTCGGGATACGGCAAAAAAAATTTTTGATCCGTATACTGGCAACAGGAAAAAAACCCTTGAAGGATTTACAAAGCTTGTGCAAAACACACAGTAGAATTGAGATTCGCGACAAATGTAATTTTTTCATTTACTTTTGATATCGACTGAAGATGGGTGGCGATGAAATTTCTATATCAAATTTAATTTTTTGATTTTTTTTACGGTTCCACATGTTTTCTTACTTACGGCCCGGGTTTCGTCTTTCGGCCTCTTCATGCATTTTATCACACAAACCATATTTCATGTTGAATAAATCATTTCAGACTTATTTATTATAAGTATCTGTTTAGATATTTTTACTCAATTACTATTTATTTTCTCATAAAAATCGTTATAAAACTTACGTGAAGAAAATCAACTAAATTTTATCTGTCATAGCAAAGTGGTTGCAGTGATTTAATAACTTGACAAATTTTATATGCTAACTCAGTTGGTTCAAGACTTCGATTTATTACGCAATATATTTGAAAAATATCATCTAATCTTTAGTAAATATATTAGGTAAAATATTAAAACGAATTTATAAAGAGTCTCTTAAACTTTAAAATGTTAATTAACGGTTATCACGGAATGGATCTTCATTAAATTGTCAACAGCATAAAAAATATTTGTTTATTTTTTTATGGTTTATATTATTAATTCTACTTTTGCCATCTGACAGATAGTTTTGAACTAATCACCAAAACGAGTTCCAAAATGCCATTTGAACGTTGACCTATGTTGAGAATCGCCGATGGAAAAAACATCTACAGAACTTGTAAATTTTTTCGAAAAACTTTCCTCAAATATTGATTGGCCCGCTAACCGGAGAAAATAAACGTATGACAAAATTAAATGCTGGAGAGGAATGATTTGATATATGGCTGGTAGAATATTAATATTCAAATTATTAATATTATATCAAGGACTATGGAGTCGGAGTCATTAAAACGAGCGAGTTTCTGAAGATTATCTCAATGAACAGTTTTCCGGATTGGTTGGTTGACCTTTAATTTAATACACACAAATAGGAAAGGTAAAATAAACATATCATAATCGTCGTCGTGCTGTTGGGCAACGTCGGAGTTGTGTTTTATTAACAACCTCAAAGCCCAGATTTTATCATATTATATTTTGGCTAAAAATATTTTTGGTCAGCATGTTAGCACTTTCAACTAAAGGAAATGTTTACTTGTTAAATGATTGGCTTATAAAATCACGACATGTATTTGTCTTGATTCATCTGTCTGTTCGTAACGTATGATCCTGCGCTTTCACATAGATAGAATTGTGTGTGTTAGAGTTTTGCCTGAATTTTGACACTACCTTCTGGTTATATAATTGAGGACGCAGTTGGAAGAAAAATTTTACGTATAAATCCGAAAAAAAAATATTAAAGTTTTTGATTTGGATATTAATAGAGTTCTACCAACTAAATACAACGTCAATCAATAAAAATGAAGAATACACTTAATCTGACATCAAAAATTATATGTTTAATTGAAATATGCTTCCGTATTAAAAGTTGTTCGAGAAATGAAATTAACTGAAAAATTAATAATTTATTGATTGAATAGGTATTTACTCGGTAGAAAAATTAGTAACTGTTTATAAAACGAATGGCAAAAAATTCATTGGTTGATCATACTTGCTATGAGATATTCCGGTCATGATCTTAATTATGTAAAATTGATGAAATAGTATTATACTAAACACTTTATTTTATTATTTAAATATAAAGTTTTTTCACCAAGAATTGACAATTAACATATTAAGAATTGATAAGTATAAATAAATAGTTTAAATAAAAGTAACAAGTATTTTTAATGACAAGAAATATTCACTAGACCATCTAAATAGTATCTTTCGCTTATTATTTATTACAGTATAATGAATCCATATTTAATAGTTTGCACGCTATTGCGCTTTGCATCACATCGTTTATTAGCTGTAAGTGGCATAAGTGTTAGTTTGAGAAGTACATAAATAGGGTAACAGATACAGTCATCAGCCACTTGTCAGTGATGGGCCACTCGGCAGTAAAAAATAATGAATAGATATTTAAAATCGTAATTTATGGCTTTCGCTTCTTACGTGTCACCCACCACATCATCATCAGGTCCAGCAAGTTCACTTTTTGTCGCTTTAGCCTATTCATTTATCTCAAGTGGGATATTTGATTATATTGAAATATTTAGTAAACACTTTGATGTTTATACGAGTGGCTGAAGCGTGGCCGATAACTTTATATTTTTGGTAATTATTAATTAATGAATCATAATGCAACATATATACACAAAAATTTTAAGTTATATCCTTATTGTAAAAAATATTAAAATTTGATGAGGAAACTGGTCCTAATCATAAAATATATAGTAGAAATTGTAATAAAAAAATAAGCTTTTATTCTTTACAATATCATACCTTCCCATAAAAAAAAGATTGTAAACAAACACCGTTAAATTGTGAAATAAGCTGGCTCTCATGAATTAAAGCTACTCATTGTAAGCAAACTTACGTTCATTAATCACATTACGATTATCTATAACAAAGCATTGCAAACTTTGGGCTATACCCTACGAACCAACAGAGCCACTAAAGTTGTATTTTTTTTAGCTTTGAGAGGATGTCTATTGTTTGGGCACCAAGGTATTCGAAATATGTATGCATGGTGGAAAAAACTCAAAACAAATTTTTGAGATATTTTTGAGTGAGGATGTACGGATGGGGATACCACTGCCAATACCCATACCAGTGGCACCTCCACTGGTAAGAGCATTAACCATATTGCTTCGGATGTTGACATATTCCATATGGACGAGGGTGAGTTCAGACGAATAGTGTTTTTTTATGAGTTCAAGAATTTTCTTGAGTTTGCTCAGTTCACTTTCTTACATTTACCTTTTACAAATATTTTATACGTCTCATAGAGTAAAAATATTTTTTTAACTTCAAACTTTGTAGGATTCCATATGTTTCGTCACTAACGGCATTGTTTTTGCCTTTCCGTATGAATGCTGCTGATATTATGCTGAATGGTGAAACCCGGTTCGTGTTATTCTGTTGGGTATTATTTTGAATTATTGCAACAAAAGTTTCAGATATTTAAAATATGATGCACCTTTAGTCGATACCAAAAATTATTTCAATAAACTTTTTATTTGTATTTTTGTAGCATATATGTTTAAAATATATTAATACCGTGCTGATCACCGTGTCTGTTACCCTATAGCGATAATCTGCGATCATCTGATAGATTAATAAAGCAAAGGAAACTGCATGCTGCGAATTGGCACGAGTATCACAGGCGTCATGAAGCAGTCTAATAATACTCCCAGATTCATGAGTCATAACTATTATGCAATACAACTTGCATTATGTGCCTGATTCCTGCGAAGGATGCAACAGGGCTGACTGCATCAAGGATGCAAATCTCGAAAATCATGAAAAAATATACTGCGAACAATAATAACAGCATTACAGAACATTTCGAAATATTTTTTTCTATGTTTACGAATGATTATTTCAATTTCTTGTTGGCTGAAAAAATTGTCTCGTATTATTAAAGAAAAGTGTTTTATATCCCGTTTCAATGTTGATTTTTATATTGTTCTGCGTATCTATGATTTTTTTTAACCAAGTGAAAATCACCTACAATTAAAAATGTGAAAATTTTATCGTTTTATTGAAAACAGCAAAAAAACAGGGTCGTTAAGACTTTGACAACTTTTTCAATTAGACGATTTTCAAAAATATTTAAATGTACAACTTACCATTTTTTTAGTTGATCTTTAATTTAATGCACATAAATAGTAAAGGGAAAGCAGGGGGAGGCCTTCATCCAGCAGTGGATCGACCCCGGCTGATGATGATGATGAAATAGGAAAGGTAGTAAAAAAACCTGACAAAGTTAAACTTTTTTTAGTCGGAGTTGGAATCGCAGTCGTGTTTCTTCTTACGACTCCACAGTCCTGATAAAAATAATGCAATTATTTTTAATATTATGCAATACCAAAATATATAAACTAAATAATCATCAGTTAAATCAAAACGTTTAGTAAAATAAAACATTTATTTTTGTAGCTTTTACACATTTTATATAGTTATCACGATTTGTTTTGCGTAGTTATTTAAGTTATTTAACTGATTTTTGCTTTATCTAAGTCGTAAGGTTAACAGTACAATAATCTCTTTAAATAATGTTAGACTGATAAAACCACGCTACACCCATTCAAAAAGAAACAGACTTGAATACCTGGTCATATATTCTCTCATATTTCAGTCGCATAATAGGTAAATAATCCCGAATTCATCATTACCCGATTTATCGACTTCTTCGATGTTTCATATGAATATTTTGCTTCCGCTATAAATATCATGTTCTGTCTAAAGAGAGTTTTATGTTGAAATGTTGTTGAAAAAAAGTGCCAATCTATAAATAAACAACGGTATTGACTGTTTCTACATTTTTTTTTTATTTCAATTTTACAATTGGTTTCTATTGTGATGAGTATTATCAACAGGCTAAACTTTAGGTTTCATCTAAACATGTAATGCATTTCTACCAAAAAGTAACATTTCACCCCTTAAAAATTAAAACAACTTTACACGGTGAAAAAATAGCAATGTATAATATTTTAGTTCTACATCAATTATAAGATAAATTGTAGATTAGTAATATTTTCCACCGACTGTATTTCTTATAATTATTGTAGAACTAAAATAAATTTTTATTTTTCCATCGTAAATGCCGATTCAATCAATAAACCAACTTAGTTTGAGTCTTTTTTTAAAAAATATATTATAGAGTTTTCCGAATTTTACGTTTTTTTTATTATTTTAATTGCCCTTAAGCACGGTGTTTCGCAATTTAAAATTACATATATATATATATATATACCAAAATAAATTGTCTCGAACTATTTTATAACCTTGAGAGTAAAAAAAATATAATAGATTTTTTGCAATTCTCTAACTAATTGTTGCAGTAGGAAGTCGTCCGTCTATGATATAAATCTCAATCAACCAGCTCCTGTGACATTTCAATGTCGTCAATTGCCAACAGCACTTGTGTGTGATGGCCCTAGAAGAATGCATCATAATAAGGCGACATCACAAAACTTGCAAGAGATCTAAGTCGCGAGGAATTTTGTAGGAAGGCGAGGCAAGGCGAGGCGAAGAGGGGCCCACGCACGGCCTTGCGCCGGCTCGCATGTAGGCCATCCATTGCAGAGATCAGACCGCCCAGCGTAACTACATGCCAACTTTTTGTCACCCACATTCAGTGGTACCTCAATAGGAAGCTATATTGCAGCGTTATTGGTCCCGGGAACGGTGAATTTATAATATCACACATTCCCGCTTAGTATTGCTAATAATAAATGTGTTCAATTCCCTTTTCAAAACAGAACGAAGTTCCACAGTTTAATCTATTTGCTTTTGAGCTTCGTAAAGAATAACACACATTGTGAAAAAATTGCTATGTATTTCATTTATACAAAATTTATACTAATAGACTTAATAGACTCCACAGCCCTGCTGATAGCATATGGACAGATAATCTACTTCAGTATATTAAACACCATCAATTTTAAATTAATCTTTTAATTTTCGAATATCCTTTACAAATTATCGATTGAATTGACATGTACTGGATAGATCCATTTTAACACGATTAAAAGTCGCAATGTATTATAGTTCTACAAAATTTTAATGATATATAGTTGATAACTATTTCGGCTTACGCCCTCATCAGAACTATGTTTAAACGTACATTTACATGTATTATTAAACATAAAAAAAACATTTGAAATGTTACAATTTTCTACGATTCCACATGTTGTGTCACTAACGACCCGGGTTTCCACTTTCGGCATCTTCAGACACTCTATCACACGGATGCAAACTGTTAACTGTTAGTCAGTTCTGTTGCGCCCGTGTGATAGAATACCCGACGATACCGAAAGGCGAAACCCCGGTCCTTAGTGACAAAGCATGTGGAATCGTATAAAGTTTTGACAATTCAAATTTGATATTGAAATTCCATCAAGCACCTTCAGTCGATATTATAAACTGTATATAAACGTAGTACTGATGATGACGTAAGCCGAAATAGCTATCAACTATATATCTTTTGAATTTTGTAGAACTAAAATACATTGCAATATTTTCCCTTTGTTTTAATGAATTTCTATACAGTAAATGCCAATTCAATCGATAATTCGTAAAGGATTTTCTAAAATTGAAGGACTACTTCAGTATTGATGGTGTTTAATATACTGAAGTAGATTATCTGTCCATATGTTATCAGTAGGGCTGTAAAGTCAGAGTCGTGGTGTTATGACCGGTAAAAGAGTCTTAATCTCATACCAGCCATGTAGTCAATCAGCCTAATGGTGAAATGGGTGCATTTAGTACGCGTTGTTTACTTGTTGGAATTTCAGTGCAGATACCTTTTTAAATTAATTCTTCAATTTATTTATGATTTTTATTTCGAATGCATAGTTTTCTCATCCAATTCAATGATGTTGCGCGTTTTAGCAGTAGTTAATAGTTCTCAGATAAACAAACATCTGTTGAGATGAGCTGCTCTTTACGTAGTCTACATACCAGGGCTATGGAATTGGAATCGTGAAGTCGCGGTGTTTTGACTAGAGTCGAAGTTGAAGTCGTGAAAAACGAGAAGTTTTCGATTAGACGAAACTGAATAATATCTCGATGAACAGTTTATCTGATTGTTTGTTTAATCTTTACTTTAATTTACATAAATAAGAAAGGTATTAAAACCATGACAAAAATTATGCTTTGTTGGTTAATATCGGAGTCGGAGTTGGAGTATGAGTAGTGTTTTTTTAACAACTCCACAGCACTGGTAAGCAGGATACATTTTAACACAACAATTATGTTTACGTGTACTTCCATTGAGTTATTTAAAAAAAAAGCAATCATCGATTTATCCGTATTAATATTTTTGGAGTTGTGTCGATTTCGGCTTAAAATGATAAAGTAATACCTCGTATGTTATTCATCTAAAAAGAAACAATTTTTCTTCGTAAAGTCGATATTATATGTGTTAAAGTAAGGCATGAGTAAATTGCGTTCATTTATGATATCGAATGAGAGTGTTTATTGGAATCCCAATATCAAATTTGAATTTTTTAAACTTTTTTTCTTTTGAAACCCAGATTTGAAACACATATATATAACATGAAAGTATGTTTGATAATAAATCATGAGGACGAAAATTGTGAATCTCGAAAGTTCATAACCAAAAAATAAAAGCAAAGTTGGCATCTTTCGGTTAAGCTTAGTAACTAAGACTGAAGCTTTTGTAGAGAGATAAAATAATTTACTTAATATCGTTTTTTTAATATAAATTTTTTATCGCAACGATGTTTAAATATGAATAAAAAATTATCAAATATTTACAAGTATGTCAAACGTATCATATACCTGATTTGCAAGCCAACAAAGACATCATCTCTGCCATGAAAATCGTTATCTGCGTTTATGATCTTAAATCCAAATATAAAAAAAAGTATTGGACACTTTCATAAGCGTGTCTTTGAATTTCTATACCTCTTTTATATGTCTTTTTTAGGTTTTGTTTGTGTCGTCCAATAACTGGAATTAACAGTAAAAACTTGATTTCGTTGATCGTATCGCCCTAGAAATTCCCTCTCTTCTAACAAACGTTTCAAATAAAAACGTTTATTCTCGTAAATATCAAGAAAACTTATCCGTCACTTTTGAATTATTGAAAACATATTTGAAAAATTGTAATCTCTGTCCATTAAGCGATATGAGTTATTGTTTGATATGACAATGATTTATTCATTAAGGCCCCAAGTCATTTAATTACAAATTCTTATACATCTTTTTGACAACATTATTCGACTAATAAACTTAATAACGATTTAAATTATACATATTTAAAATAAGTATTAATTAGTTTATTTTTAACCGGTTGTTAATTTAGTTGTTTAAAAATTGTGATCGTATAATTTTCATCATTAACGTTGTATTAAAATTAGATATAGTCAAAATTAGCGACGAAAGCAAGTCTCAAATAAATCGTACCAAAAAATTATCTGCTAGACTCTCTAGTAGCGTAGACCGATATTAAAACAAATGACCGTAAAAAAGCACGACTCTTACTCCAACACTTTTTTCCTACATTTTTTTATTTGTGTGCATTGAATTAAATATCAACCAAATCTGGCAAATTGTTCATTAAGATATTTTCCACAATCGTTTAATCAAAGAATTAGTCGGATATCGCTCCTTTTTGCACGATTCTGACTCCGACTCCATAATGTATTGAATGAATAATGCTTGTAATTAAACGGTGAAAAAATTTCAATGTATTTTAGTTCCACAATTATTATTATTTTTTAATAAGATGTAATTTATAGCTATTTCGGCTCACGCCATCGTCGGGACTACGACGAGTTATATCGACGAGATCTTATAAAAAAAAATGTAGAACTAAAATTCATTGCTATTTTTTCACCATGTTATAATGGAGCTCTACCAAGTAAATGCCAATGAAATCAATAAACTATATGTAATTGTTTGTCAGTGATGCAACCCATTTAGTATCACTGACGGGGCCGACAGATCCTGTTGATATTCGTATGTGATTAATTAGTTATTTAAGCAAACGTTAATTTTACATTTATTAATACATTTTTAATCATATGAGGCTTTCTTGTTAAGGTAATAGAATGCACGCCGTAGACCACGGCTGTTATGTTAATTATAAGCAGGATGTTTTCATTTCTCGTTTCAAATAAGTATTGCAAGTAGGCTATCATCTTTGAATGTGGGTTTTTCTAAGTCTTCTTTATAATGTTATCTCACCTTTGCAGAGAACACCTGTAAATTTAATCCTTTCCGTATATGCGAGCCATTATCAGCAATAAAAATACGTCCACATCGAAATATCTTGAATGTCACCGAAATTAAAACCGATAAATTCCTCTCTTCATTATCAGTTTCAAAATCCGCATTTGCATTGAATTTATTCCGTGGCGTTTGAATGTCCCCGCTCTTCTCGCGTGTCGTAGGTGAGCAGACTGCTCTTTCGCTATTAGAAAACAATTTTTAAGGACAAGTTTTTGGCGTCCGCCGTGGTTTATGATATACTTAAAAGAGTTTTATTCGGGGGCTCTGTCGAAACTGACATGTTTATTATCCAGTTTTATTTATTTGTGTAAACGACATCGAATCGGCGGCTGTGTCTCTCGTTCGCGCAACCTGTTAAGAAGTGTCGTCCGTCTAAAAGGTTAAAGGTTCACCCAGAGGCGGGCGGTTAAACGAGATATATTACACAAAATAAAATTAAATACACATATTAGTACTGTGATAACAAACTACTGTGTTTCACTCTATTTAGTTTTCTTCCTTAATGTGTACATTCTATGTTGTGGCAAAATATTAAAGCTGCAATTTATGTTAATGACATCACCTCTTATCATCTAATTTAGTAGACTGATTTTAATTATTTTTACTCTCATAAACAATTACCATCACATTACCTATAAATTCTATCACGTCTCAGATTTGCAAAACGTATGATTAACGTCGGGTCTATGGTGTAGTGTTCAATTTAGTTGACTTCCGTGGTGGATCTCGTAGAGTTGAACGCAGCGTTTATAAAGTCGATAGACTGTAAAAATTAATAACGACTCTGTCCGAAAGCATTGGTGTTTGTGATATCCGAAAATTTCACTAGCTATCCCATCCCAAAACAGCGCGTAGCTTTAAGCTCGTCACTCGCCCTGTCATAGCATTATCCGTTTTATCTCTATTGACTTTGCCAAAGAGAAAATATCTTAAATATTAATTAAAAATATCAAAGTATTCAACTATTTATCTATATATACATAAAAATGAATGTCTGTCTGTCTGTCTTTTATAAACTCCTACACCATTAATTCAATTGCGATAAAGCTTTGTCGAATTATTGCTTAGAATACCGGGCAAAAGATAGGAAACTCAGAATTTGGTTTGATTACAAAAATTAATTGAATATTTACGAAAAACATGTTTTCATACAAGACTATTGTAATACAGAATGGCCATTTATCACACATTGTATACATAGCAACGCTGAAAACAAGAACGACCCAAATCTGTCACATTCACTCACCTGTAGGTACTTACGTAAGGTACTGAATATTTTGAAACAAAGTTCGATTTTCGAAAAAAGTATTCCAATGATCTATTTTTTACCGACTTTTTTGTTTTGGTTTTATGTCGCATGACACAGAACGAATACGTATAAATCGTGTGTGATATAGAATGAATTTATTCAATATATCAATTTTTTTATTTTTATTTTTCAAAAGTGAATTTCACACGATCACGTAAAAACATTGCACTAGCAATCGCATCATCTGGAATTGCAGCAACTCTTTTGGAAAGGGCCGAACAGCGCATTCAGCACTGAAACTGCCATTGAATATATAAATAATTGCGAAACCAACATGCAATATCAACAAAAATTCTAATACGGGCAAACTACTTACATCATGTAAAATCATTGTATGCGATGAATGTACTATGGCACACAAAAAATCATCGGAACCACTTCATTGCGCACTAAAAGATTTGAGAGGAAATGAGCAACTTTTCGGTGGCGCACTCATTTTATTGTCTGGTGATTTTCGACAAACTCTACCTGTTATATCACTTTCAACAATGTCCGATGAACTTAATGCATGTCTCAAATCATCCGTTTTATAGCGATACGTACATAGATTCACTTAGAAGACGAAATACGCGTGTACAACTACAACATAATGTATCCATTGAACGTTTCGCAAAACAATTGTTGGATATAGGAAATGGGAAAATGGCAATAGAGGAATCCACACAATGTATCACATTGCCAGCGAATTTCTGTAAAATAACCGCAACCATAGACGAATGGATTCACAAAGTTTTTCCAAATATTGCAGACAATCATAAAAGTCATCAATGGCTCAGTGCACATGCTATATTAGCAGCCAAAAACAAAGATATCAATGCAATCAATTTCAGCATACTAAATGAAATACCAGGAGAAGCGATAACGTATAAGTCCATCGATACTATAACGGATCAAGACGAAGCCGTGAATTATCCAA
Organism: Himalopsyche japonica; assembly: GCA_028555115.1. Lineage (NCBI taxonomy): Eukaryota > Metazoa > Arthropoda > Insecta > Trichoptera > Rhyacophilidae > Himalopsyche > Himalopsyche japonica. Next base: position 532,848 of record JAHFWJ010000488.1, on the reverse strand, counting down.
CAGAATTCTTGAATTCACTTGATTTATTTGTCAGGCATGCCGCTGCATGTTTTAGCATTAAAAATTGGCTTCCCTATCATTCTTCTCCGAAATATAAATTCCTCACGACTTTGCAACGGTACCAGGCTTTCAGTAATAAAAATGATGAATTATTGAAGCTACAATTTTAAATGGAAAATTCAAAGGAGAAGATGTAATGTTGCCACGCACCCCAATGATTCCGACAGATATGCCATTTGAATTTAAACGTCTGTAGTTTCCAGTGCGAGTCGCCTTTGCAATGACCATCAATAAGGCACAAGAACAGTCGTTACAAGTGTGTGGACTAAATTTAGAAAATCCATGCTTCTCACATGGACAACTGTATATGGCCTGCTCACGTGTTGGAAAACCTTCTGATTTATTTGTGTACGCACCACATAGAAAAACAAAAGTAATTGTGTATCCAAAAGCACTCCAATAAATAAAAACACATACGGCCGCCACTGTCAAATTTCGGTACGAAAAACATAACCTAAGCTTATCGTTTCTAATTGGCTCCGGCCTCGCCTCAAGTCTGACTTATCTGATCGGAAGGCGAGAGGCTCCCGACGAGGCGATTCCATAAAGTCGCGGTTTCTTTTTTTTGAGTGGCATTGCAACGCATGCAGAGTACACGCTAGTATATTATTAAAATATCGTTGTTGAAAGCTATTTTACCTTCGTCAGAATTGTTGTAAAATTAATTTAATTATTGATTAAATTGGCATTCACTTGGTAGAACTCCATTATGTAAGATCATTCAATGGTAAAAAAACAGATTCACAATTCCCTAATCACGTTATTAATGAATCACATAATATAAATTCAAACTCAGCGCCAAAATGTTTGCATCTTTGTAGTAAGGGTCGGAGAATGACGGCTTTGGAACAGCTGGAAATCAATAGACACCAATTATCACAAAGGATTCTTAACGAACAAACTAACATAATAGTATCGCCACTTGTCCAGCCGTTGTACAAAGGTGTGGTCTGATTTGCTTCCATAAGGACCACTTTCGTCCCACATATAATCTTATTGTCATGGACACCTATTGTTTCATTTAGAATTTTGAAAATATAGTGTCATTGTGTTAAATTGCTGGGCCGTTGGAACAGGAGAAAGGATGTGTTGTATGCCTTTTCTGCACAGCTATATATAGATAAGCGAATGTAAGTTTAAGCATAGTTCTGACGATGGTGTGAGCCGAAATAGCTATCAACTATATTTGTTCAAAATAATTTTGTAGAACTAAAATACATTGCTATTTTTTTCACCGTGTTACTTGATATTCCTTTGATCGCGTAATGGCATACGTTTGAATTCTTTATCTATTTGATCAGTATTTTAATATGTGCATTAGTCTGGAAGTTTTTAAGTTTATAATACGTGATAAGCTGTTCGCCGCCACTGCTCTCTCATCTATCGACGATGAAAGTGATGACCAAAACGTTCTAACGGTTAAGCCATTAAATCCGTATGGCGGAGGATCTATAACATACATTTGTAATTTTATACGCATAGAAATAATTTTATTTCGCTTGACATTTCGACCTGTTTTCGATAAAAATCACAAAAATCGCAAACCTTCAGCGTCAATAATTTATGTCCCCGATACGCTACTTTTTTCGAGTCGCAATTTTTTTACAAATATTTGCTAGATTTTCGAAAAAAATATAGAATTGATATCGTGTTTTTTCTACTTCAAACTACCTGTGTGACACTTTTTATATGATTCCATACAAAACTTTTCGTAAATAATTAAACAACAAGCAGCTATCGTAAATCTCCGAATGAATGCTTTTTACTGCTGACGGGATATTTATCGAAAAAAACACTAAACACATTTCGTCATTTATAATTATAAGATACTTTTTATATCTACAATATTTTTCAAAAGGCTGATATATTTTTTAATTATAAATTATAATTTATTATTTTTATCTACCTGGAAACGAATTATTATTTATTATCAAACATATTTTTTTTTAATTCAATATAATTAAAACTTCGTTTTTAGGTATTTTTGATCTGACCACTTTATAAAGTTAACCCACTAGCTGCCGAAATACACTATATCAACATTTACTGCTTTATTCGTTACATTTGATGGAATTTCAATATCAAATTTGTATCGTTGAAACTTTGCACGATTAAACATGTATGTCGCTAACGACCCGGGTCTCACCTTTTGGCATCTTTAGGTATTCTGTTACACAATGCACAGTTATAATCATTTATATACCAAACGAGTTAATTAAAGGAAAAACACAGACCCTAAAGCTGGAATCCAAATGTCGAATCAAAAATTTCAATGATATTGATTTTATAATAATAATACCCAATTGCATATGATAAATTATAGTATCGCTTAATACTATAAATGAGACTTTCATGAAAGGACTCTGCAACAAATAATAGTCTGCTATAGTTAAAATGCAATTGGGTAATTTTAGACTTAGAAATACATTACATTTACATTTTTGATAAATATTTTCTGAAACACGTGTTATATCTAACAAAACACCAAGAAATATAACAAAGTTATCAATATACAATATAAATTAGAGGTAAATGTATAACTTAAAAATTTAAGGTTTTCCAAACTATGGGTCCAACAAGGAACACAAAAATATTTTTAGCAAGACATATTTCTAAGCTACTGATTTATTTTATCTTAAGCCATGATATAACATAATTTTATAAAAAAAGATACACATTATCTGCATGTAACCAGTACGTGATTTTTCAAACATTCTGTGTTAAGTACGTGTAGCTGAGACAGCTTCGTTTGTTTGTCTTCATTACAAGTATTTTTATGCGAAATGTGACTTCTTATATTGAAGTGTGTGAAGTAGTGCATATCGCCAATAAAAGTATGCAGTACGTATGTGCAAATGTTTATTTACTGCTATAACGAGACACATGTCCTGAAACTTTCCCACGAGCTGGCGGTCAACCCAAATTCCGAATGCAGGACGAGCCACTTCACTCCATTCCGCCATCTCTATTACTCTACGGTGGCATGTAAAAGATGAGCAGGGTTGCAAATTATTTCCTATCAATAACATTTTTTAAATTTTTCCTGAAAATAAAAATTCAAAATCATATTTTCTTCTTGATGGATTGATTATTTTCTCAAAACTTATAAATGTTTTCTATATTAATACGCTCCTTTCACTGCTAGATCATCGAATTTTAATACAGACTCTTTTTTTACATATTCTTAAGTATAATTTAAAAACTGTAGTTCTGCTACAGAACTTTCTAATTTTTTCTTGATATAGCTATATTTTTAAGTTTCGCTAGAATAAATACAATATGCTTAATTTCAGGAACAGATATGGCTTTCAATTCTCTACTCTAGTTTTGAATTCTTCAGCTTCTGAAAATTATATTTTTAAAGCTAATAAAAAAAATCGTTTTTTAGCCGCTACACATTTATTGTGATCGTAATCTATATATTTCTTGCGCAGTTCTTTACTGCGGTAAAACGTGTATTTTTAACATATTTTTCTATCCATTTCTAATCTAAGTTTTAACTCCTAATGGAAATAAGTCGTTCTACCACACGAATGTAACAGAACTGATAACAGTCAATGTAATCGAATACCTGAGAATGCCGAAGACAAAACCCGGAATTTTCGTGAGAAAAAATGTAGAATCGTATAAAGTTTAAAAAATTCAAATTTTATACTGAAATACTATCAAGCACCTTTAGTCGACATCTTAAATTTTAAACAGTATTATTCGACAAGGAAAATAAACGACAGCAGCACTAAATACTTATATAGAGGTGTAACAGTTTTTTGTCAATTTTTCAAACGGACAGAATTTTTTGATGGTTATTAATTTTAATACTAATCATCTTATATAATTATTTTACATAATCGCACATTTAGAACTCAACTCGTTTGTACCAACCCTGCATCATGTAACGCATAGTTGAACTAGCGCAGTCAATTTGCAAACTTTTCCATCGCAAAATATCCAAGATTAGAGTACTATTAGAACAATACAGACCCTCCTAATATCACAATCACATCATTTGATTGAAACATCACGACTCACCCATTGGCCATTTGGATATTAACAAGTTGCAACAATCGTTTCGAACGCTTTATGTCTATTTGCTATTTGCGATTCGCGACTCTAGTGCTACTACCCAGGCGCTTGTACACAGTAGCGTTCATATTCTTATGGTAGAGTCTAAAAGCCTTAGTTTAAGTTTAATTCACTGTAGAGCAATGGTTCTCACGTGAAATTTCCCTATGACCGCATTATAAACATCAGCTGTCCTATAGAAATGTGTCGTGGCCGCACCAAACGTGATGAAAATAGCTTCGATATTTATTTTTTATATAGTGCATTACACCGAATGATCTTGCACAATATACAGTTGTAAGTAAAATAGACAAAATTAACAAAGCAATTGTTGTTAATTCTATATATTGACTTGATTCATTCATGGTCAACGCATGACTTAGATCAAAATTTTTGAACAGTTTTATTACTTAAACGGTCCTTTACTTAAACTCGACTAAATGCTGGATAAGTCGGGTTTATTCAATGAATTTTAAAATGATAATAATTGTAGAAATTCATTTTTAAAAACACATTTTTTTTAAATATCAATGTTTACTCTAAAACTGTTGGTGGCCGCACATGAGAACCAATGTTGCAGAGAAAGAGAAAATAAAAATATATTTTATCTGTTTGGTACCTTTTAAAGTTACACTGATTCAAAGTACAATATCAAGAATATTATTTTCTCTATATGGTTGGTTTAACTCATCATGAGCATTTTTAACTTATATCTGAAAAATTCAGTTGATTATTACCAGGTATACAAAACAAACGGTTAAAGAACTTAAAAAATATAAGTAATGTTGCAAAATATTTAAATGAATTTATATTATTTACAAATAAACCTCTTAAAATGAATGACCTCCTAAAATAAAGATAAAATAAAGCCTGAATATTATTATATAAGAAAATAGATAATTTCATTATTTCAAACCATGTCTAGACAAAACCAAACGTTTGTGAAAAAATATTATTATCCGTGTCGTGCCGTTTATTACTTCAATATTGTTCACGCGCCCATGCGTGTGAAAGCTACACGTCGAGCAATCTATTCACGCACTGGTGCGTGTAAGGTGTTGGACTAGTCAAATTTAAACACGAGATTTATATGATATTTGATGAACTCTGTCAGTAAAATGGTAAGTTAATTTAGGCCTCTGTTTTGATTTTTATTGGTTATGGCCGTTATGGTATATCTGTTAATAGAATATGATGCCATCGTTTTAGTTTGACACTAAAAGGATAAGCAGAGATTTTTCCTGTTTGGAATGCACGCTACTGGTTGCTCGACTGTGTTTATCCATTTATAAAACATCGTGAAGTATTCGACATTGGCAATCTTTTCTAGGCTATTAATCAATACAAGTAGTAAATGCTGGACGTGTGATGTTCTGTTAATATTACTATCAGATATTTTATTTACAAAGACTTCTCTATGAAAACTGCCATTTGTTTTTTATGTTTTTATCGTGCAGCAAAGCTGTTCAATAAAATATAACAAAATCATACATGTCTCATTTGTCGTCAGTTGGTTTGATTGATTTAAAAAAATCTTATTTGAATACTGTTTGTTATTTTCTACAACATTATTTTTTATTCATTTACTTTGCAAGCCTTTGAAATGTTAAATTAACTAAAAATGTAAGATGCAGAACATTGAAATTTGGCAAGAACTAAGTTCAAACAAAATCTATTATACCAAAAACAAAAGTGGTAAAAATTGAACGGTATTAAATAAAATTTAAAGAATTTTATTGAATACTGATAAAACTCTCTCAAATAGCATCTCTATAGGCAAGCTTGAAAGACAAAACAATTCATCTCCACGCTTTACTCTTTTAGATTCAGAAACCCATACATCGATATAAAAAAAAAACATCCGTAATAGTACTCAAACCTGTGAATTCCGTAAAAGAAGCCAACTGCATTGGCCTGGCTACTTTTTCTAGCGTCTATTAACTATTTTTGACACTTCTATTTTATATTCGTATATTAACTTTCCCGTACCCAAGGGTAGACACATCTTTCAAATACTGTCACTCTATCTTAAATATCCATTTTAATATTGGTGTCACAATGTTCATACGCGTATGGTAATCTGAAACGAAAGTTTTATCCAAATATTTCCAAAAAATAACTATTCCATGGACAGTTGCGTCGCAAATTATTAACCACCACACAATAATTCACGTTTCATTTTAAATAACCAAGGGTTTTATACAAATTGACATAATCATACAACAAACTAAAATATACTTAATTAGCCAATATTATGGACGAATCAGTTATAACATATTGAAGAATTCAATGTGCACTCCCCAGAATATTTTTACTTGTTTGTGTTACTATAATTATTTCTGCAAAATCAACAATCTTAGGCCTTTTCAGATTTCTTAGTAATGATCATAAATTGTCTGCCTGAATCTATGAACATTTCAAGGCTCAAGGCTTGTGAATTGATTAGACTTAACTTTTATATGTAACACATGTTAAGTCAACACATAATTACACATTTTTCGATACCTTTTAAAACGAAAGTGACCAATCATTTTTAAGGTGTTAATTATCACTTAGTGGAAAGGCATTATACATTTATTAGTTATAATTCCATAATAAATTTTACGATCAATACCGATTTCACTTATCACGAGCATTATTGACTGATCAATCTATACATATAAAAATGATTTTTGTTTGTTTGTTAGTATGTTCTTTATGTTTTTCTATATTAAGGATAGGAAATGTTTGAAACTTTCAAAATATCTTCTTTCTTAAAACACCGTCGCAAAAGCTTCTGAGTTACTATAACTACATGACAACACATCTGATTTTTTTTTCACATTTTTAGACTGACATTTGCATACTGTCAATAATTGTTCATAAATTAATTTTGATTTTTGAATAAACTTTTTACCAAACGTTTTTTTTATGTACTCACCTTTTTTGATTTATTTGAATTTAATCAAAATCACTGGTATTTTAAATAGATACCTAGGTTCCATCTTTGCATCACTAGCACTATTTGAGGCTATAAATTTTTAATGACATTTTGCAAACCATCGATTAAAGCAAGTAACACTTCACTTTATTTGAATGGAATTTTAACACATGTCATATTTTGCTAGTATTTAATAAAGAGCATAAGTCTAACGTTTCATTTGAAACTAGTCTTACTTTATAAAGCAAATAACATTCAGTAAATCAGATAGATTTTTCCTTACTTTATTTATTAACCTTTTAGAATACATATTTAGCTAATAATTCAAGCAATAACTCTGGATTAAAATGCTTTAATTCCCATTAAATGACTTCCCATCTCATAAATATTACAAAATCCCACACATAGCAATTTTTTTTAATACTCAACTCATCCACTAAGGCGACGCTTCTTGATTTGCAAGTGTGCTCAGGATTATTTATGATGTCGTAATGAAATAAAAGCATTCTTATCTTTGAAAAATGGACACCTAACCTAAAACATCGTAAATCTGAAATTGTGTAGCAGATAGTTCGTGATTTCTTTCAAAATAAATGTAAATTTTTAGAATAAGTTTGTAAACATATCGATCTTCACAACGTGTTGTAGGTCAGCCCGCGTTAAAGAAACTAAGCAATAAATAAATGTTTACAGGTATCATAACATAAACTACACTCTAGCTTTAGAATTTGTGTCATTTTTATGTCATAGACAACAAGCGTGGTTAATAAACTTTGCTAGTACTATCTCTTAAGTGGTGGGACTGACAATCATTTCTCAGTCATTCTGTAGAAATATTAAGCGCTTTATTTATATACAACGTATTAAACTGTTTTAAAATTTACATGCATTGAAGACATAACCTTACAACTGGGCTGTTGAGTCTAGAACAAATATGAAACAAGTAAATAATAAGCTTTCTTCAAACTGAAATGAATTCAAAAACTGTTTTTAATCACATTTCTTTGGAATATTTTTTTCATGTTTAGCAGTAAGTATGTTCTCGTTCTCGTTCTGAAAGTTCGAGTGTTCGAGTTCTAATGTTGAAATACTAACGAATTTTAAAGTTTTTGGCTTCAAATATACAAATATCTGGAATTTCAATATCAAATTTTAATTGTTACAACTTTGTACGTTACCAAATGTTTTTCCCTAACGGTCAGTTCTGTTGCATCCATGTGATAGAATGCCTGAAGATGCCGAAAGGCAAAACCCGAGTCGTGAGTGACAAAACATGTGTAATCGTACAAAACTGTAACAATGCAAATTAAATAAAACATAATATATTATTTACACATTGAGCGCGGTGAAAAAATAGCTATATATTTAAGTTCTACAAAAATTATAAGGTATATGGTTTGATAGTTATTTCGGCTTATATTCTCACAGAACTAGTTCTGACTACTTTTCACCGTTTTATAATGAAGTTCTACCAATTCAATCAATTTACACAGTTGTAAAACATAATGATCGGAAGCGTTTTTGCTCATCGCTTGCAATATCAAATAACATAACATAATACAAATCAAAACGCAACAAGCTTGCAACGAAAAAAATCGATCGTAGTTATATTATATTTTGAAGTCATGAAAATTTATTAAAAAAATGTTTTTTATATATTAAAATATATTGCCTTTCCACCAAGAAGTGACAGCTGACACTATTAAAGTGATATATTAATTATATTTAAATTTGACATGAGTTCATTTGATAAGCATGATGTTTTTACTTCAGAAATCTGAAGAAAAAAAAGGAAATTATTGACTCATACAACAATAATTTACAATCGCTATATCAGGATTGTCGCTATATCAATATATTTTCATTCACTTTCCTGAAAAAAAATAAAATTATCGGTAGGTTTTCCTTTCGTTTATTAAACAAGTAATTTAAAAAATCATGTAGTCAAATCATCATGCGAATACATTACTAGAAAAATTTTAAACAATAAGTGACCCTTTTTTCTTCATTATTTTGTTAACAAGCTTTACGGCCACCATAAATAAAACCCACATGGTGCATTAATAGACTCATTTTTAATGATAAAAAGTATGCAATTTAATATTTAAAAAAAAGAAACATAAATTATAGAAAGAATGCTTCTTTATCAATCGCAATATACATGTCCAATGAAAACTACTTATTTTGAATTATTTATTATTAACACTACAAACTCGCCCACTTGTCATTATTTACACATTAGTTTTTATTGTTGCAAAATAGCTCGAATGTAACGGAAATATTTTTTATTTATTGAATATACTTCTTTCTATAATTTTTTTGTACACTATGCTTAAAAAAATATGACAAATGGACACTATCTGAGTGGCTTTCACATAAAACATCATATTAAGCAATTTTTTTGAACGATGAATCCGTTTGAAAATGTTTCTTTAATCAATGTAATTAATTCTAAAACGAGTATTTTAGTACAATATTCTGTAGTAAATAAAAGTGAATAAATACTTTTATTTCTTCTTTATTATATAAAATAAATAAATGCGCAATCACAAAGAGTCAAATGAAGGCAATGATTTCGTAGAAGAAATATTTGTAAACTTTCGTGCCAAGCTTGTACAACTAAATACGTCGGTCAGAAAATAAAACGTATAATAATATATTGTTTTCAAAAACAATTTTTATAACAACTTGGAAATATTATAGAGACATTTGCTGTGGTTTTAATACAGTTGATACCAATTTAAATTTTAAATTATTAGTGGATAGCATTATGTTATACAATTTTCTAAGAGCCATGCGTATACTATAATATTATATAATATCGGTATTATATAGCACAGCGGCAAAAGGAGTGCTCTGCTAAACTGAATATCTAAAAAGTTCAATATCAAAAATAGTTTATTTTTAATACATTTGAATTCATCACGTATGATGTATTATCCGTCAATTCTTGGGAATTGTCTGTCGATAATGCTCGCCATAAGTGAAACCAGCCCTGATCATAACAAAAATAAATTTGGGAAACCGAACTTTACATCTTGCTTCATTATTTGAATACTTGATTTTGTGTTATCACTTGAGTTTTTGTGATATATTTTTGAGAAACTTTAAATATTTTCATAAAGTTATTAAAAACACGAAAAAGTTTATTTAAAGTTAATTTGCAATTATTAACATTAATGAAAAATTAGTTATTAATAACTAACATCGTTAACTGATATCCAAGCAACGATTCTTTAAAAAAAATTATCTCAACATTGCAAATCAGGCTTAAATCACACATATAAGTTTTGTAAGAGACACTGTTAACTCTGGTATATTTTTAAGTCTCAATTATCAAGTCATTCCAATCAGCTGTTTCAATAGTTGAGACGATGGCAGTCAGAAACTAAATGAGCTTTTTTTAATACTATGAACTGATAGAAAGTTATAAACAGTTCCGAAACAAACGTGGTTCCGGTGTTACCATAACAACACCGTAGATGTTAATTTCTAGTATTAATGTGCTGCTTAGATGGATATATTATATATAATAAATTTATTTTAATGTTGGAAATATAAAATACAGAGGCGTTTGTATAACTCTATTCAGTCACTATGAAGCTTGGTGACATTTTCAAAATAAATAAATAACCTAACTAACTAACTAGCACCTTTGGCCTACGCAACAGAATATGCCAGTTTAAATATATTATTATTTAGATTTCGTCATTACACAAAAACACGATAACATTTTCCTAACGTCTGCATTGCTTCATAGAAGCGACTGAGCACTAAACATATCTTCTTGGTGTAAATTTTTCTAATGTCATCTACTATATTATATCTCATTTTAACAATATCGAAATAATATTTTAAATAGATCCAGCATAAACTTTGTAAAGACTCGTTTTCAATGTAAAATTAACATTTGAATAACTTTATTAATCAATAAAATATGTAAAAAAATCATCAAAATGTCATTTTCTGTATTGTTTATTAAGAAATTATTTCAAAATCGATCTTTTTGATAAAAGGTGTTTGCTTCTTTTATGTGTAAAGACTTTTTATGTAAAACTATTTCTTATATATATTATGTGTAGGTCCTAGTGTAGGGTCTATATTGTTTTCTGTGCGATTCGATTTGGACATAGCAACACCACGCTGCCCAGGCGGGTTGGTGTTCGGTTTTCTGTCTGGGTTTTCCTTCCCATAGCCAAGAGAACACGGCACGCGGTGTTCCCGAGCGGTCACCCATCCAAGCACTATCCGCGTCCAATGCTGCTTAACTTCGGTGATCGCACGAGAGCCGGTGCTTTCAACGTGGTATGGTCTTGGCGTACAATATACAACCGATGCAAACTGTTACCTTGGGTCTGTTGTATTGCATATGGGTGTTAAAATGCCTGAAGATGCCGAAAAGTGAAACCCGGGTCGTCAGTGAAAAAATATGTGGAAATGTACAAAGTTTCAACAATTTAAGTTTTTTATTGAAATTTCACCAAGCAGCCTCAGTCGACATCGTATATTAGCTAAACGTTTTTACTTCCAATTTGACTGTATATTTTTGCTGCATTTGTCTTTTGTCATAGGTTTTATTTTAATATTGTTTCCACGTTCCACATGGTTGCAAAATCGTATATATTTATTTAATTTTTTCAAACCCTTTTGTAAAATTAAAACAGAAAAAATACTGCCAAAAATCACTGATAAATATATTTTGTACCCGTGTCTCAAGAAATAATAATTCAATATAACTATTGGTACACTTAATGGCCATATAACTCAAAATGTTATCGAAGTCATTAAATAATAAACGATTAAGCAATCACCCTCTTGCCTAATATAAAATTAGTTTTGTCAATAATTTTGAATAAAATCTTGTCATTATTTAGTGGAGCTATTGTCATTATAGCTTTGCTGTTATAGTGCACTAAAATCCAAATGACACACTTATTCTGAATATATGGTTTTCTATTTAGTGATAAAAGTTGTGCTAATTTTCATTTGAAAGAGATATGTATATAAAATATAAGCAATAAAAAATCGTTTTCAGGATCGCAATTATCACCCCTCAAAACGCAATTTGTGTGGAACTGGAAACTAAAGGTATATCGTACGAGGGTGTAAGTTTCATAAATTTCGCGCCAACCTAAACCACCCTCACGCACTTGGCTCGAGAGAAGAGAGTGCCACCGACATGGTAGATACTTTTGCATCGCCGGGTAACTCCCGCCAAGTTACGACTCAGTGCTCGCCTAATTATTCCAGCTCTATCTTGTATATTAGAAGGGTTTTAGCGGCATTAAGATATTGAGTCAAGGCGACGGAAAGGGGTGAAGTGGAGTTTCGAGCCCAAGGTATTCGCGGAGGCTTTAAAAACGTCTTATTTCCTCTCGGCGTGTTGCCAAGCTCCAGGTTGGACTTCCCCACTTAACACCTTAACAACTTCTCCTAAGCCGTAATCAAAAAAATGCATTTGTTATAACATTCAAATTTTGTGTGATGAACAAACAAAAATAAATCTTTCGCCGCTCCTCAGACCATTGCGAGAGGCTAATGCTTTTTCCGTAATAAGCCATATCCGTCCAAGATTTAAGCTTATTAAAATTGTGACCTGTTTAGTTTCATTTAAAAAATATTTTTTTTAGTTTTATTGCTAGCAGGAAATAAGCTAGATTGTTAAATAGAATAAAATATGTGTCGTGTACCTTTTCTACAGAGCTATATATAGACAAGCAAATTTACGTTTAAACATAGTTTTGATAATGGCGTGAGCCGAAATATCTATCAACCATATCTTATATAAAAAAAACTTAAATAAATTGCTACTTTTTCACCGTATTATAATGAAATTCTACCTAGTAAATTCCAATTCAATCAATATACCTTAACAACTTTCATAAAACGTTATTAAAAAATCATGCAATCGGTAGAACATTAAACTGAAAAACACCTCTAGTAAAATTTCAATATTAATTAGGAAAGAACAGTAAACATCATTTTTAAGTGGTACGTGTTTCTATAAACTATCATAAACAGATATAGAAGTTTTCTTTTAGTGAAGATTCAGTACAAACAAAGACTGAATTAATAATGAATACAATTGGACTTTTTCAAGCATCCGTCATTTAAAAACAGTAACATAAATTTATCAAGTAACAGTCAGTTAACCCAGTTACGTTAAGGCTGAGTAATGAAAACGAAAGTAGGATAAATTGAATGAAGGGTTTTTTCAATAATATTTACTTTAATTCAAATGTTTTTTGAATTGGTAGTTATTCAGTATATCATATACATATATATAGTATATAATAAAATAGAAATACAAAAGTATTAAGCTTCCCGTTATAAAAATGCATTCCAAGCGATTCAGATTTATTCTAAAAATTTTCGAATTGATTTACGACTATTTTTAATATTAAATTTAAATTCTGTTGCATCCGTGTGATAGTATGCCTGAAGACGCTGAAAGGCGAAAACCGTATCGTTAGTGACAAAACATATGGAATCGTACAAAGTTGTAACAATTCAAATTTGATATTGAAATTCCATCAAGCATCTTCAGTCAATATCATAAATTATATTTTCAATGTGTTAACTATCACTTCTTGATGGAAAAGCATGATATTTTAAATAATAAAAACACATGTTTTAGTACATATTTCCAGAAAAAAATTATAAGATCACAACCGATTTTGCTCACTGTGATCACCTAATAATGTTAAAACTATTACTGATTATAAAATATACTGTTGAAAAAAATGCTCAAATATGTGTTTTTTCATAAATAGTCAGGGACCTCTGAAGTTGCACTGCTGTTGTTTAATATTTAGTACTATATTCACAATTTTATTTTCTGCAGATTCAGTTGAAAATATTCGTGGTGAACGAGACTGGTCCTGTTCATAAAATAGATTGTTTGAATAAGAAAAATATATGAGAAAAAAGAATAAGAGAATGTGCTTTTATTATTTAAAAGATTTACTACAAGCTAAGATTTTTCTCAATTTTGAATTCATTCTGGCGATGAAGGAGTTAAGAAATAGACAAAATCTCATAAAATTCTCAGCAATTATACTCTCCGTATCTGTTTTGGGTTCAGCTTCGCCGTCTTTTGGTCGAACGGAGTCTCTTTCTCCGCTTCTTACTGCACAGGACTTAACTCCTTAAAGGATTTTCTTATCAACTGTTAAGATACGAACACCGAACTTGTACGACACTCCTTAAAGCGTTTATGCACAACGTTTCATAATAAAATACAAAATTATCCGAGTAAAAATCACAAAGTCATATTAATTTTCTATCATATTATATTTATTCTAATTTTGACTATATTTGAAGAAATATTTTTGTCTTTTACTGGTAATTTTAGTAATTTATGATATCGACTTAATGTGTTTGATGGAATTTCAATATCAAATTTGAATTGTTGAATCTTTGAACGACTCCACGTGTTTTGTCATTTACGACCCGACGTCTTTTTCGTCGATTTCGGCATCTTCAGTTATAAACAATAGAATGCCTGAAGATGCCGAAAGGCGAAAATTGATTTTTGGTAACTTTAGTGTTAATATAAAGAGAGTCTATTGATTGAATTGGCATTCACTTGGTAGAACTCCATTATAACACGGGGAAAAAATAGCAATGTATTTCAGTTCTACAAAATTATTTTTAACAAATATAGTTGATAGCTATTTCGGCTCACGCCATCGTCAGAACTATCTAAATCTATCGAATTATGACAAAAAATATAGCAATTGAGATTTCATTAAATTCATATAGATTTTTGATCATGGCAGAAATAAATAAAAAATAGGATTGTAATGGAAGTATTTGTAAAGACTAGGCATAATCAATATCATACGAAGCTCTTTACCAAGGTATCCTAGACTTTATTCCCCGAAACACTGCTGTTGCGCATAATGTTAAAAGGTATTTCGCGAAAAGGGTTTTAATATAATGAAGAGCTTTTTTATTAAAATTTCAGGATTAGTGAAGTGTATGTCGCACAAAAAGTTTGAGAGACGCGATTAAATTTATATGTGACAATTTGAACTTTTATAAAAAGTAAAAAATATTTGGCCATGACTATTTGTATTAATCAAATATATTGATCAAAATATTGCTGTGAAGAGTTTTCGAAAAGTGTTAAAAAAAAAAGCTAAAAATTTGCTAAAGGATGGCAATCGCCTACAACAACTATTTCTAAGGCAAATTTACGAGAGCTCCGTATACATAAATTCGATAAATTTAAATAAATAATGTCGTACGATTTCACAAAATATCAATAATTCAGGATTACATCGCTTTTATATTTCTGAATAGAGTAACACTTTGAGCAGGGTTGTCAAACATACAATAGAGACTGGACGATCTTTAATTTATTTCATTGGTCACTAACATCTGAAGACACAAATTGACAAACTATTTCAATGACATATTTGACTTAGATACATTTAATATCCGATTGTATGTGTATTGAAATCCACAACTTAAAATTGTATCCAATAGTTGTAAATAAAACAACTACATTAATAAGAATAATTCCTTAATTGCTGTATACTTTTTTTCCAGTTAAATTGTCAAATTGAGAACAATACCTTTATTAAATGAGCAGTTATTATCTCTTATTTCTGTATTGGTATATTCTCTACGTGATATCATCAATTAGTGTACAATCTGACTAATTTGTTTCTTGTCATATTTCTAAGTATAAAATATCCCAATGGCATTTTAATTGTGAAAATTTCTCAATACAAAATTGTTGTGTTGTATCAGTTATTAGATTATCTTTTCCTAATTTGAATGTTATTTTAATCAAATCAGTAATTACAAAATTATTTCTAATACATATATAGACCTAACTCTAACCATAGAGTTTATCTTACAACCAATTCAGCTTAGCCTATCGAACCCGAGTGAGAACGGACCACAGTTCTACTCGTTTATCCCTATAAAGTGAGATATAGTTATATATATGATATAGAGATATAGTGGCTAGTTAGAATCTAACAATTAGATTTTGATTATTTTAATGGGGGCCCTTAGGACATATCCGGGGAAAAAATGATACATATGACGTTCATTGTTTTAAATGGATGACTTATTATACGCACATAATTTTATAAATTTAATTACTTATATTTTTATTTGCTTAGCAACTGTTACAAAAAAATATCGACGAAAAAACCATCCCTGCTTTAGCAATAATCCTCCACAACGCACGCACGCATTGCATAAAACAGCATTACACACAAAACAAAAAAAAAACAAAGCACACTAAACTTGGAAAAACCGCACTTAGAATATTAGATAACCCATCCATTGTGGAAAATTGCAAAGATTCCTTCCACTCTCTGTAGAAACTCTTAGCTATAATGATTAAAATAAGTGCTTGTATGAAATGTCTTGGATAAAACTCAGCAAAAATTCTACAAATATTTTATTTACATACTAATAAATACAGACGTCTTCGCCATTTTATTTTTATTCTCAAAAATATCTTGGTTTGTAATATTATAATTTTAAAGCTCAAATGGAATGCTTTAGAATAATATACATATTTGAATTTGTTTTATAATATATTGAAAATTTAGGTCATTTAGATGTCGACATATGTTAGTCTGATCACTCATTATTTGGATTTCACCTGTCGGTAACATCAGACGTTTTATTTCACGGATGCATGACAAATTAAGTTTGAATGTATCCATGTACATATTAAAATCATTGAACACGCCGTAAAACGAAACCCGCGTCTTGAATGACAAAAATGATAGAAAATAGTTTAATCAATTTTCTTGCATATTTAATTTTATTGCGTATCAATTTTTGAGACAGATGTTTGCATTTCGTTAACAGATAATTCTCAAAAATATAGTGTTATTAGTGGCTAAGCTTTCGTGTAAAGGTTATTTTTTACTAAAATATCTAGGCTGATATTTGTTTAACAATCTATCTAGTATTGTGCTAATATTTGACGAATTGAACGTTGAAATATATTTTATTTGATTCAGTAGATAATATTACGTCCTTTCCTTATAAATTTGTTTCAACAGAAAGCTTAAGCGATACCTGAATATCAAAGTTTTTTTTTATTATTTAAGATATCGACTGAAAGTGCTTGAAGAAATTTCAATATCAAATTTAAATTTGTTAAAACTTTGTACGATTCCTCATGTTTCGTCACTACAGAACTGACAAAGTCTGCATGAAAACTCTCAGTTATGATGCAGCCATTTGATAGAATGCCCGAAGATGCCGAAAGTCGAAACCCGGATCTCGTAAGTGAAAAAGCATGTGAAATCGTCCAAAGTTTTAACAATTCAAATTTGAAAGTTTTTTTGGTTCTACCACCATTTTTAATGTCTTAAAAATATTAACTTTAAGAAGCGTTTCTAATATTCTCACACTTTCCGTTACAAATGTTTTGAATGAGTCATAGCACGATGCTTATTTTTTTGTTCTGAACCGTATAAATCACAATATTTTTAAAGATTTACATATTTTCATCTAAAAAATTGACATTCAATTCAATATTTAGTAATCTACAAATAACTGATTGTAAATCACTATTTTAACTATTATCATATATCCGATGAAGATGGGGATTACTAGTGAGTCAAAAATGCTTAACGCCCCGTTTTCATAAGTTGATTCATTTATTATACAAAACTTGAGCAAAAGTAGTTCAATTTTACACGCCTTTTTGCGGAAAAAAACGACGAAAACGAAGCAAATTTAATTATCTAGGTATAGAAAAAAAATTGAGGCGAGAATTGGAATTTTGAATTGACTTATAAATCTGCATCGATAACTTGACTAATACGATCTATTCTAATCTAATCTAAGATTTCATAATTTTTTTAACACATGAAAACATTATTTAATAGATTATCATACATATCATTTACAGGAAAGTATTCCTACGGAAAATAGTGATGAAAGTATAGATTTTTCATTATTTATTGATTGATTGTTGTAATACTTGATACAGTGTGGTGCATAAAAAGAGAAAATCTAGAAAAACACTTTTAACAGTTTTAAGCTTGCCACTTTAACATTGGTCTTCCGAAGCACTTCCGGTTCTTGAATTGAAAAACCCTTCGAATACCGGAAATACATTTTTGTTGAAAAATGGTATTTGACAATATTTCCTTATTCAAGAACAAGAATGACAAAAAAATACCTTTACAATTTATCTATATAGCCTATAACCATTGTAAGTTTATTGTTATACAAATTCGACAAAAAACTTCCAAGCGATAAATATTTAAAACTTAAAAACGATTCATATGTTGTAAACATTGGAAATTGGCAAGGACATAACCTGAGTAAGTTTATCCAAATATGCTTATAAAAAAATTGTATTCGTTTTAAGATCACTTTCGTCACCGTAGAATATTTTGAAATTCAATACAGTATTATTGAACATTGTGAAAACTCTGACAAGTGGCATCAGAATTGACAGAATGTTCCTACACTTTAGAATAACAAACCTTTTAAGCTGTGCCAAAAAAAAATGCATTTTTAAGGAATGCTTTTTAATTTATGATGTCGACTGATGGTGCTACAATATCAAACTAGAAATGTTGAAACTTTATACGATTCCATATGTTTTGTCAACGACCCGGTTATCGCCTTTCGGCATCTTCAGGCATGATATATGTTTAATCCGTGTTGCAATGCCTGAAACGCCTGGCGAAACCTAGACCATTAGTGACAAATCACATACTAAAATGATTTTTGTTGGAGAAGACATCAGTGTACATTTTGAGATATCACTATATCCATTGTAAATTAATGACAGAAATACGGATTTGTTTATTTTTATTGTGTGTAAAAAAATCCTATAATATTCGTGGAATCGATAGCGTTAAGCTATTTACGCGATCGGCACGATGTAGGGTGAGCGGTCTCAGATCACCCGTCCGAAAACACCCCACGATATAAAAAAAAACCTAATGCTATATTTCACCCCCTCATTCGCGATCCAACGGCCGAGACAAAAGCTCTCAACTGCATCGCTTGAGAGTCATAGTCAAACGCTAAGGCCGAGGCGACGTCACATCCGCGCTATTGCAAGCGGAATAGCGAAAAGGAATCGACTAGCGTAATTTCTCTCGAAACATACGTGACGGGAATAATTTGGTGGGCGAATCCAAGATCAGTTTTTGCGGGCGGGGGGAGGCAATTCCTACTAACTCCGCTTGCCGAACCAAGCCGGCGCGAGGGGGAATCTCCGAACGATGGAAATGCGAAGAAAGCGTAAAAAATCTTGTATATTCATCCGTGAACTGATCCGGTACAAATAAATACTCTTAACAAAGCAGTCAGTCAAATAACACTTCATATTTATTTTAACCTTCTTACTTATAATCGAATTGACATTACTTTAGAAGAACCTCGATTATCCACACTAATTGAGGTTAGTACACAAAACAGAAAATTCGGTTCACTTTTAAGATGACAACTGTCACTTCTCAGTGAAAAGGAATTTCTACAACATATTTTCAGATATCGTTTCAGATATAGTATCAGAGCCGGTGTCTACTACTTTACGGTAGTGAATCATGGCAACTTACGAAATTTCAAATAAACTGCTAAATAAACTTTGAGATGAGATACTTGCGTCTAATATTGCGAGGTGATTTTACGTTAGGTTAGGTTTCGTGAAAAATTTGCAGATTAATTAATGTACCCAGTAATAACCTGCAAAACCGGTCTTGATCATGAAATACATTGTGGTAATAGTACAAATAAATGCGTATATATTATTTGAAAGAAAAAAAATACTTTATGAGATTTAGTTACCTGAAAAATATATTATAAATAAACACAAGTAATTCTTATTGAATCTTGAATTGAAATCTCCCGTTCGATTTTGCGTATAATTACGTTACATAGTAACGTTGAATATCGATACATTTGATTCGGTAGGTACGTATATGTGAGTTGTAGCTAGAATCGCACCCATCCACAGTTGTGGAATGTAAATTTCCATTTGATAAACATTTTATTTACGTCGGCTCACGTATCAGCGCTAAACGGGTTTCATTTTTTATATGTAATTTCATTTAATGTATAAAACCCATTACATGGCCGCGGAATATTATGTCAACTGCGTAGTTCTATCAACAAGATGTGAGCTGAGCGTCGTACGAATTTCTAATCATTAACAGTGTTTCCCAAACTATTCCTGCAATGAAGTAAATCTTGAAATATTCACGAAATATTGTGTGATGCAGATAAAATAAACAAAAATCTTATTTATATAATAATTAACTTACACATCATTATAAAGATTATCTCTAATTATCCAGCTTAAAAAGAAGGGGTGGCACAAATATCTGATAAATATCGATGGTACAAAGTATATTTTTTATTTATGAAATGCCTTATACTACACATTTTCAAAGCAGACAATTTTTAAAACAGATTTAATACAACATATTTATTGAATTAGCATGTACTTGGTAGAATTTCCTCATCAGAACTAAGATGAAAGCGTTAGCCAAAATTGCTATGATCTATAAGCCTTAAAAATTGTGTAGAAGTGAAATACATAGCTATGATGATATAATGAAGTACTATTGAGTAAACATCAATTTGATGAGTAACATCATCAAAACTAGTAAGGATGCTTTAGGAAATGGATTTCGTAACCAGAAATATTTTTCGGAAAATATTGCATAAAAATTGCTTTAATGCGATACAGTCATGCCAGATATTCCGCGGAACATAGTTTGGAAGACATTGTCTTTATGAACACATTTTAGAAAAATGTCTTCATCATATCGCATGAATATGTCCATTTTCGGTAGAAAAAAAATACTGACGTTTGCGTCACTTTACAGAAGCTAGAACACTTTACAGAAGCTAGAACAAATGAACATTTTTCACCGTCAAAGTTCATCGTTCTTATTTTGAATTACTTCTTTACTTTGAGATATATAATATTATTATTTTTTATTTATTTTCTAAAATGTGCATTTTATTATGTTAATCAAGCCTAGACTTTTTAACTGAATTTTTTTATTAAAAAAAACAAAAAACTGCGGCTCATATATAAATTTTTGTTGGTTATTATTAATTAATGTACATATGAAATATTATTTTTTTGTGATTTTTTCTCTACAAATATATATTTTAAAAGGCATAGCGGGCCGCATATGAGGGTCGCAAATTGCCTATGTCTTATTTGAATGACCATAATATATCCTTATTTTTCGTACCGAAATTTCTTAACCAATTATTTTAAATAAAGTCTGAATATTGTAGTGATAGAAAATCTGTTTTATAGATTATCTTAAATTTCCAAACCAATAATATTCTTGGCACTAAAGACATCCTTGTGTCAAGGCGTTGTATTTTTTTATCTTTCAACATCAACAGGAAAAAAGTCTCAAATTCAAATAAATTTCAATATTTATTTTTATAACTTATGCATAAATCATTTTTTAGCATCATTTCATATTGAACCTGATTATCGATGTAGCTTGTTATCTCATTGGTCACAAATACTTTAGTATACACCTGATGTTTTACATAATTATGATAAAGATAAGCCCAATATGCAGGACAACATGATATTTTAATTGATGGGGAAAATAACAAAGTGCCAAGCTATACAAATTTTGATATTTTGTTGTTGAAAGCTATTTCGTCTTACGTCATCGTTAGAACTATGGTTGAACAAAGTTGACGCCTAAATTTTATCTTAGGTTAATAAACCATTTATGAAAAAAACTCAAAAATTATCCATTATTCAAACATTATAAATAACTCTTTGTGTATAATTTGAAAA
The DNA here is from genome assembly GCA_028555115.1 of Himalopsyche japonica. Classification (NCBI taxonomy): domain Eukaryota; kingdom Metazoa; phylum Arthropoda; class Insecta; order Trichoptera; family Rhyacophilidae; genus Himalopsyche; species Himalopsyche japonica. The sequence goes on along the minus strand of JAHFWJ010000488.1, from coordinate 511,018 downwards.
GAAATTTTGCTGGGTAAAATAATATTTCTAATAAAATAAACTAACCCAAAAACAAGTATTACTTGCGATCCTTGTAATTATTTCTTGGTTATTTTCTATTTATGATTTAATGATTTTTTGCGTTTTCTATATAAAGTTAAAATCGTGAAACCAGATGTATATACAAAAAAAAACATTTTTAATTCATTTTAGTAAGCATTCTTCAATATGAATGTTTAAAATCTGATATGATATTGCTGAAAAAATCCTATTATATATTGTTCGAATAAATTTTCCTTAACTCTTTGAATACTACAGTGGTATATGTACGTTTATGTTTTGTTTAATCGTAAATCTATGACAATTCTCAAATATTTTTGAAATTTATATATTATCAGTGATTTTTTAGTAATTGCGTCAAATTTACGATGGTATTTTATAAAAAGATTAATATTTGGAAACAAATTTGCACTCCTAATATTGAGCAGGAATATTAATTTCATTTAATTGTCGACAGTGGGTGCTTCATTGAATTTCAATACCAAATTTCAATTCTTGAAACTTCATACATCACCGTAAGTTTTTAAATAAAATTAAAAATTGATATTTCTATGTGAAACAATAAAAATATACGATATAATCTAATTTACTAAAATAGTACACACTTCAATTGGTTAACAGTCTAAGAACAAGTCACAGCTCAACTTTCGTTCAAAAAAGTTTACTATTGATTATAGATACTGATAATTTTATGAATAAAATATTTCAAAGTACGCAATTGCGTTAGTATTTAAGACTCCATACTTATTATCAGGCTTTAATCCAGAGACCCGTGATCGCTTCTTATTGAGGCTAAATTAATGCAGACGAACTTTTTTTGATAACCTGTAAAAGTTTTGAACGCGCGTTATTCACAAACGATAACTAGCTAAGTATTTTAATAGATACCTGATATTAGTAACACTTTCAATTAAATGCGTTTTACGCTGACGGGATTGCTGGTCACCTTGGTTGACTAGCTTCATCACATAATAACCAACATCAGAGTACACGTCTGATCGTTGCAAAATATCAATAATATCGAAAGAAATGTTTCGATATTTATTGATATTTATAAAATTGAAACCATTTCCAAAACGCATTTCAATTAACTATTTGATACAAATTGACACAAAAAAAGACTGAAAACAGTATATTAAACAATTTTAAATAATAAAACAAAATGTTCAGTACTACAAACACTTTGATTTACGATATCAAATTTGAAAGTCAAAATTCGATACAAATTAAAAACTACTTAAGAAATGGACAATGTTTTAAAACACTGCTTAGTACTGATTATAAGATTGATTGATAGTGCTCGCGATGAGCGAAACCGATTCTGATCTCCATTACGATTTTTTTTGAAAGAGTATAAAGAATTGTGTTATATTAATAAAATAAAATACATTTCCACCAAGTGGTGACAGGTAACACCAAAATCTTCTGATTGCCAACGTATCAACGGCTGAGACAGCTGATACAACAGTGTTACCAGTGTTAAAACTTTTTTTTATTTTAATACAAATTAATTTATCCAGATAATCTACATAAGTTTACATAAAAGCAATATATTTTAGTTCTACAAAATTTATAAGGTATATATAATAGTTAGTAGTTATTTCGGCTAACGCCGTGTTAGGCAGCTTAAACATGTATTTACTTAAAATGTATTAAACGTACGTTTAAACATAGTTCTTACGAGGCCGTTAGCCAAAATAGCTATCAACTACATACAATAAAATTGTTTTAAAACTAAGATACATTGCTATGCTTTCATTGTATTATAATAAAGTTCTACCAATAAAATTCCAATTCAATCGATATCGAGTATATCGCGTAAAAAAATTACGATACCGTCCAAAAAAGGTCGCGTATTAAAAGGACTCGGTGTATAATTATATTTCATATGATAAGCTCCATATAAAAAAATTACATCAACATTATTCAATACATTTTTGAAGTACTCAATGATTAAACACCTTTTATACATCTCAGCAGGGAACGGGTTAAACACAATTCCCATTAAAATTCAACATTAATAATTCTTAATATTATTATTTATATTTGCTTTGCGTAAATTTTTCGTAGAGCGCAAGGCTTTATTATGATTGCTTTTTTCAAGATTTCTTCTGCCCAATTTTTCATTGAAAACTTCCTGTAAAAACATCAATCGCCTTGTAACAAACGGTCAACCAAGCATTGAGTAAAAACATCCACCGCGGCCATTACTTTTTTCTTCATGCTACCGAACGAAATTAATACGTCCGATGATTAATTTCAGCAATGTGTAATTAATTAATACGGAGAATGTTAATTAAATCGCCAATTAAAATTTCGGTTACTGTTGTTCTTACGTCTGAGCGTAACGTGAGGCCATTTTGTGTTATTTTACGTGTTGCGTGCATTTAATTAATAGCCAGATATTTACCGCAAAACGCTGTTAACAGTCACACATACTATTTGCAGCATGTCAAATAATATACAGCATATGAATTAATGGAATTTTCTAAAACTCCATCATTTTTACACGAATTCATTTTGTAAAAAATCTTTCTTTTCATACAATAAATAACCGTTGAAAGTACTGTTGTATCACAATATACATTCAAACTTTTAATTACTCATTAGCGTGAGGTAATAGATACAGTCGTTGGCCATTCTTCAGTGTTCGGTAACTCAGTAATAAACAATAATAAATAGTTATTCAAAATCACAAGTTTTGGATATTTCTTCATAAATGTCACCCGTAATATCTTATACTTCTGTTCTATTTGCTGTATCTATGACAGAATTGATCCTAACACCTTAAAATCCACCTTTTTCGCTTTCACCTCTTATTTAATTCAACGATGAGGCGCGGAGGGTGTTTGTCAATTATAACGTAACAATAGACACTTTGATTCAATCTATACTTATAATTGATAGGATAAATAGTAATAATTGATACGATGATGCAACACTAAGAAACTTTATAACAACTGTCAGAAACAGAACTAGAGCCAAGAATATCCAATTATTAGCAGAGGTGCAACTTCGGGTTTCACCATTTTTATTTCAGTATTAGTGGTCCTTTCAAAGTGGTTATTACAAAGAGAGTCCGTATAGAAAAGGTACGACAGGAATAGTGTTTACTAAATTGATGCTAATAATGAGCAAAACGCTTCTGATCGCGAGAATATAAAATCGTTATTTAACACTGTGTTTTATGTTTTTTAATTTCAACCGTATGTCAACCCTCGATTTGGTTAACCATATGAATCCATTGGTACCTGAACGACGTTTTGTAGCATTACCTCAGCAAGAAATAAAAATACTGTAATTTGCATCGTGCTGAAAATTTTAATTAACCGAAATTAATTTATAAAATCGAAATATTAGATATGTCTTATTTGTATAGTATTTAATTTTGCATACATATCCGCTGTATATTTATAATACATATAAAAGTAAAGCATTCTGCGGATGTTCTGATTTCAGTTTCGTTATTTTTTTGAGTAATTTGTCTGTTGGCTTATATGAATTATTATCAATAACATATGGACTTGGGCTTTCGAAAAAGCCTTGAGGTAAAATTATGACGACCAGGCCAAGATTTAAGATGGGGCTAACGTGGCATATGCTCGGAGCGACAAATTTGGTGGGCGGCGAAATACATATTTAAAATCTACAATTTAATAAAAAAAATATTTACTAAAACGAGTAAAAAATACAGGAAATGACATTGTCAGTACTCCATAGCTACGTTACAAAATTCGATGACTGTTCAATTGACAAATTACTGCAGAGCATTTTAAATCTACAATTTCAATGCCTTATATTTATATCTCATGGAAAAAATATAGTTTAATTCAGTTTGGCAGATAACCTTTTTTTTAAATAGGCTAGTGGAGTTTAGTGTAGTCTTTCTTTGAATACTTAAATATAATTAGATATTTTATTATAATAATATTTTATGTGGGTGGCAAATGACCTATTTATGTGTGGTTGCGACGTATTGGCAACAAAAGCATTTCTACTGAGGTGGAAAAATATATTTATCAGCTCAATAATATTTATAATCACGAAATCAACATGTTTACACGTGTCTCTAACATAGTCATTTATTTCATTGAATTAAATTGAAAATATCCAACGCTTATACAACGAGAATTTCTAAAAACTAAACCAAGCATAACTTTAATACCTATAATTTTTGGTCGTGGCTTTTTGGATTGCAAAACAATTATTACGGACGTTGAAAAAAATAATTACAACTGCTCAATTATTCTCCACTAAATTGACTTACTTTTGTACAGGTTAATGGATTACTGCTAATAGTTTCGCGTTTGAGAAGCTGTTTTCTGAGAAACCTTGGCTTTTTTTCCACTATCGACAATCGCTTCAAATCAATCTTGTTCGATAATTATATATCTAGTTGCAGCGAGTAAATATGAGATATCAATGTAATTAATCGTTTATCTTTTAAAAGCGTGGGCAGGCTCTCTTCGTATCAACAGTCTTATGAAAAGCGAATCTAAAACCTAAATTTGCGATGCGAGAGTTATAACTTATATTTATTCCAATATTATCAACAAAATCTTTTTGCGACATAAAATTCATTGTCGGAAAAGCTTGCGTCTAGAATAATTTAGCAACTTCTAAAATATTCTAGTAAAGTGTATCCATTGAAGAAAATATATCAATGTAAAAAACAACCTTCAGTCTAAGTCAGGGGTAGTCAAACTTGGCCCCTATCACCCAATGGTGAGCGCTCTAGCTTTCACGATGGGCGGTAGACGTTTTAAAAGCATTAAGAAAAGCTACTTCCATAATATATAAATCACAATTACTATTAAATTAATGGGCGGTTAGAAAATTTCACTACATACAGATATACAAAAGTGGGCGATAATTATAAAAAGGTTGAATACCATTGCTCTAAATCGATTATGTGTTAATATCTTCAAACATATATGAAACAATACCAGATCGTTCTCGTAAGTCACTTATATATAATATTTGCTACCCCAAAACACTAAGATAAAATTCATGATATCGACTGAAGCTGCTTGGTGGAATTTCAAAACAAAATTTGAATTTTCGAATGAACCATTTTTTATAAGTTTATATCAGAAATATTATTTTAAAAAATGTCAAGAATTAATTGTGAAATTACGACATATATTTTATTCAATACATCAATCGGAATAAGAAAGGGTTAGGTAGCGGATCTTATGTGAAATAATTTCTGTATGAAATGTAATATTGGAAGCAACCAGATGTTCAAAAAAATCTGAAATATTCTCACTTATTTAAATAATAATGTATTCTCGTTGGATTCTAACACGAATGTATCTGTCGTCAGGCCCCTGCGACTTAGCCCCTTAAAAAATCAATCCGGATCATTTTTTAAAAGTTTGGTGACCACTACTTAAAATAATACCAAAATTAAGCAAATGGTAAGTTTACACGATACTCGCAAAAAAAACAATATACATGTGGTCACAAACACCCGCTTGTTGTCATCTATTTTATCGGTAAAAGTTAATATAAAGTCTGTTTTGAAAGATTTTTTATGCAGAATGCAGTAATAAATTAGATTGACTCTTTCGCGTAAACGCACTTATGAAATATTTACAAAAATTAATTATATTATTATGATTAATAATAACTAAAAACATAGCTCTACATTTCGAAATTGGTTTTTACTTGTCTCTTTATTTGTTTAAATAAGTAGTATGATAAAATACATTATCAAATTAAAGCGTATAGCAATAATAAATGTAGGCGCGTGCACTTGTTTTTATCTAACAAAAGTGATATGTAAAAATGTTTTTAGATCACTTTCTAATAGGTTCTTATGAATCGAAGAATTTTATTGAATTCTTGTCAAGTTGTTATGTCAATCAGAATGAGTCTTTTACCGACATGTCTCCTTCCTATTAGACTTATATGTCAATTAAAAGAAATCCAATAAAGCTATATTGAATATTTTATACAATTTTAAAAACATAAAGATACGTATTTAAAGTTGTTTATGATCTCACTTCGTTTTATATTATGTTAAAAAGTCAACACTCTTTAGGAAATTTTGTGCAGGATATTTTGACTACGAATCCAGTTTGTTTCTTATCAGAAACATCATCGAACGAACCACTTCCTTGTTTTTACTTGTTTGTTAATAAAATCAATAACTAACGGTATTTTATAATATCCATGACAATAAGTTGGCCTTCATAGATTCATTAACTTGTTTAAGCATGTTAAAGACGAAAGTTTTTTTTTTGAAATATATATATACGTTAGACGATAATTCTAATCATGTTTGAGTACCTGAGACGATTCATCGACTATCGCTTCTTATGCCGTATGTAAATCATGGTTAAATTTAATTTAAAACATAATTCTGACGAGAAGTAATTTATGATGTAAAATAATTGTTTTTTTTATTTTGTTCTATTACAATAGATTTATACCAAAGCAAATTCAAATTCAATAAAGAAAAATTTAAAAGAAATATCTGAACGATCAGACAGTAGCCTTCAACAGCAATAAAATTATGTGTAGGTCTCAAATATAAAAATTAATCACACATTTTGTATAACTTGATATTTGGTGTGATAATGAAGACTGGTTGTTAAGTAGAAGGGTTAGTGAATTTGCCATCTTTTGTCTTCCAGCCATTGTCTAGCCTGCTGCAGCACATCGTTTTTACTATTTTTGTATTGAAACAACAATTCATTTTATTTATTGATTGAATTGGCATTCACTTGGTAGAACTCCATTATAACACGGTGAAAAAATAGCAATGTATTTTAGTTCTACAAAATTATTTTTAACAAATATAGTTGATAGCTATCTCGGCTCACGCCATCGTCAGAACTAATCTGACTAATCTGAACTAGTTCTGACGATGGCGTGAGCCGAAATAGCTATCAACTATATTTGTTTTAATAATTTTGTAGAACTAAAATACATTGCTATTTTTTCACCGTGTTAATTCATTTTATATTCAACTATGATTCATATTGGCGTGTTTTTTTTTCTTTACATTTGTTTACAAAAGTTTACAAGCTTATTTTTATTATTACAAGGTAATTTTTGTATAAAGCTTTGTGCTACAAATGTTTCAGTGTCAAGCCCTATACAATTAAATATAACAAATTAAAATGTCAAACTCAATCATATAAAAATTTGTGTAGCGTACAAATAATATTGAAACATAATTTATATCAAAACATTCAACTCAATTCAAAAACAGTTTTAAAGAGGAGAAGTCATTCCAAAGTGGCATGTTATAGTTTCCGAGAATTTTTTCATTGTGTCTCGAAGAACTCGTTTACAATATAAAAATAGCGCCAATAAAAAATGCTTAAATGTACCTACGTATAATAAATTGATTTATTGATGATCAATGAGAATCATTTCCTTGAATGGACTAGCGAACGAATGTTGATTTACGATAATGATGGATAACAATAATATTTTTTCAGATACACTTTTAAGCTTAGCTTAAATTTTAAATTGCTCTTCAACTATTCTTGCTTAAATTTAATTGAAGCTTGAAATTTCAAATATATACTCGAAATGAATATAGTACATCACATTTGTTTAATTGATAGTCTTTTGTTAACACTTCGGCTACTGTCGGCGGTGATTTTTAATCAGTTTTACTGCTTTCGAAAAATAGTAACATTTTATACATTTTTTCACATTAAGTCATCAAAATGAAAAAGAATCCATACAATAATATTTTTTTTACGTCAATTATAATTTAATGGGGAAACTGCAATCTAATCAGATACTAAATAGATGTTTTAACTGGAGTCGTAAAAACAGGCGAGTCCGTGTACTTTTTCGATTAAATGATTTTGAAAAATATCTCAATGAACAAGAACATATAAATCGTCCTCATTTGAATCCCAATATAGAAAAATTTCTCTTTTTACCGGAATGGTTTGTTGATCTTTATTTACATGCACCAAAATAGAAAAGGCAAGAAAAAATCCTGACAAAATTAACCTTTTTTTCGGAGTCAATATCACTCAAAATTTCTTTTTACAAATCCAAAACAGGTCAAAAGTTTTTAACTTTGTTAAATATTTACATAATGTTATAAATATACACATTTCATATGTCTCTTTACTACTTTACAAAGCTGGTACTAATTATAAAATTTACTGTGGAAAAATTGCTAAACAATGTTATTATACAAAATATCAAACCTTTCCGCCAAAAAGTGGCAGTAAACACCTTAAAAGCAATATTTTTTGGTATAATACCATAGATCAACGTGTATAAGTGTATACTAAAACATAGATTTGATCAATTTCTGCCCTTACGCAAAGGTACACTACATTGAATAGGAAATTCATCCGCAGTGTTTTTCACTTATAAAACTACCAGTGATAAATCTTTACTCCATAAAGGATTAATGGGACGTTTGTATGCGATCAAAATTCATATATTTATTTAGACCCAATAGTAGTAACAGCTTATTAAAATGAAAAATATACGCAATTTTTTATCTAAGCGTTATATGCAAATTTTTGTTCCGATACCACAGTGTTGCAACACCTCAAATTTGACGTTTTTTTTATTTTTGTTATGCTTAGTATAGCAAGTATTATATATAGTAAGCTGCGCACCTTGTCGTTTTTCCAATAACACATCGCTGCGCCGGCTTTCTTCCCCACTGTTTTCAGTAAGATGATTTAAAACCTGCGTGCAAGATCAATATTAAATAATTTGTATCATTGATACACATGAGAAGCATTCATTCTGCATCACATAAATTTTCGTGCAACAGGTAAAATATATTGACACATTTTTAAGTTACTTCAGTTTTTTACCGACTCATTTCTCAATAGGTTTCAAAAAAATATTTTACGACCATATATTTTTTTTATTTTTTTCAATATAATTCAAGTAATGTTGCAATATTTTTAGTAATAATAACTTATTTTTAGTACTATTTCTACAATATATTTTAAGATCAAAACCGGTTTCGCATTGTAAGCTATGATTATCATCATACTATTAAAAACAGTAAATTATACTTGCGATTAGCAAATTCGCTCCTGATCATAAAATACATTGTAGAAATAGTTATAGAAAAATGTGAATTTAAAATAATATGCCTTTACAACAAAAAGTGACAATAAACTCTTTAAAAATAACGTTGCAATCGTAATAAATAAAATCATTTTTTACCTTATTGAGAATACAACGTAAATGATATAACAAGAGTGAAAAGAGGTTAACTGCTAATTTAATAAAGGTAAAGAACTTAACTGGACTTTATTTCTTTTTAATATTGCTTTATCAGGTAAAGGGGTTATAAACTGGTAATATTAGCAATATTCAATCTTTCATTCAATATTGGCTGAGTTTTATACCCTGTTAATTTCTAAAACTCCTCATTCCATAATAATGAAATTAAAATTTTCATGAATAATCTTTGTTAGTAGTTAAGCACAAATTCAAACATTTTATGCTGTGAAGGCAGGCAGGCTATATTTTAAAATAACTTTTATCGCTACGACATGACGCAATTCTCATTAGCAGGTTGGTAAATATCATAATGTAGTGTGAGTTTGTAGACCACACTAAAAGCATGATTTATATTACGATTTGAGTTAGTGCCAGCAAAAGGAATTTAAACCGGATTCCTAGTGTCTATTTGGACTCCAACTACCGCAAAATCTTGTCTGGTTTCGATTTCAAATTGCTTTTTAGCCTGTTAAATCTTTCAATCTTGTAAGATTCAAATGGATGTAATATTTCACTTCATATTGAATAACTTACTTACAAAGTCATTTATTACATATTGAAAAATAGAATTTGTATCAGCCTTGAATCGTTAAAATCTTGTACGATTCCGCGTGTTTTGTCACTAACGACCCGGGTTTCTCCTTTCGGCATCTTCAGGTATTATATCACATAGATTCAACAGAACTGACACACAATTAATAGTTAGCATCAGTTATAACACCAAAGTATTAAATACAAAGTAAAACACACCACTAAGGCTAGGATCCAAATAAAAAACTGAAATAACTTTCAATAACATTGATTGAAAAAAATATCACTATTTTGCCTGTCATAAGTTTTATTAACGCTAAAAACAGTTTATGTTTCATGAAAGGTTCTACAACGTATAATAAATAATCAACTATCATTAAAATACAATTGGATAATTTTAGACTTAGAAATACATACTTATTTCAAATCAGGAATTAGCAGTAAGAATTAAACATCAAGTGACGTAATGTAGGAATTTAATTTATGAGGCTGTCGACTCATTAAACTAATATCACGAATAATATTTAGCGATAGGGAATTGGGAATATTATTCTGTTTGTTATGAATATAGCTTGAATTTAATAATTGACCTCTGTTTATTTCTATAGTCTTCTGATAAAATTATTTATGCTCCCCGTGTATATGATGTAATAATTGAATACCTGCAGACCTCGTTCAATGATTTTTTACACCGACAATAAATGGTTGACAAATGAATAGAATGCCTGAAGATCCCGAAATGTGAAACCGGGCCGTTAGCGATAGAATATGTGGAATCGTACAAGTTCAAAACAATTCGAATTTAATATTTAAATTTCATCAAAAACCTTCAATTGATATCATAAATTAAAAAATATTCATCTCTTTAGTCCCAACAAGCCAATCGATCAACGTGTCTATACTGTACTGAATAACTTTAGAGAGCTTATCTATCGACATATTATATAATGATAATAGTTCAATACGTGAACAATCTAAAAAATATACTTGTTACATTAGATAACCTGATATTTAATCCCACCCATTTAAAATTAGAAGGCGATCTCTATATAATTAATTACCCAGTTACATTGTAATGGTAATTAATTGTTTTAAAAACGTTTCATCAAAAAATCATTACGCTATATATTTTATAAGTTTATCATTCCCAAAATTTTAGATATCGAGTAGAAATACTTATCTCTTCGCTATAAATGTATAAATGGACATGTATAGAGTTTTATTTGAAACTTAATTTATATATATATATATATACATATTTACCTTCAGCTAATGACAAATATGTAAATTTTGCTCATTTTAAAGGATGATTTTATAATATCGAAAATTAGAGAGCAAAAATTTACAAATCTAATGTTGAAGTAATAACTATAAATTTGTTTATATTTCAAATGCTTATCTAGCTATCTATGAATTTATTATTTTTCTGAGAAGAACATCTGCTAAAAATATGTCTCTATTAAAATTATTTTCTTACCCGATCATGAATTTCATCACCTAATTAATTATTATATAAAATACATACGTGGTTCGAAATAAGGTATCATGGAATGGACCAGGAAAACTTTGAAATTAAATGTATTTTCAAAGCGTAAGAAATTTAATTTTGCCGGTATTAAGACATAACAATTTGCTTACTGTTAAATTAATTAAAAAATATATCACAAATGAATTTATTTATTAAATTATCATTTACTTGATAGAATTTAAGCTTATACATAGTACAATACTATATTAGAAAAGATAAGTGATATATCGTTTCATTATTTTGAATATCGTAATGTTAATGTAAAATTAAATCTTTTAAAGATTCTCCGAGATATATCTCTATTATATATAATAAACCCAAATACAGATATAAATTATATAATTGGATATATAAAGTTTAAATTGTTTTAACTTTGTACGATTCCACATGTTTTGTCACTATCGGCCCGGGTTTCGCCTTTCGGCATCTTCAGCCATTGTATCACACGTATGCAACAGAACTGACGTACAATAAACAGTTAGCATCGTCTATATACCAAAGGTATTAATTACAGGAAAACACAAACCCCAAAGCAAGCAGTAAATGGCATCTAAAATAAATATAATAATATTAATCTAATGATAATTAACACAATTGCCTGTGCTAATTTTCTATTAACGATCTTATTAATGAAAATGTCATTCTTGAAAGGATTTTACAACGAATAATAATTCACTATCATTAAAAAATGAATGGGTATTTTTTTAGAAATACCTACTTATTTCAAGTATCGATCAAACGTCTAGTGAAGAAATATAAGAATTTATGTCATGAGATTGACGATTCATTGAACCGATCTCACGCAAAGGATTAAACATGTGGAATCGTACATAGTTGTAACATTTCAAATTTGATATTAAAATTCCATCAAAATTTTTAGTCAATTATTTGCAGATCTACAAAACTGATCGTTCAAGAAGTGAGAAAATAGTTGACATAAAAAACGATAGCATAAAAAGCATATATGAAGTTTTTAGATTGTAATGCTTTGATATCTTTACCTTATCCTACACGAGATAATACCATCGATATAAAACTTTCAGATGCTTAATTAAGTTTAAATATGTCAATGAAAAAGCTCTAAATACTTTTTAACTCCTGGCGGTAGAGTAGTGGTGGATAGTATAATAAAGGCGAGCGTCTCTCCCACACATTGAACACGTGCACAATAAATTTTATGAATGAAAGGTTGGACTGAGCGCACCACCTTCCTTAGGACTTGCGTGCGAACCGCGCATAAATGTTACCTTTACTCAACAACAAAACACACTTACCGTGAAGAGATTCGTCTTGAATAAGTAGGTGCAGGAATTGTAAACATGATTTACTCATTTTTTTAAAAAACAACAGTTTCGTCCAAAACTTTAAATAAATAATGATTTCTTATCTTTGTTTTAACTACAGCTGTGAAATATATTATTATCTATTTTTTAACTATTTTATTACATTTACACAAATTTTGAATGTAATCTGTAACTGTACCTAACATATGATAGGGTTGAGTAATTAACAAACAATTATTTATTGCTTCCAATAGAGTATTAAGTTAATATTTTTCTGTGACAATAATAACCGATTATATTACAATAGACAGAAATCTATCTAAAATCACTTGGGTATTCTACAAATTCTTATTGTAAAAAGAAAGTTGAAAATAGAAGACATTGCCTCGCATGAAGTTACTTTTGTAGATAAAATCCAAAACGAATTCTGAATGTTTATTTGTAAAATAGACGGAACATACAAAATGAATAAAAATAACTCTCACTTAACGTAGTAAATCTTCAAGTAACACTTTTGTTTTCACCGCTCTCGGTAAGTTAGGAACAGTTTGCACGCTGTCAAATTCTTTACGATTGGATTTGTCACGAAAATTTGTCCAACACGTGTGATCTTTAACTTTTAATCTATGCAACCCAAGAGAAAGTGCCACAAAACCTATCAAATTGACTTAATCATTTTTAGTAAATGATTCTTTCATCATTAAGCGAATGAAAGTGAATAAATTCAAATAGAAAAGTCAATAAATGTGTATTTAATTATAGTATAAGATTACATTACAAATTCGTGGTAGAACTGTTAAAAGGTTTGAATTTCAATACAGATAGATTTATATATTGATTTCTGTTCACAGACATTGAAATCTTTCATGAAAAAAAAAGAAATTTAAAAAAAATACAAGAAAGAACTATACACTATATTTATTATATTCTATCACTTTCAAGATATTAACTATCTCTTCTTGATTGAAAAGTATGTTGTTTTAAATAATAAAAGCACATCTTTAGTACTATTTCCTCAATTCGTTTTATGATCAGGACCATTTAGGTCATCGCAAGCAACACCTGATTCAGTTGATAAAAGTTTATTATAGTTTTGCACTTTTTGGCAAGAAAAAAGATGAATGATCCATTACAGATAGTGTGTTTTAACAGAACAAAATATTTACTCATTTTTTTTGTTTTGCATAAAAAAAGATCAAACTTTTATTTTTGAGACAGTTTGATGTTGTGTTTATATTTTTGTAGCAATTTTCGGTTTCAAATCCATGCTTGTGCCCCGCAAGGGTTTGGCGCAACTTCGCACCACAGTTAACTTATGATAACGATTTGTTGATACGTTTTCTTCAACCTATTAAACGCGACCGCGGTCATCATCTGTTATTTGCTCGCGAGTGCGACATTCTTGGCATCATCGTAAAATAAATACAAACATGCGAGTTATTTTTTAACGACGGCGGCGCACAACTGGTTGAGCAGCGCAAACGAAGACATTATTTCATTATCGGTCCATTCGACTTTTCATTCTATGATTTACAGCGCAATGAATTTGTACTGGTTTTACTGTAGTGGCGTTCTTGTTACTTGTTAAGAAATTATTACACTCTGAAGGAGCCTCAAACTCCGTTTATGAAATACATATATATTTATAAACCCGAATCTTACTTTAATAGGAGACCTCAAAAAAACTGACATCTTAATATCACCGTTTTAAATACATAAAATTTAAATGTAATATACACTCAATTCTCTTGTTATGCGCTTTTTTATACACTACAGTGCAACACAAAGAACAGAACGTTCAAAAAATTGATTGGAGGGTGCTTGTTGGAATTTCAGTTTCGCTGTTCGCCTTCTTTAGACATTCTTTTATCACACGGATGAAATAAAAGTGGAATTTCTAATGACACGCAGCTTTAATTATTTTTTTACTTGAAAATAATTTAGTAACTAATGCAAACAAAATAACAACATTTAATTATTGAATTCGTAATTTACACCTGTAAACTTTATTCAAAATACACTAAATTGGGAGCAGTAACATTGTTTAACGGTTCAGAGGGGAGGGGGGGTTCGTTTGAACAATGGTTACTATTTAATTATCAAAAAATTAGGAAATCGATTATACGTCAAGGAAAAACAATGTTCTTTATATATAAATAACGTTTTTAAATAATACATTATAAGGTTGTACATATATATTTTCATACACTTCAGGGTTACACATTTTTTGTGCCTCCTATATAATTTTTTACATCTTATATCTATGTCTTTTTTTTCATTTGCAGTAAATATCGATACAGTGTTATTTGATATATCATATATATGTGCACATTTTAACATCAAGAAAATCATTTCTTTAAATGTTAAATTTAAAAAAAAATCGTTATGAATACAATGTCTAAATAGTCAATGAATACACTGGTATGACCAAGAGAAAGATTTTCAAAACTTTTTATTAAAAAACTTTAATTTATTTATTTTCATTACATTTCAACCCTTTAGTTTATTTCTTCCATACGCAATGATTCGGCAGCCATCTCAAGGGGCTTAACTTATTCAAAAAAGCATAACACCACACTTCGTGATGTGATATACACATTAAGAATTGATCGAGTCAATCAGGAAGGTGGCGTCATAAAATACGCAAAATAATAAATCAGTGTCGAAGCGTGATCCCTGAATTCCCGCAGACGGAAAATGTACCCCTTAACGGGTAGTATCTTGAAATATTTTGTCCACGATGTGATCGATTCACTCGGAGGGCTGGCTGCTCGTTTTGTAAATAAAAACATGTATATGTGAACCCAGGGAATACTGAATACGTGACCAAATCAATGTGAAAGCATCCCCGTTCCTCTATCTGGAACAGAACAACACTCATTTAGAGGGGTAGGGGGCGACTTGCCTACTCGTAAAAGGTACACGTCGTAAGAAGGTCACACAGTAAAACAGTTGGATGATGTTTGTTTGCAGCGACATCTCTTCGGTTATATCGTGGAAAAGGTTGAATGCTGCATGTGCACACTTTTACAACAAAATAACAATCAAAATTTCAAATAATTTAGACAACACAATACTTGAAAAGGAAAAGAAAACATTCAAAGAAAATTTATAGAGACACGTTAACCTGTTCGTTTTTACCAAACTTATGTAGGTTAACAAACTAAAACCGAAATAATTGATGATATCCACTGAGTTCCTGGTAGAATTTTTAATGTCAAATGAATTGAATTTTTGAAACTTTAATCGATTCCACATGTTTTGTCACTATCAACCCGGGTTTTGCCTTTTGGCATATTCAGGCACTCTATCATGAAGATACAACAGAATTGATGTAGAATTGTACAAAGTTTCACAAATTCAAATTTAATATCAATTATTCTGTCTTAAAACTACAATGCCAACTCTGAAATACGGTGAAGCTATAAAGAGATTAAATAAATTTATTATTTGAGAATATCCCGTATTTAGTGTTTTTTTTATTATTAAAAAGCGACTAATCAATGATAAGCCTACATATTGTTCATTTTTTAACATGTATAAATAAATATAAAAAATATGCAATCGACACCAGCAATTATAATTGCTGCTGTCGATGATGTTATAACCAGTGCAAACTGTTCATTGTGTATCAGTTGTAATGAATCCGTGTGATAAAATGTCTAAAGATACTGAAAACCAAGATCCGGGTCATAAATGACAAAACATGAGGAATCATACAAAGTTTTGACAGCTTACTAATTTCCGCTCGACTTCAAGTAATGAATGGGAGTTCATTTGACCTACAAAAGGTTTTAAAATGATATTTTGTTCTCCGCATGATTTCTCAATACTTTAAGAAATATTTTTTATTACTTTGCCTCTTTCTATTCTACGCCACTGGAATATATTATCGCTACTGACGATGATGATAATTATGTGATATAATTTATAAGAATTCAAGATTAATAAATTATGGATTGTGTATTGAAAAACTTCTTAGAATATAAATCATTGACAGTAAAACTTTTTATTTTTCAATGTGCTGTTATGCATTTGAATAAAATATCAATAAAAATAATAATTATTAAGACAGCTTTGGCACACGTCTAAGCTTTTTCGTTTGAAAACTAAATGTCACCAAATAGCTTAAAACATGCAAAATAAAACGATTATGGAAACACTGGAATAAAAATATTTTAATCTTCTTATCATCTACACCGCTTAGCGATTTAATCATATATTGATTTTTTGTTTATATAAAAGCAAACCATTCATTTATTGCGCACTAACGCTTTTGCTGATAACATGTAGTTTTTTTTAAATATTTTTTACTTAAATAAAATATTTTTTTATAAATATCAGTTAGAAGTGGATAATGTCAACTATCCTTAAAATTTACAACATTTTTCAGCGATTTCACATTAAAATGTTTAAAAATAAATCGATGACACAACGCTAGAGTTATGTAAATTATAGGTAAAATATATGACATAAGGACAGTAAAACTATAAACTAAAATAAAAACAAAATTTTAATTAATTTAGTCATTTATGTTGCTTATTATCGTCTTAAGAAAACATACAGAAATTTGAATTTTTGAAAAACTTTTTTAAGATGTTAACTGTCACTTTTTGATGGAAAGGCATGATATTTCAAATAAAGAAAACGAATATGTTAGAAATATTTTATCAGTACCGGTTTCGCTCTTCACGGTCATTATCATCTTATAGGATGATTTACCCTGTAACGATTTACCATTAGGATATTTATGTTGTTTGCAAATTATTAATTAGAGATTGTTAAAATTTCATTTTTAATTAATTTACTTTATTGGTTTGTATGTTGTACGACTTTTCTTAAATATTTTTTTTTAGCTTTTAAACCTTTAGCTTTGTATACCTACTAATTTATAACTCATAATTTTGTGTAATTAGGTTTGTTTATAATTTGTATCATATCAGTTAATTATGCTCGTAATGAACGATACCGGTCCTCCACATAAAATATATTGTGGAGTACTAAATTTGTTTTTATTTTTTTAATAATCAGTACACGCCGTCATATTTTGTAACTCACGGCCATTATTTGATATTTCTGATTATAGTTTATATGTTTGTAATTCATGTTATGTGGAAGCGATGTAAATTATCAACAACTGTGAATTTGAGTACATCCAAGTACTAGAATGCACGAAGATATCAAAAGGCAAAACCAAACCTGTGACAATACATATGAAACTGTTACGAGTTTGAACAATCTAAATTTTATAATGAAAGATTACTGAACACTTTCAATCGATACTATAAATTATGTTCTATATCGTTTTTTCCGTAGAGGTTGAAGTTTGTTATATCTAGAGGGTCGTTATGAGGCTATAACTCACCCATTGTTTTGACAATCAAATAAAAAGCTATAATTTCATACTTTCAATGTCACAAATTTTCTTTGAAAGTCTTCAATTTACCATGATAAGTATTCTGATTGTGTAATCGGCTATCGCCATAGAAAATTTATTAATATATTACCTATCACAATATTACCTTATCACTTTTATGACTCAATAATTATAAATACATGATACAAAATCGCGTGAAAACCGGGCTAGAAAATTCTTTTTACTTCTTTATACAGTACGTAGAGTGACAGATACAATCATCGGCCACCATTTAGTGTTGGGCCGCTTTTATTCTTTATTTCGTATTTCTTCATGTATGTCACCCGCAAAAGCATATACGTACACACATTGGTTATATCACATTATTTGCTATTTTTGTGACAGCGCTGATCCTAACACCTAAGAATTCCACTTTTTTTTCTGTCGATTTTTTTATCTCAACGTAGGGGTCGATGAATGTTTTCGATGACTACATTAAAAGATTAGCCACTTTGTTTCAGTATTGTATAAAAAAAAGCTTTCGTTGTATGATTTATACAGAAAACAACAGGTGGCTTATTACTGCCTCGCAAGTAATCAATACAGAGTGTCGCAAATCAATATTTTTTTTGAAATTATATTTGTAATCATTTTGTTTGGTAGTATGAAATATGTAAAAAAACAGCAGTTACATACTTGATACTCTACTATTAAACCCTTCTAATATGTTTTTGTCGATTTAATCAAAACAAACCATACTCTTATGAGACGTTTTATTTTATTTGTAACTCCAACTGTTCCTGTATTTCTTTATTGAAATGTTAAAATGTACTCTAGATTATAGTGTAAGCATATTGTTTTACCACATTTTCTACACAGCTATGTTTAAATAAGCAAATGTACGTTGAAACACAGTTCCGACGATGACGTGAGCCGAAATAGCTGTTAACTATATCTTTAAAATTTTGTTGAACTAAAATACATTGCTATTTCTTCACCGTGTTATAATGGATTTCTACCAAGTAAATGCCAATTCAATCAATAAAAATTTTTTTTGTTTTGAAGATTAACTTATGACACGAAAAAAAATGTACTACGCAAAAAACTAATGAAAATAAATAAATAACTAATAAAAAAATAATAATAAAATTAGATGCTATTTACTAGATACTTTAAGAAAACAAACTTCTGTTGATCGATCAAACAAACCCAATTCTAATCACTGTACCTTTTACTCTATCGTTTTTCCATGAGATTTTATTTTTCGAGTTACACCAAATTGAATAGGTTAAAGTTCAAAGTATTTTATTACAAATCCTTAATAAGAATATCTTTTCACATCAATGTGTCCCAGCAGTGCTATAAACTAACGCATTTTATGTGGAGAAGTATTGGCTTAACTTTTCATAATGCTACAATAACAGTTAGGCATAATAAAAAGCGAGGATAGGCACATCTGTTGGCTGGACTGAACATTAGATGAAGCAAGTACCACTTTTAGTGATAGAAGGTCAACAAGTAGAGAAGTGTCACTAACGAGCCTTCTCAATGGAACAACTATGTAATCCGTAAAACAACTTACAAGAGAGCTGTAAACAAAATTCAAAATCAATTAAACATCATCATCATCAGCAATTATAATTGAACTTTTGAAGAAACGTATTTTCAAATTTCGTGGAGTCCATGTCACATTTAAATTCAATATATTAATTTTTCTTTTATGTATATACGTTTTGTGATTTTCAATATATATATATATATATGCGAAATATATTTTTGAATAACAAATAGTTACAATCTCTTCGATATAGCGGCAGCGCTCTTTATAGCAAGCATTGCATTTTCAAGTCAGAGTAAATGATATTAAATTTGTATTGTTAAAACTTTGTATAATTCCACATCAGTTCTGTTGCATACGTGTGATAGAATTCCTGAAGATGCCAAAATCGCGAAAAAAAGGCGAAATCCGGGTCGTCAGTGGCAAAATATGTGGTATCGCACAAAATTTCATTAAATAAAATTTAATATTAAAATTCCATCAAGTTCCTTCAGTCGATATCATAAATTGATATTAATAATGATTGATGAACCTCTCTTCTACAAATAAAGAAAGGATAAAAAGGTTGGGATTAAGATAGGACTAATTATTAGCTAACCAAACCATATTCTGTTTTGTAGGATCAGAATGGTGAGAGGAAATTTTCAGACATTACCAGCACATAAGCTTTCGAACAGAGTTGATAATTCAATTGAAAAAACACTGCTCGTACAGCGGTTTGAACCCGTGACATACTACACAAAGGCCAACAACGTTAATCAATGCACCACGAACCCGAAGAAAACACGATACAACTCACGTGCCGGGTTTCGCGTTTCAGCATATTCAGGTACTGAAGAATAATGACCTAGCTTATGGTAAAGTCTAAAAGGTAAAGTATTATATTTAAGCGATTCAAATTTTATTATAGAATGCCATCAAGTACGCTCAGACAATATCTTCAATTTATATATGTCTTCCATAAAAATATATTATATTAACCATATTAATTTATTTATTTTAATTTTTAATTATTTTTTTTACGTATTAAATGAAAACTTAAAACGTCAGAATATTTAACATTTAAATAATATTATATTATAATTATACGTGAGTGAAAAAAATACTTGAGTGTGTTCTGAGAAATAAATTACATGAACGCTTTCCAAGACTCAATTCATAACTAATGTTATACATACATATATTAATATTTATATTGAATATTTCAAATCATAACTAATGTCTCATATAATATTCCCTGGTCTTAAACTCTTTTCAGTGATCGTTCTTGTATCCATTCCAATGATCGATTAAATAATTTTTGTCGTGCTGCAATTAATTGAGTATCCAATAAAAAATTATAGAAAAAAATGTTCATTAACAAGTTTAGAACTAGCTAATTAAGATACGATATCACCAATCATATAAGATTAATAATTTTTAATGAAGCAGCAATCACTAAACGATATTATATTACAAATTCGCATTAAAAAAAGGACGGCATTTCAAATGACCACACCTACTTGAGAGATATATTCCAGGCCTTGCGCGATTTGCAATAATATCTACACATTATATTTCTGTTATGATTATTATGTTGCCGATATTCTTTATAGTGGAACCTCTTATGAAGAAATGAGTTAATTACAAAATCGTATTCGTTGTTCGAAACACTTGTACAGCGAAAAAAATATTTCCGCTGAAAACAACGTAAATACAATAATACGTTCCACGCCGAATTTTTTTAAACATTTATTCCAATGAAATTACCGATTGTATGTGTGCTCTAGATCAGCATTTTTTCAACATTTTTTCAATGGTGCAAAAAACTGTGCACAAAAAATAAAATAATGTGTGACAACACTGAATGAAACTTCCCCTTTTTGCGTTACTCGTTATGCGAAATTTCACTCGTTAAAGGGGCATTTTTCATCTGTGTTTCTTCTGTTTTGCTAGTTGTGTTAATTAATCGTTATCGCAGGTGCTTTTTTATAAGTTCCATTGTATTCAGAAAAAGTAATATTTTTATTACGAGTGGCATAATGCTATGATTATTAACTTTAATTTGGAAAAATTGTATGATTGTTTTCCCAGGTCCTTTTACGGTGTTCATTTTCGTTAGAAGTTCTTCTCCCAACACGGGCAATCTATCGAACTGATTTTACAGTATATTTATGGGGGTTTTTAATGATCTAAAACTGCCAACAGAATTTAATCATTTTCGATCAGATTTAATATAATACAACGTTTCGAAAATCTTTTTTCCTTAAAGCAAATTCTTTGCTATATGTTACTGGTTTGAATCTTTTAGTGTTCTTGTACGAATTAAATAAGACATTTTTATTCGTCTATACTTCCAACTAAATAGATATTCAGCAGAACAAATAATTTATATTAATAGTAATAAAGCAAACGAAAAAGCTCCTGCCAAAACATGACATTCCTCATATCAATCTGATTAAAATATTTACCATTTAATCACAGAGATGTAGATAATAGAAATATTTTACAACAGTCAATACAATAAATAATATAAAAATGGTCTCTATGCAACTCAATCAACCTTAGTCGAATACGTTTGGTTTGATGGATTAAAAATTCATGACATTATGCACAATCCGACGAAATATGTATATAACATATTTTGGATGTTATCCACGAAGACGATCTGTTTATTAAGCATTTTTGTGTGCATGTATTTGACATATTTATCACCGTTGGTTAGCTATAAACACGTTTCCACCTAATGTCAATGGAAGAAATCTCATGATTCTAATCAACATTATATTGCGTAAAACTTTAATTTGATACGAATACGCTGACCAGGTGTACTGCATTTCGCCACTCCTAAGATCATCTTCTACCGAAATCTTACATACTTAGTTTTAAACAATCTTATTTTACTTAACGTGTCATCTGCCTACGTAATTTGAAAGAATTTTTCAGTGCTTCAAGCAAAATATTTATCAATATGTTTGCATTATAAAACAGAACAGTATTTAAATACATTATTTAAAATTTTCGTTTTTTGTTTTATCGTACATTATAATACTAATCTGATGATCGATATAAAGCGTCTTATTATTAATCAAATTAATATGTTACGTTACTTTTGCAAAATATATTGTGGGTTGTGTTACATACAGATTTAATATTTTATCTGCATTTACATATTATATATTTTTACAAAAAAATACGAAATAATTTTATTCGTTCAATAGAAAAATTCATGATAAAGATAGAATTTGCTTGGTGTAATTTATAAATCAAATTTTAATTATTACTTGGTTTTCGCCTTTTGACATCTTCATGCATTCTCTCACTTGAATGCAATAGAACTGTCACACTATAAACAATGAAATACTTCAGATGTGTTTTTAGATCCTTGCTTTAGATTCTGTATTTTTACTTCTGAATTAATTCCTCTTATATATAACCGGCGCAAATTATTTATTGTTTGTCAGTTCTACTGCATCCGTGTGATAGAATGCCTGAAGATACTAAAGGGTGAAACTTTAATCGTTAGTGACAAAACATATGAAATCGTACAAAGTTTTAATAATTCAAATTTGAACGTATCTTTGAATATAATTAATGTCACGGTCATTTTTTTTCCGGTTAAATATTCTTGCAAGAATCTCATTATCACTTCTCATTAAAAATCACTTCACATTTTTTTTATTTACCCCCAACGTACACCATTTAGTCATCGAATTTAGGTAAAAGATTTTTTCTACGAGAACTGATTGTTACTCAGTACCTCAATTTTTTTCCAACGATAGTGATGATATGATTAAGACAGACCTAGTAACTAGCTTATCGCTTTCACCACAACGTGTTTGGATGTGTGGAATGGAATCCAATACATCACAAACACCCATGCATTCGGAAAGAAATTCATACATCGATTGAAAAGTTTGCTATCGAGCTTACGAGATCCGCAACGAAAGCCAACAATGTCGACCACTTCACCACGGACTTTATAATATATCAACATTTTTTTATTCTTTCTGGTCAACCTAGAATGGAAGATTTTATGAGGACAAATTATTGTGTTACATCAGTTTACAATGTCATATGGAATTCAGTTGGCCTTAGCCATTTTTTTTATTTCTCTGTTGAATGTCAACCTTGACGATACCTATTACCTAGAACTTCTGATATATTATACCTATTATATGTACAAAGTATGTCAAAAGACATTTTCTAAGTTACAATCCCGTAATTCCTTTTAAGATAAATAGCAAATCATGCAGTGTAATGAATACTGTTGTATTTTAACAAGACATATTTTATAAGAATTATTTCTAAAAAAAGCTATTTGAAATATGTTTTGTTTACTATTTAAATGAATCTCTTATCTATTACTTTCTTGATAAAATCATGGTTTATTTTACTAGGATTCAACTGAAAAAGATAAACGGATTCTAGTTGGAAATACATAATTAAAGTCAAATTTGAATCATTAACAAGATTACTCGTCAATGAAAATTATCACTGGCAATTGTGTTAAGTGGTATTGGATTAATATTATTTAATTTGTTTTAACTGCCATTTGGTGCATGCCTTGGGATCTGTGTTTTCCTTTAAATAATACCTTTGGTATATAGACGATGCTAACTTTTCATTTTATGTCAGTTCTGTTGCATCCGTGTGATAGAATGATTGAAGGTGCCGAAAGGCGAAACCCGGGTCGTTAGTGACAAAACATCTGGAATCGTACAAAGTTGTAACAATTCAAATTTGATATTGAAATAACACCAAGCACCTTCACTCGACATCATGAATTATATGCTTAAAGCTTTTATTCATATATCTATCGAAGTGATGACAGAACAAACCGCGTTTAGTTGATTCTGAAAATCGACTGATCTGTAATTACACATTTACATGAATATTTGAAAATTACGAAACGTAGACTATTTCAGTTTCTCATGTAAAAATATTTTATTCATCCTTCGGATTCTATAAATTAAAAAAAAAAAACAATAATTATTTCTTAGCACGTGTGACTCATATTAATATAAAATTTTGTGATTGCTTTGTTTTTTGCAAATACATATATTATTTTTGGGATATATAAGCAACTCCTATTTCTTAGAATTCATATAATAAGCTGTTTTTCTTAGTACTCATTTTTCTACTGCTTTTGTTTCTTTACTCATATAAAATTATAAAAAGAGTATAAACGAATGAAATATATTCACCTCTTCGAAATAATATTAAAGTCAATTACATTTATTGTTACGTATTGACCATGTTATCATGCCGGCAATGTAGTCTAATCAGCCTAATGGTGAAATGGATGTATTCCGGACGCGTAGTCTAGATATTTGAATCTCAGTAAAGAAACCCTGATAAATTGATTTTTATATTTATTTATGACTTTTTTTCGAATGCATTAGTTATATGGTTTACTTATAAATTTGACGTGTTATTTTAGAAGAATTCGTTACTCTAAAATATTCACTATCACTTCTATAGGAAGGCATAATATTTCATAAAATATATTGAAGAAATATATACTAAAAAATGTGTTTTTATTATTTAAAAAAGAATGATTCATATTTAAATCTTTTGTTTTGTTTAATGATAACAAAGAATTTATCGAATTGGCATTTTCTTAAAATTCATTTATAAAACGCTAAATGTATTTACGACTATATACCTTATAATTTTATTACCGTGTCAGTGTTACTTAACACATTGAAAGTAAAAAATTGTCATGATGTACTTTAAAATTTTATCTATTTCATAAAAGGTTAATAAACAATTTATTCAGTGTTTTAGTTGGTAAAAAGTTGGTTGACTCGTGGGCACGTATCTCCGCTGCAACTCAGTTTGTTATTTGTTGCCGTACGCATTAGTTTTGTTTCGGAACTACACCGTAAATGCATTATCTGTTGCGCCCAATCTGTGTCGGTTTTTCCTCACCATACTCAATTACAACTACTGCCTTTTGAATTTCTTTTTTTATTTAATTATTTTAATTGTATCTGCTGTAGAATAAATGCACTTTTAATTCAAACGACTTATACTTGCCTTCAGATATACTCGTTAAGCATTATTTAATAAAATCTATGCAATTGAAATATATTGACACTCTTTTGATCCACTATCAATAGAAGTGATTTTAATATACATTATAAATGATAATTTAATTATTCCGTTAATTGTGTTACTTGATGTGACACGGTTTTTGCAATTAAATGCTGCACTATTGAAAAATGAATAACAAAATATTTTATCTAAGAATCTTCTCAAGGTACAAAAATACTTAAACTTTTTTTTTTTTTTTTAAATAATAAAAACACATTTTTTTAGTACTTATTTCCACAATATATTTTTTTGATCAGGACCGGTTTCGCTCATCGCGAGCATTATCATCAGTTGATAATGCTCGCGATGAGCGAAACCGGTCCTGATCAAAAAATATATTGTGGAAATAAGTACTAAAAAAATGTGTTTTTATTATTTAAAATATAATGCCTTTCCATCAAGAAGTGACAGTTAACACCTTAAAAGTGAATACTTAAACTACAAATAAATCAGCAGTAAACTTTTCTTCAACGAGAATTCCAACAGCGCGTTTTCGTACTATTTTTCTATTAAGTCCACGTTTTAAGAGTACAGTTGACTGAAAAAAAAACATATCCTCTGATTTTATACATGCCGCGTTATCGTGGAGTCTATTGTATTACAAATATATCTAAGTAAAAAATATCAAATCTTTCATTTATTTTTCAATAAATAATCAGTCTTAAACATGTTCAAGCTTTTTAAAAATATTTGTTTACCGATAGCATAACTGTCAGCAGTTATTTATCTACACTATACAAAAAATCTATACTGCATAACTGCATAGATATGCTGGACAGCAACATGCCAAGTGTCATATCAAAGATCTAAATTTTAAATTAAATTTAATATGTTTAATATTGAAATTCGGATGATTTCCACAAAGTTACCGCCGAATCCACCAAAATTGCATTTAGTGTGTATTTCTAAATCAATGATCGTCACGACTCTTAACTTAACCATAAACCCGAAGAATCGGTAAAACTTAATTATAGGTTTATTGCAATACTCATTTTTATATTCACACTTTTCCCTATAATTAAATAAACATTTAATTCAGCCGGTCCCTTTAGATCACTATTTCTTAATCTGTGAGGCGAGAGAATTTTCTAGCATATTCAAACCAAACGTCTCAGCCGTTGAGATTTGGATTGGTCTCTTCTGTACTTTTGGGGTATGGTTTTCGATCCTCGGAGCTCCGATTATCATTTGGCAACACTTGTGTAGGGATAAGCCTCGTTTCAAAATTATTACAACAAATAATCAAAGTATTAAAGATTGAAACATCGTTTTTCTTTTTTATTATTTTCACTTTAACAGTGTCAACTGTTGTTTCTTTGTGGTATGACATAATATTTTGGCACAAAATGAGCATTATTGTTTTTTAAGATATCAACTGAACAGCTTGATGGAATTTTCATATCAAATTTGAATTGCTTAAATTGTGTAAAATTATTAATTTATTTTAAAATCTAATGATCTGATATTTAAAATAAATAATTTGTACTCTACAATTTCATGTTGTAATATACGAGCACAAAAAGGGATGCCGTTTACTTAATTGGTTAAGAAACACTGTTTTGCATTTGAGAGCATTTAAAATATAGTAAGATGTTAGCAGGAAAAAACTTTAAGCGGCGCGATGAAGAAATAAGATTTTTTAAACAAAGTGGTAAAGTTGAATTGAGCGGAGAAGAAGAATAGCACAAAGTGGGTGTTAGTTGGTATTGTGTGGTGTTGTTGTTACGATAGACACAACTTTTAGGTCCAACGCGAAGTCACTTTATCGACATGTTAATGAACCGATTGCGGTACACCTTGTGTCCTATAAAATATATATCAGGCAAATGTTAGGTATGTACCTTTATAAAGGTGAGAGACAAACAGGGTCTTGCAATGTTTTAAAAATATTTTTTATATTGTATATTTATCACTCGGAAGGAATATTTCAAATATATAAGGAACGCTTAAGGAATATTTCATTTGAATCAATTTTATACTACACACATAAAATATTGACTATTTTTTTGTATAGTTTGGAACCAAACAGATTTTTTGATTTCTGGGAAACAATTTTCTTAATTGTATGAAAAGAAGACAAAATATAAATTAGATTGAATAAGTTTTCGAAAATAAGCAAAGCTTTTTGTTAATAACTTTTATGGTCACTTTTTGGAAGTTTACTGTCACTTCTTGGTAAGTCATTATACTATAGTTATAAAAATATAATTTTCAATCCAGCCTTTATTATGAACATATTAAAATGTGGAAAAATTACTACAAATTGTATTTTTATTTAAAAAAAATTCTTAGGTAAGGAAAAGATATTATAATTAAATGAAAATTATTTTTTTTTTGTTTAAATTTAATACACATTACACATATTTATAAATATTATTTTTATGATCAGAACTGGTTTTGCTCATCTCGAGCAATATCAACATTAAACTTTTTTTTTTTTTACTCTATCAAATATGCATTTCCATCAAAAAGTTTTTTCCTAACTTCCTTATCTATGTGCATTATATCAATGGTCAACCAACCAAAACAAAAGAAGTCAGAGGCGATCGTTTTTCTCGACCGGTCTAAACACCGAGACTCCACGTCTCCAACTCCACGTCCCTGCTTTAAATTTCTTTACGGTTTTATTTTTCGCTTCTAGTTCTAAAGGCATTCTATTGAAATAATAAAACATATTTTGAATCACAATTTTATCAAATGACCAACTTATATTAGCGATGAACGAACTCATTCCTGATTTTATCAAAATAAAAATGTGGAAATAGTACTTAAAATTATGATTTATTATTTAAATATTTCTTCTACTTGCAATTAAGCCAAAGTTTCTTCTTAGGTAAATACATACTTTCTTAATAGTTTGTATTTTTATTTATTATTTAAATATCGTCTTTTTCGGTAAACACTAGCCGCAGCCCTGACTTGAGACACAAATGCGTTGCGCGGTAGTAAATGCGCGGGCGTGCTTGCGCATTCCTCCGCGCATCATTTTGTATCGACATTATTATTTTTATTTATTATTATTATTATATTCACCGCTCCACCTATCAGGACCATTTTCAATTTTATATCTGAAAGGGGGTGGGGAACTGATTCATAAAGAACCACCGTACAGTATAAGAGAAAGTCGTCTCTCTTTTGATAAAGACTCAGGAATTCAATATTATGTTACAAGACTTCATGTACCCTACACAAAAAAAAAATCATGTACCCTTGCAAGTGTTCATTTGTATAAATATGTTTAGAAGGACTTTTTTATCTTAATAGTTCGTTTATATTTTCAATTTTAAATATACATATAACAAATCGTCTACTAAATGTAGAACATAGTAAAATGACATTTCTTAAATTCAATCTCTCTATAAGGAATACAGTGAGTGATTGGATAACGAACAATTTAGACTAAGAATAAATCGAACAACAAACAGATCACGACAGATTTTTGTGTTCGAACAACGAACACATATTCGGATAACGAACTTACAGGATTTTTTAAATCTGTAATTGTTTTAATTTGTAAAACTTTTCAAGGTTTTACATTCGACTGACTTTTCGAATGAAGGTTTTTCCAAGTAAAAAAATCTTTGATTAATCGATGATCGGCTAACGAATAATTCGAATAATTGTTCGTTTACCGATCAAGTACTTTGGTTAAATAATGAAAATTGACAAACATATTTAAACCTCCGTGAAACCCTTTGGAAACACTGTAAGTCATATCTTTAAAACAAGCCGAAAGGGTAAATTTTTTGATAAAGAAATTAAAAAAAAACATCATTATTCGCTTTCTTGTTTATGCAAGTAAATTATGCATATCAATAAATTTGTAAATTTTCTTGTTTTCTAAGCAAAAACAATACTCAACTTTCGACCTACCAAGCTTTTTGTATGTAGCAATTATATAATATGCCTTATTTGTTTATGATGGTATTTATACATCATAAAACAATTATTCATTTTTTTAATCATTTACAATAACGACTTATGGTGGCTTGGTAGAATTTCAATATCAAATTTGAATTGTTGAAACTTTGTACATTTCCACATATTTTACCGCTCAAGATCCGGCTTACCCCTCTCGGCATCTTCAGGTGTTCTATTACATGGATTTAATCAAACTGACACTTGCAGAACCTTGTAAAATAGAATCGGCTTTGATAAACTATTTCTCAAACTAAGGAACACCCATATACGACACATAATTATTTCATAATATTTTTATTCTATTCCTCACTCTTTCTTTTATGTTAACTGCCAAATAATACTTAATGAATTTTTTAGGACCTTTTTTGATTGTGATATGTTTATTGACCATAATAATGGAAATCATACACTTGATTCAAAATTAAGAATTAGAACAGATGGTTTCCAAAACATCGTCAGGTGATGAAGTCTTGAGCAATAACAGTGTTTAAAAAAATAATATTTTTCATTCGTAATGAAATGTGACATTTTTGGAACGGAAATTCGACACAAATATTAAACCGCAAAATGCTATCTGTAAAAAAAATATTGAATTACTCACATCTATATTTGTCTTCTATATTCCGATTCTTATAAAACTTATTTATATAAAAAATCAATCAATAAAAATGAAAAAAGTTATACTTTTTTAACATATGGCACGAATTTCTTATTAGTATATTTTGACACAATCTTTTTACTCAATGAGTAGATCATTAGAAAAATACCAGCGATACAATTTATTTAAATCATAAAAATTACTTAATCAATACTGTTGAACAATAATAAAAGTTCTTCCAATTGGTATCCCCATTGGCAGGCTAGTTCTTCACTTGCAAATAATCAACAATCCATGTTCACAACGTCTCAACAATTGTAAAGAATACACAACTTAACATTATCAAAAATGACAGAATCCTTATTTTAGCCTCGTATAAGTTGAAATAAATATTTGTCTTCAAGCTTCTAAACTATTAAACTTTAACTTGTATAAAAAAGAATCGTTGGAATACACCTTCGAATAGAGTTGTCTCATAAAAAACTATCTATTTTTTTGACATAGGTGTAAATATAAATAAATGTTTTAAATTACTCTATCGACTGAAGGTGCTTAGTGGAATTTCAATAAAGATTAGAATTGTTGCAACTTTTTACGATTCCATATGTTTTCATCAAAGACTCGTTAACAGTATAAAATGTTAATAAAGCTTATCACAGTTAACCAATTGTCATTATTATTAAATCAATAGTATGGAAAGCTATTTCCTATATATTATATTTGGATCCTAGCGTTAGAGTCTGTGTTTTCGTTTGTAATAAATTCCTCTTGTATATAACCGTTGCTAACTGTTTATTTTGTGTCAGTTTTGTTGCATCTATGTGATAGAATGCCTGATGGTGACTAAAGGCGAAAACACCCCGGGTTGTCACTGACAGTGAATTGGATTTTAATGTTTATTGAATATCGCAAAATATTTATTATCGATCAAATTTATTGGGCGCCCCCTAAAATTCTCATCCAATGCAGATTCGCTCTATGCTTAACTCTTTGCAAGTGAAAAAATTCAACAAATACAGAAATATTATTTCGAATACTTTTGGATTTTGTCTGTGTTGAATTTATATCTTAGAGGCACTTCACTCTCTCGGTAAAAACAAATCCCGATTTACAAATACAAATTTCCCATCCGATTCTTAACAATACGTGAATCGAACATGCGGAGAAACTTGTTTTTGTAAACTGGCCCTATTACTGAACAGCGTTAATTACTTAGTCGGTACATATATCTTTCGTTACAATATTTTTTTATTATCTCTGTATACGTACTGTCTTTTTTGTTTATTTTTAGTAATAAAGATTGTCTGCAGGAAACGGGCTACCGTATTCAATTCACAAAACGAAGTGTACAAGCTGGGTCGGGTTTTAAGTGACCATTGGTGTCCACAGGTGGCGCTAATTGTAAATATTTTATAATAAAAAACAATACATTGTTGTATTTCAACAATTTTACATGAACAAGTTCAGGACCGGTTTCACAAATTGGGAGCATTATCAACCGATGCAATAAAAGTTAAAACAGGAATTTTACACAAAATATAGTTAATAATTACTAGATTTACAAGAACAAAGGTTGAAGAGTTTCAAAAATAGTTTTTAGGTTATTACAGTTATATGTCTTTAATACGTATGTAAATAATAGTTTAAAGACCTCTCTAAGGATAAAAAGTTGTAATAAAAAAAATAATCCATTAAGAGTTGAGTAATAATTATAAAAATCGCACAAACAAGAATCACGAATGGGAAAGATTTTTAATAAAAAGTAATTGTTTGGGAAATATTTGTGATTCCAAGAACATAGAATTATGTGAATTTTAGATAAAAACAAGACTTTACCATCTAATACGAATTAATCAATTATTTTCCAATTAACCAGAAAGTTTAAAATATCTTTTGATTGAGTAACATCATATAAACACAGTGTCTTAATACAATACGAACACCCGTTATTAAACCCTACGAAATCACTTAGCTTTAACCAATATATATTATCTGTCATATATTATTGTCACGCTTGATGTAAGTAACACAAAGTTTTTCGAATACATAATGATGTTAGTCGTTGTCATGACAACCTGAAATAAACAATAATGTAAATATCACTTTTAAGGTGTTAACTGTCACTTCTTGATGGAAAGGCATTATATTTTAAATAATAAAAACACATTTTTTTAGTACTTATTTCCACAATATATTTTTGATCAGGACCGGTTTCGCTCATCAGTTGATAATGCTCGCGATGAGCGAAACATTGTGATAATATTGTGGAAATAAGTACTAAAAAAATGTGTTTTTATTATTTAAAATATAATGTAAGTATCAATAAAATATTGTTTTAAAAATCACTTAATATATTAATATTGCATTATCCAAGTTATAATAGAAGATTGAGAATTAAATAAATAAGCTTTCAAAACCTATATCAAAATTCACACAATAATCAAAATCTATCGGATAAAATAAGAAAAAACATGCATGACGTTAGGATACATAATATGATTTTATTATTTGTAAATCACGTTGTAATACGCCTTAATGAAAACTATATAGAATGATTTTCAAACATTTATTTCGATTATAAGGAATAACATTGTGCTTTGTTCATTCTACGGCTATGGAATCAATCCTTAAGAGTTCTTCATTAACTTGCTTCGTGATACCTAGTTTTATAAGCAAAGGTGGTTTGTGGATGGACGCAAATGGTAGATTATCTCAAAAATGTATAGACAAGTTAATTCGTCGAGAGTATAAACCTACCTCCACGATGAAAGAAATATTTTCCAATAATCTTTGAGAATTTTAACACGTATATGAGCCAAGCAATCAAATAGCATTATTCACATCGTACATTCAGTTATAAGTTGACTATTTCTCAAATATTTTTCACTCATCATACAAAACTTAATGGTAACAGCTGTACGTAAGTCAATATAAAGGATAGGACTCAAATCTCGATGGGGTTATTTTTATTTAACACATATGTCAGTTCTTGTTGGAAGGCATTATCTTATAAATAATAATTTATAAGAAAAAAAACACATTTCAACAATATGTAATATTTCTGACCAGGACTGGCTTTGCTTATTCACTCACCAGCTAATAATGTGCGAAACCGATCCTGATCGTAAGTTAATTGCAGAAATGGTCCTAAAAATGTGTTTTTATTATTAAAAATGTTATATATTTGCTACAACGATAATGTTTTCTACGTAAAACTATATATTTAACTAACCTATCAGTGAAATCATGCCCATATTTTCATCATATCTAATTATAGTTTCACGAGTTTAAAAATACTTATACGCGTGAAAATATATTTCAGCAGATGATTCCAACATTCATTGAAACAATATAAATTATTCAACATTACAATATTACCGCTAACAGGCTTAGTATATCTTCGCTGTCTCAATTGCCTAACCATATTTTCACTAGTTAAAATATATTTTTACTTGAAATGCTATTTTGTCATAACATATATATATGTAATATTACGGCTAAATTGTATGTTATGAATATATATATTTTAATTAGAAGAACTTGTCATATATATATATATATATATATAGATTTATAGATTTATTTATTGTATAATTTGAATATATAGTATTTTTTATATATTTTTTGAGTATTTTTTTATTATTTTCATTTAAGATTTTATGACATAAAAACTTTATAATCATTATTTTATTTAAAAAATATTTTTAATCCAATAAATTACTTTTAATCTTAAATTATTCCGGATAATTTAATATCTTAATTCATATATGAATAATTTTAGCCAAAAAATGCAATTAATCTGTTTATCATAAGCCCGACTAAGTGGGTTACCACAAAATTTTGAATGATTTCATTAATATTGTTATCAGTTGTTACTTAGCTACTGTTTCTGTTTTAGAAGAAAATAAATAGATTTTTTAGATCCAAATCAGCAGAAACATTGTTAAATCAAGATAAAATATAATTACAATTAATTAATTTTACCTGAATTAACAATTTCATCACGTGGGTAATTAAGATGGTTACAGACCAACTAATATGACCTTAATAATTAATGCTCTGAACACGCTAAGATAACAAAGCAAATATGTAATCCAAAACCGTTAGTAAATAAATTAAAATTCATATTTTTTTTAACAGAAGAATCTTCAAACTCACTTTACGTCGAAAGTTATACATTATTAAGAATGTAAGCAGTGAAGTTTACACTAAATATTGAATCAAATTCATTCATTGAATTGATATTTACTTTGTAAAATTCCATTTTAACACGGTAAAAAAATTGCCATATACTTCAGTTCAACAAAAAGTATAAGGTATCAGTACTATAACGAGGGCGAAAGCCGAAATAACTATCAACTATATACCTTATAATTTTCGTAGAGCTAAAATATTTTTTTACGGTATTTTAGCAAATAAATGGGTGGAACTATTCCATTTCAACTATACGTAGGGAGTTAGTTCAAGTAAAATAATAATTGAACTAATTATATATAAATTGCAAGTGATTATGATACAGTCAGTTTGGAGGTGCTTCTTAAAGAACCAAAATACGTGTCACATTAGTATAATAAAAAAATTATCGATTTCAATTTATATAAATATATAAAACCGTTAGTTTCCTAAAATCTGTAACAGATTACGTACGTCAACCTTTATGACATATGGTGGTTCTTACTTCCGTCAATAGGCTCTAAGATCTTAACAGTTATTTTGTTTAATATATCCTTTCTTTATTTTGATGGTGTAACGGAATTTTTCTACGAGTGTCTGAATAAATTTCTATAGCTATTGATTCGATGATAAAGTATGAAAAGATGATCGAACTGTAAATTGATTCCCATGAAAATTTCAATACTCATCAAACGCTGTGTCACACACAAAACGTCTGATCCGCCAAGATAATACTATTCAATTATATTACATTGCCATATTTGCGTAAGGGTTAAATTTAAATTCGTCCCTTAGTAAAGGCCGTCCGAACATTGAAATTCTTCACACGCTTATTCAAATGTTCGGCTATAAATCTTTGCAAATCAGTAAAATGTAGATACAACACGCAAAAAAATGATACCCTTCCCACAGTGAATCCTTTAGTTTAGCATGAATCTATTTGAATAAAAAAAGGTTAGGCAAAATTTAATTCGCATCCCTTACGAAAAAAATCCGAGATCGCGCAAGTGGTGTATGCAAATAATAAAGTATTGGAATTCACCGCTTCGGTTTGGAGGCTTCAAAAATTGCATCGCTTATGCGCGAAGGAATCACTAAACAGAAATACCTGTAAGCTTCGCAACCCTGGACACTTTATTTGCATTTTTTTTGTTTGCAACCCTTTCAAGTATCAGGGGTAAGGTTACACTTAATATTCAAAAAGGGCAGGTACCTCAGCCGCCGATTTCGCATAAATTATCGTCAGGTAGACACAGTTTTTTTTTTCAATGCGTATTAAAAAATGCATTCTTCCCATGGGTAGGGTGCCGAATTTGTCATATTCGCCAGACGTTACCGGGGGGAATTCACCCTTATAATAAAGGTGCATAAGGAAACGATGGCATTACGTTTGCTTAGTATAAAAAAAAGTTTATTTCCTTTAACTATTTCCTCGTAGACATTATGCAAAAAGGGGTTAACCCATCCTTTTTTTTCAATGAATGGGGACATGCATATTATGCTAATGTATGCATAAAATTTATTGCATTATCGCGAACGACCGATGAGTTTGTTGTTGGAACTGTAGGGCTTATTTACACGTGATATACGGATCATTTTTGAGTAGCAGTTGCTGTTTAAAGTAATCAAATTTTGGTTGCCACCGCTTGGAATATATCGAATTTTTCGATGACTTCCGTTATGAACGTTTTGTTCCATTTTTTATACGAGTATTTTTTCTCATGCTATTTTTTATGCAAATAATATTACACAATCGATAACAATTGGAAAAAAGCTTTTGAAAAAGGTTTTTTTTGTTGTATCAAGACAGACTTTGGGAAGGTTTTTGCATATGTAATTTATTTTGAAAACGGTTAGTAACGATTTTTTCTTTAGTATTTCACCGGATCAATCCTTCGGCATGTCTTGTATCTCAAATTGTATAACATCCCGTTCTTAATGTCTCGATGGAAGAGTCACGTATTTTTAAAAACTTTTATTTCTAACGGATTTTTAAGGTTTTAATTTTTGTTCCATACAAGCATGTATTATTATTACGTGCTGAAATTTTTATTAAAGTAATCAATCAGCTTTATTGGCTTAGTTTGCATTAATTTGTTAGGACTTCATCATTACTAGATAAAAAAATATCAATGTATATTAATTCTACAAAATTTATGAGATATATGGTTAATAGCTATTTCGACTTACGCCATCGTCCAGTTCTGATGACGGCGTGAGTCGAATTAGCTATCAAGCATATATGTTACAGTTTTTTTAGATCCAAAATACATTTTCACCCTGTTTGTTCAATTAGCAACATTTAAAAGTTATATTACCACCCGTCAAGATTCACTCAATACAACAAATTAATTTGATGCGCACCATTCGCATCATAAGAAAAAAATAAAAATATCAATTAAATCTTAAGGTGTAATCTTTTTTCATTCATTTAAGTATTTCAACAGTGGTTGCAGCTTTAAAAAATCTTTTGAATTATTTTACATATTTGAGATTAAATTATAAAGTTAGAAATATTATAATAAAATGTTCATTTCAAGGTTGCAAACTAACTACTTTTCGTAATTGTAAAGAGCGTTTTATTTCTTCAAAAATTATGCAAAACTCATGTTTATCTTTTTATGTAAGGGAATGGCTTCTCTCAATATTATTCATTATTCAAGACACTTAAATGATACATTTAATCAACATTGTTAAAGTTTTGTCAATAATACACATACATACATATAAGAACTCTCATTTGCATAAATGTATTTATTGTAAACAATTGCGTTACTGTTTGTTCAATAGTTCAGCACAATGCCTAATTTGCCACAAACTTATATTATTATGTATTTATACATTTGGCACCCTATTGTCCCGGACCCTTTCAGTTTTTTTTTCTGTGCAATTGAAATTCACAAATGCAGGTTCTTAGTTTGCACCTTTTAAATAAAGAACCTTCTTTGTATGGACTGACAGGTGTCATTAGGAGTTCGAATATAATGGAATATAACTGGATAATTGAGTAAAAAATCACAAATTGTTGACAAACTTTATACGAGAATTTTGGTTTATTTTCAGTCATTTGACAATATCGATGTAGTATTAATATAAATGATCCTTTTTTCATAGAAATTGCTTGATTTGTAAAATACACGTATATTCGCAATTATATTCAAGCCTTCTATTCAATACTGTTTGTTATTAGTGGTGACTTATGTTTACTCAAGCTGAACTATAAAAAAAATCAATCAACGAGGCAAAATTTTGAAAAAGTAGTCACAATTGTTGATACATGATATCTAATTAATTGTGCGTACGCTAATCTTGAAAAAATCATCTATCCCAAAAATTCAATTAATTTACAAAATATTTTATAATTGATCAATTTTGTGCGTCGAGAATGAAAAAAAACATGAGATTATAAATCCGCAGCATCCACCACATATGAACAGGCAGCTGCTGTTTCACAACCACCTTCTATAATGCAATATAAAGTCACTGCACAAAAGTAATTGTGAGCATAAAAAATAAATGTTTGATAACTTAATTTTTCAAAACATACTTACGTATGAAAATAATGGTAAAATGAGTTAATAATGATATCGAATTTGAATCGTTGAAACTTTGCACGATTCTACATGTTTTGTCACTAACGATCCGGGTTCCGCCTTTCGACACCTTCAGGTATTCTATTAGACCAACCTTTTTCGGGTGGCGACCTCTTTTCATAAAATCCATGTGACTTGCGAACCCCCCCCCCCCCCATACAATCCAAAAACATACAAAAAAAAATTTTTTTAGTTGACCGTATAAGTTGGCACTCCCCAGGTTGGGAGCCTATCTATTAAGCGGATGCAACAGAACTGACAGAATCCTCTTTTCCTTATGTAATTAATTCTTCTTGTATACAGCCAATCAATGTGATAGAATACCTGAAAGTGTCAAAAGACTAAGCCTGGGCCGTTAGTGACAAAACATGTTGAATCCTACAAAGCTTCAAAGTTTAAAATGAGTAATTTGTTTTAAAGTTTAACATTTTTTATCGTTTGTAATAATTGCTGATTTTATAGAACATGTTCGATTATTTACGTGTTTAATATTTATGTCATATTTTTAAGTAATTAGTATATGACAGTTACATGAATCATGACGATAATGTCCTTCTCGATTCAGTTATTAATTATTTATCTAGCTGCGAGGCAAAAGCAGCTAAAAAGTGGCATTGGCGACGCACTCACTCCATGTTGGTATGTTATTTGACGTAAAGGAATTTCCCAAGACATTTTCTGCGTAGCTACAAATCAAAATGCTTTTATAAACGCAGGGACATGATTCTCAGATGTGTATCCATGTTAGAAGAATGTAATCTAGAGAAGAATATAAGAAAAGGTACGTCAAAAGTGTTCTACGATATTACGTGTGATATCAATTAAGTACAGGCCTTTTTGCTTTACTTATTGGCAAGAACAGCAAACATTGTATTATATTTGACAGGGCTGTAGAGTCGAAGCCAGAGTCGTGGAGTCGCGATGTTTGACTCCAATGAACTACTTCGAATAATTTTTCGATTAGACGTATTTGATAAAAAATTACCAGATTGGTTGGTTGATCTTTAATTTAATGCTCATAAATAGGAAAGGCAGGAAAAACCTGCCCATTTTTTTAAAAATTTATAATATCGACTGAGGGTGCTTGATAGAATTTCGATATAAAATTTGAATGGTTACAACTTTGTACGATTCCACATGTTTTGTCACTAACGACCCGAGTTTCGCCTTTCGGCATCTTCAAGCAATCTATCACACGTATGCAACAGAACTGAACTGTCAGTTCTGTTCAATTTTTTTTTATATTTTTAGTTGGAGTTATGTTCAATTTCGGAGTCGTGTTTTTGGTCAACCATTCCGGCAAATTGTTTATTGAGATTTCTTAAAATATGTCTAACCGAAAAAGTATTCAGAGTGGTTCATTTTTTACGACTCCGACTACGAGTTCACAACCCTACAGTAATCACATTACAAGTGATAGCTTTTACTTCCTAAATATAATATATATTGCATAAAATGTGGTTTTTCCTAGCCTGTTAAGCTTATCTCCCTGCGGCTTACAGCAAGAGCAGTCTTCGCCACTATTGTATCAAGTAAAACGTACTAAAAATTGTTATTAAGACAAACAATAATAAATGCTTTTTTATTGTGTCACGTTGTTTCCCTACCGTTTGCTTTCTCGGAACAAGATATCCCATACGTAATATTCTCTGTGGACTAGTATCGTTTTCTATGAATCTGGGACACGTATTCTTGTTAGTGATTATGCCAACACTAAATTAAAAGTATTTCACTTCTTCTAAGGGAGGACGCTTCTCGCACGTGCCATTAACATATAGAATATATTATACCGTATCGTAAAAAAAATGTAGCACAAGTCTGTACTACTTAGAATTCATTAATTTAAATTTGTTATACGGGCCCATCTTCTGCGTGAAGATGGTACAAATTGGTGTTTCGAATTTTGAATATTTTTACCATAATGAAGGGTTAATCATATTGATACTTGAGCCATTATTTTAATAGACAATAAATCCTTCTAATTTTGAAATCTACATTCATCCGCCGATTTACGCGGTATTTTTTATACGTCGTTCCAATTTTTGAATCACTGATACTACAATTACGAATAAATATTTTTAATATAGCAAACTGAATCATTTTTACGTGATTATTTTGGGATATGTATTTTTATTTTTAAATATAAAACCAAAGAGTTCAGAAATACAGCTTTTTTATAGTTTAATTTTGCATGAGTTCCTTAACTTTTACGCTGTTTCAATTTACACGGGCCTTTCAGTTTAATTCGCATTTCGAAGTCGGCTTTATTTGCATTTTTACAATTTTCAAATTATAAAAAAATCCAGGAATATTCATTTTTTTATATTCTATTTGAAGAATATGTGACTTACAGTGCATCAAAGTTCCATCTGGAAGCACAGTTAAAAATTCTGCGTATAAAAAAATCCTAGTCTCTAAAGCAGCTATCTCTTTCATTCGCGCATGTGGTGCATCAATGTATTTTATACAAATATCATTTGTGAATGAATAAAATGTTATACCCTGTATATGAGAGAGGGAGACACAGTATTTTGGAGTGTCGTTTTATAAATTTAATATATATTGTTTTAAAGATTGTTACTCTAAGGAAAAATTCATTTTATTTAATTATTGAAATTATATATTATAATATAGTCTTTTGATTGAATTGTCATTTACTTAGTAGGAATCCATTATAACACGATGAAAAAATAGCAATGTGTTTAAGTTCTACTTTTTTTCAGAACAATTAAAAACTTTGTTACCATCGTTGGTTCTGACGATGGCGTGAGCCGAAATAGCTATCAACTACAATATCTATCTATATATATAAAAATGAATGTCTGTCTGTCTGTCTGTCCTTTATAAACTCCTACACCATTAAACCATTTGCGATAAAACTTTGTCGAATTATTGCTTAGACTATCAGGCAAAAGATAGGATACTCAGAAACTAATACTTCTACTATTGGGAAAATGGCAATAGAGGAATCCACACAATGTATCACATTGCCAGCAAATTTCTGTAAAATAACCGCAACCATAGACGAATGGATTCACAAAGTTTTTCCAAATATTGCACACAATCATAAAAGTCATCAATGGCTCAGTGCACATGCTATATTAGCAGCCAAAAACAAAGATATCAATGCAATCAATTTCAGCATACTAAATGAAATACCAGGAGAAGCGATAACATATAAGTCCATCGATACTATAACGAATCAAGACGAAGCCGTCAATTATCCAACAGAATTCTTGAATTCAGTTGATTTATTTGTCAGGCATGCCGCCGCATGTTTTGGCATTGAAAATTGGCGTCCCTATCATTCTTCTCCGAAACATAAATTCCTCACGACTTTGCAACGGTACCAGGCTTTCAGTAAGAAAAATTATGAATTATTGAAGCTACAATTTTAAATGGAAAATTCAAAGGAGAAGATGTAATGTTGCCACGCATCCCAATGATTCCGACAGATACGCCATTTGAATTTAAACGTCTGTAGTTTCCAGTGCGAGTCGCCTTTGCAATGACCATCAATAAGGCACAAGAACAGTCGTAACAAGTGTGTGGACTAAATTTAGAAAATCGATGCTTCTCACATGGACAACTGTATATGGCCTGCTCACGTGTTGAAAAACCTTCTGATTTATTTATGTACGCACCAGATAGAAAAGCAAAAGACATTGTGTATCCAAAAGCACTCCAATAAATAAAAACACATACGGCCTCCACTGTCAAACTTTGGTAAGAAAACATAACCTCAGCTTTTCGCTTCTAATTGGCTTCGGCCTCGCCTCAAATCCGACTTATCCAATTGGAAGGCGAGAGGCTCCCGACGAGACGCTTCCATAAACTCGCGGTTTCTTTTTTTTGAGTGGCATTGCAACGCATGCCGGGTACACGCTAGTATCTTATAAAAAGAAATTATAGAAGTAAAATATATTGCTATTATTATATGTTGTTACATTCTTTTCAGCTCCAATCTTTTGCTTGCCTATTGGTCAGTAGATTCCTGTTAATAATGATTTTAATATATTATATATACGATGCTAACTGTTTGTTTTACGTCAGTTCTGTTGCATCCGTGCGATGGAATACCTGAAGATGCCGAAGAGCGAAACCCGGGTCGTTTGTGATAAGACATATGCAATCGTACAAAGTTGTAACAATTCAAATTTAATATTGAAGTTACATCAAGCACCTTCAGTCGATATCATAAATTAAATTAAATTTATCTATATAGTTCTTGTGATGTGTTTCTATCTGCTAAGGATTCTGAAGCGTCAAAGTTCTGTCTGCAATTTGGTCTTTTGTGAATATCTTAGTATAATTTTTTTTTTAACATAATGACTATATTAGATAAACATGCCATTTTGATTGTAAAAACATTTAAATATTTTTTTTAAATCTGATTTTTTTACTATGTAAAATTGCTTCTCCAGAACAGTTTGATTTTTCTCAGATAGAACCTTGTTTATCCAAGACGATAATATATACATATGTACAATACTATTTTTTAGTATAAAAAAATAATATTGTTTACAGAGCCATAAATTAACGAATACCGTTAATAATTCCACACTTGAGGAAAAGATATGGTATAATGCGATGATAAAACTCAGCGGGAGGTTTACGTTTAATACATTTTAAGAACATAACCTGTTATTTAATTTTGATAGCGTTGCTTTTAGCTGTCATATTTACTTTTGATAATCCACGATTTTAATATAAAAAAACAATTTCTAGATGAGCCTGCCAACAGTTATGTTACCAGCAACACTAACTATTATACATTGCATCATATACCAAGATTTTCTTGCAGAAAGGCATAATTCGCTGAATTTAATTAGTATATGTTTTGGCAACGTACAATTGGAATATTTCTGCATCAATCAAAATACTTTTACTAAGTGAATATGTAAACTCAAGACTGTTTCCTTAATGTTATCTATAAGTAGGTAACTAGTATTCTTTCACAGTAAAATGCCACTCGTTTTTTCGTGGATTCCAGTAAGGGTGCGAGAGGATTTCGATAAACACGGGGGATAGCCACTACCTGCACAAAAAACGTGGAACGAGAGTCGACAATAAATTTATAGCTCCGCGTGTCATTGTTTTTTTAGTCTATATGTGTTTTTTATCCATTCCTCTCAGGACCTTTGGCGGTGATACAGCTCTTGGCGGACGCTTCACTAAATGAAAAAAATATATGCCTACCTCTAATACGTTAACAGATAAATAATATACCTATTGTTAGGTTTTTTTATTTGAACAAGGGTGAGCAAAATTAACACTTTCTTCAAACATAAGCGTAACTAAAAATAATTAAAAGTAATTCACTATGGTATTTTGGTGTCTTGTCTCAACGTCTTACGTACACTCGGTGTCTCAAGCAAACAATTTCATAACATGTACATATCGTCATAGTAAGTGAAAGAAAACGAAAATCAATTCATAATTTGGTGATGTATTTTAAGTACACGTGATTTCAAAAACAGTAATATTTCTAAGTTATTTATAACAGAAATCAGATTAAAAACTAAACAAAACCTAAATGTTAGCAAAAGGTAACTTTACACAGCAAGAAAAAATTGAAAATGGCTTAAATCAAACATAATTCAACAAAGGAGCCCAGTTAAGTTCATCACCTTTACTAAACTAACAGTTAAACTTCCGTAATATTTTATCTAATAAAAACAGGCCATTTAATATTTTATTCCACCATAACATACCAATTTATATCAATAAGCTGGTTCACTATATTGAGGTATTTATAACCACATCAATATTTCATATATTAAATATATTAAAATTAAAATAAGAGGGAGCGCATATTTGATTTATTTTAAA
This sequence comes from Himalopsyche japonica, assembly GCA_028555115.1. Taxonomy (NCBI): domain Eukaryota; kingdom Metazoa; phylum Arthropoda; class Insecta; order Trichoptera; family Rhyacophilidae; genus Himalopsyche; species Himalopsyche japonica. The sequence goes on along the minus strand of JAHFWJ010000488.1, from coordinate 467,294 downwards.
TAAAAATTCTTGGCATAATTATTTAAAATTATTTTTTTATATTTTTTTCATTTTTCAATTTATCTTTCAAATGTCACTAACGACCCGAGTTTCTCTTTTTGACATCTTCAAGCACTCTATCACACGGATGCAATAGAACTGACTTATCAAATTCCATCAAGCAGCTTCAGTCGATATTATATATTATGCGATAAATAATCATTGAGTTTTTCTTAGAAAATTTATTTATATGAATTATATAAAGATTCATATTTAATTATAAAACAATATAAAAATAAAATTGTTAATAATTTAATGATAGTGTTGTCAACATTTCAAATATTTATATCGAGAGTAGAATCATTGCAATATTCGCAAGGGGAATATTTTTAATTGCGTCGCTGAATAGTGATTTTTTTATTTTCATCTTAGTTGATATTAATTAAACACAATAAATATATAAGCTAGTTATGGCCGATTAGAAGGAAACATATTTTTTATTAGAGCCATAAATCTTACGAGACGGTTGCTGGCAGCCCTGATTTATAACATTTCATTATATTATATTTTATTGGCATTTTGTTTCTTTCTATTGTGAGGTTATGTCCATTATTTGGATAGGAACTTTTTCCTTTGTTTCAAATCAAAGCGATTCGCTGGTAGCGAAACCGAATTTCTATTGTTATTAAAGATGTACTGAAACAATGCTCTGCTTTTTGTGTTCAGTTTTTTTTTTGAATTATTTTATTGTCAGAATTAAAGTTTATACAAATCTTTACAATTTTGAAAATATAATGTTTTTACACTACAAGTTATGTATGTATTTAATTTGTTTAATCTAAAATTCACATACTATAAAAAAATCGAAATTTCAATGAAATGAAAGAGAGCAAACCTAAATAAATTATTTTAAATAATAAAAACACATTTTTTTAGTACTTATTTCCACAATATATTTTTTGATCAGGACCGGTTTCGAAACCGGCCTTTCCATCAAGAAGTGACAGTTAACACCTTAAAATTGAAAAAAAACTAAATAAATTATTTAAAATTTGTATTTCAATACATGTATAGACATTTTAATTCTATGACACTGCAACCATACGCTGTTCCTATGAGACACCATTAAAATACTCTAATAAAGATAGTTTTATTTTCGTACAATTCGCTCTTTAAAATTTAAATATTCTTCATTCATTCATAGACTGCGAGCAGGCGCTTTTTTTATTTCAGCTTACAACCACCTTCCAAATATTTAAAAATTCGATTGACGGACATTTTATATTGCTCTACTTTCGTACATCAACTTTGGACAGAAATGTTGTACGAAAGTCGAGGGTCACCTGTCCATAAGTCGAAACTTTACATTTACGTATGTTTTAAGACTAATGAATCTGTTTTCGCTTTTCGGCATTTTACTACATTACGGTATATGACGGCATTCAATATTAGTTCAGTTTTTAGTCTGCGTTCTAAAATGTCTAAAAATGCCGAACTGTGAAACCGTGGTCCGTTATGACAAACCATATAGTAATATACACAAATTTAACGATTCAAATAAGTGTTAGTTTTACTACATGCTCTTAGTTGAGTTTTAAAAACCGCAACACCTCAGTAATGAACCCACGCCACTTGCGGTCGGCGGTAAATCACTTATCCGACAAACACTCATAATTTATTAATAAAACAATTTTGTACCCTTATAAAATAAACTTGAATACTTGGGCTGGGTGAAACATGTCATAAGTGAGGGCAGGCAGGCTGTCTTATTAACCGCGAACATACCCTCAAAACGAAGGGGGCGCGTCTTGGTTTTCATTAGTTTACATCCTCACCACAAATTGCTCAAGTTTTGTCTCTCAATTACCATTGTAGTGTGTCTTACGGGCCCTCATAAACACATGAATGCATATATTAAATGCAATATCGGCGGATCTAAGACGCATATTATTTAAATAAGTAAGTTCTTACGCACATCAAATAAATTTTGGTAATGACAACATTGATTGATTTGGTTGATGAACAACTTTCAAGACTATTGATTTTATTAAAATGACACGTAATTGAACATGATATACAGTTAATGAGTCTTTGATGAAAGCATTTTAGATTCATTAAAATGCAATTGGATAATTTTTTACTTAGAAATCAATACTTCAAATTTATGGGTAATGGTAAGATCAAGCGTCAGGTGTCTTAATATAGGAATTTTAATTGTAAGATTGTTGGCTCATTGAACTTATCTTAGGTAAGGAAGAAAAGAAAGATTAAACTGTTCATTAAGAATATAAATTGAATTTAATTGACCTCTGTTTACTTCTAAAAGTGTGTTTTAGTGCATTGCCTCCGTGATTTTGCTTTTGCTTTAAAATACCTTGTATGATATTTTAACTTTTGGAAACATTATCATTGAACGAAGAGAGTCGAAATAATATTATACATAAGTGACTGACTATCTGATTTACGCCACGTACTGCTAACAAACTTTAGCTTTTTAATATTGAAGAATGCATTCTGTAGCAATAGTTATGACCAAAAAACTACATTAAATCTAACAGTACTTTGTACTTTTATTTCACAATAAAACTTTCTTACCAGTATTATAATATTATCTAAAAAATGTATAATTATGAAGCTTGGTTTCTCTGCTGTCTTATGCGGTAAAAGTGTACCTGCTATACCATTAATTAAATTAATTCTACCTGTTTGGCCAATGTAAATATTCGTTTAATTTCTTGTCTTAATAATTACATTACATATTATGAAATACTGGAACTAATCGTTTTTTAGTTGTCCGCATTGATGAACCTCGTAGATATTTTTAAAATGTTTGTAATTTATGTACATATTATTCTCTTTTTAATATCACTTTAAAAGAATTTAATTCTAGTCTCAAATTAGAACTGCCAGAATTTAAAACATGTGTACATTAACAGTACTGTACAGTATTACTTTAATAAAATTGTATACTCTTTCTTAATTCGTTTCATGCTTTCATTCGGCTACAACATTCGAGTCGATTGTTTAACAGACAAATAAAATTTTGTATCAAAATATAACTTGTTTTTATTTGTCATTACTATTAATTTTTTTAAATATTCAGTGTTTGAATATAATTAACGCGGCTCAGTAGGCGACCGGTTAATTTTAAAAAATGCAAATATATTTGCCTTTTTCATGATATTGCCCACCACTACGACAGACTATCAATAAATTTAAAAATATTTGCTGCTTAAAATATTATTTTCCAATACATTTAAAAGCAATATGAGAATAGTATAACTTTTAATATAAAAATATGTATTGTGAGACAGTCTATAAATCGTCAGTATTGTAAAATAGTTATCGAGCTTACAGAATAAAAGCTCGACGATATTCGCAAATGATTAATTTGATAGCGTGTACCGAAGCAAAAGCTTCTAATATGCAAATCATTTTTTTTGTCATTTCCACTAAAGGTGTGATCGTTTCGATTTGCATAGGTCTCAGAATATCTATTACGCCAACAAATATGATATCAAATTGTCATAGTGCAGCTTGCACTCCGCGGATATGCCAAGGGTTATTTAGGCACGGATCACAATCCCGGGTAATTTATTAAATCGGTAAGTTTGCATCGAACCAACAAAAGTGATAATAAAAATTCGGTTGATCGGATTCAAGTGATATATGCCCGATTTATTTAAAAATATTTAAATTTTCTTAGATGCCCCCCTGTTCGCGCTGCATTTTGTTTGTAAAACGTTTGTCAAGTAAATGAGTCTTCAATGACTCGTTTTTTTATTTGCAAATTTTATTTGTAAAGTTATTTGCATAAGGAGAATGGCGATTTATTATAGTTGATTGAATTTTTATTCTGAAATAAATTTCAACTTATCTAAAATATTACGAAGCAATTTTAAAGGTAGAAATAAATTACCAATAATAACGGATTACCCGAGAAATTTATTGAATATAACAGAATAAAATATGTGCATATGTCAAACATTCATCATTATTCCTTAACACCAAATACAAGCGACAGTTTTGTATATGAACAATTTTTTCGTCAATTTTTAAATATTTCCCATGCACAATTTACCATGTAATAAATATATATATTTCTCTAATTGAATGAGTAGCTGTATACAAAACCCGTTATGTCCACTTTGCGCTACTAGTAAAAAGCGTGTTTTGTGACTTACTCAAGAATTTTAGTTTTAAAAATATTATATTTTTCCAATTCAGAAAAGTGTGCATATTTTTTGGCGGATTATAATAAAAATAAGCGAAACTAAATATTAAAAACCACCACCATTGGATGTTGCATATTATTCAAAGTTGAAATATTTCATTATTTTGCTTTTATCAGGTTTTAAACGATATATATCTGAATATTAAAAATACTTACAAAAACATAAATTTGGCACATTCGACATGTAGGCTTTGCTTTTCTTCGATTTATTTAACATTTTACAAAAATTAATAGTAATTTCAAATAATTGAAATAAGTAACCATACTTCAAAAAATGCTTATTATTATGTAAGCATATTTTTCTATTTTTTTTTAAATCTATATCTTAACTAATTCAAATAACAACTGATTCGATAATAATGACATCAAATTCGGAAAAACAATCTTATAACCGATACGATCTTTACAATGCTATGTGTTAACAAGAAACCACCATTGAAATTTAATTGAGAAATTTGTAACGTAAAAATATTTACTGATTTTAAGCGTGTGGGTTTTTGAGTTATAAAAGATCAGATTATTATTTTATAATCAAACGCATTTTTTTTATTTTGTTCAAGCATCTTGTAAAACACAATACATTTTTTCGTCAGCCATTTAACAAGTAAAAATACAAAGCTGTGGGTTAAATTTTTAAAATGAACAGGTAGATGTTATTATGTATATAGGTAACAATTTGGATATCTTCGGGCATTCAACATAACGGCGTGGTGTATGCCTTAAAAAATAATGACGATATTTTATCCCAACTGTCATCTCGAAGGCGAATAGTGGCAATCTATTTTAAAATATTAAGATACGGAATCGTTAAAGTGCCTTACCCTACGTCCCTGCATTATGAGTTATTGATAATCTTCTTTTTTGTTCTGTCTTGTTTTCAGTGTCGGCGGCAGAACAAACACTCGCGACTGAGATGTGACGTCGGATTCTTGTAACTGTGGACACTTTTATAATATTTATATAAAATACTTTACGTATATCGGAACTTTTTATTTAAAAATAAAATTTGATTGTCCCACCTACAGCCTGTATATATAATTGCGGTATCACACAATACTCATAAAAAAGAAGCAAATTAATTTCTCATCGTCAAGCCTTATTTTCAAGCTGTTAGGACCGATCTATGAAAGATATACTTCTCTTTTAAGGTGTTAACTGTCACTTCTTGATGGAAAGGCATGATATTTTAAATCATAAAAACACATTTTTTTAGTACTTATTTCCACAATATATTTTTTGATCAGTGACCGGTTTCGCTCATCGCGAGCATTATCAACTGATAGAATACAATTTACAAACAAGTCTATTTATACAAAACAAAAAAATAATTTGAGTTAAAGGTAGCAGGTGTACAAAACCATGAGTTCAAAAAAAAAAAAAAAAAGATACACTTCTGTGAAATCAAACAACAAAATTATAATGTGACTTGCTCAAACGCTTAAGGTAAAATAATATTAACTCGTTTCTTGCTGAACTGTGGAAAGTATATAATATTTCAAGAGCTCATACATGAATTCAGTAATATTTCTGTATAACAACCTATATAGATAACCACGACAAATCAAGCAATACTTCAAAACAAAATTAGTTTTTCACCAAAGTTTCGACACTGTTAAAAACTATTACATTTTTGACAGCCGTCCTTACACTCTGTGTCTTAACCTTTTGACTACTGTCGTCTCAACTATTGAGATGGCTGGTTGTTGTTTGTTATTAGTTGATACTCAAAAATATAATAGTGTTAACCGTGTAAATTGTTTCGTCTGCAAGCTATTTATGTGTTAATAAGCATTTATGGATTTGTCCTGGCTATCTCAATAAAATTGTTTATTATCCATATTTTTTGGAGTAGTCAGTGTTGGAAATGCCTTAAAACAGCTCAGCAGAGAACAGGTTAAGTATCCATTCTGATACTAAGAATCTGATAAGGCGGAAGAGTTGAATCTACTCTTTAATCTTTGAAGCGGAACCGAGAATATCTCACTGCCTATATAATATTTTCCAAAATTATCAAATTCTTTAACATTGGACATGATTGAATTCAAATTAGTGTTGCCTATTGGTCGCGTATGAGGATGGACCACGATAGTCTGCTCTGTTCGTCGGCTTTAATCGAGGAACAGTCAGTGGCACAGGACTTAATTGCCGCTCTGGTGGCAATCCGGCGTTTCAACCGACTTGAGTTTCAAAAACTTAGAAATAAATTCGCACAATTATCTATCAAAACATTGTTTCAGTGATTCTGTGGGCAGCGTTTCTTAAATGCAGTTTTAAAACCCTACTGACTGATTTTTGTTGGCGCGAAATCCAATTCACACTCTTCAAATAATTAATGCTTTTGTAACACGCTTTGTAACCGACTTAGGTTAATATTTTTTTTTGGTCTGAAATTTACGTGGTCAAATCCAAAATCAAAACAGTGCCAAACGCAAAGTAAAGTACCACTGTGTATTTTATTTCTACAAAATGTAAATACATTTTTTTTTCTCCTTGTAAAAATGGAATTCTACCAAATTAATGCCAATTCGATCAATAGCAAACTAAGTATTTACATAATTTAACAAAAATAAGTTAATATGTTTTATTAAACAATATTCTTTACCTCAGATGTATCGTTTTTAATGTAAGTCATCTTATTAATAGCAAATGTATTGGAATTATTACATATTATGTAATTATGAATTTTCTCGATAGAAAAGAATGTTAAGGATAAATTGAATAGGGCAAAACCTAAAATATAACGAGCTGCAATTTTTTATTCATCCACCAGTTTCCTTATAATCACAAGGCTTGATGAATATATCATAGGTATTTCAAGTCAATACAATTTATTCAGGTCCCAATTAAGTGTTTTTAATACACTGTGGAAATTTAATTTTTTGCCAGTGAAAAAAACACGACTAAATTGTTTTTTTTTCTATCAGGTTTTTTCTACTTTTCCTATTTATATACATTGATTTAAAGATTAACCAACCAATCCACCAAATTTTTCATAGAGATATTTTTCAAAATCGTCTAATCAAAAAATTAGTCGAAGTCTCTGATAATTCGCGATTCCGACTCCTCTGGTTTTACGATATATTATTTAAAAACAAAAAAATTAAACAACCAGTGCTCACTTTATTTACAAAATAGTATCCAAAGCCATTAGGTTAAATGATAAACACGTGTTTGGATTATAAATATATGGTCACTTTTAAGGTGTTAACTGTCACTTCTTGATGGAAAGGCATGATATTTCAAATAATAAAAACACATTTTTTTGTACTTATTTCCACAATATATTTTTTGATCAGGACTTTTGATGAGTGAAATCGGTCCTGATCAAAAAATATATTGTGGAAATAAGTACTAAAAAGTTGATTTTATTATTTAAATATATGGTGTTGATATTGCTCGATTTTAAATGGTCTAAAGCATAGGTTTCCAACCTACGGGTCACGAAGGGTTTTTGGGGGGGGCACCAACTTATACGGTCAACTAAAAAAATATTTTTTTTTGTTTGCTTTTGGATTGTATGGGGGGTCGCGAGTCATATGGATTTTATGAAATCGGGTCGCCTTCCGAAAAGGTTGGGAACCTATGGTCTAACATATTGTGCGATTAGACTATTGAGACGTACTTTTTGAGCAAAGACGTGTTTTAATGTAAAGAAATCTGTTCTTTACCACACGCCTAATTAACCGCCCAGCGTAAGCATCACATTTGCCCCACCCTAGATCTGGGCCTAAATTCGTTGGAGTGGATGTGTTTGAAAGTTTATCGGTCAACATGTCCAGCATGGTGATTCTCGGTAAAGGAAACACATCGGCTCATTGACGGGTGAAAGTTGTGACATGTCACAGCCCGGCTAACAAAAAATGAGCTGTGACAGTACCCGTTGGTGAGCGCAATGTAGGCACATTATGCTAGCCGCTCCTAATGTGTCACTGTGCGGAGTGACATCGACATGCTATCCACCAAGTGAAATCATGTGCACGTTTTTATTTGATCCGATTATTAGTTCTCACTACACTCAAGACATCAAACGGTACTTTCGAATTTTTCCTAGTATTATCGGAAAGAATTTTTTCAATAACACGGTGAAAAAACGGCAATGTATTTTAGTTCTGCAATTTTTTTTATAAGATATTGGTGATAGCTATTTCGGCTCACACCATCGTCAGAATTAAGTTAGATAGCAAGAACTTGATGAATTAAGTAATGCCCACGAATGTAACATACGTATTGGCACTTTTTTTGTTGATCCGAATAAATTTATTTTATTTATAGTAGAAATAAATACTAATCCGATTTAACGTCTACAGACAATTTGTAGGTTGCATGACGGTATTTCTGTTTCCACATGTTATTTTTATCAAATGCATGATATATCTGTCGCATATGCTTTGATAGTTCTGACAATGGCATGAGGCGAAATAGCTATCAACTTTATCTTATAAAAAAAAATTGTAGAACTAAAATACATTGCTAAATTTCATCTTGTTATAATGGAGTTCTACCAAGTAAACGCCAATTCAATCAATTGATTTTTTTCTATTAAATTTACAACAACATTTCTGCCTTTCAAAAAAACATTGAAATTGTAATTAAAATCGATTGATTTTACCATTAACTTCATTTTATTGAATACGCTCATCATACTTTAAATAATAAAAATACATTTTTCGTACATATTTCCACAATATCAAGATCAGGATCGGTTTTGCTCATTGCGAGCATTATCAACTGGTATGACACTAATTGCAATCAAGTCTATTTATAAAAAATTTGAGATAAAGTTAGCAGGTATACAAAACCATGGGTTCAACGACTAAGAAAATAATTTACAGGAAATCATACAATATGTATATAAATAAAGTTATTTGGTTTAAAATTGAAATGTTTATTATATCTTATTAATAATTTGCAAACCAAATTAAGATAAATCAATAATCCGTTTAGGGCTCAGATCTATTACGAAAAACTCATAATTGTAAATTTTTATTAACAACATAACCTGCACTTAAATACTTTATGGAACATAATGTAGTAATAAATAAAAATTTAATGGTAGTCAAAATGGATAAGAAAAAATGGTCAGTCTGGAACGTCCCAATGCTTTCTGAAACACTTAAAAGAAAGAAATGTGGGCAATATCATTTTTTTCCAAAAAAAAAAAAACCAACGTATTAATAAATATACGGATGTATTAATCTAATGTATATAACAATGGTGACAACGAAAAAGTAGTTTTATCATTAAGGTTAAAATTATGAAATGAATATATATTGGTAAATTTCAAGAATTTCTTGTTAATCTAATTTTAAATATTTGTTACAATATTAAGATATATGATTTAAAAAAAATGTAATATAAAATAAATGTTTATTTTGAAAAAGATTGGTTTCCAAATGTAGAAACTTCATCGCCATTACAAGCTTAATACGCTTTGATATAAAGGCATTTAATCTTTAATGAAAATAAAACACAATTTGTAGTCTTATTTCCACAATATATTAATGTCTGGTTTCGGTCATTTCAATTATTATCAACGGATTTTGTTTCATATGATATGATCACAATGATTGTACACGATAATAATCATTATATTATAAAATTTTGTTTTAATTATTGAAAGAACTTAATATATATAATCTGATCTATACTTTATAAGTTGTATGGGACCACAATTTCAAAATCAAAATATTTATTTGTATACATTTTTTAAAGATTATTCTTTGTTTATTATGTATAAATTAGCGGTATTATTATCGAATCGGTTATGCATTCTAGTTTTGATTTTTGAAAGTCACAAGAATATCACCGAATTCTTTTTTTTATGCACTAAAAATTAATATTTAATTGTAGCCATATATTTATATGGCATCTTATCTTGAACGACTTTCAATAATCATTCATTCTTTTTTTCATTATTTTATTCCTCTAAAGTTCAACACCAAATTTAGTTATTTTTCCGGTTGGCGTTGAAAAGGAGTGACTCATTCTTGTCTATCAATTATACAATATCTTAAAGTCAAAATTTTTGTGTTTTATAGTGCTAGCCATCTATTGAGCATCAAAATTTTATTTATTATAAATCAAAGACCAGCACGCGCCTCGACAGCATAATCAATTGCCTCGTATCAGCTTTTACATGATCCCGGTGATTAAATAATATTAAAACAGCTTGGCAACATTCGTTAAAAGGAAAAGAAAAAAAGTGCATACCTCTTCTGCATACGGCTAACAATCGCATGACGAGATCCTCAAAAAATGTCACAAGACTTCAGCAGAGGCGAGGCTACTCCGCTTCTTGGTGAAGTGATATCGTGAATCATCAAACTATGATTCATCTATGTTTAAATGTCATAAGAAATCGTAAACATAATTAATTCTTTTTTTACGTTTTTATTGACAAGCGTTGATAATATGACGATATTAAAAAATCAGGACTGTAAAGTCGATGTCATGTCTTTGAAAACAAGCGACCCCGCCAACTTTTTCGATAAGACGATCTTGAAAAATATCTCAATAAAGAATTTGCCGGATTATTTGGATGATATTCAATTTAATACACATAAATAGGAAAGTTAGGACAAACCTGACAAAATAAACTTTTTATTCCGAGTCGTATTGTTAGTCAATGATGCAATCGCAGATTCAGGCGTGTTTTTTTAGCTACTCCAAAGCCCTTTAATAAGTAAAAATTTAAAAAAAACGTATTCATATAAATTAAAACGATTTTTCGTAACTAATTGTGTGTTTCGTTTCTTAACGAAGTGTCGAAGTGTACTAAGTATATCGTGAGTTTATTATACATTGCTAAGGTAAAGAGTGAATCTTATTGAATGAGTCAAGCAAAAAGTATTAACTAATATAGAGCTAATTTACAATATTTACTGAAAATTCTTGATAAAATTTCAAAATAGAATTTGAATTGTAAAAATTGTGTACAATTTTACATGTTTCCTTACTCACAACCCGGTTTTCACATTTCGGCATATTTACGCAGCCTATTAGATAGATGCAATAGAATTGACAGTGAACAATTTGCATAACCTATATTCAGAGAATTAAAAATAGTTTAATCAATCCAGCTTAACTACATTTATTTCAGACTATCTTCTTCAAATGTACGGCGTATATGTTTTTCTACGTGAGCTCCTTATTCCGCAGTTGCCCAACCTTTATTTTTCGAAGCGAGTTGAGCAAACGATAAAAAATTAGTGACTAAGAATCAATTTACGAGACTGTACATATGTTGTGATGGAATTCAGTATTGTGATTATCATTATTTTAAAGCCTCGATTAATATTTTTTGTGGCAGGGCTGTGGAATTGGAATCGTAAAGAACGAGTGACTACTTTTTCGATTAGATGATTTTAAGAAATTCCACATGTTTTGTCAATAACGAACCGAGATTCGCCTTTCGGCATCTTCAGGCATTCTATCACACAGATGCAACAGAACTGACGAAAAATAAAGTTCAATCAATCTTGCCGTAGTAGCATTATTGATATAATCTATGATATCGACTGAAGGTGCTTGATGGAGTTTCAATATCGAATTTGAATTGTTACAACTTTGTAAGATTCCATATGTTTTGTCACAAACAACCTGGGTTTCGCCTTTCGGCATCTTTGGGCATACTATCACACGGATGCAACAGAACTGACGTCGATCAAAAGCATGCGCCGATATCTTAAATTATCTAAACGAAAAATGTCGTCGATATTTAATTTAATGTTCATAAATAGGAAAGGTATAAAAAACCTGACAAAATTTAACTTTTCTTAAATCGGTGATGTGTTGTTATATGCATTAAATAATTTGCTTTATTTATATGCATACGATTTCATAATGCAGCTTAAGATTATTCTTAAGCATTGACAGTCTAAGCAAAACAGGACGAAAGGCTTTTAATATATCCAGAGACAGTGATATTTGATTAAACAAGTTGTTTAAATAAATTCAAACTCTACCTACACACGTATAATGTATTTTCCAACAGATGCATTGTGGGTTTTGCCGCGAATGATAATGTCATATTTTTTTTTGTTTTAAACCTTATTCGAAGAGATATGATAAAGAAGGGAACAGGATATGGCTGAAATCACGTAGGAGGCTCACACGCGCATGCGCAGCCGTTGCCAGACATGATTGTCACGGCGTCACTGCCAACTACCGAGCGTAGCATCATGGTACATGACTCAACCAATATTCCCACACTTGATGACAGAATTCTTCAAAAAATCGCCCTGCACATATTAAAATATAATGCCTGCTGCATCATCGTCAAACACCACGAACACCTGCAATATCTGTGTATATTATTCCTTCGTTAAATGTTACTGACTACAGCTTGTAATGCATGATTCTCAATCGCTTATGATCAGGGCTCAATCAAGCTTTTTCACCGCCCTGGAAATAAAATATTTTCAACACTCTTGATCTATCTGTATATAAATCAATGTACATGCGTCTGTTCGTCTTTTGTGCATTACTAAACCATTCATCCGATCGATATGAAACTTAACAAAATTCTTGGGTATACTCCCGCAAAGGTTTTGGCATACCAAAGAGTGAAGAAAAAAAAATTTCCCTGCGATTCTCATAACAACTGTGCCACCTACCTCTTGTACATTTGATTTTTTTAATATTTCAAAATTAATCTTTCAAAAAGAAATTATAAATACCAAATCAACAAACAACAGTTTTGGCAAAAGATAATCTGAGATTAGCTGTTTCCCCGTAGTATGCGTATTTTGAATTAATGTTTTATAGTTTTTCAATAATAATTATAACAATTTTTGTGTACCAATATAATAAACATTAATAAAAAAAATACTGCTAGGAAATTATTAATCCATTTTTTTCGGTTACTCGCTTTTGTAGTTTATTCTCATATTCGAGATGTCTGTGAATGTGAATCTATTAAAATCCAGTAATATTTTGATTTTTACAGCATATTTTTAACTAGACAAAAAACCGCGATATTTATTTCAATTTGCATAAATATATCATAGGCAATAAATTATTTTAAAAGATTACATCTACGAAATATTTCTGCTTATCATGCAATAATTGTAGTAAATTATATCTATAATTATAATGTCAACATTTTCTTCTATCTTATCAATTATACGAGAATCTTTTAAGCAAAAATATTTTTTTGTCGTTAGCAATATTACGATTTTTTAATCGCTGATTTATTCAAAAATAAGACCAATCAAAACAGCTCCGCCCAGTACGCGAGGGCTTACAAATGGCCTGAAATTATCTGCTGGTTCAGGACTTGTTGGAGGACGTGGTGAAGAACAAGAGTTGGTAAGCTTAGGAGTCATCACAAAAAAAGGAGCCATAATTTCATAAAAGATCAACTAAGAAAAGTTGATCAAATTCGCAACATTCCATCTCTTAACATTTTTACATGTTTGGATTTAAATTCTCGAAATGTTATACAATCCACATGTTTCGTCACTCACGACCCAATTTAATTTACAGATTGATTGTATACAACAACAGTAATTACTAACAAAAAAATATATACCCTAAGTCTAGGAGCGAAATATATATTATTTTAATTAAATTTAAAAAAAGATATAATATAATTAAAATTACACTTCATTTTAGAAACGATAATCTTATGCCCAATGAATTTGTGATGAGATAGTCCTACAATAACTAAATTCTATTATAGTGTTATTAAGTAATTTGGCACTTAACCCTACCTACCTTAATATTTTAAATATGTGGTTTATGTTAGTTATAATAATTCAAATTCTATATTATCTAAATTAGTTACTTAAATCAATTTCACTTATAAGGTGTTAACTGTCCTTTGTTGATGGAAAAACATAATATTTTAAATAATAAAAACACATTTTTATTACTTATTTCCACAATATATTTTTTGAGCGAAACCGGTCGTGATTAAAAAATACATATTGTCGAATAAGTACTTAAAAAATGTGTTTTTATTATTCAAAATAAATTAATTTCGTAGATTACTTCGAAATGTTTAATTACTCACGATCTGGGTTTCGTATTTCATCGACTCCATCGTAGTTCGTAGACGTTTCAAATTACCAGGCAGTAAACAGTTTACATTGCTTATATTAAATTTAGAAGCTTAATGATATCTCCATTTTAATAACTTCTGATTCGATAAGCTTGATTTTTAAATAAGTAAAAATAGTTTCGAGTTGTCGTTTTAAAGCATACAATCTACCCAATCGAGTCTACTGCTGTCTGTTTACTCAGTCCTTCTATCTAACGCCTTCAAACATACTTATTGAGCTCATCAGGTCACCTTGTTGGAGAACTTTATTGCAAGTTTTTATAAAATATCATCATCTTATAAGCAACGTTCTATCGTCTCATTCGAGCTACATATCCAATTATTAACATTGTTACTTTAAAGTTCAGATGTGTTACGCTTTCGAGTTCGGTTTTCTCTGTAAAATATAGTCTGACATTATATTATTTAATCTGCTCAAATATCTGCCAAAAATACGATGAGTTATAATAACAATTTCAAGCTCTGTACATCTCCAAATATTTTATCATTCACGACACAAGATAAGCTTTTTTTCATCTGTAGACATGCGTCAAAATAGTTCGTCATCTGATATTGTATCTCAAAAAAGGTACAAACCTTAAAATCTCAGTAATATTTTTTCAATTACATTTTTTTCTTGCGACCACTACTTATATATATAATTTATTTTGTAACGGTTACAAGATTCTTTTATTTAAATTTGAAAATCATTATAGGCTAAGCAATTGTTATCAAAATTAAATTAGATTATTTCAATTTCACTCATACATATCCTGGCTGCATTTTTTCTTAATTCTTACTGTAAATGATATTATGTGTTGGAATCCCTGAAGATATCGTAAGGCGAAACCTACATACTCTGAAAGAAATCTTATTTTAAAATTTCACCAAGCAGTTGTGAATTTTCTTTAAACGTGAGTTATTGATTGAATTGGCATTGACTTGGTAGAATTCTATTATAACACGGTGAAAAAATGGTAATGTATTATAGTTCTAGAAAATTTATAAGATATATAGTTGATAGCTATTTCGACTTACCTTTCATCAATACTATGCTTAAACGTCGAAAAGGTACACAATACATCTTCTGTTCTAACACCCTAGTTTCATGTTGTGCTAATAAATAAATATATAAATAAAATAATAATAAAATAAACGTATGTGGTGAATAAGTACTGTATTAAGATGTTTTATTCTTAAAATGCATTAACCTTCCTTCCGAAGCGGTAATAGGTTTATATTATTTTAAGGATAGATAGTTCTGACGATGGCGTGAGTCGAAATAGCTATCAACTATATCTTTAAAAAAAAAGTTGTAGAACTAAAATACATTGCTATTTTTTCATCGTGTTATAATGGAGTTCTACCAAGTAAATGTCAATTCGATCAATAAATATAATTATATTGTTTATTGAGTGTACGATATTTTAATTAGAAGGTCAGTTAATTAATACGTTAACATCATTGCCATTTCGTGAAAAATGGCGACAGTACAATCGGATTAAAAACAATCAATTGCCACGCAATATCATCTATTGTTTATTTTGACGAATGCCTGTCAGACTTGTATCAATAATCACAACGTGCCATAGCATGATCGTTGTATTTTAACACGCAACTAGCAATGAGTTTCAACTGTCATTTTATATTAATATATATTTATTACAAAAATATTTAAAATTTTGATCAATTCGTTACAGACAGTGGAAAGGTGAACATGGACAATAAACTTTTGTTTGTAACGGGTTTGTTGTGTGCATTTCATGGATCCATAACGCTGTTTGGGACGTTTGGTGATGAATTACTTGTAAATAATATCTGGTACTTAACCGATATATTTATATGATTGAAAGCTGCGTTTTTAAAAATAAACTGTATCATAAGCTTAAATGATTAGAAGATTTCAAAATTAAAAAAGTCAGTGTTTGTAGAAATCAAATAAGATAATATACATTTCTTTTTATTGTTTTTCCAGGGTCCAGGTGATTTGAATATTCTATACGTACGTAACTGCGAAAACTTTGATGATTATCCAGTCAAATTATTTGTCAAAAAGGCCAAACTAAACCGAACGCATGAGGTCTATGATGTCAATATAACAACCGATTTCGATGTTGATGAAACTGTTTCTGTGAGAGCAATATTTTTTATTAATACTTTTTGCTTCGAGAAATTACATAATAAAGCAGTGCAATCATGAATTATTATAACGCTCTAAAAAACGATTATTTTTATGAATGCATTTGTTCTAACTAACTTACTTACACATTTAAAAAAAACTTCAAAAAATACACAAAAGAAATCAAAAACCAAACAATTCCAATAAACATATATTAAAAGAACACAGTGGAATTTTAAATCTGTTTAAATTGTAAATGAAGTTTAAACAAACTTTGAAATAAAAATAATAAAATACACACATACTTACATATACATATGTTTGTTATTTGGCTATATTAGGTAATATTTTTTTTCTACATATGTAAGAAACGTTTGTAAAAGTACAAATTCTTTTTAATTAAAAAGAAGTTTTAGCAGAATATTTATTTTAGTTAAGTAAGTCTGTAAATATGTCCAATTCATAACAAAGATTGTTTTTTTTTTCATAAATTATCATTCCTTGTCGTAAGCCTAATAACCAACTTTTATTTATTTTTGAGGTACATATCAATGTGGCAAAAAAGGGAGATGGGGGTTACAAACCAAATTATTTCATAGTCAACGAAAAAAATTGTTGTGAGTATTTTAAAAAAATAGAAAAGGAAGAATTCAAAAGGATCATGGAAGTATTTAAGCAACCTCCACGGTGTCCACTAAAAGCTGTAAGCTTTTTTTAATTTGAGATATTGACTTGGTGTAATTTGAATATAAAAAGTAAATATTTCAAACTTTGCACATTTCCACATGCTTCGTCGCTCAACACTCGGATTTCAACTTTCTACAATAGTACACAAATCAACTCGAACTGACAACTGGTACATATTTTATCCCATCAAAACTCACCCATTTAATATCTCTAAGAAGGTACCCCTAAGATATAGTTTCTTAATTACATTTTAACTAAACACGTTTCGTTGTAATAATTATAAGATATTAAACATATTTCAGACAGCTTTTTGGCTAATACTCTATATTATTTTTGTATAATTCGTCTTGCATGTGTTTTCAACAAAGTGTTTTCTAAATGTCAGTAATATTACACCCGCGTGATAAAATTCCTGAAGATTTTAAAAGGCACCAATCGGGTTGTGAGTGACAAACCTTGTAGAATTGTACACAGTTTCAGTAATTGAATAAAAAAACCGATATATTGCATTTGAATAACGATGCATTTATTTTTTGCTGTTTCTAGGGTGTATATGAAATGTCCAATCACATTTTAATGATAAGTTATGCAAAATCAATGCTGTACGGGGATTTCATAGCGAACATAATATTCAAGAGAGGAGACTTGGAAGTTGCTTGTCTGAAAGCTGCGGCTTTTATCAAACCTTTAAAACACTTTGGTTAATAAATAAATTGTGATGCAAATTTAAAATATATACATTTGTGATTATCCTTATTCAATGTAATAAACATTAAAAAAATCATTACAAATACCATTATGAATAAGAACAGAATTTGGACGTCAAAAAAACCATTTCTGTATGCATATATAATTAAAACATTGCAATTTGCTGATAGTTGACATTTGAATGTATTAAGGCTGTGGAGTTACACACGACATTACAAATAATACGAGTCCGACCAAAAATAGTTTAGTTAAAGACCAACCTACATATCCGACAAATTTGTTGATTGAGATATTCTTTAAAATCGTCTAATAAAAAAGTACTCAAAATCGCTCGTTTTCATGACTCTACTCCAACATTGACCAAAAACACGTCTGTCAGAGTCGTGTTTTTGGTCAATGTTGGAGTATCCGTGTGATAGAATACCTGAAGATGCCGAAAGGTGAAACTCGGGTCGTTAGTGACAAAACATGTGGAATCGTGTAAAGTTGTAACAATTCAAATTAGATATTGAAACTCCATCAAGCACCTTCAGTCGATATCATAAATTATATGTTACAATTTTATAAAAAAATGTGTATGATAATTTGGTGAAAGGTTTTTACAATAAACAACTACCAATAATGATGATGAATACGTCGAAAGGAGAAACCCTGGTCGTAAGTGATGAAAAATGTGAAAGTATACAAAGGTTCAACAATTTATATTAAAAACATGACAGTGAAGTCTATATCGAGTTGAAGTTGTGAAATCGCAAGGAACGATTTGCCGGATTTTTCCTTAAGACTAATTATAAGACTAATAAAAGGTTTGTACATAAATAGTAAAGGTAGGAAAAAAGCGGAGTCAGAATCGTATTTTGGTCAATGTTGGAATCGTAGTTGTATTTTTTTAACGATTTAACAGCCCTGACTTAGTATCAAATTATTAATTTTGTGCTGACCTACCACAGCAACCTAGACTGGCCGATCGCGGTATCTGTTACCCTAATAACCGTGAGTTATGAAATTGTGATTTTGAATAAAACGGTTCCTTGTGATGCGATGACTTAAAATAAAAAAGACCGTTTCGAGATCTCGTATCAAAGCAGGTAGAAGATTTGTTATTTCGTTTTTATTACAAAAGGAAGGCTTCGTCCTGTACGTGACCCACAATGAGTGGATGCTCTTTATTATATTTTCACAATATTTTGTTTTTTTTTTGTCGTTTCTGATGGTTTCGAGTAAGGTCACAGCTTCTGCGAACAGAACCAAGGCAAACCGATTTTTTTCTTTCCTGGAGGAAATATATATAACATGAAATCCGTTGACAATAATCATCGGACATCGGATCTAGGCAATACTGTTGGACGATTTCGTAAGCAAGTATTGAAGTACAATACTATAATATTTTTTTTATTTTTCATAGCTATATTTAATTATGATTATAACCAAAACCGTAACTATGTAAGGTGTTAACTGTCACTTTTTAATGCCACAGAAAAACACATTTTTTAAACATATTCCATGACTAAATATCTTTATGATCAGAGCCGGCTTTGTTTATAGCGAATAAGAAATCGAATTGTGGAAATGGTTTAAGAAAATATATGTTTAGTATTTTAAATATGATACTTCAGCAGTTACATTAAAGTAAAAAATTCTTTTGCGGAAAAGGATCCCATCCCGCAGGAATCCCATAAATTATCCCGTAACAGACATTTTTATTTGAATTGTTGAAACTTTGTCCGGTTCGGGTTTCGCCTTTCAGCATCTTCAGGCATTCTATCACACGGATGCACCTGAATTGACCGTGATAGAATAACTAAAGATGTCGAAAGGCGAAACCCGGTTTATTGTAGAAGTTATTTGAGACGATGCAAACCTTGTTATGTGTGTCAGTTTTATTGAATCTGTGCGATTGATTGTCTGCATATGAAAAAGGGTCGTGAATGACAAAACATATGGAAATAATAAGATACAACAGTAAAAATTTCATAATGAAATTTCATCAAGCACCCTCAGTCGATGTCGTACATGCACTGTATTTGTTTATATTCACGATGGCCATTTATTTTTTATAAGCATATAAATTTTTCATAGAAAATTCCTGCTCTCTTAACTTCTCACAACAACTTTGAACTGTTTATTTACGGCATAAACCTTTAAAAAAACTACAGGCTGCCTTAAGAGCGAGAGGGTGAACGCGGTTGATCGCTTCATCTCCCTCCACCGTAAGATGCCCGAGTTTATGAATGAAACCAAATTTACATACTCCGGTACTCACAAAATAAACCACTTGAGTTTATGCTAACGATTTCATAAATACATTTGTTTAAAGTCCGTATGAATCTGAGAGATAACTGAGAAACCGATATTATCCAGATATCCTCAACAAAAATGCCCGAATTAAAAATATTATTCAATAGTTTCAAATAATATTTCATACAATAAAAAATCAACTGATTCAAACTAAACAAATACGTGCTCGCAAAGTGCTTATTAAGAGAAATTTAATCGATTCCAGTCTGTGCTAATAAAAATATATGAAAAATATCAAATTTTAACTATTTTTAAAAAATGTACACTTTTACGTGCTTTGTCTCTCACAACCGGATATCACCTTTCGGTATCTTCATGCATTCTATTGTACATATACAATAGAACTGACACAATAAATAATTTTCATTCGTAATATATAATATAAGAATAATCGCACAGAAAAAACATAATTAATTTACTAAAGGATAGGACCTAAAATTTAAAATTTATTCTAATTCTAAATATATATCTAAAATAAGTTTCATAACTAATGATTTAAAAAAAATGATATTTATAAATATGATACATAGTGTTATAATGCAAATTGATGCGATGGGATTCCATGTTAGGTAACATAGCGAAAGACTTAAATTTTTGAAATTATCGACTCTGATTAAACTTGTCTTATTTGAATTGTTAAACCATTGTTCGATTCAAACGACAGAGATTCCACATTTTTTGTCATCAACGTTCCGGATCTCACCTTTCGGCATCTTCGGGCATTACTTAAGGATACAACAGAACTGACACACAATAAACAGTTTGTATTGTTTATGTACCAAATGAGTAACTTAACTAAATCACTAAGTAAGTGAACTTATCTTTCATAAGGGAGAATTAGACATTCTTAGTATGTCTTTTAATATAAACGTTGAATTTAATTGAGCTCTGTTTATTATTATATACCTTCTTGATAAAAATATATTATCATGCCCCATATTGTGATGCAATAATTCAACACTTTCATTCGTAACACGGTGAAAAAAATAGCAATGTATTTTTTTTCACCGTGTTATAATGGAGTTCTACCAAGTGAATGCCAATTCAATCATTTGCTTCATTCGTGTTAAATGGGTGGTTTTCCAATAGCAAATTGTTGACAAATGAATAAAGTTTCAACAATTCAAATTTGATATTAAAATTTTATGAAACAATCTTAGCCTATATCGCTCGTTATTTAAAGTTACTGACGATTTTCTGAAATATATATAAATATTAAATATAATATTTTTTTAGTCAACGTCATCATTGATTTGGTTCATTTTTTAAAAACATTTGAGCTTCACTGGCTTTGCGAATCATTTGCGAATCGTTCTGTATGTGAAGTAATGAATATTTAACACGTGAAAAATTATGTATTTATGTAAATACTCGAGTAATATGTGGTTATAGTTCAGATCATGCTATATAAACATTATTTATTTATTTATTACACCGCTATTAATTTGGGTTTACGCGTTTACAGTTATACGATCAGGTTTTTGCAATCACAATTATAGGAATTCGCCGCAACACATGTACTAATGATAATTAATTTGCAAAATGCATTATACATTAAACTGAATAGATTGACTCATGTTTTCCGTGATTATACTTTTTAACGATACTAAAAATAGTGTACTAAGGATGAAAATAGATTTGTCACAAACTTCTCTATCGTTACAAGCGACGAGTTAAAATTTCCTTGCGTGCATAATCTCAAATCCAAAATCAGTTTATATATAGTATTTGGTACATTATCCAATTGTTTATTATAAAGGTCACCAATTTGCTTATATACTTACATATATTTCTTTGGTCATTGTTAAGATGTTAACTGCGAAGTACTTTTATTGAAATGTTATATTGTCAAAATCTCAACCGGTTTCGCCCATCACGAGAATTATCAAAAGTGATTTCGATTCTAAATTATTTTATCTTTTATCACACGACGAAAAAATAGCAATGTATTTTAGAACTTTAATGTATTGGTATTTTTTCACCGTGTCATAATGGAGTTCTACGAAGTAAATGCCAGTTCAATCAATAAACTTATCTTTTATTTTTGTCAATTAATTTTTCATAAATACATCTTAACAAATAATGGTATTATCATTTTTGATTACAATTAAGTGGTTATTTGATTTTAAGATGTCCTAAAAGTTTAATTATAAAAGGGATAAATTGTTTTCTTTTTTTTAATTGTCCTTCACTTTCGTGAACGTTTAAAAGTGCATGATAACATTACGTACGCTGAATTAGACAATTTTTTTC
The DNA here is from genome assembly GCA_028555115.1 of Himalopsyche japonica. Classification (NCBI taxonomy): domain Eukaryota; kingdom Metazoa; phylum Arthropoda; class Insecta; order Trichoptera; family Rhyacophilidae; genus Himalopsyche; species Himalopsyche japonica. The sequence continues at coordinate 444,974 of JAHFWJ010000488.1, read as the reverse complement.
ATTTCTTTGAAAATATACGTATGTCTGACGCAAACTAAATCAGTTTTTAATAATCTACAATATTATAAAATCGAAAAATAAATTAAAATTAAACACCTCCTTATATGTATAATGATAAATCTGAATACTTAAAGCAAACAACTTAGAAGGTATTTATCATTATTTTTGATTAAACACTCGATTTTTATGAATAATAAATCTGTCAAAAGCATACAGCCGTTTACATTTGATATAAATCGTTTCGTAGCAGAGATATTTAATTAAAATTCAGAAGACATGATGAAAAATAATATCGATTTTATGACCCGCTAGATTCTACAGATACTAACAAGACGCCGGGTAAAGTAAACCAAGATTTTATTATACTTGAATTATTACATTTGGATTATTATTAAATTAATATATTTATTACGTTTTGAAATAAAATACGTAATTTTTGCATGGGTGTAAGTATGTACACTGTTTTTCACATAAATATCACTGGTAACTCATCCACCTTCAAGCTAATAGTGCAATTATATTCATTTCTTCGTAGAAAGGTATAATATTTATCAGAGCAGTGGAGTCGCTATGTAACGTATATTGCCCTTTGAAATTCGTGCAAAAAAAAATATATATTTTATGATCTTATTATCTTATATACACTTATATGAATTATTAAAGGCCGAGAAAAGTGCTATTCAACGAATTTAATAAATGCATTGTGTTTAAACAAGTTTACGACCGGACATACATCCCATGATTTCACGCAATTGTATTATATTTCTTTACACACCCTAAAACATAAATTCGCATAATATCCGATACACTTGTCAACATTTGACAATTGTATGTGTATTTAAAAAAATGGAATGCTTTACAAAATTAAGTTTTAAAAATACACATATTTCTTTTTTTTTTTTAAATAATTAAATGTACATGCCTAGCATCATATATAAATTTCTTCTTTAAAACAAATTTGGGGAAAAAATCGCGTAAAAACGAGCGAAGCGCGTAAAAAAAAGTAACGATGTCGTCCAAAAAATATCGCGTAAAAAGAGAACTGGGTGTATTTTAGTTCAAAAAAATTATTTAGTTGATAGCTATTTCGGCTTACACCATCGTCAAAACTATGTTTAAACGTATATTTGCTTATCTATATAAAGCTGTGTAGAACAAATATAAGTCTGTCGCCACTCCTCAGACCATTGCGAGGGGCTAATTCTTTTCCGTAATAAACCATCTCCGTGCAATATTTAAACATATTGAAATTGCCGCCTGTTTAGTTTCATTTACAATTTTTTTTTTTTAGTTTTATTGCTATCAGGAAATAAGCCAGGTCGTTAAAACAAGAAAGAAGATGTATTGTGTACCTTTTCTACACATCTATATATAGATACGCAAACATAGTTCTGACGATAGAGTGAGCCGAAATAACTATCAACTATATAAAATGTTTGTGGAACTAAAATACATTGCTATTTTTTCAGTGTTATAAATAGAAAAGACAGGAAAAAATTAAACTGTTTTGTCGGATTGGTGTTGTTGGTCTATAGTCTATGTCGTTTTGAATGTCGTCGAATGTTGACTTTCAATCACAAATTAGGAAGTAAATACATTTAGGTCACACGATATTTTGTGGCTTATTCCACACACTGGAACAATCGAACACTCAGGTTGCAGTGTTTTTGGCGATACATAAATGCCTTGTCTTTTAAGAATATTAACATCTTCACGTAATTGTTTTAATAATAAAAACAAATTATAAAGCATATGGTGATAAAACTCAATTTGATAATAAAAAATGTTCTATCATTTTTTAATGAAGACGGATAAACAATGTTACCAACTATCAACAAATATTTCCCGATCTTCTAATTTTGTTAATTTACAATTTTTCTGTACTTTGGTTACATTCATCCCGTCGCGAATGTGTTAATTTGTATTGTATCTGTTGAGAATGCTCGCGATAAGTAAAACCAGCTCTGATCTTAATTATATAAAATTGTGAAATTAGTACGAGTGACGAATATTAAAAAAAATACATTTTGCATTAATAAAAGTATTATTTATCATCCATGCGTGTACCCTCTACCTGGATTACACTATATATTATATTTGAGTGATATAGAACATAGTTTGTCAACCTTTTTAGATCCGCGGACCACTGAAAAGTCAAAAAATGTTTTGCGGAGCATTAAAATTGGAATAAAAAAATATATATTTATATAATTGATTTTATATTCAAAATATTTAATTTTGCAACACCAAAAAAATATAATTTAGAAATTCATAAAATACAACATTAAATTCGATTGTTTCGGCTCACCCAAAAAACTTGGACCGTGAACCGTGGACCACTAGTTGAGAATCTATGATATAGAAGGTTTTATGTGTTAGACCTCCTTATGAATGTTACAATAAAATATGCAATAAACGAATGAACGCTCATTCCTGCCACAAGATATAACATTGCATGAAATAAGCTTTTAACCGCTGTAAAATAATGAAAAGACATAATCAAATTGAAAATAATTACGCACTTCATGTCTTATATAACGTCGACATAAAGTTGGTACCGTTGCGCGATTGAAAAAGTCGGGAAGTTAAGGCTGGAACTTGTTCATATTGAACTAAATAAATACATTACATGTACCTTGGTTCTTGATATTTTGATAGTTATTTTATCGATATTAAATACTTGATAATAAATCAATTATTAATAATCTTAACACAAGAGCCCAATGCGATAAATTTTGCCTATTGGTAGATACGAAACCACCTACACGCATGCCTTTATTAAAAAATTTAAAATATTACACCTGTGCAAAACGGAATGAATAAAAAATAATGTATTATTTTATATTGATTTGAATTATGGCGAGAAGTTTTTAATGAGTATTTCCATGCAATACGAACATATCTTATTATTCAAATTAATTCAGGCATTTATTCAAAACAAACCGGAAATTCATCTCCCATGATCGGCGCGTGCGCATTCGCTTATGATAATTGAAAAAATGGAATAATAATTTAACCGGTTAGCAAGACACTGGCTGTTGTATTCGAAGCAACAGGCCGCGGGGAATTAAAGCTACATCAATGAATAATGATCGATTGAGAATGATCATGTACGAAAGTGTTAATGAAACATTTTCCCAATGGGACACGAAAACAAAAACTGCAGCATTTATTGATTAAATTGGCATTTACTTGGCACAACTTCATTAGTACAAGATGTTAATTAAGAATGTATCTTAGTACTACAAAATTTTTAACGAATATAGTTTAAATCTATTTCAGAACTACGTTTAAACGTACATTTACTTTTTAATTATTTTATATTTAATTTGCCACATTTAATAAAATAAATATAAAACTGGGATATTAGAATAGAAGAGAAAATGTATTGCGTACCTTTTCTACACCGTTATATATAGATTTGTAAATGTACGTTTTAACACTGTTCTGATGGCATCGTAAGCCGAAATAACTATCAAGTATAATCTAATAAATTTTGTAGAACTAAAATACATTGCTATTTTTTCATCGTGTTAGTAAAAATATTTCTCAACAAACATCGTATGACGTATTCAATCTTATTTCAAAATATGTTTATTCCTCCGAAAATTCACTATCATCGTTATTGACAAATCTTAATTTTATTCAATATTTAAATTTTCTGTCAAATAAATAAGTCAATTAGCAGTTCTTGATAAATCATTATGTCTGTATTTTACATCGAAATATGAAATTGCTTTATTTAGATTCACAGCCCACGTGAACAATGCGATATATTTTATAAAATATGCCGTACCTTTTTTTCAAAACCTGATTACCTTGTGAATTTTCATACTGAAAACATTGCCACTGTTTGAGTTAGTGATGGCGAAACTTTTGCCGATATCAGTTGTATCGCAACGTCTATCGTGTGTATGTGACGGCCGTTAAATGTTTCTTCTTCTTCTTCTTCGGACATATTCACTTCCTATTATTTGGCCTCCACGCGGTTACTCAAAAAGTATATATATATCTGTCAGTTACTTGTTCCTTCAGTTCCAACGAGCATATCATATGAATAGCACCTGAAGGTAATTGAGAGCGCTGTAATTTACTGGTTAAAAGAAAAGGCGACGTTACTTCGTACGTTATTTAATCTCCAAATTTCTCACGACGTCAAACCATCTAACCTCTAATGTTTAATGCAAACATATATTCTCAAAAAGCTCAATGTACAGCTCTTCTGAGTCTGTCTTGGATAACGGTTCATTACAATAGAGCCGGAATGATAAAAAGCAAGAGTTGAACAAAAGTCATTTGGTTTTAATCATGTACCCCAGATTGGTTCAAATGTGGCCCCAGCCTTGCCTTAAGGGAAGACTAAATATTTACACCCTTAATACAGTGCAGCGCTTTTAATGAAATGGCAGGAGTGTCTTAATATCACTCATTGTTTTTCATATAATTCATATTATATGAAAGCTTTTTGGTTAGTCGTATGTACAGCTTTTCTTGGATTTGTGTATGTTTTAAATTATGCTCAAAGATGTGAATATTTATCATACATTAAATTCCCTTTCATCCAACTAATCTTCAATACGGTCGATATTAAAAGCAATAAACTAACAATTAGTCTTTTTATATGCACTCTCTTAGACTAAGAAAAGCTGATCAACTGAGCAACAAGCACTTACCGCTAAAAAATTTCTGCTTATAAGATCTCCATTACGATTAAGTTTTCTCCGAACTTTATAAATATGCTATGTTTTCATTGGACCATTTCAAGAAATTGACTATAATATAAGATTTTAATGCTTTCTTTTAACGGCTTATTAAAAAAACAATTCGGGTTCATTTAATATAATAAAATTTAATGTTTTTACCGTCACTTCTTGATAGAACGACATTATATTCAAATAATAAAAAAACAATACTGAGTACTATTTCCAAAATATTATATGAAAACATATGAGCACTGGTGATTATAATAGATACTGATAATCTTAATTTCAAAAATATAAATCTGTGAATATACTTCAAAGTAATGTATTTTTATTATTTAAATACAATAGAATAATATATTTTTTTAACTATTAAGACATTTTATGGTGCTTCAATAAGTCTGACGATATTTTGTCGGCCTCTTATACTGTATATTAATGTAAATCAGTGTACCGGTGATGAAGGAATCCGAAATAGCTATTAAATATTTCTGGAGCCATTTGTTTTTTATTTTTACTGTATTACAATAAATTTTTACGATTCAATAGATATACAATTGTAAATATAGATTTGCAATCGTATTCATTATTTTGATAGCAATGTTGTGTTATGTGATTTAAATTAAATGAAGTTTTTATAAAAATATTTTTTGTTTCTAATTTGTCATTTTACGACTAATTGTATATCGGTTATGATTGATTGATTGAGATCGCGTGCTACCGTTTCCGCCTCACTGATTCCGCCAAATACTTTTCAGACCATCCATCGACAACAATGAATGATCAGGCAAACATCAGGAGGTACGGTAAGTAATTTATGTGGCTAATCAAGATTCACGCTTCGTCCAACAGGTGAGGTTGAGCACAATACAATTTATGCATACTTTAATATCAGTTACCTCGGATTCGGCTGCTTAGCTAAACATTTATGCGAGCTGATTTAGTTAGCGAACGCCAACAGTGTGCTTATTTGCATACGCGTGTGCGAGCGAGCGAACATGTGTGAGTATGTGCACACTTTTTTGTCAGTCAGTATGTTGTTTACACGAATCTATAACTTCCCCGCATGTTTTTATGCCAGCCTGATACTTCAGTGACTAGCATATAGATTTTAATTGTAACCGTCATCTATCAACTGACAATAAGCAACGAGCTACTCAATTTACACCAATTTTTCATATAAGCAAAACAAGCAAAATAGGAACGTGCCTTACGTGGGCGAAGTCGATATGAATCATATAAAATTGTACGTTCGGGATATTTAAAAAAGAAACGTGGACATGAAATGTTTGTTCTTCCAAAATGTAGAAGCAGTCTGCCAATAGGGATGCCAATGGTAAGAGCATTAATAATGTTCAACGGCATTGCTTTGGATGTTGACATATTCCATGTGGACTAAAGTGAGTTCAGGCGAATACTATTTTTTAATGTGTTAAAGTAGATTTTTTCTCGAGCTCTTGGTAGACTTTCCTTATTTTTTTGTTTTTATTTCTTTAATTTCTAACATTAAATTTTTAAATATTTTGACGTTGAAAAAACAATGAACATGTAATTTGTAATTTTTGTAACGTGCATATATACGATATAAATAAATAAATATGATGAAGTGAAAATTCTGCGACAAGACTGAAGAATTTTTTAATGTGACCGTTTCCAGGAATCTCAAAAATACTTACCCGAGACTAGATTTTTTTATTCAAATTTAATGAAATATACTAACCTTATTTTAAATATTTACAATAGAAAGAAAATAATAAAATATATTTTTTAACATTATACCATTGTTTTACTTCGGTACCCAAAATATTAAAACAAGATAAATACAGGCGACAGCGATATTAGAACATTGACAAAGCCCTGAATGTATGAGAACGTTACTGTTTCGCATCGCTTAATAAACATTGTCATCTCATCTCATGATATATAAAACAGTTTTCGAAAAAAAAGCTACTCATTTTTTTTACTTTATGATTACAGACTCCAAAAGGAATCACAAGGGCAGCATCAGTACCTGATAGACTCGAGGTCAGCTTTCAGGAACTTAAATGGAGAAATTTTCTTCAGACAAAGATTCTAAAGATGCAATTGGATCTACAAAACAAAAATTTCTTAAGCTGTTGCGCATTACCACATAAGTGGTAGAACCTCGCACTTAAGATCTATGAAAATTTTATCAACATATTATATATATAAAACTGTAAACTATAATATTACAATATTTTCTACCGTTTCATTAATACTAAGAAATTATAATACTTTCTGAAATATATTATTAAATTATTAACGCGTTCTAGTATATTTCAACTGTTCATAATGTACGATATCGACAGACAGTGCTTAGTGAAATTTTGATATCAAAGTCGAGTTGTTGAATCTTTTTACATTTCCACATGTTATGTTACTCATGACTCGAATTTCGCCTTTCGGCTTTTTTGGAAAGTTTATCACACGAATACAATAAAACTGACAAACAGTAAACGATTTTCGTCAGTTATATACAAGAAAAATTACTCGCAAAACGCAAAGAACCTAAGACTTTAAGCTAAGTAAATAATATATACGAAATAATTTTATCGAGTACTGACTGGATTATAATTATATTCAGTCTTAGACATGATAATCTTTTCAACAATACAGCGTTATGACGTTTTGGTTACAGGTTTGATGAAGAAAATTATTTCAGGTCGAGTGTCAATTATATTGCATACGTGTGATATAATGCATGAGGATACCGAAAGACGAAACCTGGTCGTGAATGACAAAATATTTCAACAATTAAAATTTGTTTATAATGTAATTTCACTGAGCCACTAAGAAAAACATACATTCACTTACAATACACTATCGCTGTAACATTTAAAGAATAATTTAAGGGATGAAATAGTTAAAAATAATAAACATAATAGATTTTAAGATATCATTTTTATGAAATCAACCTTTGCGTAAAAATTTGAGCCCCGGGTAGGAAAGTAAGAGCTTTCTGTATGATTACGCGAGTCTTTTACTCTCGTATTATGAATACATATTAATGTTATCAATAATTAATTAATTTTATTAGATAATGAGAATCGGATTTGATTAAATCAATATTTTAATAATGATTACATTTGTTTTAATTTTTATCTATTTTATTTGAACAATATGTTTAATAATCATTTAATTAATTTAGGAGGAAATGTGTTTTTAATAATTTTGCGTCGACTATAAGATATATTATTAAATTAATTGATTTTCAATTTCTCCTCTTAAATCGATCAAAATGTTTTTTTACTACCTAATTATCTTACATATCAAAGTAATATTTTATGCATAAAAATAAAACACGTTCTCAAATATAACCTTTAAAGATTTCTGGTTTTCTTCAATTTTATGTTTTTTTAAAGACACATTTCAGAACTAGCCATAAAGATCCGCCATCATTAGTGTCAATTTAAATTCTATGACCTCAATAAACCCAGATTTTAAGTTTTTTCCAAAAAAATGTTATTTCGAATAATATCTCGAAAATACGCATCAAGCAATCGAATAGCTATTTTAAATTTATTTTAGATTTCTAAACATTTTTTGTATTGGGATATTCGACATTTACGTCACATATTACCTAACCCTACATTGAATGCAATGATGGTGTGAAAAATATGTTTATTTTACGACTCAAATAATCATTCTTCGTTAACGGATTCTTATAATTTTTAACTTCGCTTCTCTATTTTATTAAGAGAGTTTGGATCAATCAAAGACAAAAACAATGGTTAGCTTACCGTTCTCTTTGCGCTATAATTCTAAGTATTGGGAAGGTGGATGGAATTTTTAACCTGTGTCGCGGTACACTAGTGTGCTGTATGACTATGCTAGGTGTGCCGTGGCGCATTTTCCTAACAGATGAATACAAATAAAAAAAACAATTTGTCTACAAGATCAAATATTTTATGAATACGCAATCGCAGTGAATCAGAAATAACTATTTTTTGATGAAATAATATTTCAAATGAAATTTCTTGATTAATATAATGCAATGAATGATCGGATAACGAACAGTTTGGACTACGGAAAAATCGGCCAACGAAATTCGGATAACGAACTAAAACTATCTATCAAATTAACTTACTCTATATGTAGTAAATTGATGTTCGATCAACGAACAGTTCAGATGGCGAACATGGTCTAGTAACAGATTATGATCACCCATTTTACATTTATAAGAATCAAAAAATGTATAAAATAAACAGAACAAAAAAACATCATTGAATAATGCGTCAATGGTGAATTATTATTATTTTTATCTTTTAGTTTGTCACGAAAGTTTAAAAAAAACTTTATTGTAAAATTAAACACAAAAGATTTCGTTATACAGCCTTCGAACACAATTTTTTGGTCAAGTGAAGAAAAACGCTGCTCTTACTTGGATTTGAGCCTGTAAAGTCCGCAACGGAAACCAACAATGCTTAAAAACAGCGCCATACCAAAATATTGTATATATCAATAAGCATTTTGTTGCAAATGAATTAAAAGTATGACTTGTTCATTTCAAATTATAAAAATTACACATATTGTATTTTTGTTAAATTTTTATACCTCTTAAATTATGTGTTCTTGTATTTTTTTATTTATTTAGCAATTGAAAGGCCTGTGAGCTCAGTAATTCCACTTTCAAAGCATATTTATTTTATCCTGTCTTAAAAATAAATATTGTATTTTTAAATCACACTGTCAAAACAATCGAATGTTGAAATTGTCATATTTGATCTCGGATAGTGACATAATTTTCCAACGAAAAAGAATTTGTTACTAGATGAGCATTATATGTTATGTAAAGTTTTTTAAAGAAGGGTTAATAAAACTAAACCAAAAACACAGCTAAAAATTTGAGAATACTTATGACCGTGTACTTTCAAAACGATCCTATACATGGCTGTATCGAACTGACTTCCTTTTAGGCGTGTTTGATTTTAAGGGTTTGAACATTTGAAGATAATTTTTCCGAGGCCAAAATGAGAATTCTGTCACCCTTGATAATGTCTAATTGTATATTCTAGACAATTTTTGATGAAGTCGTGGATATGAATTGCTTGTTCTTTTTAAATGTAGAACCAGTCTGCCAATGGGGATGTCAATAGTAGGAGCATTTACAATGTTCAACATTATTGCTTTGGATGTCAACATATTCAATGTGAATGAGAGTGAGCTCAAACCAATACTATTATTACGTATTTTGCCTAGGCTTACTTTGTTGACTTCTTTGTTATTTTTTTCATTTCATTTCCAACATAATAATTAAATTGTAATTTTTAAATACCACACAATGTTATGTACCACATGAATATATAAATAAATAACTAAATTTATTTTAAAGTTAAAAAAGAAATCAATTGTGGCACGACAAAATTATCATTTTTGACTGAATATACTAATTAATTCTATTAAATGTTTCACAGAATCAATCGAAAACGTTGATTCATTTTTTTAAAATTTATAAAAATCACGAATCACACGAAAATTTTCCATACTCCGTCACTCAAAAAGGAATGGAATTAAAAATGGTTTTTGCTGCTTTTTTCTCTTTGAATAATATGATAAAATGTCGCTGCACGTGTATCGAGTAAAACAGCCTTTGATCAATCTTCGAAAAAGTCAATCTTAAAGGTTTGAAAAAATGTTGATGCAAAACTTTTGTCCGGATATAACACGTGGACGTTTTTATGCTCACAATCGTTTTTATTGCATAAAATAAAATAAATTTAAACAAATAATGAGGATGTTTTTTTCCGGAGACCTTTACCATCTTAATATCTGTCGCGTCTTCAAAGACCAAATAAAACGAATGCAGATGTGCTCAACGATCTTTAGACAACAATGTTTGACAACGTTTTCATTGCACAACACATCAAGTTTTAATACTTTTAATTATTTAATGATTTCGTCTAAATATATAGCTTTAAAATCTACTTATACAAACGTTTGGGATATTAAAATGTCTTATATTATCAGCAATGTTAATTAGTTAATGTTATTTTTCGATCTAGGATGTTTGAAACGCTCACTAAAATTGAGTAAATTATAAACATTATTATATTATAGCAAATTCTTAAAATATTTTTTTATGAAGGATAAAAATATTACATTTGAATTCTATGTTGGAGATACGGTATTTTTTAATTAAATAAAGTTAAGTGTCTAGGACTATATATACCAAATTTTAGCTTAATAATTTACCAGATATATAAAACAAATTGCTTAAGAACTCAATAGAAGATATCTTTGTTTATATAATTATGAATAAAATTAGCCCGTTAACTGTTTAACCACATAAAAAATATTCTGACATTGAATATTAAAAAATAAAATACACTAGTGATGGTATTAACTTAGTAAATGCAGATTATTAGGAAAAATCAGGCTATTTTTGATACATGGATTGCCTCTCATCTGTTCCTTGCTGCGCCCCATACAAATATTCCAACACAGACTATTTCAAAAATTAATTCAGTAATGTTGTTAAAATTGACTTACATCAAAACCGTTAACTCTCGTACATGTCGAAATGTCAAACGACAACACATTGAAATCAAACGTCTCAACAGTTAGCGGTCAGAAGGATGAACTAAAGATACGACGTTATTATTTTTTTTATTTCAACTATGACCGCACTTTATTCAACCGTTTTAATAGTTGAAAGGTTAGCTGATGAAGATTAAGCGAATAACAACAAAATTTTATGCCTTTGAATGGAAATAATTTTAATTCATAATATTTAATAAGGTTAAGATACAATATTGCATTTTTTTAAATTATTTAATTTTGACTTGTACTCAGGTTCTTATAACGTTATAAAAGTTGAATATAATTTCTTGAATTGCATTGTTTTTTAAACATATATAGTATATATAACAACTAAATTAAGTGAAACCAATGTAAGTGAAAATCAAATTACTGTATGAAAACATATACTTAATTAAATTTGTCTATTAATTTTTAAAAAAAATCAATAGCTTTAGATTTTTCAAATTGTTTTTCATAAAAAAAATGTAACGATATACAAATCACATTAAAATCTTGACATATTGACACCAAAAAAACACACGTCGTAAAAAAAATAATTATGCAAAATTCGTCGTTTGCATCTATAGATAGATATTTGAAAGTTAATAATGTATATAATAGCAATGTATTATTTGGAAATAATATATTTTAATGTTTGTATAGACTTAACTGATTCTTATCACGGTATATATTGACAGCTTTTAATTATTTTTTTCTTCTCAATTTCGCTGGAGGTTGCGTGAATAATTTTTAATTTTTTTAAAAAATATAGCTATTAGCACGAAATGTGGATATCGTCTTACATTTTTAATTGACAAAATTTACATTTTTACTGGTTTAACATCGCTGTTTACATACACCTGCGCATATGACGACTTATGGTGTCGATGTGTGTGTGCGCGCGCGATATTCTTCAGGTGTATTGGTTTCTATTTGCACACACTAAGGTAGCTGGGGCCTTGAAATTTGAATATTTATTTTTCCAAGGTCGGTATTGTTTGATTCATAATTCCTTACAAGACAGCGATTGCGAACTTCGCCAACAGCAAGACGTGAGGCTAAAGCTAAACTTGGGCTAAGAAATAACACATTCTGATTAGCTAATAGGAAGGACAGCGCAGATAATACAAAGGACGTTAATCAAATTAAAATCAAAGCAAAACACACGCTTCATGTTTCATATATCGTTTAATCGCTAGATAATAATCATTACTTATTTTTTACTGGTTGTGTAACTTATTAAGAGACGCGTCTGTTGACTCAAAAGAAATATATATTTTACATTTTTTATGAGGACTATTATTTTTTCGATATAACGTCGGTTAATTTTGGAATGAAATTATAATTTGATTATTTTACCGAAAACCCTTTCCCTGCTACCTGTATAAAGATTTTTCAACAGCAAATATTATACATAATTCAGCAGTGTTGGTGTTAAACGAGCTTTGAACATCATCAGGACAAATAAAGCTATATGCTATTACAAAAAATATTTTGCCACCATAAGTTTTGGCATTGTTAATACTCTTTTATTTTTTAGTATTAACTATCATAATACTGCAATTTGCGGTCTCAACAATTGAGACGATAGAAGTCAGCAGATCAAATCATTTCTTGCTAAGTTGCGTAAAAAATATTAAAACAATTAACATTTCAAAAATGACTTTAACGTATCAACTCTAAAAATTGTGTCAAACTGTCAGTTCTGTTGCACCAGTTTGATAAAACGCCTAAAGATGCCGAAAGGTGCAACTGGGGTCATCCGTGTCAAAACATTTCGAATCGTACAAATTTTCAACAGTTAAAATATGATTTTAATCATCATTTTAGTTAGTTTTATCATAACCAGCAGTGGTAAAATATACAGAATAAAAAATAGCTTATCGTCAAATATATCAAATATAAAATTTTATTTTAGTATGTTTCATTCCAGTTCTAGCAATAATAAATAATATTTATGGACCACTTTGAATTAAAAGTTCTGGAATTAACAGATTCGGACGCACTTAGTTAACGGTTATAATGATATTATGAGTGAAAATTTTGAAAAAACGTATTCTTAATACCACTAATTAAACACACTCTGTTATTTCTCGATTGATGACATGATGCGAAGTATTTCTTTACTTTCACAATTAAATTCATTCCTTTTGAGGGCTCACTTAATTTATTGACAAGTTTTACGACAAGAAAAATATAATGGTATTAATTAAATGTGAAATTATGGAAATATTCATTTTGTTATATGTATATGAGCCTATAATATCGTACAGTTACAGCCTTATTTTCGATTTGTTGAATATAAAATCAAATATTTAAAAAAAACAGTATGATTAAACAATTTTTGATATTTTCTTTTTTCTAACGAATCATGTCCGCTCGCAATGGATTTTTCTATGACAACTGCCAGTTTTCAGTTGCTCAACCTTTTCCAGTAGGAATAAAAAGACAAGCTGGAAAGAAGCAGTAGTAAGCTAATCGCTCTCGCTACGCCCCGTTTTTTAAGATCGGATGCGTGGGAAAGTGTTTCAGGCATCACATTGTTTTTTTTTAATATGTTAAGATTCATAGCATAGTGGAAAGGCATTAATTACATTTCAATAAAGAATGATATTGCACTATTTCCAAAATTAAATATTTTTGAGATCAGAACCGGCTTAGTTTATCGCAAGCACTTTCAGTTATTCATCAGTTGATAATATTCGCGATTACCAAAAACTGATCCTCATCGTATTAATATAAAATTATGAAAGCAGTTCTAAACATTTTAATTTTAATCAAAAAATATCAGCGTTTTTGAACTGTTATAATACATAAAATATTTTTAAAAATATTGAATATAAAAGAAATTATCAAGAGATTTATCCAGGTTTTTAAAAACGTACAAAATAATGTTATTGCTTTAAACATAAAATTGATATATAAAGTAAAAATATATATATTTTTATTGGGATACGGTCATACAGAATTAAAAAATGTACAACTTAGTCATATTAATAGTTCTTAGAAATGTTAAAAAATCCGTTAGAATTCAAAAATTTTAGATTACGATAAAAGGTAATTAAATATAATTCACCAGCTGTAAATGTTGAAGCTATGGCAGAAAAATTGTATTTTAATGAAATATAAAATCTTGTACACAAAAAATTTTGACTAAAGCATTTTTTTAATTTAGTGTCTTGTCCGAAACGCTATCTCGTATTTGCCATATAGAGCTGAATACAAAATTTTCACCTGTGTAATAAAAAATAATTAATAGACATAAATTATTGTTGTTTGTAAAAAATGTTGCCTCGATTTCTTCCACACATGGTGGATTTGGAGGCACGTTGTAGATTTTTATCTCTTCACGGTTGGTAGACATTATTAAGCCCGCTTCTTCTTCTTCTACTTCCAACCTAACTCTTTTATCTATCTATTCACTCGTTTCGTATCAACGATCAACCGGACAGATTTTTAACAAATCGCTTTGAATCAAAACTTAAAAATACTTCAACAATATTGTTAAATTTAGGTATACTAGAAAATATTTATTTTACTGATTTAATCTTTTTATTTATACGATAGAGTGGCTCAACCATCTTGACAGATTGAACGTTATTTTAATATTTATATGTATCAATTTATTTAGCAAAAAACACAGAAAATACTAAAAAATAAAAAAAATTTAGATTAGTAAATTTGATGTATTATTTTGATGAAAATAATTGCATAAAAACAACAGGGAACAAAAAATATTTTTACTTGAAATTTCAGAAATCAACATTGCCCAATTCATTTCATTACCTTTATTAAACGAACAGTTAATCATGGCCAATGTTTTACAATAATGGGGCATCGATATATAATCCTGCCACAATTTACCCATTCCAAATAAGAAAAGGTGTCATTGAGTATTTAAGTACCCAATAAAATCATTTAATAAACAAACAAACTGTTCACTGACTTTCAGTTCTATGGCATCCGTATGATAGATTAAAATCGAAAGGCAAAACCTGATTCATGAGTGACAAAGCTTTACAAATCACACATACTTTTAACAATCCTAATTTGAAAATGGAATTTTTCCTAAAAGAGAGGTTAATAAATATACATATACAGACATATTTGCTATACAATATGTTTTTCATACTCGGCGAAAAATAGCAATGTATATTAATTCTACAAAATTTATAAGGTATATAATTGATAAATATTTCGGCTTAAGCTTTCATCGGAACTATGCTTAGACGGTAACTTGCTATCTATAAAAAAAAAGATTCACAATACATCATCTCTTCGGTTGTAACATTTTACTTTTATATTTTGATAATATCACAAACCAAAATAGCTATCAACTATATACCTTTAATTAAATTTTGTAGAAATTAAATACATTGCAACTTTTCAGCGTGTTATAATGGACTTCATCAAGTATATACCAATTAAATCACATATATTTTTTCAGTTTATGTTGTTCTTTTGGGAATACAGTTTTCCGATATTTTGTAATTATCAAATATTTAAAAAAAAACAACAAGTTTAATTCGCAAGGATCAATATAAAATATGTTTTTATTTCTTTTCAGAATGAACTTTCAAATATTTAGAACCGTTAGACGATTGATTACCACCAACCGCAGAACAGTGGCTTCACACAAAAAAATAGATACGTTAAAACCACCAAAGATTTACGTTCAACAAAATATGTATAAAATTCTATCTCAATAGTGGGAACTTGTTTTCATTTTTAATAATAAGTTGTAGATTATGTATACAAGAAATATTTATAGTTATTGTAAAATCAAATTAATATTCAATATAAAACAGATTTTGATTACGTTTTATAATACGATAAGTGTTTTAATGAATGAAACGCGTTGGAACGGCATATTTTGTTCGTATAAACCACATGTCATTAAACATAATCAATTTAAGAGTTATAGCCAAGGTACCAGTTTTTTGAAGAAGTAAGGCGCCAGTTATTGTATTTCACTTGAGATTAATTCGAAGAGAAAAAACTTAATAAAAATTTAAAATTTAAACAAAATGGTGTTCCTTTTAATTAAAAAAATAAATACACATATAATAGGTATACTGTGGAAATATTGTTGTTATTATTTAAAAGATCATACCTTTCCACCAAGCAGTGACATTTAACAACGTAAAAGTGACATTAACATTGTTGGGTCTTGAACATTTAACACATACTCAACAGTCAGAGTTAAGTTCTTACCAAAATCAATCTTAATTAACAATATTAATTGAAATATTTTCATTCAATTGCGTGGTTAACTGTCTGACTGCTAACGTCTCAGCTAAATCAGCTGATTACAGTGTGTTGATAATGCACATTGAAAAATATAAGTGAGTTAACTGTGGCAAAACTTTCGAGTAAGAGTTCTTCAACATGTCTTATTAACATCATCACTAATTATTTTTATTTAATATTCAATATAGGAATATCGTTCATGCTTCTCAGAAGAGAATGGGTTAATCAGTGACGGACTTTTCACTTGTGCGCAATTCAGATGACCTGTTTTGGGTAGCAAAAAACCGTCGCAAATCTTTACGATTTTTTTATTGTGTATTATATAAATTGAATTATGTAACACGGTGAAAAAATAGCAATGTATTTTAGTTCTACAAAATTATTTTTAACAAATATAGTTGATAGCTATTTCGGCTCACGCCATCAATACGTCTCACGTCACATTTTTTTATATGCAATTAAAAATATAATTGAAGCAAAAACTGATAATAACAGTACATTGAATATTTTTTTTTATTTTCTCCGTTTGGCACTAATTACGCTATTGAGAGCGGAAACGGCATATAAAACGAGGAATATATCGTAAATGCTTTTGCTAATTTATTTACAAAAAATATATTGTTGTTTTTCGGTTTGAAGGATGTCCTTTGACCTGTTTAGTTCCCCAAGTAATCGAAAGCTCTTTTATGAGTCTCTTTGTAACCCTTTCCGGAAACGATTACTCAAGAATTTTTGACGCAGGACTATGCACCGTCGCCGTAACAGTCCTCACTTACGTATAACTTAGATTCTTACGGCAATCTTCTCTGCATAAAAAACACGTTTCCAAGTTTAGGTTGTGTAAGGTTACCCACCTACTGGGGAAGCCATAACTTTATATTTTTATTGAAACGGTTACGTGTCGGACAAAAAGACAACCCGAGATATTTTTTCCGATCGCTTACCTATTTCGAATGAAATGCCTAATGAGGTAAAGACAGGTGTCTCTCAGAAAAAATTTCATAACATCTTTGCAAGCCGACTGATAATATTACGTGGATTTTTATTGAAATACAAGGTGATCAGCAAATCTACTGAATATTACAACTCCAACAAAATTTGTCTTACTTTATAGTCATTATATCTTCATAATGCTTGCGATGAGCGAAACTGGTCCTAAATATAAAAAAATATTCTTGGAACACTACTTAAAAAATGTTTTTTTATTATTTAAAATATCATGCCTATCCATCAAGAAGTAACATTTTACACATTAAAAGCGATAATCATCAATATACAGGCCTGTTTTCGAGCGGTCAACGTCGTTGTCTTTAGTCGTGATATTTACGGTTACAGGAAATTTTATATTTTTTTTTTTCAATTTACTAATATTTTTTGTGTCACTAAAAATTATAATCTTAGACTTTTTTTATAATCCTGAGATTGGCAATTATCCAATACTATCTTCTTGGGATTAGTCTTCAAATAATACTTATATAACATTGTTGTCCATTATTGCTTTAATTGGATAAATACAAAAAAAATAATATTTTAAACATTTAATACATTTTATTTATAAAAATCAGACAGTTCTTAACATATTTAATGACTGTTAATTCAAGTGCAATCATGAACTAGAAAATGCCGGAAGGTGAAATTCTTGTAAGAGTGACACAATATGTGGAAGTGTGTACAGAATTTGAAAGGTTTTAATTTGATATTAAAATTCCATCTATCACCCTCAGTCAATATCTGAAATTGTTTCAACTCGTTCACTGCTGAGCCACGTATTCCAAAAAATAGTGTAGTGCTACTAATATTATCAAGAAAAATCAGACTACACGGCTTAATAATACACGAATTAAATAGTTCACAGAAGTATTAAAAGTGTTAACACTCTCACAATATAAAATTTGAGTTGTTTAAACATTGCACAATTCCACATGATTTGTCACTCACGATCTGTAATAAAATACTTGAAGATGCCGAAAGGTGAAACCTGAGTTGTGAGTGATAATAAACGTGAAGTTATATGCTGATACTCTAATAAATTTTAGTTTCATCATTACTGTAATCACTCGTCTCATAGTCGAGACATTAGCAGTATTCATCTATTAATAATATTCTTTTTTTACAAACTTTTTAGCTTGAATGTAGATGCGACCGTTTAATACCAATCATCCTGTAGATATGTTTTATTTTTACTAGACATTACTAACGTGGGCAATCGCGACTTGTTGCTCTTTTACAGGTGCTAGCGTTGCCTGGTATGCGATGTGCAAAAAATACAAGTTTATGTATTGTGAGTGAGTTAAACAGATACGCCTGCCTGAATTTAATGCATAGACACCTCAGATCGCATGTCATGAGATTGACTAAGAGTAGGTGGTCATCATAATAATTAATACTCTCTTACTTACCCTTTAGATTTCAATCTACGTTTATCAAATCAACGCTTTTTAATTGAATACGAATGTAAGCACTCAATTATTGTGGACACTCGATCTGCCCAAAGCAGCTTGACTGATGTGTTTAATAACATGATTTTAACTGGATTTTTATTAGATTTTAATTGATTTCATTACATTTTAATACATTTCGAAGTCATTAGATATTATGTACCACTGGAATTTTATCGGGAGTTTTTGTGTGCTGCTACTTTTATGGTATGTTGATGTTTATAATTAACCATTTTATTTAATTTAAGATGCCATGTATATTTATATTTAACGATATTTTTTGTAATTTTAATAAACTTTTTAACTCACTTCGATATTGTCATTTTTTTTCAATTGTGTTGTCGCCCTGACAAAAAAATATCCTCCACGTTTTTTCTTCGTACAGTCTATTGATATTATAAATTCTTTAATTAATTATGGCTTTATCAACAATTTAAATGTTTATAATTCAATTGTTAAGTCCAACTTTTTTTCGAATGGACGATTTTGAAAAATATCTCAATAAACAAGAAGAAATAAATCGTCCTCGTTTCTTTCTAGGTCGATCCTAATTTTGATCCACATGAATAGGAAAAATATAAAAAAACCTAAAATATTTTTTGAAAAAATTATTAGTGGTCTTGTCCGTTATTCTTGTCATTGAGTATTTCATAATTATTTCTTAGCCCATAGTGGACTTTTAACTTGGCAACATTTTTTAATTCAAATTTTAAGAATTGTTAAATTTCAAGAGGTCCTTAACATTTTATTTCTATACCAGTTTACGTTGGTTAAATAGTTTTTATTACAATTACAAGTAAATTTATTTACCCAAAAATGAAAAACAATCTTGTACATATTTCAAGCAAGATTATAAAAATATAACAAAATACACCCATTTTACCGAATAACATTTTTATTCTAATCTATTCTTAAGCTTATCACAGGTAATTGAATGTTACTATTTTTAAAACAATATAATTAAAATTTATTTTAGTAGTCATTTGGTTCCTAGCCCTATGATTGTTGTTTTCCTTTGTAATTTTTCTTTTAATAAGTCTTTGTGTATATTAAGAATCCTTAATTTGTATTTTGTCAGTTCCTTGCATGCGTGTGATAGAATGCCTGAAGATGCCGAAAGACGAATCCCGGGTCTTTAGTGACAAAACATGTGGAATTGTACTAAATTTTGACAATTCAAATTGTAACAAAATTAAAATGTCGAATATATTATACCACCATTAATTGATAGAATTCAAATATATAAATTGCTGAAAGACAGCGGATTAAAAAAAAATAAATGGTTCTATAATATTTTATTTTGAAAGCTATAGCAGGCTGTATTTCAGAAATAAAACCTCATTCAACATAAACTCTGTATGTGTTATTATAAAATAAGCTTTTTGGTTCCCAGTCGTAAACAAATCTCTTCGTATGGACGAAGGCATAATTTCAACTCTTCTATTGGAGAAATGTTTTGATTTTGAAGATAACACGATCGATAGAACTTCTTTCGAGCTTTTATAAAGGTTCTTTGACTCAAGTATTCCACTTTGAATTTAAAAAAATCATGAGTATAATTGTTTTACTTATAAATAATGCTAAATGATTCCAATGCGGCGGATGTTATATATAGCATTTTATGTTTTATTTATATTTAAATAATAAAACACAATGTTTACTACGATTTCTTCAGTTTTATATTATTGATATCTGGTCGGTACTCATCGCTAGCATTGACAACAGATATATGTAATACAAATTAAAACATACGATTTTTTTAAATGTTTTGAGTTCATCATTGCCAGGCATAAAAAAACAATTTATTCAAGAATTAACAAATATTTGAAAAGTAATGAAGTGATATAACATATCTATAATTATTTTATTGTGCTTATAACCCGATATCGACAATGTCGCTGCGATCATAAAAACTAGTTAATCGTCACTTTTAATATGAAAACTAATTTTAACGTAAAAACATTTCTTTATAGACACACTATTTTCAAAATATATATTTTTGTACTATTTCCACAATTTTAAAAAACTGTGATTTTGTCTGGGTTAGTTATTACCAGGACTGCGGAGTTGGAGTAGTGAGCGACGAGGGACTTCAACTTATTTTTCTATTAGGCGATTTTGAGCAATGTCTGAATGAATAATTTACCAATCGGTTGATTGATCTTTAATTAAATGCACATTAATAAGAAAGGTAGGAAAAACTGATAAAATTAAACTGGTTTCCGTTGGAGTGTCTTTTTTAACTATTCCATAGCCTTAGTTATTACCATTGTATGCAAAACATATAAAACTCATTTTTATTTGTTTAAAATTTTTATTCGGAATTATCAGGTCGTTTTTCTTACGTTCGTTGCAAATATGGAATCAATGATATATTTAACAAACTTATTTTAATTGAAATGATACACATCTAATCATTTAATTGTGTTTTATTTCTTTTACATTAAACTTTGATTTTTACTGTTTATAATACTTTTCAGTGGCATAACTTAGATAGTTGTTCTCTAAAATAATATCAAAGCAAATGTGGACTTGTGTAGTAGATATATTTCGAGATGAAAATGAGAATCATAAGCCACCTCACCTCAGTCGATTCATGTTTGTTCTCCAGTAACATGCGATGGGTAGGTGTTACTAGGTACGAACAACGTAATACAAAGTATGCTGGTATAAACCTATATAAATATATATGCCAGAACCACACCAACACAACAAGAAATCGATTTGTCGATTATTACCTGGTCGGTTTTCTATGTCAAGTCTGAATTTGGAAATCAAAGGATGAACATAATTTAATTGTGACATCTTATTTTAATTTTGGTCCTTTTAATTATCATGAAAAATATTTTGTATACTTTTAAAGTTACAACTATCACTTCCTGGTGGAAAGGCATTATGTTAAATTGAAGGAAACACAATTTTTAGTATTATTTTCATAATTTTAAAATACTATTATCAGGATTGGTTTCACCCTATCGCGATCACTATTAACTGATACGGTATTATTTAAATACGGATATTTAAATAAATTAATAGCAAATAGTTAGCAAGTTTACAAAACAAATAGCTCAAGATCCGCGAAAACAATTTATATCTGTTCATAAAAAATATATCTAAATGATGTTAAAGCCTACGAATACAATTTGAATCACTTCTTACAAATAAATATCTGTTATAAAAAAATTATACAATACAAAATTTTTTTCTTTGAAAGTTCAAATTTTTTTTTTTACGAATTAATAACCAAAACGTCGGGTGCTGAATAAATGCTCAAATTCCCTATACCTCACCATGTTTTGTCACTCACGACCCGGATATGGCTTTCATGCATCTTCGGGTATCCAAAAGCACGGATGTGTTCGAGTTATCAATGATACTGTATCAATGATTACTGTCACTACCATTAATAGAGCTCTATTGCACCAAATACTACACAAGAAACCTTCCAAACATCAGGTCTCCGTCTGCGTACCGCATAATAATGGAAAGGACACCAAGCAAGGATGCCCAAAAACTGACAGTCAATAATCAGTTTAAATCGAAAACTGTCTTAATTAAATAACTCTTAAGCTCTTGAATCGTTCAGCATGTGCAAATGTTCACATGTTTGTGGCTCACGGCCTGAATTGATAGTCGGTAAACAATTTACATCGTTTATATATAGCACAAAATGTAGAAAATACAGACACTTAGTATGTGATTTAATCATAGTACTAAAATCTAATAACAAACACAGTTTAATGAGAAGTGTTCAGAAGAGTCAACTTCCAATGAAACTTAATTAGGTCATCCATGTCAATGTTTTGGTGAAAAATACTGTCATATAACGCATTATTGTAAAAATTCAATAATTGGCATTATTTACTAACTGTACTAATTCACTTATGCAATGTGAATAAAGAAGGCTCACTTGTGCATTCAAAATCGGTTGACAGCTTAGTTGTGCTTCTTTATTTCTAAAATTTCGTTATAAAATATTTTATAACGTTTTGATGCAATATTTTAACGCTTTTATCATTCGAGTGCGTCTGTATTCTAGAATGTCTGAAAAAACCGAAAGCCACAGCCCTCGAGATGAGTAACAAACTTCAAGACATATATTTTTTTCGTAGTAATTAATGTTGTTTGATTGTCATAAACATTGTTGTCTTGTGTCATGACATGATTGTAAAACATTGCCTTAGAGGTTATGAAACATAAAATTTATAATAGCTTCCTTAAGTGTAAACTTTATTTTTCGGAGACCTTCAATGTTTAAAAAATACTCCTGTAATTTAAGAAAATGACATATCATAAATGGCAATCTGACAACGAAAAATTTTACTTACTATTGTAATCTTTACAGAATTCGATATTATCATTTCCCTGCATAATATTCGCTTCGATTTCATAATCTCAACAATTTACGACTTAAGAATATTTCCGAAATACAATAATGTCCCTTGGGCCTTCGCAAAGGGGTCCCTTTCGAGCCGGTCGGCGATAATAAAAATAATAAAAAGTAACATTTAATGCGTGGGTGTCAAAAATATGGATCCGATCACCTCCTCCTTTCCTCGAACACTCTCCGAGTCTCTTGTTTGAGATTGTTTCCACTCGGCATGAGAGGTACCCGAATAAGGACCATCGTGATCTCTCCGTCAGGGATGCACAGCCTTTTGGATCATGCATATATTATTTCATTACAATCACTTTAAAAATCAACCGCATAAGGTCGATGCCAAATTTATTTCTTTTTTTTAAATATCAATATTTCGTAGCAGTAAATTTTTATAAAAAAAATAATCTAGAGGTTCAAAAGCAATACTGATTTTAAATCGACAAAATTGAAACATTGTAGAGGCCCCAGTCTTTTTTTCCATCCTGGAGAAAATTATACGACACTTACTTACACCAATTGGAATAAAAAAGCTATAAATTCCTATTAAACATTTCGTTGAACAAAGTAGGCACACAATATTTAAAAAATTTATTTCATCATATGTTAAGAATCAATTCTGAAAAATATCACTATTTAAGAGTCGAGTCGTTTTTTCTGAAACCAAATTAGATACAAAGAGCACTTTTACACATCATTTAAAAAATACACATTCTGCAGTACATCTATTTTCACGGTTTTCAGAGCCTTAACTTTCTGACTATTATTGTCTAAAATCTACTGCAATATAATATGGTTTCTTTCAGCAAATGTTATAAAGTCACTTCTCCTAAGTTACACAAGTAAAAATATTATATCACGGTGAAAAAATAGGTATGCATTTTAATTCTACAAAATTTGTAAGGTATATAATTGATAGCTATTTCGGCTAACTCCTTTATCAGAACTAATCCGAAATAAAACATATACCTTAAAAATTTTGTATAACAAAAATATAGTTCGGTTTTTTTACCGTAATACAATGGAGTTCTACCAAGTTAAAGTTAATTAAAAAAAAATATTTTATATAATAATTTATGTTATCGACTGAAGGTGCTTGAATGACAACTTTTTACGATTCCACATTTTTGTCACTAACGACCCGGGTTTCGCACACGGATACAACAAAACTAACGTACAATAAACATTTAGTATCGTCTATAACCCGGGTCGTTAGTAACAAAACAGATGGAATCGTACAAAATTGTAACGATTTAATTTTTTTATTTTATTTAAAACTAGTTTTAATTATTTTCCAGTAAAAAAAAATATTCCTCTGAGATTGAGAACCCCTAAAACTAAGGTAAAATGCTCACACCTGTCCGCACGCGGTCACACACTATCAACACACACACACTTACATCCTCCCTCATCCATGCGCGCACATCTACATAGCCCCGGAGAAGTTTATTGTTATAGGTTTTTTTACCTTCTCAGTTTCATGGACTTAAAAATCCAATTTGATTATTTACAAATTTGACGATGAAAATCATCAAAGATAAACTTTGTTTTGTTATTGTCCAAACCTCTGAATCACCTAACTGTAGATTTCTACTTTGCATAACTAATGCTACGTACATATCGAGTATTCTTATTTTGGTGTCATTTCGATCATCGTCAGCTGCTTTGAAAGCATTAACCGGTGACAGCTACTCTTGGTTTTTTCACAGTTACTTTGTAGCTAAAATAATCTTCTCAAGCAACCTATAAATATATAAATATTAACAAAAGAAATATATTGCATTGTTTACAGTCTTTAGTTACAAATTCTAAATGCGTCGCTTATTGCTTTCTTTCAATTTGACTCGATACATTATCGAGATTCGATAATTTTATCGGTAACTTTGTGGAAGTAGATTTAAATATAAAATTGAAATAACTTTATTATAATATATACGTTTGAGAATATCTCTAAAAAAGCAAAACACATGTCACAATTAGTAACAAAATACGTGGAATAATCTAAGTTATTTAAAATTTGAATTGTTACAACTATGTACGATTCCACATGTTTTGTCACTAACGACCCAGGTTTCGCATTTCGGCATCTTCAGGCATTCTATCACACGGATGCAACAGCACTGAAGTCTGCACTGAACTGAAGTGTCAGTTCTGTTGCAGCCGTGTGATAAAATGCCTGAAGATGCCGAAAGGCGAAACTCGGGTCGTTAGTGACAAAATATGTGGTATCGTACAAAGTTGTAACTATTCAAATTGTGTATTGAAATTCCATCAAGCATCTTCAGTCGATATCATAAATTAAGTTATTTTAAATTAAATATTATCGACTTTCTTTCATTCTTCCCAATTCATTTTTTTCTGCACATGGTGATATTATAAGGTTCTCAGTTATAAACGTTATGAAATTTTAAAAGCTTTCAAAATAAGCCTTGTTTGTAACAGTTTTCAAACTTTCATTTTAATCCCAGTGTGTTCTTAGATTACTTATTCTCCTTAAAAGTTTAATGACTGGCTTGAAATCTTTTCTCAGTGAACAGCTGCCGTTGGTATGCTCAAAAAAAAAACTTCCGAAAAATTTATGCAGTGGAAAATTTACTCATTCAAAATGTATTAATTCATTATCACATGATTACTCATGTTTTTAAGTTGTTACCAGGGCTGTAGAGTCGCTAAAAAAACATGAATCCGACGAAAATTGTTTATTTTGTCAGGTTTTTTCCTACCTTTGCTATTTATGTGCATTGAATTATAGATCAACCATATAATCCGGCAAATTGTTCATTGAGATATTTTCCAAAATTGTCTTATCCTCTGCTGACCTTTTTACAGATTTCATAAAAAAATATTTGATTTGAATTGTTACTGAAAGTTCTGTTGCACCCATGTGATAGAATGCCTGAAGATGTCGAGGGTTTAAACCCGGGTCTCGTAAGTAACAAAACATGTAGAATCGTATAAAGTTTTAACAATTTCAATTTGATATTGAAATTCCATCACGCACCTTCAGTCGATATCATAAATTGAAAAAAAATATTTAATGTAATTAATGGTTTCATTACATTTTTGAAAATTATCAGGACAAATCAGGCTATACTGAAACAAAAAACATCTTAACACAAAAGTTTTGAAACTGACAATGCTCTTTTATTTTTAAGTAAAAACTATCAACATATGTTTTTTTATATCTTTTAGAATAGATAAAATATTGACTCCTGTACATTGTGGCAATTTGCGGATAAAATTGAAATGATCTACTTTTTTAAATTCTAAATGGATCGTTAAATCAAATATTTCGCTCTAGCAGTTAGTGGTTAATGTGATATTGATTTATTTTCTGCGATAATTCCAAATCAACTCGTTCACTCTCCGTCGTGATTCAAACAAAAACGATAATCAATTACAAATAAACTAATCGTTCGCCAAACAGGTGTCTATCCCTTTCCAAATATTTGAGTCTTATTTTGTGTATTCGACACTTTTTTGTGAAATAACAAACCAGGCTTATTTACAGTAGTGTTTATTAGAGCTTCACTTGTAACGTTACTAACAAGATGTGAAAGAAAAACAAATATTAAATATTTCTACTGATATTAGACAAGCTTTGGAACACACACGTTTTATTTCGTGGAAAAAAAACCGCCCATACAGAAACAAATTGTTAGCTTCCCTGTTAGAAGACTATTTATTTTGTCATTAAATTTTACAATTCTTTATGCCATAATCTCTTGTCATACAATTATGCCATGTTAAAATCTACTCGAACTTTTTTTTTCTCAAAATTAATTTTTTCCATAGAATTTTTTTCTAATTTCCAACATCTTGAGTGAGTCAATTTATTTACTGAATTTAGAATCAATTTCAATCGTTCTAACTCCATACATTTCTTTTCGCATCTTTAAGCATTGCTGCATTCGAACTTCGAACGCACTTGTTTATATTATATATAAAACGAAATACATATCTTTATGAGTAATTGATAGGTTTTTTACATTTTTAACATATTTCATCTAGTTTTTATCCTGCCCTAGTAGACATTGAAGTGACAAGCAGTTATTTAAATTTGATATCGACAATTACGTAGGTAGATAGAGTAAACGTTTTATATGGCTGTCAATAGAAGCCACACACGTCAAGATCTTTTATGGCACTTTTCTAACTTAGTACTATGTATTAATAGACATTCCAAAAGATAAGTCTCTTTATCTCGATCCCTCATATAATCCAAAAGTATACAAAAAAAAAAAATGTTTTTACTTGACCGTATAAGTTGACGACCCCTCAAAAAACCCTTCGCAACCCCCAGATTGGGAACCTATGCTTTAGACCATTTAACATCAATCAACATTATTGCCAAATATTCATAAAATATTCTTTTTCTATAGATTCAGGCATTTCACTTCATATCTCTATACATCGTTTTGGGAAAAAATCGTATAGAGGTTGAACGTCGTTGTTTTAAATTAAACTATAAATAAGTAATTAAAAAAGCTTTATGACCGTAGTGCTGTTTTTGATAAAATCCGTTGTACCAGTTCCGCTCAACGCCCACCAAAACAATCTGCCATGTAATATCTTTCTATTGTTTTAAGTGTGAATATGTAGAAAAGCCATACGTCAAACCGAGTTAGTTAGTCACTGTAAGTGTTGCCAGTGCTCATAAAATGTTTACCCAATATGGATAACCTAACCTGAATGTGGAATGCGTCATGTGGAGTGACATGCTCCAAAAGAAAACGAAACGAAAATGTCTATCCTTTATCGAATAATGTGGATTTGTTAACGGCGTGAATTTATTACTGACTATCACACTGCGTGTAGATAATAATTTTGTGGTGCTATATGGGTCTTCAAAGAGATGCACGCATCCCTAAAATAATAAATTTTATTGTAGTAAATTTAGGATTTTTCTTAAATATCATCAATTTTCAAATAGGTCAGCAATTTTTAAATTGTAATAATGTTGAACACTGAGAATAAATTAAGTCATTTCGAAGATTTAAGGATTAGATTCTCTTCTTATCTTAAATAATAAATTACCTCTCTAAGCTTATTGATGCTTTTCAAAGAACCCAAACACGTGAATAATATAGTTATCAAAATTTAACTTGAACTAAAAATGAATTTCTTCAAAGTTACCACCGAGTCCAAAATGCACCAAAAAACTTTGTAACTTAATTGATATCATCAAATTTTATAAATATTTTACATGCATAATATATAAAGCGTAGCATCGCTACGCAGAGGATATATCGTAGCAAAATCGTAGCATTAATCTTAGTATTTGTAACAAATTCACGCATTAAATCATATAAAATAAATGTTAATATAACAGTAATTCGTTATTAATTATAAATATTGAGGTAGTCTCAAGTAGTTGATTTTAAAAAACTAATTGAAAATAATGTCAAAAATGCTATTCCCATACATCATTCCAAAAATACAATAAAAAAAAACTCAATTGAATTTTTATATTAATAATTAAAATAACATGTGTCTGATTTTTAAACGATTAAACATATTAATCACGCGATGAGCGAAACCAGTTCTGATTACAAAATATATTGTGGAGATAATACTCAAAATGTCTTTTTATTATTAATAATATCATGCCATTCAATCAAGAATCAAGACAGTCGACACCTTAAATGTGATTTTTTAAGTGTTTTATAATATAGTCTGATTTGTGATGGAATTTTTCTTTAGTGTTTAAAACTTATTATCGTAAAGAAAATGTATTTTGTATTTATGGTAAAAACTATATTAATACAGCGCATGGTAATGAGCTGTCTCAACAGTTGTGATATTAGCAGTCAGTGGGTTAAAACTCTGTTTCAATTCAACCAAAAATATATGTTACATATGGTTTCTGCTATTGCTAAGTAAGTATAATTCTAGCTTACATTATTCAATTAATAGTTCTATAGATAACAATGTCAATTCCGGTTGTACCATTTAACTCAAAAAATTATGTCACCTAACCTCGACTTCACAGCCAAGGTACACAATAAATAAACAGGTCTAGTACAAAACATTTTGGTGACTTTTGACACAAAGCGCATCATTATCATACAATGGAATTGTTTCTACAAGTGTGTTGTTTTGTCAAGGCGTTGGAAAAGGAAGCGAAAAAACCGAATAAAAATTGCCCGAAAGATATCGAGTGGAAACACATTCTGCCGCTCTTGCAAGCTGATAAACTAAAGTACTTGAAGTAGAATATTTTTGCTTAAGCAATGGCGTGAAAATACTTGAATAAAACGCTATTTAAAGTTTATTATTACATAAATAACGACCGTGGCTTATTTTATATAAATTAATTGCACTTATTATAGATTCTATATTTACTAATAATTACGCTATATGTAATAATATAATATTTACATGAAATATTTAATATTTTGATTCACAGCTTTTTTTTAATACTTTTTCTGTCAAAGTAAAGTCTTTCATATATTGATTGAATTAGCATTTACTTGGTAGAACTCCATTACAACACGGTGAAAAAATAGCAATAGTTTGTAGAACTAAAATACATTGCTATTTTTTCACCGTGTTAAAGTCCTTCAGTTCAATTTGGTTTCTACTGGTCGTAGAGAGGTATAGTTTTGAAGCTTTCACGGGACAGCTTTCACTCATTGCGACATTATCAATTGCAAAGTTTCCGTTCAATGTATCTGGTAAAAAGCAAACCACGAGCGAAACCGGTCATGATTATCCTTTTGTAAATTTTTAAAAAATATTTAATTCACATAAATATATTGCTTTTTCACCAAGAAGTGTGACAATTAACACTTTAAAAGTTGTTTTACTGTGATATCAACGGTTCAAAAGTGATCTAACGGTAAAAGCTACACTTCCAATAGTCTGGATCCAATTTTCAAAGAAGTCAGCGACAAATTTAAATACAATCAATATTTTCTTTTGAGTTACAAAACATGTGGAACAGGACAAAGATCAAATTTTATTTAAGATTTTGATGTTCATACAAACTGAGGTGGTCTGTTATTTAGTGTTAAAAAAAATATTAAGATTGACATATTTTATAGCCCACGCTATGAGCTATCACCATGTATATTTCAGAATTCATTAGTGGCTATTTAATTTTTAATGATGTTTTAAATCTTTTATCATTTCGATATCTATTTGTTATATTTTATGATCATAACCGGTTTCGCTTGATTATGATCGAAATGAGCGTTTTCGGTCCTGATAATAGAATATACTTGTTTTTTTTAATTTTTTTTTTAATTTTTTTCAATATGTTACAAGATAACACGAGGGACCATAAACTATTTTATCAGGAGATTCTAGAAATGAATAGAGGCCAGTTATTAAATTCAAACTTCATTCTCAATGATCAACTCAATCATCCCAACTCCCCCTTGTTGTACCCTTTACGTGAGATCGGTTCAATAAATCGACAATCTCGTGGCGTAAATTTTCATATTTCATAACTAGATGTTTGAAAGTAGGAAAAGGCCCATTTATGTTTTAATGTTAGTTGATTAATATCTGTTGTAAAGTCTTTTCAATATTGACTCATTAACAAAATCTTTGATGAAAATTATCATAAGGAATTCGTTTTAGCTGCAATTTACTGCTTACTTTGGAGTAAGTGCTTTCCTTTAATAAATAGCTTTGGTATATAGACGATGGCACCTTTTTATTTATTTCAATTATGTTGCATCCGTGTAATAGAATGCCTGAAGATGCCGAAAGGCAAAACTCGAGTCGTTAGTGACAAATCATGTGGAAAGTTGTAACAATTCAAATATGTTGCAAAATAGGTAACACATTTGATGGTTTTATATTGTTAATATTTTATTGGTTCGGGGTTGCTTAGTGAAGGCTGATGATGATGCGGTGGCAAAAAAGAATGAACACATGGATAGAGTTTGTAGAAAATGTGCTCCCGATCAATATTGATTGCGCCGGTCGGTAGCGGGGCAGCACGGGTAGATGGGTATCGGGGTAGGTGGCTGCCGTTTCGTTCGGAGGAGGAGGTGTAATGGCGGTGGCGGATACATCTGGCCTCCGATTCGTATCCCGGTCACGTCTCCATCCGCGAGAGAGTGGATGTGTGTGCGCGATTAGCGGGGCGCGGGGAGGCCGGGGCAAGATGGCCTCCTTCGGCATCTTTTCGACAGGGTTCTTCTTTGCCGGCTGGTTACTTCCCACCCTGCTCCCGTGCCGATGATTGGCGATCGCGAAATTTGATTTTTCTCATTTTTTACAATTATTGTTAATCTTACCTCACTTGATCGCATTTCATATGCAAGATAAGTGTGCTACCAAATTGAAATCGAGCTATACTTCACGAAATGTGTTATTTGTTTTTCCAAAATATACTGGTACATGAATGCTAATAAATGGTCATAATAAGTAATCGTTAGTACTAAACAGAGCTGTAGATTCGGAGCCGGAGTCTCTGCTTCAGCCGGAATCGTGAACAACGAGCGACTCGTACTACTTTTTCGATTATACGATTCTAAGAATATCTCAATGTACAATTTTCCAGATTAATTGGTTGATCTTTAATGTTATGATAATAATTAGACTCAACAGCCCTGGTTCGAAGTAATTATTTTCTTAAATTATAAACGTATTGTATAATTATCTGTAAACTATTTTCTCAGTATTTCATCAGTTGATAATATTCGAGATGAGCGAAACTGATCTTAATATGTCCTGTTGAAATAATACTAAAATATATTTTATTATATAAAATATCATGTCTTTCCATCAAAAAGTAACAGTCAACACCTGTCACAAAGTAAATTTACGTGTTTTAAATGTTTTAAAAGTCAAACCATTAAGTTTCTTAGTTTGGTGATCCTGTTGATTTTTAACTCATTTTTTCATGTAAATAACCTTATCAGTTGATAATACCAAAAGTACCGTGTTGAGTGAACCGTTTCTAGCCATAAAATATTAATTTATCAAAAAAATGGTATTAATAAATTAGATGCTCTTCATAACAATCAATCAAATGAATATTCTATAAAATGTTACACGGAGTAACACAGGACTAATCCGAAATTTAGAAAAAGTTGAACAAATAAATGATTATTAGTAACATTATTACTTCAACCTCTCTAGTCTTATCTGACGAACGATATTTTAAGAAATATAATACATGCAATTTTATGTTTGCTCCAAAAATGTTTAACGTTATAGTTCCTCTGATCACAATTGATCGCATTGAGCAAAACAAATATTGTTCAGCTCTGCATTGGTGTTAACATTGAGTCTAAAATGTCATATGAAAAGCGTTCGTGTAAATGATAACAAAAAATATTTTTTAACATTCATGACAATTGCATTTTTAATAAAGACTATTTGATTAAAATTTTTTTAAAAATAATACTTATTAAAATGTAATCTTTTGCATTTCCATAAATAAAAATTATCGAATATGAATAAATCAATACAGACCTTTTTTATCCTTAACACTTTCTCGGATTATAAAAACGCAAGTGAATGGTGTTATGTTTTCTTTTAAATTTTATTTCATATTAATAAATGTTAAGCTATGTACCGAATAACTTTGCAATACATTCAGTCTGAAGATGCTTCAAAAAGTAGCGAAACACGTTTCAAGTGTAGTAATACACAATGTGGTATAACAAAGATAATCCAAAATGAGCTTCGACAATGTTAGCGCCAAGTATAATTTGTAATATTGATTAGAGTGTTTAGTAGAATTATGATATTAGATTTGATTTATTGAAATTGTCTAGTTTTAAATCTCATAAGCCATTCGACACAAAGTCATTAAGAAATATTTTTATAAAGTTATATTTTACAAATTTAAATGTTATTATAATCGAAATAGAAGTGAAATAAATTATTTCAAATTAATAATTAGCTCTTCGCCTCTTTTATATAAATGGCTTTGCAAGCTGTTTATTGACGGTCAGATCTATTACATCCATTAAATCGAACGCATGAAGATAAAAAAGGCGATACTCGTGTCGTGAATGATAAAGCTTGTAGAAATTTTCACATATTGAATAATTTTATTTAGTATAAATTTTACCACGTGAGAGTACATTATCTAGTAAATTATGTCATTTCTACTGCATCTGTGTAATAGAATACATGAGGGTGCCGAATGGTGAAACCTTACATAGCTTAGACATTTCAAACGTTTGTCATAAATGAATTTATTAATTGATTGAATTGGCATTCACTTGGTAGAACTCCATTATAACACGGTGAAAAAATAGCAATGTATTTAAAATACATTGCTATTTTTTCACCGTGTTGTGTGAATTTATTAAATTTGAATTGTTGCAACTTTGTACGATTCCATATGTCTTGTATAGTATATTCCATCGCGCGGATGCAACAGAACTGACGACGATCAAAAGCATGCGTCGACATCTTAAATTATCTAAACGAACAATTTACTCTTGATATTTAATTAAATGTTCATAAATAGGAAGGGTATAAAAAACCTGACAAAATTTAACTTTTTTTTGGAATACCTGAAGATGCCGAAGGGCGAAACCCGGGTCGTTTGTGACAAGACATATGGAATCGTACAGAGTTGCAACAATTCAAATTTAATATTGAAGTTCCATCAAGCACCTTCAGTCGATGTCATGAATTTATTAAGATATAACTAATTACCGCTGTCTTTGTAAAAAACACTAGATGTAAATGGAAGATATTATTCTTTATATGTCAGTGTTATTAGGTCTATTTTTGAAGATACTACAAGAAACAGACAAAAACTCGTAAAAAATAGTCACCACGTTGGTGGCACTAATTTTAAAATATTAAATTTCCGTCGTAAAATAAATAAATAAGCAGGCTTAATAATTCAAAACAGGTTTGAACGCGGAAAGCGACAGTTTTGTTAGTTCATAAAACTGTGTTAACGCTCCCAAGCAGTAGTTTATCGTTTACACACTATGCACTGGTCATAGAACTATGTGTACAAAACTATAGTTTGTACGTTAAATAGCGTACGATATCAGTTCCTGCGGTAATATTTCACCATAAGGTCGCGTGTCTCAACATACGGGTATCGTTGTTAACAAATGGAAATCCTCGATCTATAACATAACAAAACAAAAGAAAAGATATAAACATTTCAATTTGAATCCACTTATTTCACATATCTGATACATATAAAAATCTTCCATTTTCACATATTTTTTCACTCACGACATTGGTTTTGTATTTCAAGCATTCAATCATAAATCAATTTTTGCATCAAAACTTATTTTTTCAGATTTTCGATTCATTGAACTAACTTCACATAAAGGAAACATCTAAACAAAGAATAATTAGAAAGCTTGAGTTGATCGTTGAGAATAAACATTGACTTCAATTATGTTCTGTTTATTTCAAAAATGATCTCTCGTGTTTTAATGCAATAATTTTTGTATGATCTGTCTATTTTATCAAAAATAATAATTTAACGACACGGTAACACAAGCTCATTCTTGTTTTTTATTTTACTAAGGAAATACAGGATATTTTTCAATATTTCTTCACAAGCTTACTTTTGTTGCCAAAACCTGTCGATTATACAAAATAATGAATTGAGTACTCCCGCACACAAATAAAATGCAAAAACTTTAAAGGAAATAAAAAATAATACTTACCTTTATCAATTAGTAATAATCAATAGTTTAATACCTAACAAGGTAGTAAACTGAACCGCAACAGAGTGACGATAGTAAAATGTTACAAATACTTAGTTGCAGTTAACATTCATGGACGAAATATATCCATTGAAAACTACATTTTGAAAGATATTAACGACCACAAAACCGCACTATTCATTTACAAGATAAAACTTAAGTTAAGTTGAAATAATGTTACTATACGATGTAATAAAACTGATGATGTTTCCCAAAAAAGCGAGACATATAACATTTCTAATAACACAACGAATTGAATGAAAAATCTTTTAATACAATTTTTTTATTAAAAATGAATTTCCACAAAGTGATCGCTGAGTCCATTCAACATTTTGCTGATCTCATTCTTTTTTGTAACTGGCATCACATATAATATTTAATGTGCCAAATAGATCAATATTCGAAAACCACTTGTGATCAACTCGAGGAGACAAAATACTTCAAACAGCTATGTCTATAATTACAAATATAAACAAAAAATTATTGATTTGATATTGATCTTGCTGGAACATGAACCAAGACTCACATGGTCACCAAAAAAAAACTGCGAATCTTTAGAAGATAACAAATCAAATGGCGTGGCTATCTAGTTCTCTACATTATTACTGTGAACAAGTGCTGAGTGATTAACGAACAACTTGTTTTCATAAAAAATGTACAGTTAAAAACGGCTACCATGAAATTGGAGTGACAGAAACATTTTTTCTATGTCGTTCTGGTAAAATTTACACTTACATGTATATAGAGAGTTTGTAAGTCTCTTCTTGTTGGAAAAACATGATTTTTAAAATAGTAATGACACATTTCTCAATAATATTTACTCCACAATATATTTTTAATCAGGACCAGTTTCTTTCATAGCAAGCATTATCAACTGATAGAATACAAAAAATGTCTTAATCGTTTGTATTATATCAGTTGATAATTTTTTTTTTTTTTACTTTTAAGATGTTAATTGTCACTTCTTGATGGAAAGGCATGATAATTTAAATAATAAAAACACATTTTTTAAGTACTTATTTCCACAATATATTTTTTGATCAGGACCAGTTTCGCTCATTGCGAGCATTATCAACTGATTAGTTGATAATGCTCACAATGAGCGAAACCGGTCCTGATCAAAAAATATATTGTGGAAATAAGTACTAAAAAAATGTGTTCTTATTTTTGAAAATATCAGTTGATAATGCTCATGATTAGCGAAACCGGTCATGATCATTTGTTGGAGTAATACTTGAAATGTCTTACTATCCAGAATACATTTGTTTGAAATTACGTACAATTCGATCGGGACCACAGTGTTGTTTCATTTCATCGATATTTCTCGTTAAGCGTTTTCGTGTTAAACATTTTGACGGTACTTTTAAAACACTGAAGGTGCTTAGTGGTGTTGAGCTATTTTCATACTTACAATTTACTTTCATACATACAATTTCTAATTATATCACATATTCTTTTCATAATTAACGTTCTCCAACTATAAAAAGTTTTTCAATTTTAAGAATTTTTTGGTATTTAAAAAAGAATACTGCAGTTTGTTTTACATATTAACAAATTAAAGTCAAAGTTACCGTTCATTGTTAATCATTTTTTAGAAAACTTTTTTTTTTATTTTATTGTATTCTTACAAAGTAAAAATTTCGCATTTCATATGTAAAGAAAATTAGCCTTTAATATGATTGTTAAGCAGACCAGTTTTGTATGCCAAAGTAATTGACAGTGTGTCTTTTTAAAAATTTATAAAATGAAGCATGCAATGATCTACGCACGTGTAAATATTATGAACATGCGGGTCACCTGCGACAATAATACCTCAAACTGTCTTCTCACCATTCAAATAACGTAACATATGAAAACTGCAGCTACGCAAAAACATGCCTTATTAATTTTGTAAACTGATATAAAATTTGAAATTTACAGTCAATGACAATAGTACATTTTGTTGTATGGACTGTGGGCAATTACATGACAAAAGAGACGTTTACACTTCATTTTGAAAGCAAACTATTTTATAACATGTTTTAGTGTTTTGTTAAAAATATTAACAATTGAACATGCAAAACGAAAAACTCTCTCTGTAGAAGTTAATCTATTGTTTTGATTATTTTGAAATATGACTATCGATATGTTACATGTTTGGCAATACTAACGTATTATTTAAATATATTTATTTTATTTTAATCTCTAATTAAATGGCGTAATAACTTTTACTGATGGTCTATAACAGAAGTGGTAGTAGTTTTAACTATACGTTGGCAATATAACTGTTTTAAAATATATTGCTTTTCCTAGGAAATGACATTTGACACAATTAAAATAATTTAATTATGACATATTTCATCAAACTATGGAGGATTATAAACTATTTTTTCGTGAAATTTTAGAAAACACCGGAGCACAACTAAACTCTCAGAAAATTTTAAATGAACAGGTAAGCCTTCCCAATTAATAAATTAACTAACTAAGCTATTTTTAAGTGAGACTTATTCAATACGTAAACAATATGAATTGTTTAATCCTTATAATCCTTATAATACAACATTCGATATTTATGTATATTTATAAACCCACCAAAATTCACCAATTTAAAATCTCTATGGTAAGAGCTTTATAATATCATTTTATTCTTGGAAAAACATTTCATTTCAGTTTCATTTCAATTTCATTGGTTATTAGATTATTTTTCTAAATTTAATTAGTTCGGGGTCGGTTTATTTTGTAATGCGTTTCATTTATAGACAACTTAAACTGTTTACTGTATGTTTCATGTACTAACGGCCAAAGATGTGGAAAGGTAAAACCTGGATCGTGAGTATCGTGAAGGTATACAGAGCTTGAGTGATTCAAATTTAAAATAATTGAATCCAAATATGACACCTTTTCACAATGAAATATAAGTCTATAATAAAGTCTATAAATATAATATCAGTTGATAATGCTCGCGATGAGCGAAACCGGTCCTAATCAAAAAATATATTGTGAAAATAAGTACTAAAAAAATGTGTTTTTATTATTTAAAATACAATGAAATATATTACATCAAAAGTGATGTTACTGTATTTTTGTTTTGTTTTGCTACGTAAATGAATAAATATTTGAGATTTTTTCTTGCTAAGCGAACTTTCTGTTAGTTGTAATAAATATAGGCAGCATATGCGGTAAAATCAACCCCTTTGAAATCTGGTGACACCTCGTGAGCGCTGCTTACTTAATTAAAATCAGAGCGCATTATTTCTCGGAAGGTAGGTCACTCACTTAGGTGCCTTTCTTTTATTTATTCTTTTATTTCCTACCCTTTCGCTATAAAGCTGTGAATGTTGCCAACTGGTCATGAAAAAAACTGTTAATTAAATATGCCACCGAAAAAAATGGAATTAAAAAGCTACAACTGTTTTTACTTGAAGTGAGGTATAGAAAGGGATACGATAAGCTGGGTTTACATCATTTTTAAATAGTCAATCGAATATTTATAATAAAAATGAATTATTTTATTCTGGACATATTCAAAGTGATAGATTGAAAAAAAATATACATATTGTTAAATTATTCAATAAAAATTTATTAAAAAAAAACATAACGACTGTTTATTACTGATTAAAAATAATGTTTTGTGAATTGTAAATTCTAATGCTATTTTTGGATTGAATAGATGAGAAATAATTTTTTGACATCACTTACGGGTGTACCTTTGAACAGAGACTAGACTTTTTTATTTTGATTTTGATTAAAAAGGTGATTAATTATTGCACCACGGATCTATATGATTTATAGGAAAAAATATTCTTACATCAAATTAAATACCTCTTTTTTGAATTTACTATACTTCGTGAGACTTCATTAAAAAAATTTTTTTGCAGTTACTAAATGTTTTTTTGCATTCCCAAAACATGATGTATCTTTAAAAAAAATTATGGAAGCTTTGTGAAAAGTCTTTTTTAATATGAACCATATGGTTCTTCATCAACAGTTAATCTCGAAAATTGTTCTCGA
This sequence comes from Himalopsyche japonica, assembly GCA_028555115.1. Taxonomy (NCBI): domain Eukaryota; kingdom Metazoa; phylum Arthropoda; class Insecta; order Trichoptera; family Rhyacophilidae; genus Himalopsyche; species Himalopsyche japonica. The sequence continues at coordinate 406,021 of JAHFWJ010000488.1, read as the reverse complement.
CTAAACGAAACACGTGTCATGCCTAGTGACACACCAAGTGGAATAACCAAATTTTCAAAAATATGATAAATAACTATTTGAAATCTTGATGAACATTTCGTAAAAAATACTACATAACAAAGATAAGTTTTTGATAGCAAATCATTGAATGATGTCCTCTACGAAAGTTCAACTGTAAATTTATTACAATTTTTTATGACAGCTTTTTCAAAAGCTTCTCGTTAAACAAATCGTAGCTCTGATAATCGTCGATTTGATGGAGTCATCAATTAAGAAGTAAATCTGTATTGTGTTGTGGAGCAACTTTAAGTTTCCGTTGTAAATCCGACGCGAGGAAATATGACTGCCGACTTTTATAGCTTGTAGTCGACACTGCGCCATAAATTAGGCAGTAAGTTTTAATTGTATTTTTTTTCGTAAGGAAAACGTGAGCATCGGTAGTAGCTTCTTGTGCATGAATTTTTCGAAGAGAAATTAAGCTTCAAGAAATGCAACACTAACATCAATATACAATATCACTTACCTCAAACAATGATTGGTTGCAGTGAATCAACATCAAGAAAATGCATGCAAATTATTATAGTACAACAGCCATACTAAGTCAATTTACCGAGGTGAAGTATTAATAAAAATATAAGATATATACTTATAACGTATGATAACTTTTTTATCTGAAATACTAGAAAATTTGAAGAACTCTTCGATATATCAAAGCTTATAAGACAGACATATCGTGCATTTGATAAAAATAAAAAAGTAGATACAGAAATTCTGACACGTCAGTTCTGTTGCATCCGTGCGGTGGAATACCTGAAGATGCCGAAGGGCGAAACCCGGGTCGTTTGTGATAAGACATATGGAATCATACAAAGTTGCAACAATTCAAAGTTAATATTGATGTTCCATCAAGCACCTTCATTCGATATCATAAAATATTTTTAGCATTGAAATTCGGACATGTGAACGCTTCAATTATCAAAAACGATATTCATTTCTTAAATTAGGGTTGCGCAAAATATAAAAAGCATGTTTTTCTTTTTAAAACATTATATTGACTATTTAATCGAATATTGTTTGAAACATTAATTGAGTATATTGAATATTAACTACTAACTTTGAAGAATAAAATTAAGGTACCTACCCACTAGCATAGCTCAATTACAAACTGTTATTTTTGTTTGAAATAATCAATCAGGTTCAACAATAAATCATACAAAGCAGTAAATCAATCGAATCATGGGTCAGTTTATTTTATACCTGCCTTAAACGTTTAATCACAAGCAGCTTTGTATTTCAAATAAATCAAAAAACACAGCTCAAATCTTCAATATAAACGATATTCACGGACTAAAAATGAGCTACCTGAGTGTAAACCTTGATTATGGAGAGAAATCTCACATTATCAGTGCTATGAGCCCTCGTAAACTTGAAGGTAAGACGCTTGGAATGCGTGTTTAGGGACAAGAAGCTTCTCTGCCACGCGCCAAACGACCCTTTGCCACCTTTGGCCCGATCCTGAATAACACATACCTCGAAGCCACTTGTGGTCAAGTAACATTTACATAATATTTTAAAAATTCGTCGCCTTTCCGTTTGAGAAAGTAAACTTTGAATATAATTATTTATGGAACATGCTTAAAAGAGTTTACTGTTTTGATTTGGAATGAAATACCAACGGGAAAACATTCAAATTCTATTTAACATAAGTTTAGTGATTAATAATGACATAATTAAAATATTTGAATTGATCGAATTTTGTACATATCCGCATTTTTCTCATCATTCTAGCATACATAAAGATGCTAAATAACAAAACACGGGTCTTCAGTAACAAAGCAAGTTTTGAGAATTCAAATTTTATATTAAAATTCCATCAAGCACCGATACATCATTCAAATCTTAATTCGAATACAATTGCAAGATTTTTAACGCTTTATATTTATTGTTTTTTTTTCTTGACATATCCGCTCCCAATACTCATCATAGTAACACTTATGGAACTTTTGTGCATCAAAAGTTATCCAAAACAACTGTTAGTTCCTAATCACTGCTTCTTTTTGGAATTTAAACTCAAAAACATTTTTTTTTAAAACAAGAATTTTAGACATCAGAATACTTGGATGGATATCATCAAATATTTCTGAGATTCGAGCCCATAAGATCTTTAAACAATAAACATCGTTGACCACTGCACCATGAGTAAACAACAAAGCTAGTTTCAGGCTGCGAGTTTCTCCAAATTATAACGACGATTTTTAATCTTCAAATGTTTTTTTCAATTGGTGGATAAAAAATTGGAATTCTATCAATTTACTACAGTTTCAATAAAATTCAAAGTCGTTTGTAATAAAACATCCCCTGCGGTCCATCCCCATACAAATGCAACTTTGCTATTGTCCTTACTCGGCACCTGGTCTTATCGGACAAAAAAACTACCCTAGATCCTCCACAAGTGAACTTTGAAAGTTTTTGAAATATAAACCGTAAGATCCTGTACATGTATAAAGCTTTTTGTTAAATTTGCTTGAAGTGATAGTAAAATATTGTTATTTTTGATAGAGCGGCGAATAAAGGCAACTAGGGTCTGATTTGTTCGCAGTTGAATTGTCACGGGGATGCCCTGGGCATTTTGTGACCCTATGACCTTAAAATTCTGACCCTCTATCAAAATCGTGTACAAATTTTGTTGCTGAGCAACAAAAGCTCTCTTTTATCATTTACGCTACATTTTTAGTTTCAAATTATCTGCCTTAATAATGTTACAATATATCAACGGCAATGAAGTATTTATAGAAAAACATGTAGTATATATGTGTATAATATCACACGCATTTTACAAGTATTTGGCATACACGAAACGATTAATAAAATACAGATATATCACCAATATAATTCAAAAAATAATTGTCGCTAAAAAGAAAAATATCAATATTTGAATATAAGCCAAGATTAAATCTGTATATTGCTTACAACGAAGTCAAAGCCAATGAAATGCCCGTCATATCTGTTTTTGTAAACTGTCATTTTTCAATTACAATATTGTGACTTATAATTAAATTAAACATTTGACAAAACGATTTTCTCTACAGAGAGCATTGGACTGTGTAATATTTTAGGTTGATTTATTTCACACATAGATTTAATAGATTTTTGTCAACTATTGTCGGCCTTGCACCAAATGATGACCACCGAAATTTATAACATACTAGCAAGTACCCTGCACGCGTTACAATGCCACTAAAACAAAGTGTACTTCTTAAACTAAACTTGTACAATCGATGATTTATAAAATGCCATAAAAAATCCATAACTTCAAAGTGTGACGGTTTCGCTAAGATGGTACATAGGTATCTATTTTAAATACCAATAGTTCTTGATTAGATTCACAGTAATAGGATTGGGTGAGTATTTAAAAGAAATCATTCAGTAAAAAGTTTATTCCAAATCCAAATTTAATTTATGAACAATTGACACTATGCAAAATGTCATTCTCAAAGTGTGGCATGGTTGACGGTTTCACAAGAGTTTTTGTAATTGTTAAGCAACTTTTTAGATGTGTTGTTATGTGGTTGAGTAATCTAGAAGCCTGCGCGAGGGTATAAAGAAGATATTTTGATAGTTTCAAACATTCGCTATTATATCTTATACACAAAAAACAAACAAACTTTCTATATAATATATATAGACGATTGTCGTCAGTTCTTTGAAAGATCTTGATCATCATGAAGCTGACTTTATTATGGATTTAATATCAAGATTATTTCATATTAAAGTGTTACTGAAATTTTCAAAAACAATCTTCAGGAATATTTATAAATATACGACGTAATCGATTTGCTTTGTTATCTTTAATGGTATAGGAATTGCCTACGAAAGACCCTCAAACAGTGGTCTTATTGACAACCTTATGTTACCATTGCAATAAAACAATTCATCCTATATTGCACTTTGCTTTATGTCCTATTATTTGACCATAGCAAAGTCCCTCGACCACAGCTTACAAGAGGGAAGTTACTGAACCCCTTAAACCAGTGGCTCTGAACATTTACTCAAATCTATATACAGCTAATCAGATAGATTACAATCAATCTATCAACCTGTGGCGTAAGATCCAGTCGATTGTCAATAATTAGAAGTTATAAATTAAATTCTTGGTCACGGAATCAATTATGGAATTGATTTTTTTCATTCTCATTCTGATCTTCAGTATTTTTTTTTTAAATAAAAAAAATACAATTATCTAATGCCAAACAACTTTACCAGATTTTTACGTTTAAATGGTTATAAATTCTCACATATTGTATTTAACTCTACTAAGTTTTTAGAATGAAATCGAAATAAAAATGCATATCCGTGTATTTCACTTAGTGTGTTACGAAATATGAATTTTTTACAAAAAAAAAAAAAAAATTTACAATTCCAAATGTTTTCTCACTAGCGACCCTGGTTTCGCCTTCCGACATCCTCAGGCATTGTATCATACTAATGCAAAAGAACTGAAACCTTTTTACTAGATGTGGCACATGTTTAATTTATTTATTCAAAAGCATCTAGAGATTATCCGTACGCAAGGTTATTCATAATTCAGATGAAGAATGAAAGTATCTCTTCATTTAAAAATGTTAGAGGCGGTGTTAAGCAACTTGCTAATTGATAGATGTGAATATTTTTGTTAATTACTTATACCTCAAAGCTATTTATATTATTACTTTAGTGATTTACTCGATGGAGTATTTCAGCATAAATATTATCTTTTATTTTTAATAATCCTCAGATCATATATACAATCAGAAAATATATTCTTTATTAAAATTAAATTTTCTTTTTCGATATAGTACTGCTAGAAAAAAAAAAATTTTTGTGCCGCAAAACACATTAAGTATTGAATAATAATGTTGTATAACTTGTTATATCAATCAAATAATAATGTGTAGTGGATTGTCAATCACTGACACTATGCAAGAAAATAGTTCGAGTCGGGTGTCAATCGTCCACCCCCGCAAATCAAAACTGTTGTAGGGCTGTTATAACACTCATTGAACAGTCTGACCGTAAATTTGCCACGGTCTAATTATATTGTGACCTTTCAATATCATCTGCCAGGTCACTTTATTTTCCCTTCATTGGCGACGCTGTGAGCGATCTCATTATGGCTACATACGTGCACAAATTGTCCTACTCGTGAATCAATAATACAATAAATTGACAATTTAATAAAATCGCACCCTCACTTTTACAACAATGCGATGTTTATAGTAATACTTACAATCAATGGTAATATGAACCACAAATGGAAGTGTTTTCTGTTAATGTATTCTCAAAACATAAACAGAAAAAAACATTAATATCATGTATGTTACATAAAATTTGATTTGCTGAAACAGAGTACAATTCCCTTACAGCCTTAGATTCTTCTTCACGCATTTTCAGGCATTCTATGACCTTGACCCAATAGAAATCATAGACGATAAACACTTTTCAAAGCTTCATTCCACGAGAAATTACATTAAAATAAATAATAAAAACCCTATCGTTAGCAGCTAAATAATATATATACAGTGAAACCTCGATTTTACGTTTTCCAAGGGACCCTGAAAAAATAGCGGTAAATGCGGGAAAGCTTCAAATAATAATAAACAAGTAAAATCGTAAAAAATATTAATTACTGTAAATAAAATTAATTTTTTTAAAAAGTCCTTTATATTAGTTTGCTTCTTTGTTATTTGGCACTTTAATCGGAACAAAGACTTGTTACTAAACTTGTGACTAAAAGTTTGTGTGTACAGGAATCATTATTACCATGACTTTTTAACAACTCTACATTTGCATCATAAACAATAATACGCGTGTGGTGGATTTCAACTAAAAAAATAGCACATGCGTCCAATGCGTTACGTCTAACATGCACAGCGGATTCCAACTTGTCCAGACATAGCACCTGCACTCATCTGTGTCAAACTTGCTTGCCGAGATACGGAGAAATATGCAATAAAAACGGTCAATCGGGATAATATTTGTGACGGGACCAAAATATTTAGACGGTTTATCGAGGAAATCGGGGAATCGGGGAATCGGGAAACGGTCAATGCGGGATTATTTAAGATTGTTCTTATGGGAGTTTGACGGGACTATAAAAAATACGCGTTCTATCCGGGAAAACGTATTATGCGAGAACGGTTGATCGAGGTTCCACTGTATCTAAAATAATTTTGATGATAACTGATTTAATCATAATGGCAATCAAATTTAAACATAATCTTTTAATCAATATTACTTTGTGGTGAGTGTTTTTTTACAATTATCAACTACCATTAAATTGGAATTTTGTAATTCGATACTTTTGAGTTATTGGTTATGGGATGATTTAATATGAGATTTCTTAATGTAAGAATTATTTTATTCATTTATATGGGTGACTAATTGAAGTAATCTGGCATATTTTACATAGCAAGGTAGTCTTAACTGTTCATTTAAAACAGACATTGAACTTAATGTGGTGCTATCGATTCATGTTTTTTTTATAGTTTCTCTGTAAAGGACATACGTTTTGAATTCAATATCATTCTTCAAACACTTATAAATATGTATCTATATTCTTTTGCTATTTCTTGCCGTTTTGTATAATGTTTTACCTTGTTTACTATTGGACAGAGCTATCTTTCCTTAAAATCTTACAAGTTTAATATTTTTAGTTAATAATGCTTGCGGTCGTGATCTAATTACATTAAAATTTGGATAATAGTATTTAGAATTGTATTTTATTATTTAAGTACATGATTTCTTTGAAATTTTTTACACACCGTTTGTCTACTTGTAACACATGTATTTTTGATGTTACATAATGCGTTGTCCGGCAAATAACGATATTGAAAAAAATAATCATACAAACTGCAAATACTACGTATATCTACCTCACTGTAATAAATTGGGGTAGTTAGTAAAGGATAGATTCGACGCGACCGATCATTCAGTCCAATTCCGATTGCATCCCTCGCGCGTTCCACAACATCTGCTTCTGTTTACACTGCAGTCTACATACAAACCGACATGACTTACACATTAAAAAAATATTTGGACAAACATAATAATGCTCTTACAGTTCGTTTCAGATTTAATATTGCATTTGCGGTAGATATAAAAACCCACCATAAAATACCCAATTAAACTAAGCTATTAACTATTTCATTATAAGTCGACATTCTTTAAAAAAATGTAAGATTTTCAAACAATACAGTTTCATTTGGTTTTCTAAATGCAATCAAAAGCTATTCACAGTTAAAAAGATTTGTCACTTTAAGGCTGACTGTCACTTTTTGGAAGAGAGGCATTATTTTAATAAAACACAATGTTAAGATGTACAATTTCCTTAATTGTATCTTTAATAGATCAGGACTGGTTTCGTCGATCGCGAGCATAACTAAAGATTGTTTTTTTATTATTTAAATGAATGGATTTGCATTTAATCTATATATATATAAACCAAATTGTAATGGGTGAAATACAGTATTTTTATCATTATTATTATTTCATTTTTAAAAATATGTTTCTTTTTGGATATTTTCACTGGTTTATATTTTTAAAGAGGTTATGACTCAAATGTGCTCAGACCAGAAGTATATAAAAATTGAGTATAAATTGATAGAAAAGGCTGTATAAAGGCTGTATTTAAACCATTTAGAAACTTTTTATTAATTGTTATTTAAAACATAGTAAGAATCCTATTTTTTTCAAATCAACGTATTTCTTGTTATTTATTAATCACGATGTCAAATATTGACAATTTTTAATAATTAGTGAACATTTGACAAGTTGCCAAGAAACATCAAGTAAAGTCTTTAGTCTTGTATATTAAAAACAATAGTACACAATAAAAAAAAATCAACCGTTGACCCTTAAATAAATTGAAAACAATATTGTGTATAATATTAGTTAAATATTTTAATATCAATTAGTAAAATGCTTAAGCGCTGTTTATACAACAAAAAAACTGTTTTTAAGAAAAATTCAATTTTTTTACTGATTAATATCTCTGTTTCATAACATACTAAAAAATAAATAGTATCGTATTATTAACATTGTACAAAATGGGGAGGTCTTTAACTTCCTGTGCATAACCCTTTTTTGCAGGATTATCTAAGCAAACCTGATTTACACTTCCGATGATCAACTACACACTCAGTTGCATAAATATCTTAACTTTATGTTAATATATTCAGCCGAATTAACATAATCATTTAGGGTTTCACCCAACAAGTATTTAAAAATGCATGCACCGTACCAAATCATATGCATCTTTGGTCAGTGTATAGAAATGTATCTTCTTCCATTAAATGAGTAACAGGTAGAGCAAAATTTTATGAATATGTTTTCGTATGGAAATATGGGGATGATGTTATACGGATAGTGAAGTTATTGTCAATTAAAAAAATAGTTTGAGAATTTCTTAAAGCTATATTCATCTTGGGGTTTACATCGAAATATATAGCCATGAGAATTGTACGTTTTGCTCGATATTTTCAGAAGATTGCTTCAATTAAATATTTTATAACAATATACTTAAAACCTTTAAGAATGTTCATTGGAAGTTATCGATAGAAATGTATCATATACAAAATAAATGAGACAGCTCAATTTGTACTATTATAGTTAAACTTTTTCAAAAGTTATAATTGTCACTTTTTGTTAGAAAGTCATGCCATTTTAAGTATTAACAATACACTTATTTGTACTATTTCCGCAATATATTTATCAGAACTAGTTTCACTCATTACATTCGTCGATTGATAATGTATCCAATAAGCGAAACCGGTCCAGATTTATAAATATATATTGTGGAAATAGTACTTAAAACTGTGTTGTCAAATTCAATTGTCATTTATTTTTCAGATGCTTATAAATTATAGATTTTTAATTTTTTTAAAATTAAACCTGCTTATTGGTAACAACATATTTTTAATTGATTCGTTGATAATGCTTCTAATGAGCAAAGCCGGTCTTCGTCATTATGAAAAGCGAATGTTATGCAAGTTGTATTACGATTTATGTTTTAAGGCTCTTTTGAAAAAACATAAGCGAAAATACCCTAAATCAAGAGTAGACCAACACATTTTAACCATGTCAAAATTACCAGATCTTATCCATTAATCCCCCAATAATTAAAATATTCATTTACTCACAGGGTTGGCTTTCATCGTATGGCGTCATCAATCGCTGATGTGCAATTCAGAACGGCATATGTGACAAATTATTCTGCCATATGGCTTTTAATTTTGCGGTGACGAATTTGCGCTTTGTGTGCGATAAGCCGATGAACATACCCCTACGAAGGGATGGTTTGGGGTGATTCAATAGCAGTAGCAATAAATATTAACGCTGGATATAAAGATTTTGCGCCTGCCAATGTTTAACTCTTAATGATTTTCAAAATGTCACCAATATTTTTAAATATTCTATTATATATTACAAGGCAATAACCGTTTTATTGTTTTCTGCAAACAATCTATAGTAAATGCATACATTTTTGTAATGCTTTTACTTTATTCGACCCGTCGTATCTTATTCTGAGAATTACTTTTTCAGACTGTGATTATAATTTTCATTTCTTTAGCTTTATTTTCTACAGTATCTATATCTTAAAAAAGTTTTCCTTTGTTATCGAACCCATGGTTTTGATACCTGCTAATTTTAAGCCAAAATTTGTATAAATCATCTTACTTGTAATTTGTATCGTATCAGTTGATAATGATCGCGATAAACGAGACCGGTCCAGATCATATAATATTTTGTGGGAATAAGAACCGATAAATATGTTTTTTTATTTTTGATTGAATTGGCATTTACTTGGTAGAACTCCATTAAAACACGTTGAAAAAATAACAATGTATTTTAGTTCTACAATTTTTTTTATAAGATATAGTTGATAGCTGTTACTATTATATAGTTCTGACGATGGCGTGAGCTGAAATAGCTATCAACTATATCTTTTAAAAAAATGTAGAAATAAAATATAATACTTTTTTCATCGTGTTTTATTTATTATTTAAAATATCATGCCTTTCCATCAAGAAGTAACATTTAACACCTTTAAAGTAAAATACAAAACTGTACAGTTAAATAATACGTATTTTTTTTTAATAATCGAAATCAGTCATAACGGAAAATGAATAATTGTAGATCTTCCCTTATCGAATAAAAAATACTGGTCCAGTATCCGTATAAAATATAACCTGACGTGATCATAGTCTATTCACAATAACCGAAAAATCTAACGGTCTCATCCCGTATCTATCAATAATAAAGCCAAAAAGCAAGTTTTTGTGTTCAAAACTGACCGTTGGTCACTAAATCGGTGGGCACTTAATCAAAATATATTATAGGTAACCCTTTATCGTTGATTTAAAAAGACTGGCTAGGTGAGTACGTGGATATTACATAATATGAAAATGTGAGTAAAGTTGCCTCAATGAAATGGCAGTTGAATAATCGAGATTCCCGCATTGTACAATGTCCATATATCACCAGCATCCCACCGGTTGTTACGTTTAAGAGCAGCGTTTCACAAACTTCAAATGTAACTGTTTTTATGAAAAATATAAATACATCCTATATTATGGATATTATAGAATATTATCTTTCCATTTCTACAATTGAATATTTTTATAATCAGGGCCGTTATTGATCATCATGAGCATTATCAACTGATGATTTTAAATTATGGCAATAGAACTATCTTTTAAGTTATTATCTTGGCAAAAAAGCATAAAATTTCAAATAATAATAAGAAAAATTTTATACTTTATTCAACAATATATTTATGATCAAGACCGGTTTTCCTCATCACGAACATTATCAACTGACTCTCATCAGAATTCATCAGTTACAACAAAGATATTATGGAAATAATACTAAAAATGTATTTTTTATTAATTTAAGTAAATAGTTTTAATCATTGTATTTTTAACAGATGGTCAGGCCGGTTTCGTTCGTTGTTTTTAGAAATTTACAACTTGTTTGAACAAGCTTATTTATACCATACCTGTTGTACTACACCAATTTATTTATACAACATTTTAAATTAATAATTGTCAGGTATTTTAAATTATAAAAACGCATTTTAGTACATTTTTCCACAACATATTTTTTGATCAGGACCGGTTTCGCTCATCGCGAGCATTATTAACCGATTTTATTCATACACTTTACAAACAAATCTATCTATACAAAATAAGTACGATATAGTATATATATATATAAGTACGAATAAGACTATTTTGTAAATTGAAGAATTAATAAGTGGCAGTTAGCACATTAAAAGAAATTATCAGGTAAACGAAACCAAAGAGTCAAGAACTAATAAAAAAGCCTGTTAATTATTAAATATTAGGTGTAGTTAAAGTCCTGACGTTTTTTTCAAACGCGTGTCTTAAAATCGGTCGGCTTCGGGCCTTTGGTTAAATAAGATGTCATCATATTATTTTTCGTGTTGTGTGACATCTCGAGTTACGTTCCGTATAGATAGTTGGCAATTTAAGCATTGAAAATTACCCTCGAAGTGGACGACCTCATACAGTGGATGAAGTCGCCCTGAAAGCTGAAATCGAAAAAAATCCTATGCTAACAAAAAAGGAATTGTTCAATATAGTCGGTACTAAATGGTCCATAAAACAAAAGTACCTGAAAAGGCTGGGAAAAATTCGAAAACTAGGAATTTGTGCGCTACACGCGTTGAGCGATCGGAACAAGGCGCAGCGACTAAGCGCGTGCCAATTGCTGCAAAAAAAACACACTTTACGACCATTTTTTCTAAACCTGATTATCGGAGATTAAAATTGGGTGTTATATACGAATATATAGAAGAAAAAACAATACCTAAATCGTTGACAACAACCAATTCCGACCCCTCGAACTGATTTACACCCAAAAAACCTCTTTGTGTTTGGAGGGATTTCAAAGGAATAATTCATTATGAAGTGTTAAAATATGGTGAAACTATGACGGCCCATGTATACTGTGACCAATTAAACAAATTAAGTGCAGTTTTGACAAGAAAGAGGCCGGGTAGGATGAATGGACGCAACGATAAACGGCAAAATGAAAATGCGCGACCGCATGTGGCGAATATGACCTGGGAAAAAATCCAGGAGTTGGGTGGGAAAACTTTATTGCATCCACCTTATTTACCAGATCTAGCACAATCGGATTACTATTTATTCCGTTTAATATAAAAAACTTTTAGAGATAAAAAATTTCAAACAAAAAACGACGTGAAAAACGCTATTTCCGACTATTTTAATTCCAAATCAGTAGAGTTTTTTACTAAATGGATTTTAAACTTGTCTAATAGGTAGCAGAAGGTTATAGATAGACAGGGAGATTACTTTTTATAAATAAAAATTTAAAAAAAATACTAAAAAACGTCAGGACTTTTTACTACACCTAATATATATGTAAGTGACATAAAATAGTTGAAAAATAAAACATTAATATATTCATAAAATAACTATGAAATATTCACCAGCAAGAATTACAAGTACTTTTTAATTAAATGTTTTTATTTGATCGCAGATTGAGAATGCTTGGGCTGTATTTATATGGGAGCAAAGAGAAGTTGTTCGAGAGATTGGTCCAGTGAATTCCAGTCTCGACAACTTTACTTAAACTTCATTTCTATCGACTAGTCTTCTATAGGCACCTCTCACACAAACCCAACATAATATCTACTTGTTCACACAGTAGACTTTTGTATGGGCCACATATCTAGGTATTCACGTGTCACTTTATTTTACGGTTAACGGTCATATCGATTGGTATTTTTGGCCTCCACAATCGTCTTGATCGCATCACGCAAACCAATAAATCGCCATTTTAATTAAGCTCACATTTCACCCAAAGAACTTAGTTTTGAGCAACAGTTTCCCATACCTCCAGTCGTGTTAAACGAATAGTTTACATTGATTTCAAAATTCTTACTATAATGCTTACATATATTTTATACTTTTCGGCTTAATAACCTTCTATTCAAATATCACAGTTTGAATTCAGTAAAAATACAACATATTCGAAAACGATTAACACGATATTGTGGAGTCTAAAACACTTAATCCGTGTTAAATGAATTAAGCAATTCTTACAAAAAACTCACTATCGCTTTTGGTGTCTTAAAATTCAATCAACTCGATTAACTATTAAATTTTATAATTTATGGTATATTAATCATCTATTTATTGCTTAACATATCACATTAGGTATATTATTAATAGATTTGAATTGCTGAAGCGTTGAACGATTCCACATACTTTGCATTACACTAGTGACTGGGTTTTGTTTTTCGGCATTGTCAGGTATTATACCTCACGGATGCAACAGATCTGACAGTTCGTCAGTTCTGTTGCATCTGTGTGATAGAATGCCGAAAAGAAAGCCGGGTCGTTAGTGACAAAACATTTGGAATCGTACCAAGTTTCAACAATTCAGTTTTGATATTATAATTCCTGACAATCACCTCCAGTCGATATGATAATTATGTTTTTGACGGTTAAAATAATTTTGGATGTGTTGACATCTTGCTTGTTGATTGCTTGATAGAATTTGAATTAATCATCAGTTGATTATATTCCTGATGAACTAAGTCGATTTTATTCGGGTATATATTTGGCTCCTAGCCTTAAAATTTGATTTTCATATGTAGCTTCCTCTTATATTACATATAACCGATGCAATCATTAATTACTAATCATCAGTAATCAATAGTTACATCAGTTTGTTCTTTTTTTAGTTGCAATGAATTTCATGCATAATAGTAATTAATACTTTAGAAGTAATTTAATTATAATAACATTAGCTCATCGCTCCTACGTAATCGATGACAAAAGTTCATATTTTTTTAGCATACTACTTTCTCAAAGCAACTTCTCATACTAATATATATATTTATATAACTTTTATTATAAATTGAAGTTACAAGAGAGTCGATAAATTGTAAGCTTCTACTTACAATATAAAGATGAAGCTTTTATAACTTTGAGTTTAATAATAGTTCTTAAGATATTGATTGAATTGGCATTTACTTGGTAGAGCTCAATTATAACACGGTGAAAAAATAGCAATGTATTTTAGTTCTACATTTTTTTTTATAAAATATAGTTGATAGCTATTTCGGCTCACGTCATCGTCAGAACTATTACAGAACTAATTCTGGCGATGCTTGAGCCGAAATAGCTATACCCAAATATATTATAAAAAAAAATGTAGAACAAAAATTCTTTGCCATTTTTTCACCGGGCTAGTTCTCAAGATGGTGGAAGCTGAAATATTGTAGAAATTATCAAAAACCATTTAGAAAAGTTTGGAGTGATAATTTCTTTTTTTTTGCTTTTAAGCTATTTTAATGGTGTTCTACAGAGTGAATTCCGATTCAAGATATACATTTGTAATGTAGATAAACGGAAGAGAAAGAGTTGCGTGCGTTCTTTAATATCTCGATACCGATCAAAATCTCAACTATTTTTTGTCTATAAACCAGAATTCCGCTTGCAACATCGCCGTGTGTGTATTTTTTTTTTATTTCGTCAATGGCATCGACCGGCAGATAGAGAATACAGTCGCTTCTCACGGGCCTCGCGCATCATTTTTGTCCTTTTAAAAGAAACATAATACGATAAAATTCCGTTAAAGATCTCGGATCCACCTCAAAGGGCACCCTCCGCAATGTTGGAGACGAGCGCACCTTTTGTTGGATCGCTAGCATCGCCGCTCGTCTGCCTCGCAACGAAGACACTGGGCTCTTCTTACTCATCCCTTTGAGGTGCACACAAAGGGCTATTCCCACCCCTCGACCGGGGATGTGATTTGGAGCACCGCTGCGCTGCACTATGATACACCTTTGGGTCGTTATAATCATCACAGTTTATAATTATGATTATTTTGAAACTCAAGCCTTTTACAAGAAATTCTATTCAATTACCAACATTATGAAATAAACATTTATTTCATTTACTTACTTTATTTAATTGTTTAGAAATATTATCGTTAACACATTTTATCAATCGAGCATATTAAAGATACTTGAATTACATAAAATCTCTACACCACTCTTAACCTTTTAAAAGTAGATAATCTAAACTTTGTCAATAAAAATTAAATAACATTAGAACCTTTCAAGCTTTGTAAATTTTCATACCTTTTGTCACTAACGACCTGGTTTCTAACTTTTGGATTATTCATACATCATCTATACGAATACACTCTCAATAAGTTCTGATAAAAATTTATCGCATAGAATAAAACTCAATTTATTTATCATAATTCATTTTACATATAATTTATTATTTAAACGATGCTATTTTTTATTGACAGTGATATCGAGTGCATTCGGATATTACAATGACTAACGACGCCGAAAGGTAAAACCCGCGCCTTGAATGACAAAAAAGTGGTATGGAAATTTCATCAAGCACTGTCCGTATATAATGTAGTATTGATCAGTGGTTTTCAAACCGTGGAGACATGGAATATCCCGGCACCTTTCTAAGGTACTAATTTCATAACGATAGTAGAGGTCAATCAGAAGGCTTGCCAGTGGAAGAGAACTTAGAGAAGGAACAACTTATATATAATATATCAACAGTTTTGATGTATTTGTTTATTTATTGACTATAATTCATTTATCTAATTTTAATATTATTTTATGACTATTATTTAAAGTTGTAAGGGTTATGTATATCAATAATGTTTGAATACCACTGGTATAAATTGTACAGATACAACTTTTATATTTAAAAGCTACTCTTATTCATTTCAATATACTATAAATGATGACTTCATCATATTTCGTATAAATCAGCCCTAAAATGTTTTAAAATTTCTTAATAAATAATCTTGTACACTTTAAAATCCTCAGTTATATTATAAATCAAATAAAAACCTTAGCACTGGACAATTACCGCAAGTATGTATCTTGAAAGATTAATTTTTAATTTACTTAAAACATAAATAGCTCATACAAGCATACTGTTGATTTTTCGTCTTACCCATCAATAATCAACATGGAATATTTTTGATTGCCAAATACCTATATTTATACGAAACTTACATAGTATTAATTACACTATCTTCAAAAATAAAATTTCATATTATGTCCGATTTCATAAACTACTCTCTCTCACAAAATAAAAAATATAAATCTCTTTGTGTATCTTCGAAGTGACTAGCTACGTCATTTCTCCCTTCTTCGTATCTATCCAACTGTTGTACACGTCTTCACAATAGAAAGGGTAAGTGCAATGGCTTTTTAACCACCGGTGGGTACTGCAAACTCGACTATCTGTGTTATTTCTTACATGGAATCACCTTTCAGTTGTTATTTGATATTCAATTTGGCTAAACGAGTTCAATTTCGATTATATTTTACATATAATGTAAGCTTCAAACTACAGTTGTTTATTGCAGACACTTTTTAATCATTGATGGATGATTTTAAAGTCAACATCGACAGAATAGACAAATCCTCAATAGGTATCGAAAGTAATACTGAAAAAAACGAAAACTTTGATTCAGTTGGAATACAACGACCGTATTTGATATTGCATAGGAAATAAGGAGAAATCGATTTGACATTTACGTGTGAATATTTTAAAACACATTCCCGTTACTTATGTAGAGCATATAGTTTTATAACGAAAGTTTATATACGACAACGGCTATTTTTACGTATTTTCTCAAGAAAGAATAGGTAAAAGGAGTATAGGAGTGCTCTCGATCGATTAAGCAATTGAAAAAACGCCGTCTCTACTGAGGTTCAAACCCGTGAGATTAATAACCGAAGTCAATGCACCACAGACCCGATAATGTTACTACATAATTACAAATTTCTAACTATTATCTGTTCTATACAATAAACGAAAAGCAAACACATATACTTTCGACTTCTGAGATTTGATTATTGGTGCGCCGTCATATAATTAAGTTTAATAAAAATCAAAAAACAATAAAAGATAAAAAAAATGTATTCAATCTTTTCAGCACAGCCCTGTCTAAGCTAAGTTAACACACTCCCCAGAATTAAAAAGGTTTAACAATATCAATACGAATGAAATTTAAGCTCTACACTTATTTGTTAATATCTACTGTTACAAAACAAATGAAAACTAACAGTCAATAATTAATTACAAAAAAAAAAAAAAAAATATTCTTGTTCTAATATTTACTGTGCCAATTGATAATGCTTACGATGAGCGAAACTGGTCCTTACCTGAACTATATAAAATCGTGTAAACAGTACAAAAAATTGTGATTTATTATTTTATTGTTATGCATTTCTAACAAAAAGAAACAACATATTCAATTACCAATATCTACGAAAGGAATTAAAAGTTGTCTTGTTCAAAATATTTTGTTCAATCCTCGGAGAATATAAAAATAAAAATATTATTTGCATATTAAAATAAGATCAATCAGTTCCCACATGTAAGGGCGATAAAAACTTTCTATACAATACACTAAACTTACAAACGGAAATGTTTAAAATTCGAAGATTTTCCGTAAACTATTAAACAAGTTTTAATTATTTCATCCCCCATATTCTAACGGTCACTTCGTAAGTTCCCAAGATGATAAAATATTGTAGTTTGATAGAACCTGTATTCATGTGAATCGTCATCTAGCTAGTAGGAATAAAAAAAGCTCTGATATCCTCCTATCTACAAAATGTACCATGGTCCAGCGGCTTTGTTGAGATATTTTACATACCAAAATCTTTCAAACTAGTTTCATAGTTTATTCAGTTTTTTCCCCCAAATTTATAATGGCACCGTAATAATTTTCTCACCAACTGTTTAATCGAGAAATATATTCAAGTTTTATAAGGTTTATATTATGCTTATATAACATGTATCAAATATTTATTTTGGAAGTCGTCATTTTTCATGATTTCGTTTATGTACCAACTTGAAATTTATCCCTGGGTTGTTATTATTTGATGAAAGCATCTCTCATAAATACATCTGTATTTATATGCATTTTTTAATGTTGTTTAATAACACGATATGTTAATTTGCATTTCGACCTAAAGAGTTTAGTAGTGGCATGATTAAAATACTACACTGAGCTCAAACCCTTAAATATATACAATTTATTTTATCAATAGTCAATAGAACTTTGTTTTATTTCAATTTAATTCTGTCTTTTTGTTTATTTAATTTATAAATATATTTTAAATCCTTTTTGAAAATACTGTCCAACTTTGTCAGTTTCTATTTGAAGTGGTAAGCTCTCCTTAGCCAAAATACAGACTTTATAATGGTTTTTGAAAATTTCCCGGGTTTCGCCTTTCTGTATCTTCAGGAATTCTATCTCACGGATGCAACAGAACCGGTTCGTTAGTAACAAAGCATGTGGAGTCGTACAAAGTTTCAATAATTCAAACTTAATATTGACCTTCAGTCTACGTCATAAATTACATAATACTTCAATATATGTTGTTAGCAAAACCGTTCGTGATCAATATATTGTGGAAACAGAAGTGATAATGTGTTGTTAATTTATAAAATGTGACGCCTTACCATCAATAAGTGACAGTTAACAACTTAAAAGTAATTATTAATTTATACTTTATGTCGCCTTAGCACGATTGACATTATTTTCATTAGCCTAGCAAATATTGTCTAAAATTCTGACGAATGGGGAAGCTGAAATCACTATGAATCAACTATGTACCTTATAATTTTTCTGTAACTAAAATACATTGCCATTTTTCACCGTATTGTATTTTATTTCTTTAAATAAACTTTTTGATACCCTGATGAACTTCTACAAATATAAATTTCAAGAAACGTTGAAAGCATTGGCCATTATCTTTTTATTTTTTGCCAACGTCATAATTGTATATTCTTCATCATTTATATGTACATTCATTTTTGCACTGTAATACCCGCAATTAGTTATTCAGTAACCCTGCGAACTAAAAGCGAAAATTATCACATACAATATAGTGTTTATTTTGTCTTCTTTTGTTGCTTATTTTTAGCGACCTTTTTGCACTATAACAATCATTAAAATAAAAATATGAAAAAATACCAATATCATCTTTAAAACTATTGTATTTTAAATTTCTAGACGATGCTTGAATTTTTTCCCATCACCGTGACATATAGATATTTTAATATGAAAAACAATCTTGAGTTTTTTTCTGAAAGCTCCACAAAATTTATCCATGACTGAGCTTTTATTGTAAAAGCTCACACCTAACACGACCTAAGAATAGCATTGTCTTTGTTTCCAAGCTTCGGTAAGAGTAATTACTATGTTTACAAGATTATAAATTCAGTTTATTATACAAACAAAATATTACCCTTTGCAATAATTATTTTTGAAAATTTTTAAAGTATTTATGTGTTCGATTTTTTATTATTGAATCAGCATTCTTGTAGGAAGTCTATTATATTAAGCATAAATATTTAGATCCAAAAAAATTAGGCATACACAGATTTCGATAGCTATTTTGACTTCCACAATCGTTAGAATCGATACATCCATGATTAAACTAAGCTTAAGATTAGTTGATATACTTTTTAAGATATACGATGTATCTTATCATTTGTTCGATAGTTTCTTGTAATGGATTAAGTAGGTGTGATGAATTAATATTGATATGGTTCTTTAAATTATAATTTTTCTTTTTTATACTCTCCTAATTCAATTTTCTATTCAAGTAATACAAAATTCATCTCAGTCTACAAAATTAATGAACTATATGACATTTTTAACACTTAATATAAAGGAATATATAATTTAGTCCATATTGTAAATGTAAATGTAAAAATTGATACTAAGTATTTTAACGAATCTAGAATTGATTCAAGAAATTTTATTTATTGAAAAAAATAACAATAATTTTTCTAAAAATATCTAAGAACACCACATGAAATAGTCAATTATACTATATATTTTTATATTATAATTTTTACCCGTAAACAGAAGAAAGCTTAAAAAATCATAATATTTTTTTTTAAATTCATTATTTTTAAAGATAAGTCATTTAAGTCATTCGTTTAATTATTTACTGTATATCAAAGACATTTTATTTTATTCGTGTCTTAAATAAAATTAAACTGCATTCGTTTATCTTTAAGAAGCTTTCCTTATTTGATTAAAAAAGCTTTCTTGAGGAATAATATTGAATCAAATATTTAACATATTATATTTTATGAAGCAACTAAATTGCGGTTATAAGACCCATGGCATTAAAATTCGGATTGTAAAAAGGCATTGTAAACAAACAACTCAATGTGAAAGGATAAGTTTTCATTCATTGCATTATTATTTATTATTATTGGCAAAGTGAATCTATAATGAGGCAGGAACGCGTTCTTACCTTGCGGGCACGCGTCAAATTTAACCGAAAAAAACTGCACTGAGGTAAAATTTGGCTACCCCAGCGGTACAATAAAAAAAATACTTTGTTCGTGGTTTTGGTAAATAAATTCAAATTAGACTGACAAATTCATAGGGCTGTCCTAAAAAAAACAAGAGTGTTTCCATTTTTATTCAAAATTAAGCCATTATCATAAAAAATTACAAAAAATCACATAGTAGTCTTCTTCAATTATATCATTGATGACATTTGAATATCAAATTTGAATGTTTCAAACTTCGTTCACTTCCACGTATTTTGTCACTTCCTGGTTTTGCGTTACGATATCTTCAGACTTTATAGTGCACGGGTGCACAAGAAATGACCGAAGTGATTCGAGTGTGACCTTCTACTAAAATGATTGACGATATCGATGATGAAATGTTGAAGTGTATAGAGCTTTGTTTATTTTGCGTTCACTTCACAGAATTCCACTTTTATGAGGAAATATATTTGTTTGTAACTAAAAATATGAAATCCTTGTTTCTTGTGAAGTTAAGCATTGAAGGGATTTTCAAAATTGAGAACACCAAAATACACATCATATTCGCTCTTTACTTGCAACACATATGTTAAGCTCTCTATAGAGCTTTTTGTTGCAAAAGCTTCCCGAAAGTATTTATTTTAATTGCAATCGATTGATAATTAAAGTCGTTCAGATAATTCTTAAAATAAATAAAGAAACTTTTATTGATGCCAATTGATTCTGATTTTCTTTTGTTTATGATATTGCACTTACGAAAATCTAATATTTTTATTATATTTTTATATATATTTTTTTAACTACACCAAAATCTGTTTTTAAAATAGTCTAAATTACCATTCTTTTATACAGCCCTCTAAATTATTTTATATAAATAGATTTTTAAATTCTCTTTTTATGGTTATAGTTTTTGAATAGACGTTACGCAGTCCATTGTAGTTTGTTTGGAGACATACATCCCCATTGAAACGTTTTGTCAACTTCGATAATATCAAGTACCTTTCTATTTTTCACAAAATATATAAAGTTTATCGACAACAAAAGGGCCCTGTGGCAGTAATCGCACAAAAGTTCAGAAATCCAATATTTTTTTTAATGATGCACCAAAAAAGCTTCATGTTTTTTATGACTTAGATTTGAATTGCTTTTGTAAAAGCTGCTCGCTGGCTCACTACTCAACGTCAATGTTTCATGTTTGGTGAAAAAATCCAGTTCTAATGAAATGATGTTTAAATTTGTCATGTTTGAGCATTAGATATTGCTGAAATTCACATCAAATATTTCAAAAAAAAAATGTCCTACATTAATTATAATTGTAAAGCAACTCATAATTATTATTTATGATAAATATCTTTTTAATTAACTTCATTGGTATACAACCGACGCTAACTGTTTATTGTGTGTCAGTTGTGTTGCATCCGTGTGATAGAATGCCTCAAGATGTCGAAAAGCGAATCCCGGGTCACTAGTGAAAAAACATGTGGAATTGTACAAAGTTTCAACAATTCAATTCAGAATTACTTTCTTCAACTGCATAATAAAAAAATAATATAACGGTGAATTCATATGTAATTTTTATAACCTTTTATAATGAGCTAAGCCAAAAGTATCACATCAGCTCTCGTTTCATAAAGACAGTATAAATAATCGATCGATGTCCGTATATTTTTAGATCAACTCTATCTTCTTAACGCCATGATTGCTTATGACTCCAGTTTTGAGTCGGCGGATTACAGTAATTGTGTTGGTACGTACAATTACTGACAAAAGTTTCTTGTAAGGGACAATTTTTGTTGAAATATAGCCTGATTTGTTTCAGAAAAAATGATTTTGCTAGAATCTCTGTTGATAATCTTTTTCATTTTATATCATAATGATATCATTTAAATTGACTGTCGTTGCAGATTTCGTATCACTATTAATTTGGTTAACAACTACACAAATCAATCGGTTCTTGCAATAATCGGCGTTGGAATTCAGCAAGGAATGGGTTAACTAACGAATTCATAATGCTTATTTTTAGTTTTATAAATCAATTCTCGTCCAAATGCACGTTGGTTCTAATTTTTAAGAAACAATAATTCCAATATAGTTTACTTAAGTTATAAATAACTTTATTGTCATATATATTTATTTCTTTAAGACGGTACGTAATTTTGTCAAAAACATCATTAATTATCCATTTTTTAACAGGGTATAGTAGTTAGGAAGCTTTCCTCTTGTTTCCAGGGCCATTAAGAAAAATTCATTTACATAATTTAATTAGATTATCGTCAAATGAAGTGCTGGTAAAAAATATGTTTAATTTATGAATATACGTGAAGTTCACAAATAGTATAGGTCATATAAAATTGACCAAATAACCTCATGCAATAATATACCGTCACGGAATACTTTTTATAATAGCGTTCTCCACATCGTTAAATTGTTTTGCATATCCCTCGCATGCATTTTACTAAATGATTCCTTTATTGACGTCCTGTAGATGTTTGCCCAAGAGCCCTAACAAAACTAAGGCATGCCCTATTATGTTTTTTCAAACACACAGTCTTAAATCCGAGCGAGCCCAGAGATAATTTATTCAGCAAAAAACGCACATCTTGTCTGTGGGTAGCAAACGTTAAAATGGCGCGTGCTGATTGTAGGTTTTTTTTTTATTTTGATACACCAGAGGGTCACCCTAAATTAAACAATAAGCATTAACATAACATACAGAAAGTTAACCTCATAAAATGTTTATACAATTTAAAATTAAACTGATAATATTTGCGATTGTATGTTATTTATTAATATATGATCTATATCTTATATATCATCTAACTTTTTGATCGAATTTCGACGATCGTTACCTAGATAAATTTAATCTATCTAAGTTAAAGAATCTTCTCACAGAGGGGCTGGGGAAACCCAATAAAACTATTTTACTAAGTTTAGTTTTAAGAATAATAATATATATTTATTACAAATGCATCTATTTTATCGATTTTGTAAATTTTCAGGCTTTTATTTTGCCGCTTTAGAAAAAAAAAATGTCTCCTTGTCAATATTTTTTTTAGTCAATCTATTTAAACAAACACACTGTACAAGAGCTATATACTTTTTATATGAAAGAGTCTTTTGCGATATACATAATGAAATATATAAATACATTGATATAAATGTACAAAGAAAAATAGTCATCGATTATTACACGGTGAAAAAATAGCAATGTATTTAAATTCTACAATTTTTTCATAAGATATAGTTGATAGCTATTTCGGCTGACTACATCGTCAGAACTAGTTCTACCAAGTAAATGCCAATTCAATCAATAAATCATCGATTATTTTTTTCTTTTAAATGTACCTGTAGAGTGTTTACATTTTTTTGATATTTTCTAATATAATTTTTCTTAGTTTGTTTTATATTATGTTAAGTACACTCATCAATTTTTGCTGCTTCCCAAATATATAAACTCATTTTATTAGTTATACATGAGAAATTATTTTTTTTAAATATTTATATTTGTTATATGCGATTATATGAGTCTACGAGCAGATGACAGCATGTCATTGTTTTCGTTTTAGCAGATAACAAGGTTAAATTACTCACCAGATTTTATTATTTTTTTTTATATTATTCCTAAACCATTCAATTCGAATAATTTCTTCAAAGCGTGTCCGATTAACTATAACACTAAAAATATTTTGAACAGCATTTAAACACACTTCTCCTATATTTGAATTTATTCATACTGTTTCCATTGAACATATTTACATGTCGTGACAGGATTATTTTCGTCCTCTGTATTTGCGACTATGATATATAACGTGGGCAGAGCAAACTTAAGGATATGATGTACGTCCTGTCAGCCAGCAAGTAGTGTAAATAATATCCTTACGTACAATTATCCAGTTTATCGAATAATATTGCCAAATAGCATACGTGATTATGCTGGATCCAGTGCATCATATTCTTTTGTTATTTAAAGCGATGAAGCTTTCACCTTTGACTTAATCATATATATTTCTTTTAAATTTAAGCCATGCAAAATGCGATGTGCGTCGCAATCATTCGCTTGTGCTTCTTTATAACATTTTATTGATTAAGCATTGTTTTATAGATCAAATTATTGCAGCGTTAATATCCATGACGCACCAACATCAGATATCGTCGAGACTCCTTCATCTCTTATGAATTGATTTTATTGTTGCATTATTACTAATGGCGATAGTCGCTGCGGAGCTGAGCAATCAAGAGAGAATCCGGTATACGTGTATACCATACGCATTACAACTATATATATATATATCATACATACCAACATAACATACTTACACACGAATACATGTGCATACAAATGCATCTACGCATCAATACATGAATAAAGTAATTTTAGATGTCGAAATCGTGTATATTGGATTATTAAAATATGTTACAAAAATGTATGGAAGGTGGTCGAGCACAATTTAATAATAAACTTGGTTAATCCAATCAATAACTGATTGTTAGTTTCATTACAAACTTTGTAGAACACAAATTATTTTTAAATATTAAAACACTACATTATATCTTGACCATTATTTTATTTAATATTTTGAGCAATTAATAGTAACTAATTTACATACAAATTGTAAATTTGGACTACGACTAATTTTTAACATTTAAGCAAAAATCTCATAACTTTGTTATGAGATAGTGTACAAGAATCAAATACAGCATTTATTATACCCAATATTTCATTACATTACCCTTTTTCGTTTTCGTTTAGCATCAAACTACCAGTTTCTTTTAATTATAATACTACGGTCCTACGGTAAATCCTCTCGTAGTCTAAAACTTTGTAATCTTTTCTCTTAAATGTTTATTTTTGACCATGCGAATGTTATAGCATTTATTATTCACCTCTATTGCCTTTCGCGTGTTCTCATGGCAAAACCCACAGGCGAAGCAACCATCTAAGAATTATGTGGTCACCGAATGATTAATATAATAATATTTCTCCTCGTTCGATCCTTGCAATCGGGGAATGGCGTGAGTGGGGGGAACCTTTTCGCGTCTCTTCCCATTTTGGCAGACATCCCGTCCGGCGGGCAAATTGGCCCGGGTTGACGTCCAAGGCACGCATGTCCACGTTCCGCGCATCACACAACATACAACTGACTCCTTGATATGTTTTTTCATGTGAATATTCACTGGATTGAAGACTCCCTGCCATTTTCGGTATCAGCGGCGAAGAAACAATAGAGAGGATAGCTGGTGGCGAAATAACAGCATGACGTGTGGGAAGAGAGAATTTAAGTTTTTTTTTTTTTTAATGGCAACCACACAATTTGCAATTCATTGCCAGCTTGAAAGCATTTTAGAATAAAGAATAATACATATAATCTTAACTTTGCTTATACACGACAAAACAGCTTAGAAAAAATTGTCATTGAGAATGATTAACTCAACTCAATCTTCCCAACTCTCCCTTGTTATACTCTTTACGTGAGATCAGTTCAATGAATCGACAATCTCATAACGTAAATTCTTATGTTTCATCACTAGATGTTTGATAGTAGGTATTCTCTTAAAATAAAACCCCCATTTATATTCTAATGTTAGTTGATATTTATTTTCTGAAAAACTCTTTCAAGAATGACTCGTTAACAAGATCGTTAATGAAAATTATCACAGGCAATTGAGTTAATTATTATTATCATCAGATTAATATTATTAAATTTGTTTGAGCTGTAATTTACTGCTTGCCTTGGGGTAAGTGTTTTCCTGTATTTAATAACTTTGCTATATACACGATGCTAACTGTTTATTTTACGTCAGTTCTGTTGCATCCGTGTGATAGAATGCCTGAAGATGCCGAAAGGCGAAACCCGGGTCGTTAGTGACAAAACATGTGGAATCGTACAAAGTTGTAACGTTTCAATTTTGATATTGAAATTCCATCAAGCAAATTCGGTTGATATCATAAAATATATCGAAGTTAGCCTGTTTATTCTTAAGCTACATAAATGATATTCTAATCCTGAAGATTTCAAAAAAATATTCAATTTTAAAACTCATAGCAATTGTCTGGCAAAGTCTGGCCATATTTAAATAAAAAAATAAGCTCTGACTTAACAGTTTGAACACTGTTCTCTCTATAAAAAATATAATGTCAATACTCTACTGTCTCAAAAGTTTAGACGCTCACAGTCAGAAGGTTCATATTGACAACCATTAAATACTTAAGGTCTTAATAGTTACTTCCTGATGAAAAGGAAGAATATAGGTATATGATATCCTATATATTATATTAAAAATATATTTTTTGTAGTATTTCCACAATATGTTTTATGATCAGGACCGGTTTCGCTCATCGCGGATATTACCAACTGATATGATACAAATTACAATCGGTCCTGATCATAATATATCTCTCTACGCGTCAATTTTAAGTAAGATAAAATTATGCGGGAAACTCCTGTCTCAGATTTGGAGACGTAGTGCATATGTGTTATTTGCACAAGGGAACACAGAAGGGGTAATACAAGAAAAAAACAAAATACATTTTATAATCATTCACAATCATGAATATTTTAAAATATGATTTTTACTTTTTGAAAGTTTTGCAAGGATTACCTGTTAAAATTAAAATGTTATAATGTTAAAATGCAATAATAACATTTAAACGACGTCAAAATTACCTTTTTATGATGTTGAATAACCTAGATCGGAGCCTAAACGAGAAAGACACAATCCTAAAAATTCTGACCCCATGACTACTGGACCTATATTTTATCTTTATTTTTTTCAATCAGAATTTGCTACTCGTTATATATAGTGATTTATTAAAAAAAATATGATTCACACAAAAGTGTATCTGAGTGACATATTGTTATTGTGACGGAGACATATGCGATGTTGTTTTTACAGGGTAACAGATATAAGGATCGGCCAGTTAAGGGAATGTTATTTAAATATAACACTCATCCGATTGTGCAGTGTAAAGAAAATCATATCAAAAATTACACAAATCATACAACTAAAACTTTTTTTATAATTACTGAATCAATTTTTCTATTCTTACAATACAATCAATGAACATACTCGTTGACTTCACCTATGAGATATTCACGGAGACAAATGATGGATATTAATCAGTGAAGGTCAAAGACATCATTATATCATATAACTTATTGTTTCATCTGTTTGGAGAAGAAAAAACCAAATGAGATAAAAGAATTTTTTAATTAAGAAGATGGCAAATGCCTCTTTGTGAACTTCCAAAGAACGTTGCTGGCTAAAATCCGTGCCAAAAGTACAGCAAAAATGTAACCTTAACAAAAATATTATATATGCTGTTTCAAATGATATAAAGGAAAATCTAACGATTTTAAATACTTTTAATTATTTACTTTTGCCGCAATTTATTTTATGATAAGAACCGCTTTCACTTAATGTGAACATTATCATCCGATCAGTTGTGGTATTAGCTCTTACAATTTTTTTCCTCAAGAACTGACTGTTTTCTCATTAAAAGTGTTTAATAAACCTTTTGTTGTGTTTTTCTGCAGAATAAGCCACATCACAAACAAAGGGCTGACGACTGTATCCGTTACTTCAATCTTAAACAAATAAATGCAACATTTGATATATGTAGTAATAAATGATTCAATTGCATGCTGATAGTGACTGAAGGCATTTATATTGCACAAATTAATTTTGTACTCCGATAGTTTATATAAAACGTTATATTCAAAATATAGTTTGATTTTTTTGGGGCGATTCCATATGTAACAAAGGTTTTTTAATAATTAAGAAACTGGACTTGACGTGTAGTATAATAAATATATGCTGTTGAATGTGACGTTTTGTAGAAGGAACTGTTGATGTTAAATACTTTTTTTTGTGTTTGATTGCTGAGTGTTCCATCACTGAATGATGGCCAACTTATATATATGTATGTTACCATTCTCGAAAAGAAACAAACATAATAAAACCATAAGATTCATCATCCCACGACAATAATTCGTTCACATCCACTGGCCTGTTTAAAAACCGCAGGTAAAATGAATTCGACTCACCACACAAATCTCCTTATATTATTTTAGTTGTTTATATTTATAATTGTGATAGAAAAGTAGAATGTATCAGTCACGATCCAAACAGCGAATTCACGAACAAAGAAAAAAGGCCCTTAAATGAAAGATGAGTT
This sequence comes from Himalopsyche japonica, assembly GCA_028555115.1. Taxonomy (NCBI): domain Eukaryota; kingdom Metazoa; phylum Arthropoda; class Insecta; order Trichoptera; family Rhyacophilidae; genus Himalopsyche; species Himalopsyche japonica. The sequence continues at coordinate 377,455 of JAHFWJ010000488.1, read as the reverse complement.
AAAAAGAAAAAAAACGTCCTCAAAACTGAACGTCTGATCTCACCTCACCCCGTGTAGTGTAAATGTTGTACAGTCAACGTATTGCTATATTTAATCAATTTATACATCATAAAATATTTATTCTACCGATCTTAAAACATTACCGCACAGTGAAAAAATAGCAATGTATTTTAGTTCTACAAAATTAATATAGCAGTCTAGTGGCAGTTCTGATGAGTGGTACGCCGAAATTGCTATCAACCATGTACCTCATAAATTTTGCAGAATTAAAATACATGGCCATTTTTTCACGGTGTTATAATGGGTTCAACCAATTAAATGCTAATTTATAAAATACTCAAATTTGAATTGTTATAACTCTGTACGATTCCACATGTTTTGTCACTAACGACCCGGGTTTCGCCTTTCAGTATCTTCAGGGATTCTATCACACTAACTGTTTATTGTACGTCAGTTCTGTTGCATCCCTGTGATAGAATGCCTGAAGATGCCGAAAGGCGAAACCCGGGTCGTTAGTGACAAAGTATGTGGAATCGTACAAAGTTGTAGCAATTCAAATTTGATATGGAAATTCCATCAAGCACCTTCAGTCGATATCATAAATTATATAAAATACTCATTTACGAAAATAACATTAGGAGCATTATTTTTATTTATCTACGTAATGTTAGCAGCTCCAATGTTTTGTCAAGTATTATATAATTGCAAAATAAAGAACATTTCGATATAGGTATCAAGTTTACTAAAAAAAAATGACAATCGCAGAGCACCCTTTCATGATCATCGTCACATTATCTGTTTCATGCTGCAAACGAGGTCGCCCCCCGCAGGGCTCGAATCAGAGTCCCGTCACGCACCCTGCAGCCCGCTCGCCGTCTCCAAGAGCCGATTCCACAGTCCAGCCCGGGGTACCAGGTTCGGTGCCACAATCCATGACGAGAATTGCACACACGCAGAATGAGTCTAAGAATTTAAATTAAATATTTTGCTTGGACCGGAAAGCAAACCCATGCCAGATAGAATAATACGTAGCTATTCATAATTGGCTAAACACACTAAGTTATTTATTACCGTCATTACAATGTGAAGCATATTTAATGCGCTTATTTTCTACCATCGACTCTCAAAGTGGTCTCGGGGGCCCATGTTGACTCGCAAGGGATACATGTCAAGTAGGAGGGAAATGAAAGTCAGCAAGATGTCAATGTGGGTATAGACTACACGTATAGATACACAAAGCTCTAGAATTCTCTCGAACAGCCATTCTACGCTGAATAAAATGAATTATGATTTAAAACCTTACTAATTTGAATCCAATATTCATTAATTGATAAAGGAGCATCAAGTTGGACTCCCCAATAAATATTATTTATCAATTTAGTATAATAATTTGATAATGCTTTGTTTTGTTTCATTCCAAATCCAAATGTTTACTCAAGTTTTGTTTTCATTAAACAAAATATATTTTCAATTAAGATACAACAAGAAATAATAAATACATATTTTCTTTATTATTTTTTTTCAATTTTCCACTGTATAAAATAATATTACAGTGAACAGCATTGTGTCCACATTTGAAGTTAATAAGTATAATAGTTGATAACGACTGAGGGTGCTTGATGGAAATTCAATATTAAATTTAATGTTTTGAAACTTTTTATGATTCCACATGTTTCGTAACTAACGATACGGGTTTCTTCTTTCAGCATCTTCAGGCATTACATCATACGATATACAGTATGCATAGATTTTATACAGGAGGAATTAATTACAAAGAAAAAAAACACAGATCTTTAGCGTAGTATCCAAATATAAATCTGAAATGACTTAATAATTATAATTTTGAACCATCAACCGTCAATCTTCAAGTGGAAGTGTTTGATCGATTTTTATTATCAAATTTCGACAATCCAGATTCAAAAACAACCCAAATAATATAGTTCTGACGATGGCGTGAGCCGAAATAGCTATCAACTATATTTGTTAAAAATAATTTTGTAGAACTAAAATATATTGCTATTTTTTCACCGTGTAATAACAGAACACATTGGATGTATTTAACACTTATTTGTTGTTTGCTGTGAGTTTATTGCCGAAAAACACTATATTTCAATAAGTTAAACACAATATCTGATGCTATCTTTACAAACGTATAACACTTTGATCGGGTCTGGTTTCCTTCATCGCAAGCATTATCAACAGGAGCAAATATGGTCTTAGATGAAGTATTTAAAATTAAAGTTTATCTAATGCCATGTCTACATATACACACTATTTCAAGACGTGAATCCTTTAAATGTGTCTATGGTAAACGCGTCTATTCAATAAGGACTCTACACTCTAATATAAGTACGCATCCTTCTCAGCGAGTGCACTTACTACAATATGTTAGTGGGTCAATTTAATGTCATCACTTGAGTGCATATATAGGCCAAGCAAAAGTCATCTTGCCCAATTAAAAAAATAAAATGAACACATTTTGACGCCACGTGTGCGCATGCTTGAATGCGCATTGTATCGTCGTTAATTATTTAATTAATTGATAATAATTAATGTTGAACGAATTGTTTTTCTTCGTTAATTGTTGTTTCATAACATGGCGAAAATAACATATTTTCTATACGTGGAGGTGAATTATTTTACGCGCGTGGTAGTTAATTAGCGAGAAATTTCAACTAGTTAATGAATAAGTTTGATAATCAAATAAACTACGTCAAAAGCATTTTATGACCGTATTTATAAAAACCACTTTAAATTTCTAATATTTTAAGGACGTATAACCTTAAAAATATTATTATAAAAAAATTAGCTGAAAAAGTATTAAATCATTCATAAACACATATAGGCATGGTTTTATTTTATTGCATCAAATTTAAAATTTCAATGTAATAATAATTCTTCAAAAAGGAATAAAAATAGCGTTGAAAATTTTACGATAGAAATAAAAATATATATTTTAATTAATTTATAATGAATTTGTGTGTGATCTTCTTCTTATGATATTTCTCAGTGATTGATTTATTTGACTATTTTCAATTTCATTCAATTATCAACTTCAAGCTCGACTTTGGTAATTTTCATTTACGACGAAAAAAATAATTGATATATTTTCGCGACTAATAATTTATCGTCAGCAATTTACCGCTGCGTCAAATTATACAATACGAAACTCATAGCCAGCAATTCATCGCAAGATTTTTGTGCCTTTTAACAGCAACGAAAGCTATTTTTGTAAGCTAAGTTTTGATATAAGCTAGTAGAAAGCTAGAGAAAAATAATGTTCTTCTTTTTTAAATATATTATCAAATATCAAACAGGATGTTTTCTTCTACGAAAACATGAGCAAGAATAAAAATTCTTACAAAGTAAGAATTTTTTCACCAGTAATTTACCGTCGCGTCAATTCTTACCGTAAAGAATTCATCGCTAACTTATTTTATCGTACAACAGCAACTTCACATTTTTGATCGTAAGTAAATTGTAGATGATACTATCACATATACTTCAGTATCACTCTTTACTCTAATTAACTTGTTTAAATCGTGTTTCTGCTTATTTCACGATTCGATTCGATTATCTTATCTTTTTTTATTAAATATAATATATCGATCGAATTCAGTAATCAAACATGCCATTTGAATGTGTAAATTATCATTTTATTCACTGGGTTTTCACGCGTTAACACAATACCGCACTTTGTCAACCTACAAATTATTTTCTCCAGAGTACCTACCTGAACACTTGCAGACCTACAGCAATGATCAGCATGGTCCGCATCACGTCTCACCAGGAGCGTCTTAAGGAATTAATTAGCTTTAAACGTGCTTTAAGCCAGCTGGCGTTGAAGAGCTGCTATTTTCAATTAAGCTATTAGTGCCATTCATACAATGAACATAAATTATCCCAAATTAAATAAATATTAAACCCATAAATTGTTGTAAAAATACCACATTCTTTTTGTTGAAGAAATTCTTTTAAAATGTATATCGAAATTTTCAATGACTTCACGGTGGCTATAATTTCGATGGTATTCCAGCATGGATGACTCAAAACTACAAAAATTAAAACACATTTTTTTGTGAAAACACTGAATAAGGTAACAAATACAATCATCAACTATCAATCAGTAAAGAAAAACACAATAATTAGGTATTTAAAATTATAGATCGTGACATATTTACCTACATGTCACCCCCAAAATCATATTGTATTGCAATACTCCACTTCAGTTCGTTCATTTTAAAACACATTTTCCTGCTCTAGTCTTTTTATTTATACCGATGAGGCCAAGAAGAATATAAATAGATTGTATCGTTAGATTAGACACATTGGTTATCATTTAAAAAAAAAAACATATCTGTACACACTAACCGATCCTGTTCTCAATAACATAATATTATATAAACAGTATGAAGCGTTTTCCTTTATGATTTAATTACAAAGATTTTTGATTATGATATTATAGAAGCCCAAAATGTGCGCCGGAAATAACTGGCGGCTATTCATGTACTTGTTCATCACCGGTTTATAATAATCGCAATAAGTAGAACTGGTTCTGATCATATAATACAAAATTGTTGAAATATCACTGGTGATTGTGAAGAAGTGGTAGTAAACACAAACAATGGAATATATGTATAAACAAGCAAAGATCTACGTGCTTGTTAAACATGAAAAAAATGAGTTTCAATAATCAGCTCTGCTGTCTTATTTTTCATGCATTCGTGTCAATCAATTATATTAAATTCATGTGCAATATATTATGTATGTTGATAAAATTAATAAAATACAAAAACCTTGAAAGAATAATCATATAGTCAAGGATCATAATTACTTACCTAACTGCCTATATTAGTGGCATCGTTAAAGTTTGACAGGTCGAATACAATTAGCTGTGAATATAGCTGCAATTAAATAGAACATTTTTTTTAATTAAATGATACAATGCATCAAGAAACAAAAAGTCACCTTAAGATGTCTTGCATTATCAACTACAACCAGTCCTTTTTTAACACGATTTCTGTGTGCCATTTTGATTTATGTGATTTTTGCAGGGCATCGTTACTTTTTTTATTATTTGTTACGTGTTTTTTATACATGCTAAAGGCTTATAACGAGCCGGATAATAGTAGTGACTAGGAGGTAGCGGAAACAACATTTATAACTGAAACGATTTAAGCATTAAAAATGTCAACAAACATCTAGAAACTTTTTAAATTAATTGAGACTGCATGAACAATTACGCGGAACTTTTTAAAGAATTAACTAAAACAATTAACAATTTATTGTAATGGGAAATAGTTAAATTATATATAGTCGGATCAACAAAACAACTCTAATGCAATAATAATTCAATTAATATTTAATACGTTCTTTCAAAAAATCACAAACGATTATATATTCAAACCGACAGTGACAACAGCGAATAAAATCCTATACGTAAATATAAATGTATATCTTTTTCTCATTGCATTTTTATAATCGGTAATATATATATATATGCTTTTAACATGAATTTGGAGATGAAAATCTGTTTTTGTTTATACAAATATGTTTTACTTTTTGACGCAATATTTTGACTTCTGGAAACAATGTATCAAATTATTCCAATTTTTTATACGCGTCACTTTCTGGAACCACTATACATTGATTAAACAAATAATCGGGTGTACCTATCCGTGTTTAGTTAATTATAGATATGGGAACTGCTTATCCACACGAGACTGTAGAATTGTAACATTTGTAGATGAAAAAATATATTTGCTTAAATTTCTTTAATTTATTTTATTGTGGATTTAAAATGTGACTAACTTAAAAACCTGCGTTCACCTCTGAGTGTCGTCTTAGTAATTTAAAGTAATGGGCATTGCCTACACGCTGAGGCTACTTCAATTGGGCTTAACCTCATTAAGAGAGCGACATGACACCGCGACGATGCGAATTATTGCTACAAATGTAGTCTCTAATACTCCATACATTATCCTGATTTCACAGTGTGGAGAAGGCTTTAATAATAAAACAGGCATATTACATAGAAAAAATAAAACAAGCTAAATATAAGTCTTCGACCTTCATTTCAACAAAGCTTTATCTGGGGTTAAAATCTTTTATTATATATTAATCTATGTTATGATGATTTAGTAACAGTTATGCAGGAACAAATTTTGATCAACAGGACCCCAAGAGATTCAAAATATACTTCCAAGACAAAGATGTTTCGGAAGACATGTTCCTGAAGAAATGTCACTACTTGCAGTTACAATATACGACTGATTTTTTTATCAAACTGACTTTCTCTTGGATGTACTCATGAACCAATATACGATGTTCATATTTTATGTAGTTTGGAAGCCCGAAGAACAATTTTTGGCCTATACGAGGCCAAAATGAGAATTCTGAAATTATTGACAATGTCAAACTGAATGTTCCTGATCATTTTAAGCTATCGTGGACATAAATTGTCTATTCTTATGCAGTCTAGAACCAGCCTGCAAACAGTGATACTAATAGTAAGAAAATTAACAATCGTAAAGAGAATTACTTCGTATATCTCCGAGAGTGAGTTCAGTTATGAACAATTTTTATGAAACAAAATAAATTTTATCTTTGTTTTCTTAATTGGCTTCCATGCCGACTTTCAATGTTTTTATCGTTGTAAGTTTTTTTTACTTTTTTATTTTAAACTAAAATATCTGTTCTATAAGGTCATTAAAATTCAAAACTTTAATTTACTTTAGTGTATGGAATTGATTTAGTATCTCAAAAACGTCTAAAAATAATGTTTGTAACTTCATTGAGTTGAATTGGCTGCTATTTTAATGTTTGGGAAATGCCTCTATAAACAATTAATTACGCGGTCACTTTTACTTTGGAATGATGTTTTTTCTCAAAATTTCCTCGCACTTTTAAATGGAGTAACTATAAACAATTAATTGATCCAAACACGTTTGAGAAATAATCATAGTAAATTCTTCATAGCGAGTAGAATTAGCGAGCAGTAAAAAAACTGACAAATACACACACTTGTCGTTTTGCACAATATATAACGATAAATAACTCGAACAACATGAAAAAACGCATATAAAATAAAATATATAATCTTTTTATGGTGTGCTGAATCCGATAATTTTATGAGTAGTAATCAAATGGTTGTGTGTCCAATTAAATTTCGGTTATATTTATAATTAGCGGTCAATTAACCACAAAAAATCCATTCTTTTCTGAATTGTAAATTGGATATGGCGGAAAATTATATTTTTACGTAAATCGTAAAAAACTGCATTCGCAACAACGATCTCAATGTGGATATAACGGGTTTGCTTTTAAGTGACTCAAATATCAAGAAACTTGGATTTTATTGACTCGCATAAATTTACACTGAAAATAATACCTGAATTTTATACAGCATACTTACATGAACAATGAAAATATTTTGGCATTTTTTTTTGAAAGTGTATCGGTCACTGAAATGGTGAAGATATTTTCTTTTAATTTAGACAAAATTTAGTAGAGCCAAGTCAATGTTGTTGGACAAACAAGCCCGGGTTCATTCCGTGAATGACCCTTGTAGCCTGTAGGCGAGATGAGTAGCGGTTACTGGTTATTAAACGCAAATACAACGTTATACCAAATATTTGCTTTCAAAAATACCTCTGTGTTTTTGGTTGGTGTCGCATTTCGATGAAAATCTCGTTTTTGTTTGAGATTTGGGTATGTCATCTCCGACAACTTCCCGGATACACTTTGCATTATTCTGCGTGTCGGGCGTTATGACTTCTTTGCTTTGTCGTCTTATACAAACAAGGTTCTATCTGAAAAAATCAAACTGCTCAAGAGAAGCAACTTAAAACTAAAGAAAAATTAATTTTCATGTAATTAGAAAATATTTTGAGCTGTTATTATAATCAACACAATACGCTTATTTTTCAAATTAATTTTATTAAAGTGACATTTTTATGAGAAACAAATTTGCAGATAGAACTTAGTTGCTTTCAAATTAACCCGAAGGGTACAAAATCCTTTAATGATAAATTTTACATACAATTTAAATAAAACATACGGTTTAAACAAAGATTTTTGAATGTGTAAAAGAAAGATATTTTCAATGAATTCTTAGGCAAGAATATGTTATTTCTTATGATAAACATACAGTGAATAATTTTTTTCTGAGAGCTACAGTCTTACAATCAAAATTTACGATGATCGGTAGAATATGACATTCCAAAATATTATACTATATTTCCTTCTCTCATATTCACGGTACGACAAGAGATAGCCCCTTTGAAGACTAGAATTTTCTATTCGCAAAATTCCTAATTATACATCCAGGTGGACTGTAAATTTCGTATGCATAAGACAATAATGATCATCAAGTGTATTTACTGTTAACTTAAAGGTTATTCAAATGCAGATTTAAATACAAATATAACTGCAACGACTTTGTGAAAAAAAAAAATTGCAGATAGAACCATATTAACCCAATGTGGCAGGCAGTTTTACTCATATTTACTTTCGGATTCCAAGTTGAATGCATATTTCAACAATTTGAATAAAACTTGATTATTTTAGTACAATATCTACAATTATAAAATACAGCTATCAGCACCGGTATCGCTCACCACGAGCATTATCAACAGATCTTGCCAGAAAGAGATCAATCAATAGTATTTATATTCAGCCGTAGATTTTTTATTTGAATAAAATGCCTTTTGACAAAGAAGTGACAGTAAACTCTTTTTCAAGTATAAAATATAGCTTTGATTGAACTGTCACTTTATTTTTCATTCTGAATCTAAGTCATTCAAAAAAATGTATTTTATTATTTCATCGAAACTTTGCCTAAATATAATATTTTAAATATCTGTGAAGTGTTGACAATGAAATATATGTTCATACTATTTTTTCATTTTTTTCATCGATATTATTATTTGACATTAATTTTGACGCTTCCCAAATTCGCCACGTCTGTGCCACTTTATCTCTCGGCATGGTTATGTTAAATGCTTACCTTCTCTGAGATCAATATTATATTCTATGTAGTGAGTGATTTGTAGCTACTGTCTATTAGTGATATGTTGAAACGCTTCACCGATTATTTATTATAAGCACTACGATTTATTGAATACATTCTGACGTTAATAACGTATCCCTATCATATTCAATTTATTTTTTATATTTCCATAATGAGATAAGTTATTGTTTTATCCCAATTATTACGTCAGTATCTGAAAAAACACAATGCTGCGTTTAAATTTGACGACCAGCTAATGAATCAATAAATCTTAAAGTTTACTGATCTCTCAGCAACAATTTATGATCCCAAACGTTTCATTACTTTTGCTGGCCGCACCCGTGCCGCTGGCTACGCTCCACTGCCGACAAGTACCGCAAAGTGCTTAAGCGTTAATTAATCAGCAGAGCGGTTGCTATCCGGAATGGATCCAAAACAGTCGGCCCGCGATCTCGTCACGCGTCAGACCTTGACAGAACCTTGTAGCTGATAAGGTGACGTCCCGATGAGGCATCGCCGACCTTCACGCGATATATCATACAGATGACTATGTTTTTCAAACAGTATAAAAGATTTCCACATTTTCTTCAATATATCTACAGTAAAAAGCACACGCGTTCAGAACCCAACCAAATAAAAGTCGTAAATTTATCCAAAACAAATCTAATGAAAATTACACCAAATCTTATTAATTTTTCATACAAAAACATACAGCATTACAATAAGCGTTAAACATTCTTAAAATTTTAAGAGACCCGAGATTTTCTCAAATATATAATACATAATTCACGATATCGACATGATCGATTGATGGAATTTCAATATCAAATATGAATTATACAAGGCTTTAACAATTCACATTTGAGATAATTAGCATAGTGATTAAATTGTAGAATCATTGAAAATAAAACGTTTGTATCAGATGAATTACTTGATGGCCTATATTAAATTCTATATCTTTTTAAAAATATTCGTTTTTTTTGCATCTCAGGAACGAAAGACTTGTCCACCATTTTGGTATGAAAAAGATGGCACTGATAATTAATCACTAAACATAATTGCAAATAAAAAGTTTTTATATGAAGAAAGTGTCATAAGACGACAAGGTTTAGTTAGAATCATGTTCAGTCCTGAAATGGCGAGCTCGGTTTGTTTTTGTGGGTACTACATGAACAGTGATGACTCATACTCATCTTTTTCTAGCAACTATATTTAATATATGAAATGTTTAGCGGTGAAGTAATGCATATCATTGTTTATTTTCAATAGATATTTGACTACATAAACTTCTATATCCCCAGCACTCGCTATATGTAGGTGTCGCGATTACCATGAATTTATTTCATTACGGTTTTGGAATCGCTGTATTACGCATCAGCTTGTCTCAACGCATGCTGTTTTGTAAACAGGGGCGCAAACAATAAAATATCGACGAATTTTTACACATTGCAAAACAATCCAAATATGACTCGCAACGGATGCTGCTCGCCAAAATAGTAGTGGAATATTAATTCAATTAAATGAAAAACAAGTGATTTATCGCTAATAAATAATCTCGGTATCAATTCTACACCAATGAAATATGTGTGCATGAATGTTTGTTAACAATTTCTTTAGTATAGACAAAAAGCTAAGGAAGCATTTCGATTGAGCAGGAAAACAACTTTGCAAATAAAAATCTATCATAAAACACCGCAAAGACATCAATTAGACAATAACATTTATTAACTTGAAAATTGTCTACTTTAAACAATACGAAATTTAAGATTCATGTCGTTTACGGAATTATTCAAAAACTTTCTCAAATCTTTGTAATACACTGAGATAATTCCGTTTAATTTTATTGCATATATACATTGACTTTTAGTGTATAATCTGTCACGTTATTAAAAAAAAATTGTTGATGGTAAGCAGGTGTACAAAACGGTTCAAGAACTAAGAAAACAAATTTGCAGAACGTCAAACCATATACATTTAATTAAAGTAAATCAATTTAGTAATGTAATGTTTGCAAACGCTTTTTTATAATATGCAAGCAAAATAAAGACAATTCAAATCGACTTGTTTGCAAAGGATTATTAACATTTCAATAAAATGTATATTGTACGATTTCTATTAAATTGTTTTCTTAGTTTCTGAACTTTTAGGTTTATTTACCCACTTGCCATCAACTCAAAAAAAATGTATCAACAGAAATAATTTGCATATTATAATAAATGAAGTTGTTAAATTGTAGAACATAACTTCTCGTGAAAAGCGAAAGACAAGCAAAGGTCTACTTACTTCAGCTCGTAAATATGAAATGTTTTCTTATTAAACTGTTCTTTTAAGTCCTAAAATATGTAATAATAATATATCCTGATAAATAATATTCATTAAAACACCCGCATTGTGTTAACGATTATCATTATTTTCTATTTTGCAACTGTATACGTATAAACAGTACACAAAATAACTCGTAGACATAATCAATTAACTTTCTTCAATCAGAAAAAGTTAGCATTTATTTTTTGTTTCAATTAAACAACAAATAAATCAAAATATTAAAGATCAATCTGATTGTCATGAAAGTGGAACTTTTGGATAAGTATGAATATAGCTAATAATTATATATTTTCCAAAGCTGCACAGTGCTGAATTACTACATATTTATATTGTTTTTCCACAAAATATCAATTTGTCTAAAATCTGTTGTTGATAATTATACAATATACAATGAAGTGTGTCTAAAAAACGACAATATGGAAGACTGTATGTATATCACTACTAGTAATCCAAATGTTATTGACACTGATCGAAATATATTCTTACTGATGTTAATGTGGAAAGATACGTTCATCAAATAATTAAAAACAATCTTCAGTACTTTATTCCTTAATTTGTATTATTGAAATCAGTGGATAATACTCGCAACAAAAAAATATTAAATTTAGGAAGTAATGCAAAATAGTGTGCTTAATTTAAATATAATAAATACATTTCCACCTAGAAATGACAGTAGCCACCTAAAAGGTGGTAGTTAGATATGAAGAAAATGTATTGGTATATTCTTTCACTGAAACACAAGTAAGCATTTTTTTACTTTAATTATCATATGCATATAAATAATCAATCCTTTTCGCCATAACTGTGCAGTCGTGAAAATCGATCGAATCCGAATTAGACGGTTTTGAAAAATATCTCCATCAACAAGAAAAAATAAATCTCCCTCATTTGAGCACCAATATAATAATAATCAACATTAAAATGCAGTTGGGTTTTTTAGGCTTAGAAATACCTAATAAGTGAAATTATTACGGTTTGTGTTTTTCCTTTGTAATTAACTCTTTTGCTATATAATCGATACTGTGTCAGTTCTGTTGCACCCGTTTGATAGAATGCCTGAAGATGCCGATAAGGAAAACCCGGGTCGTTAATAACAAAACATGTGGAATCGTATAATACAAAGTTGCAGTAATTCAAATTAAATCTTGATTGATTTGTCATATTTTTTAGAGTGTGGTATGAAATGAAAAATATATCTTAAATAACACCTTTCCTGCAGTTTTGACCGCAGCGTGAAATTAATACGTGTCTTCATTAGCAGTATAATATAATATGTGTGTAATACCAAACGACACGGAAGAGGCAAATGAAGGGAATTTCGTAAAACGTGAAGTGGGGATCCTTACCTGAGACACACCTGCCGAATCGGACACCTTGCACTATGGTACCCTCTGCAAACAAGTTTCTTCGTAGTTTTAATATCAAAATGCCATAAATTTTACGTATAATATCATAACATAAATACGAACACACCACGCTTAAACATCATATTACTTTTGCATGTTTTAAAGCATACAACAATATTTTAATAATAAACACACAGTGTTATTTACTATTTCTAAAAGTTTATATTTTTACTATCAAGACTTGTTTCGTTCATCGCGAGCAATGACTGGGAAAGAATAATTACCTCCATTAGAATCAATTGACTATTCGTACATCAAACTTTTATAATTATATAAATATTGTCAATTTTTAACTTCTATGTGTTATTTATCTACATAGTTTTATAATTCGTAATTATATCTGTAAATTAATTTATGCAGACTTATTAAATTAGTCAACATCGTTGGCTTCTGTGGCGAATCTCATCGACCAACCAACACTAGTAAGATCCTTAAACAAACAGAACGTAGCGATAGTAGTAATCTAATCACTAGTCCTAGCTTCTCATTATAAAATTAATCGCTAGAGTTAAAATAAGTTCCCATAGAAAATACGTATATTAAGATAGTTTCAAAGCCTCCGCATTAGGAGCGGACATGGATAAAAAAATACGTAAATTTATTGATTGAATTGGCATTCACTTGGTAGAACTCCATTATAACACGGTGAAAAAAATCGCAATGTATTTTAGTTCTACAAAATTATTTAAAAAAATATAGTTGATAGCTATTTCGGCTCACGCCATCGTCAGAACTATTTCTTTTTTTTTCACCGTGTTAAAATATGTAAATGTCACTTCTTGATGGAAACGTAATAAATTTAAATAATATAAACACAACGTGTACTACTATTAAGATTAGGATCAGTTTCGTTCATTTTCATCTATATTTCACATAAGGCTCATTGGCGGAAATTCAATATAATGAACACAAAATTTGTAGTTGAAAAACATGAGCTGATTTCGACGTGAATATTTTCTCCAAACACAAAACTCACTATGGATTGCTCAGCTCTACAGCGACTAACGTCTGTCGGCAATTACAGAAAATTATGTATCAGATAAAAAAAAACACACACCAGAGATGAAGAAGACTTGAAGAACTTTGATGCAAAGACGTCATAGATCTTAACGCTCCATAAATTTAATATCATATATATATATTTTCTCCGAAAGTGTATCTCAATATATTCTTATGTTGCACGACATCAAAAATATGGAAAAAATATTTAATTCTTAAATATTTTCGGTCATTTAAAATTGTTTCAAATGAATACGTGACACATATTATCTTCTCGTATAGTTAAATTCTAATAAATGTATAGTAGTACAAAATATGACGTTAAATACTAAACATTTTCATCCACTTTTCAGAAACAAATTTTGTATAACAATACGTTATGTTTGTTGATTAAGTTTTTAATCAATATACAATTATACAATTTACGATATTAACTACTGGTGTTGTTTGAATTTTAATATCATTTGAATTGTTGAAACTTTGTCAAATTCCACATTATTTGTCATTTAGGACCCAGTTTGCGTTTTGAGATATTCAGGCATTCCATGACACGGATGCAATAGAACCGAATTTAATAATTAAATTTTCTAAAATTGTAAAGTTAGTTAAATATTGCTTGTTGTAAAAGTATTTCGTCAAAAACTCATTAGCTTTTGTACTTGTATAAAACAATATGTAAATATTTTAGATATACATATGTGTATTTAGTTCCGATTTTTTATAAGCGGTGAAAACCATTTACTATGTTTCAGTTTTGTTTTTTGGAGATACTGAAATGCGAAACCAGGGTCGTGAGACAAGAAACGCATGGAAATGTTTCAACAATTCAAATTTAATATATTTATATTTATCTGGTGAATTGCAATTGAGATATTATGCGCTCTGCGATGATCTGGTCTTCTCTCTAATTCCGCTAAAACAACAACAATATGTCAAGATATGATTTATAGTCGCATGACGGTGACCCGACTTCGACTCATGAGTCTTATAAATGCATTGAATAAACATGAGAATTTTCATCCATTTGTGCAAATAAAACGCCGAGCCAATTGTTGTAAATCAAATTGATTAGCTCTTAAACTGTGATTGTGTTCATATTTTTATATTCGCTTGACATGCAGGTATACTGCTAGATAATATACAATGATTGTTTTACATATATTTAAACTAACAATTACGATATTAAATAAAAGCTAAAACTTGACTTCCGTATCATACTGTAAAAAAGGTTTGTCCAAAGCAATAGACGACGGTGAATAAGATGATCAATTTCGCTGGAATAGTTCAATTATATAGAAACCTTATTGTGACATGCCCGGAATACACGTTTTTCTTTTAATTGTGTTTTTCCAATCCCGATTTATTTTAGTATTTAACACCCGCTGCGACGTTTCAATTTCCAGCAATTATAATATTTAATATTTGCGACTCAAGTCAATTTATATACATATTTTATTAAATGCGTAACGATTCAACGCATATTGAGAAACTGGAGTATTTTTAATAATAAAAGAGCATTTTATAGTTCTTTTTTCACAATAAATTTGTGATCAGGACACCAGCTGATGTTAATAAGGCTAGCGATGAAAGAAACCGGTCATGATCACAAAATTTATTGAAGAAAACTTACTAAAAAAATGTTTTCTTATTATTTGAAATATCGTCTCTTTCAGTCAAAAAGTGACAGTTAATACCCAAAAAATGAAACTTTAATATGTTGAATCATCAGAGCTAGCATTGAATTATTAAATTGAAAGAGCTGTACACAAAAATATGTACGAAACCTGTTTGCGTGATTATCTACAGAAAAAAAATCGTTTTTTACATTTTTTATAACCCCGAATCTACGTTTTATATATAGTAATATAATTACGCGTTAGTTAATGGATCGCTTTAATAACATAAAAATTGAATCTCAATGTAACATTATTAAAATGTAAACATCGCTAACTAACAGCAATATGCAAATGTATTATATTATATAACGTTATATGTCATAAGTGAAAAAATAAAAAATTCTCCACTAAAAGTCATATTACAATTAGATATTACTGTTAAAACTATTTACTAACTTCTGTCAGATCTATCGCATCTGTGTGACTATCTGTAAAGTATTGTCTTATGTTGGTTATGTTTTTTTTTATTACTGCCAACTCTCAGCGAATATTATATTTATGCTTTGTCAGTTGACAATGCTCGTGATCAGCGAAACCAGTCCTGAATATTATATCATAACATGTTATAAGACGTCACAATCAACACTTGTAAATTGCTTAGTGAAGCTTTTTAATAAAGATGTGCATTCACCTGAATATTATTTTTAGATACTGAAAAATAATTTAATTATAAAAGTTATTTAAACGGTCTCTCTTATATAATAAATTCATGTCACTTTGTTTCATTTTCTAATTAAAAATTCAAACGATTTTAAAATCCAGTCTGAGTGTCAAGCTTACGACTTGAAAATTTTAATTAATGTCCTTAATAACATCCGCTTTCCAGTCACTTTTAAGATGTTAACTGTCACTTATTGATGAAAAGGCATAATATTTTATAAAATTAAAACACATCTTTTGTACCGTTTCCACAATATATTTTATGATCAGGGCCCGTTACACTCGTCATAAGCATTATCAATTGATAGGACACAAATTATAAACAAGCGAAATGAAATGTTTTTTAAAAAGATTATTAACATTTGATTTTTATATTGATCAACTTCATTTGAATGTGAATTGTATGATGTCCTATTAATTGTTTTCTTAGTTCTTAAGCCTTTAGTTTTGTTTACCTGCTAGCTAGTCCCTCAATGGTTTGAATAAGTAGATTTGTTTGTGATCAGTTGATAATTCTCGCGATGAGCGAAACTAGTCCTGATAAAAGAATAGTGGAAATAATACTAAAAATTGTGGTATTTTTTTTTAATTTCATCGAATCTTAGACATAGATAAGTTCTTATAAATAGACAACGATTTAAATTTACCTGGCACTAAAGTAAACGTTATATGCGAAAGTTTAAATAAATATACTGAAATATTTATTAATGTAAATATTTAATTTGTATAAAGAAGTTTGTTGGCAGCGCTGTACGAATTTTGAAGTTTAATAATGAAACGAGCTACAAAACGGTATGAAATAAAATAAAATAATTTACCGTGGAAAGGAACTCCTTATCGGCAGGACATAATCTCTCGAGTCGGTTCCTTTCCGCCGATACGCAACTCTTCGTACCAGCGATTGCAGGTATTACTGTGACCGCGCCAGCTAGTATTCTTTTTTTAAACACTTTTATTTTTTCGTATTCATTTTTTTACGGTTTACTTAAATGGTCATCATACAGGATGTTTCTTTTTATTAACTCATTTTATTTAAATACTTTTTTTGTACATTTTCATTTATAATTTATGATATCGACTGAAGGTGCTTGATGGAATTTCAATATCGCATCTGATTATTACAACATTTCACGATTCCACACGTGTTAAAACATGAGGAGTCGTACAAAGTTGTAACAATTCAAATATATATATTTTGATATATTTTGAGCACTAAAACTAACATTTTTGCTGAAAATTTATTGATACTTTTCAACTTTACAAAACCACTAAATATTCAATTCGTCATTAAAATTCCTGCTGTTACTATTAAATCATTACTTTTAACATGTTACCTGCTGAACTTAGATCAAGATATTTTACCATTTAATAGTTTGTATTATAAGTGTTAAGCAAACTTATGGAAATTATCAAAACAAATTAACAATATTATGTTTTAGCACTGAAAATCTCCATAAATATTTGAGTACTTACTATTGACATACTGTTATCGTCGGTCTCAAATGTTGAGACGTTTGTAATCAGAGGGTTTTTTTTATTCATTAAAAACACACACACTATTAAATCTTTCATACTTCTTGGATTAAGTATTGGATATAATTGTGATGATTTTGAAATTGTTTTTAATAATGAGCTCTGTTGATTACAAAAAATGGTACTAAGCTAAAAAATTAAATCGTATTTCATGAGTAAAATGTCCACGAAATTTTCAATTTTGATGATCAATTAAAGCAACCATAATACAAAACAGTTGTGTGATATAATACTTATATTGATTACCACGCTTTTCTAAAGATAATGGACGATAATATTCAGATGTTGGCGTTATTGTGTCGTACATTTGGTACAAGAAATTTTTAAATTCAAACGTTGAAAATATCACCATAGATTCTCCCATGTTAAAAACCACAAAATATAGTTAATCGATTAATTATAATATTAATGGTTAAAATTAGCACAATTCACCTCGAAATGGTAGCCGGAATGGAACGTGCAAATGTCATGTCATTACTGTTCACCGCTTAAAAAGAGTTCGTGTAACGGACAGACTGACGGTTTGATACATATTTTTCTGTTGTATAATAAAAATATGGAATCATATAATGCTGTGGTTGGTAATGTATATAGCAGTTAACTTTTCTCTGTAAATAATATTTGACAACATGCAAAAACACTCTGTAGATATAAAATACTCTGAAACGAAAGACTAACAAATAATGTGAATTAAATAATTTCTAAATTATGATTCTTGGTAGGGAAGCATTTTTATTTAATTGGCATTACTTAGGAGACCACTAAAATGATACGCCAGCCGTAGAAATAATAACATAACAGGTGGAGTTTATATTTATTTTAACAGGGATGTCAAATGGCGGAAATGCAGGAATAATAAACGACCGTGGTTAACGAAGGTGTTTTATTGACAGCTAAGAGAAAATTATACTTTGAATGTATTGTTAATTGAATCAACTTTTTTAAACATATTTCCTAATCAGGCGGAGTCTAATTAAATTGGGTTGAACTACCTGCTGAATTTTAAGGTTTAAGATTAATTTTAATACTATGAAAAGCTACAACCGCTTTACTTCACTCACTAAAACAATATTTTCAAATATATAACATATTAGACTTAAATGTTAAATATTTAAGTGTCCTATCAGTTGATAATGCTCGCGATGAGTGAAACAGGTCCTGATGATAAAATATATTGTGGAATTAGAGTTTTTGTAAAAAAAATAAATGTTTTTACACAAATTATTCGAGCAAATTTATTGAATATTTTTTTTACAAAACCCGCGTTTGATCATAAGTAATATTTTGATACTCTTCGCACAATTTTAATGCACTAAAAATGTAATTTGAAATAGTTTTGCAAAGTTATTTAAGCGCCTGGATTTCGAGCTATATAATATCACAATTAATGTACCGGCACTCGTATTGGTTATAATCCTTGACTATACGACGCTATTCTCGTAAATTGTCTCTTAATTCCTTACAGCAACCTCATCGTCTTCGAATAAAACGATATCAAACACTTTTCTCAAAGCATTTATACATTCGAATCGGCGAGTTTGACTTTACTTCAAATTATAATTATTTATGCGTACTAAAATGCGAAGAAGTCCATATAAAATGCACTCGAGTGACTAACTTATTTGACTTGATATCTTTCATCCAAGTGGATATTATCTTCATATCCAATATGATACAGTATTTTATTATTCAGCATATCCGCTCCCAATACGGAGTATATGGAATCTTACGGAAATACGGAAGGAAAGTATCTTAAAAGATTTTTTCTTAGAGAACTGTTTGTTAACAAGTAGCTCATCGCCTAGTACAGGGATTCCCAACTCCGTGCCCACGGGCTCCATAGTGATTCGACCGTGACAGACTTTTTCCATAAACACTAATCAAAAAAAAAAAAATATTTTTATTCATTTTTTAGAGTTTAAAATGTTTATGATATTTTATGTTTGAATCATTTTATTCATTACTCATTTCCAATAATAAATATCCTTAGAAAAAATAGCTGGTGCCCGGCACCCTACCGATACTTTAGAATGCGCTCTAGAGTACAAAAAGTTTGAGAATCCCTAGTCTAGTATAATCTATGAAGAGATTACGTATTTTATAATAGATGTATTCGAATAAATTTTAATATCAATTTAAAATTATTGAATCACGTGTTTTATCACTCACGACCGGTTTTCACCTTTCAGCATCATCAGTCATATGCAATATAACTGACAGACAAAACATATTTTAAATAATAAAAATACATTTTTATTACTATTTCCACAATATATTTTATGATCTACACCGGTTTCGCCCTTAGCTAGCATTATCACGATAAATATAACAGTTTACATTAGTCATACAGGAAGGGGAGAAATATTGACTGTTAATATATGTGAAAGAATTTTAATATTTTTCTGACTTGATTATAATGTCATTAATTTTTTGCACTACATAACACTGTCTGTTCTTGTATTTAAGTCCGTGATCACTACAAAACGTAGCCAACGTCGTTGACCACTACTCCTTCGATTACAATACCAAAGTTTCTTCTTGATTAGACACTTATCAGGGCAAAACTACTTTAGTGTATCTATATTTAATTTGAAATACAGCTTGATTTGTTCTGATAATCTTCATAAAATTTATCAACACCAATAATGTTAGTTATTTTAAATATTTTGAAACAAATGGTAAATAAATTTTATTATGTAGCTCGGCAGGGAACGGGCTAAGCTTCGATGGAATTGTGAAATTTAATGCAGGTGAATTCGTACCAACAAGGCGGTTATTTCACATTTTACAGCACAATAATTATTATATTATCAAATATAGTTTCAAATGCCTTCAGGCCGTCGTAGTGATTCTTTTATAATCTGTTTTTATGGGGCTTCAATCATAAAATGCCCTCGATGACTTATGTTTGACTTAGTTAATTTTCGCACAAGTGTATTGGTTTGGGATTTTGCTTAAATACTTTATTATAGAAATCGTAAAAGTTCTGGTCCGTAAGCATTTTATGGAGTTTAAATACGACATCAATTTGCATTTTCATAAATAACCCCTCTCAATCGTATTTAGGTTCTTGTATAAATATTTTTCAAATCATTTAAATGTATTTTGTAATATTATTTTTTTTTGTTTACTCATTTTAATAAATTTGAGGTTTTTTTAAACGTTTACTGTACAAAGCACTTACGATTTGTTTTGAACATGTAGCCGTATTATTTACATTGAATTAAATTTAAATTTATGAATTATATACAATATTCTCTGGTGGTCGCACATGAGAACCACCGTTCATTAGAGAGATTCATCCAAATTGAAGATATTTCAAACCAAACTTACTTAGTCTTGCAAATTCTTTCTAAGTTGCTTAATTTTTTTTTTTTCATAGCTGGTAATAACCGTAAATTTTTAACCCACGTCCGCTCCCAACGTTAATCAACTGATATCCGGTTTTCAGCTCCTCTTTTTATGCGCGAGTAGGGATTTAAGAAGAAAAGAAATATTAATTGGCTAATGGCTGTTTTTTAGGATCAAATGTCTCGAAGGAAATTCTCAGGCATCATAAACACTTTTGACTTCGAACAGAATCGATACGTCCCTTGAAAAAAGTTGTGCTTAGTGGGATGTAAACCAGTGGTATTCGTCAATGAAGCCAACGTCATTCACTTTTACACCTCGGATATTTTATATACAATATTTTTCATACAATAATTATTATTTCATTTTTCAACTGCCACTTCTTGGTGGAAAGACATTACATTTTATATAAACAATAATAGGATGGAAAAATAATAATGTATTGTATTTTAGTTTTACTAAATTTGTAAGATATATATTGTTGATAGCTATTTTAGCTAACGCCCTCATCAAAGCTATTTTCCGAGTTACAATGGATTTCTACCAAGTTAATGCCATTAATTAATAATTAATTAATTAATAAAATAACATGTATTTTGTAAAAACTAAATATAGCGTTTGTTCTATAAGCATACTCTTATTATACATTATAGAAATCAAAAGATTCGAATGGTTATATAACAGAATCTTTTTGTTTCTGATCAAATAAAATGAATAAAAAACCTTTAATGATTCTTGAAAACATCCTGTCACTTAGATATCTAAAAAATCTTGTAACAACATAATCCTTGGGATAATTTCATATAAGGAACGCACCAAGTCCAACGTTACATAGACAGAAATGTAATTTTATAATAAAAATGCTTTTTAATTGAATAATTTAAGGTCTGCCCTTTTATTAGGCCGAGAAAAACATACGACATTGAAAAAAAGCATATTTTGTTCTAGTTTTCTTGCGCGAGGCTATAACGGTTATACGATAAATTAGAATCAGGCCAATAGATACGTAAGTATTTGCGAACAAAATTACTTAAACAATGAGAATTCCTTGAATTGTATGACCCTTATAATTTTCCAAATATACTTGCATATTAAGTGTTTTAATACATACTTGTTTTCCTGTCACAAAATTTAAATAACGAACTTATTGCTGTTTATTTTTGTGATTTCATCATAAACTAATCGAAGAAAATAGTCATATTTACTAATCGATTGTTATAAAGCCAAAGTAAAACACTCAAACAAAATACCAATCACTTAAAAATACTTAGGCAATATTTTTCATATTTTCATTGACATTAGACCAAATTTCTATATGTTAAAATTACGTTTATCAAACTTTTTATGAAATACATATATATTCATTTATATTACATAGTTAACAACTATCTCATCTTACACACTCGTACCTTGTAAATCTGATGAGGGGGTAAGTCAAAATTGTTATTGACTATATACCTTGAAAATGTACAAATATATTTAATTTCCATCAAGTAACTTTAATCGATATCGTAAATTAATTTAACCTTTTCGTAGCCGCGAATAAATCACGCCGCATTGCTTACCAGGCCAAACATTTTTGGTCAAAATAAAACTTGCTTAAAGAAAATACTTTTTTACTGTGAAAAAATTTTCGTTTGAAAAATGCGTTTTTCTTGATGTTAACCAGTTCATTGTCAATATAAGTTTATACAGCACAAGAATACGCTACCAAAAGTACTTCTGAGATATCTCATCTCTGGGTATACGGACACTGCGCCATTTGATGAGATATGTCGTCTGTGGCAACTATCGGGTAAAAAATATGTTTTTTCGTGCTCGACTTTCTGTTATAAAGCAACGCGGTGTCGTATAATAATGCTGTATCTAAAATTGTCTTTGACATTTAAGTATATGGTATGTTCTGTAGAAGGCTGAGGCTACGGATTGGTAAAAGGCAAGTGGCAACCAGGCCATCGCATCGTTCGGTCGGTTGATATGTTGGTTGATGTCCCACGACGTGACATACTTGAGTTCCACGCATCCTTCGCGAGTTCCTAAGTCGCGGCATGGCGGCCGGAAGTCCTGCTGCTGTCACGTACATACCTACCTACTCGTAGATACCGAGCTAACTGACTTACACTACGTCTACAGTACGGCTGTGTTCGTACGTGTACGTGCTTATACAGTGCTGCTCAAAAGTTAGGGCACGAAATAAAACTTGCAAATAATATTTCGTCAAATAATTGACATAGTAAAACGGTGAAAAAAAAGCAAAGCATTTTAGTTCTACAAAGTTCTGACGATGGCATGAGCCGAAATTGCTATCAACTTTATCGTATAAAAATTTTGTAGAACTGAAATACATTGGTATTTTTTCACCGTGTTATAATGGAGTTCTTCCAAGTAAATGCCAATTCAATCAATAATTAGTTCTGACGATGGCGTGAGCTGAAATACCTATCAACTTAATCTTATAAAAATTTTGTAAAACCAAAATACATTGTTATTTTTTCACCGTGTTATAATGGAGTTCTACCAAGTAAATGACAATTCAATCAATAAATTTACATTGTCTTACGTATTGAAGTTCACAGTCCAATATTGCAGATGTATCTATAAATTCCTATCAGACTCAGATCTGGGATGGGGCAAACATGTCAGGTGGTAGATTTGTCAAGCGGCGAAAAAATTTGTATGGAAAAATTAAGCGAATGAAAATTACTTTTCAGATTAACTAGTTAACACTTTTTGGTGTAAAGTCGTTATACTTAAATAATAAAACGCAGCTTGTATCTCTTAAATCAGTACTGGTTTCCTTCATCGCGACTTCATCAGTTGATAATTCTCGTAATGAGCAAAACCGGTTCTAATTTAGGTTGTATAAAATTTTGTTCTTTTTTAATAAGCATTGCGTTTTTTATTGAAAGATTAATTAAAAAATACGTACGCGTCTTGTACAATTTTAATACTCTTCGGAAATTTTACCAACATGAAAAAATTCCCGCAAATTATATCCATAATAAAATATATATGAAGGGGACCATAAATATTTTTCCACTTTGCTGTAGTAAAGCTTAATTGAGAACCGATTCATGCCCACTATCGTAAAGGGTATTTCCAATGCTCCATATTATTCAAATTATTATTCATTATAGACGTAACGATTTCCGGTAAATAATATCCAGCCAAAGAACCACCGTGTCTTAAAAGTATATATGCTACTCATTTCGCAGAACAAAACAATCTTTCAAAAAGGAATTTCACACTCAATTAAATGTAGATATTATCACATTATAATATTGAGATTTCAATCTCAAGTATAGAAGAAACATACACCGACTATTTGGGACACACTCTAAAGAACACAAACCAAGCAACGCTTAAGTAAGTAACATTATCCGTTTAATTGGGACAAAAAAAAATATTTTTTCACTCCAATAGATAACAATTTGATTTTGGAGGCTGTATAGATGCAGTTATTGAATTTATTAAATAAAACTGTCAAACATTAAGTGAAGGCGATGATAAAAGGAAATAATATCATATCTATTTGTTCATGTGATAAACGTACTTAACAAAAATTATATATCATAAAATTTGAATCGTTAAAAATTTGTACGATTCCACGTGTTATATCACTAACGACATGTGTTTCGCCTTTCGTCATCTTCAGGCATTTTATCTCACGCGTGCAACAGAACTGACCTAAGACACCTTAATAACTTTGACCGCACAAATAATCGTTCAAAGTTTCAATAGTTTAAATTAGATACTAAAATTCCATAAAGCATCTCTAGTCGATATCTTCAATTACAAATTATAAGTTGCTTTTACAATGTTTAAAACATAGTACTAAAAATTAAAAGAAAACATATCGAGGGAGTTAAATATAAGCTATTTATGTCGAAATATCGAATATGTCGACATCTGAAGCAATACTGTTGAACATCGTTATTAATGGTCATACTAGTGGAATCCCCACCACAGGCTGGTTCTACGCTTCAGAAAATCAAAAAACATGTTCGCGGGTGTTTTTAAGGACTAACAATTCTTAAATACTATGTAGCAATAAGTTTTCAGTTTGATTTAAATCGAATTTTGTTAATAAAATAACTTTTCCCTCGACTTTGAGTGTGCCTGTATCTAATATAAGAAAACAATACATTTACCTTGTAGAAGTCTGTGAGTTAATATAGTCGAGATATCAAACGGGCGCAACGAGTAGCGAGCGAGCGCATTGTCGGCCGACCAATAAAATGATGGTATGGCCTACCTTGTCACTCGCCAGCAGTGTTGCCGCTACATCGTGAGAAATTTTCCAACAGAAAAGGGAAACAGGAAAATTTATCACAAAACGATCAAATTTCAAACTGAAATTTGAATCGTTCAAGCACTGTACATTGTCACTAATGTCACTGACGACCGTCCAGACAATCTATAAATACCGTGTATTTATATTTTTAAAATGAAATTAATATTTGTTTTCAACCCTTTAACTAATGCCAATTTCTTAGCTTTTGAAACGGTCGACCGCAATGTGTAGATAGCAGATGATTCCTCTACATTTTTTTTGGAATAATAAAAACAATTTTTAGTGCTAATTCCACAATATATTGTATAATCAGGACAAGTTTCTAACCATACCACCAAAGATAAACTTTTAACAGTTAATTCAATTTAGGATATCGACTGAAGTTGCTTGATGGAATAACGATACCAAATTTAGATTGATCATCAGTTGATAATGCTCGCGATGAGCAAAATTGGTCCTGATATGAAATATATTTTGGAAATAACTTAAAAAAATATGTTTTTATTATTTAAAATATAATGCCTTTCTATGAAGAATCTTAAATTGATTCGTCTACAGGCTAATGGTGTTATAAAAAATGTAGTTTGAATTTTTCTGACAATCAATCAACAATTAGCATACATATATAACGCCAAACACTAATTGTTATATAAATATATATTTTTTTAATGTTAACACGGTGAAAAAATAGTAATGTATTTTAGTTCTACAAAATTATTTTTAAGAAATATAGTTGATAGCTGGCGTGAGCCGAAATAGCTATCAACTATATTTGTTAAAAATAATTTTGTAGAACTAAAATACATTGCTATTTTTCCACCGTGTTATAACGGAGTTCTACCAAGTGAATGCCAATTCAATCAACATATTTTTTAATGTTATTGGTATGTCTTCTACGCCACTCGGTAGATAACGGGTTAGTTATGAACAAACCTGGCAATTTACAAATAAAAAGATATACTTAGAATTTTTATTGATTTTTTTGTATTTTTAGTTTATCAAATAACTGATCCTGATATGACCTTAGGCAATATTACTTCAAAGCTAAAAATATATTTTGTTAAATGTTTTTAAATAAATATTTTATATTAAAAAAAAAATCTCCTTCTCAAACTCGAGACATTTACACACTCAAGTGCGATATCGCTGTTTATCGTTATTTCCTGTTACTTTATTATGTTTTTATTTTTGCTTAGTAGATTGTCTATAAGAGAAATACCATATTCATCGTTAGTGACGATTTTTTATTATTATAACATCTGTAGTAATAAAAATTTATTTTAATATCAACTAGTTCCTATACTTATGCACTATATTTCACATGGTTCGTATAATATATTATATATACGATGCAAACTGTTATCTGTCGATCAGTTCTAGTGTATTTGTGTCTGAAGATGCCGAAAGATAAAACCCAGTTTGTGAGGGACTAAACACGTAGAAGAGGGTTGGAACGTCTAATAAGTTTTAATTACTAATTATTCATATTAATCTGTCGATGTACATAAACATCACACATATCTATCTCCATTGGCATTTTAACGTTAAAATCCCAGCAAATAAAACAATAACATTCTGATGTTTGGTATTTTACAACGCCCATGTATTGAGTCTATAAAATGGTTCAAAACTTCGCAATAACAATCACACATCCAGAAGAATTTAATGTTAGTGTAATGGAGTTCGACCAATAAAATTCCACTAAAAAAATAAATGAATAAAAATGCTCAGTGATATCTCAACAAGTGTATATTCTTAGGATCAGGAGCGGTTTCGTTTATCACGCAAATTTTCATCTGAATAAAAAGAGATAAATGTATATTGATTGCCGAAAAAATTAAGATGAACATAATTTACGCTTCTCTCGCCAAGGTTGAATAGTGAAATCAATCAATACATCTTACAGCTTGTGAAGAAGTGTCAAATTGATTACTTAATCAATCAATATAACATTTAAGTATCCGTTCTGATTACACGATCATTGATCGAATAAATCTGTCAGAGCGATTGACTAAAGACACGAGATGCAAGTCACAACTAGCGACGAGGGACTGCGGAGTGGAGGGTGTCAGGGGAGGTACACTAACTTGCGAGGCAATTTATAGGTCAAATGTCCAAAGCGTCGATCCTTTGACCCTCTTGCGACGCCTTTGCTAGACTCTACGTTCACACATGTACGGCAGGGCTTTAGAAAGAATAATATCGTACTTTACTTGCTTATGAAATAATGCTTTGCCGTAAGTAAATCGAGTGATAAATTGATCACAATACTCAATATTAGAGGAATAATAATGATGTTTATACATATGTCGAAACGTATGCAGGAAATCAAGACTAAAATGTTACAATTATAAATTCTATACATGACCGTATGAAAGCTCTTTTTGAATGGCATCGTTTTTTAATTATTTCAATAATGTATCACAATTTTTTGCATTATAAATATTTTATTATAGATTCCCAGTCATCAATATCAGGACCAGTTTCGCTCATCACGACTCCAAATCAATCTTATAATGATAAGAAATTTGATAAAGAATGAAATAATAACTTTTTTAATTTCAAAAACTCGAATCGTCAAATCCAACGTGACTTTCTTTTAATTTACGATGTCAACTGGAGATGCTTGATGGAATTTTAATATCAATTTTGAATTGTTAGAACATTGTACTCCTCCACATGTTTTGTCACTCACGAACCAGGCTTTGCCTTATTTCCCAAGCATTCACTATCGAAAAATCACTCATTTAAGGCAAATGAAGATATCTTACTGTATTAAGACTTAAGAGATCATAAAGTGTTTCATCCAAAAAAAAAATATAAAAAATTAGCCCAATTAAATTCAATGTTTATCCTCAATGACCAACTTAATATTCGTAATTCTCCCTCAATATCCACAACATGAGATTTGTTCAATTAGTCAACAATCTGAAAAAAACTTTCTACTCTACATTACCTGATGTTTAATCATATAATTAATCAACAATTTCAAATACGTAAATATTTATTGAAAAAAAAATCGAGTATATATTTAGCCCCAAGCTTCAGAATTTATAATTTTCCTGAGCTATTCCGCTTGTATATAGCCGATGTAAACTGTTTACTTTGTCAGTTGTATTCCATCAGTGTGATAGAATGCCTAAGGAAGCCGAAATATGAAACCCGCTTTGTGAGGGACAAAAATTTCAAAATGTACAAAGTTTCAACAGAATAATTGTTCTAATAACGAACACGAAGTGTAAAAATCGATGTGAGTTTTTTTTTAATTAAATAATTTAATTCGAGTACACGGTTCTGTATTTTATAATATCTGGTGTTGAAGAGTGCACCGTTAAAAGATGCCAACATGATTTAGTAAAAATCGCTCATTGAAGAATAATTTCTGCGTTCTCGTTCATACGTCGACAGTTGTATTCGATGTGCAAGCAGAGTTCGGTGGCGGTCAAAACGACGCGGCGGGGTCTCCCGCGGCCCCGGCCCGCCCAATTGAGCCCATATTTTTCATTTATGTTAATTGATGTTAATTTAATTCAAGGTCAAGTTCGATTCAAGTTTGCCTATGTAGGAGAGAATTTAAAAAAGCTATACGCGGAAGGTATGCATAACTTTAAAATAACGCAACGCACGAAAGCTCAGAGATGAATAAACCTAACGCTACAAAAATCACGAAACTTTTAGATTACTATGTTCCAAAAAATTTACCCAAAAAATTAGCAAACCATAACAGTTACTCAACCGATAAAACGTAAGGTATCGTAGAACTACAAAATGTGTATGTATAACTTGATTGATATCAAACGTCGTTAAGTCCACGTATTGTCAAACTGACACAAAAACGTGATTTTAATATAGGTTAACAGATACAATGATCGGCCATTCGAAGTAATGCCTTTTTTGATTGGTATAAAGATGTTCATTCTTGTTTCATAGTAACGAATAAAAAAGTACTGTGACCGGAAACTTTCCAAGCAGAGGTTGGCCACTAGCTTTTTTATGAAATACTGAATCAAAGTTCTTATAGTAGACAATCTTTGAAAACACAATTAATATTAATTAACAGACTAGAGTAATAAAGTGTAGATTCTAAAGTGTTATGTTCTGTAATTTCACAAAAACAGCAAACAGTTTACTCGAATTGAAGTATATTACGGGTGATATTTAAAAAGAAATAATCACCATCTACTTAAAATATCTTTTTTTATTTTTATTATAAATTTACGGCTGTGCGGCCCATTATATTAATATTGATTTGATTAATTCTCAAGGGTTACTATCAATCGAGATTTAGTCAAGATTAAAGCGTTTTTATTAATAATATCTATAATATAATTATTTGTCGCTAATAATCCATAAAATATTAAAAAAAAAAAAAACAATTCGCTTTGTTATATATATTTAACTGAATATTTTGAAAATACCAAATTAATTGCTAACTTTGTTTCATAATGAAATCATAAATAAAATATTTAAAATATACAGCATTTTGACGTCAAAAGAGTTAACAAAAAAAAGTTTGGTTTTAATATTTTAAATAATTAAATAAAACTTTCAATTTCAATTTGGTTAAAAAAAAAATACTATCTTTTTCATACAAATATTAAGTCTCACTTAAAAACAAAACGAACATAATTTTCTAAGAATTCGCAGACGATAAAATTGTCTAAATATTGTGAATTCGTGATATCAAAGTGCTATTAAAATTTATATATAATAATGATTTTTGAAAGTGGAAATCAATATGTGTGCATTTGTAAAAATCATCGCTCAACCTATTTCAATCGATCAATATATTGAAATACAACATAATACTCGGCTCGCTTTTCATTATTTTGAAATGCAAATGATTTAATTTTTTTATTTATTTACAACTTGGGGAGAGTTATTTTTGTAATGATGCGTTTTTGTTGGCCGAGGTTCGACTTAACAAGTCTCTCCCGAGTTATGAGGTCAACTCGATAAGTTATTCACCTTTCTGCGTTGCGTAACCTTTACCGAAATTTATTTGTACATACGCTTCCGTTTAATTTTGCATATTTTATTGTGTTTGGCCCTTAACAATTATTTAAATATTGTTTATACGAAAAAAACAAGTGTTGATCCACAGGTAGCCCATATATAAGCCAAATAACACATATACGTACACATTTGATAATATTACTTATTTTTAGGGTTTTTTGTACCCACCAAGCTAAAAATTATTAGGCGTTAAAAATTCAAGAACTCTTAAAACAATCAATTTACACATTGACATTTGACAATTGCTACGAATTAATTATGCGTGGTGTTCTTAGACATAATTGCTAAAAATATTTTTAAATGCCTTAGCGATAGAATATATCAATTAAAAATATATTTTCACTTTCGTTTTAGTAAAATTACATCCCATCACATTCTCATAAAATTTGAACTGTAAACATATTGTACAATTCCACATGTTTTGTCATTTACGACCAGGGTTTCGCCTTTCGGCATCTTCAGGCATTCTATTACACAACTGAGTCATAATAAAATATGTAGAATCGTACAAAATTTTAATAATTCAAATTCTATCAAGCACCTTCAATCGATATCATAAATTAAAAAAATTTTCCCATTACTTGAAATATGGCTCAATAAAAAATATTTTCACAGTTACTTTACTGTGATAATACATTCGTTACAGAACATTAATTGAAACCATAGACACACTATCGTTGATAGGTTTATTACATCTCTGATGAATAAATTGGCAAAAATATTTTCACTCGAAATGTACTTTCGCTGAAACATATATACTATATAAAATATATATTTATAACATGAAGTCTTAATATCGTCGGCTTAACTAGCAAGCTGAGTATTTTTGAGTTGATATTTTCAATTGAAAGAAAATATTTCTGAATTTTGAATTCATTTGTTTTATAACTTTCATTGGAATCATAGATAACATTGTGATACTGTCGTTGACAGGTTGAGTTCATTTCATTTAATGATTATTTTACATTTGAATATGAAAATTAATTAAGGAAACTTTTACCACACGAATTGAACACATCATCGAGAATCTACAGAATGAGACGATCCATTCAGTTGTGAATACATCGCCGCCCCAAAAATAAAAACGCATTTGTGACTTTTTGGAGCTATAATTGTTTTACTCTATGCAATGAGCATAATGACATGTGCAAACATAATTTATCTCATCAAAATTAAAAATGGAATAAAATATCATGAATGTGTTTTAACACGGCGAAAAAATAGCAATGTATTTTACCTCTACAAATTTTTTATATAGTTGATAGCTATTTCGGCTCACACCATCGTCAGAACAATGTACTAGATAGTTCTGACGTTTGTAGAACTAAAACACATTGCTTTTTTTTCACCGCGTTATAATGGGGTTCTATTATGTAAATGCCAATTCAATCAATAAAATGTGTTTTAACCTTTTCTTTAATATATGGCAAAAGATATTTGTTTTAACTTACACATCATTAGTTGAAAATTAATAGCAACTTAAGAATACGTGATTTATTTTTAAATGGTAAACTGTTTTTGAAAGTAATAAAAAAACTTTTTAATTATTTTCAAATTAAAGTTACTTTTTACTCTCACCTAAAATTAAAAATGAAATAAAATTGCATTCAAATTTTTCTCGAAGAAGTCCATAACTTTCACGAGATTTTTTTTCATTAAAAACAAACGTATTCTCCTAAAATCTTAGTTTTTACAGAAGAACTCTTTTTTCTTTTGATGTAAAATTATAAGTATTTTTAAAAATACAACTGCATATAAATAAATAAAAAAAATATTAATTCATACATGCACAATCGGTTGCTTAGACTACAACATGCAAGTATCATGGAAATTTACTTAACAACTCTGATTGTTATCGTCTCATCTATTGAGATGACAGATTGTTATCAGTTGAATGTCAATTCTCAAAAATATATTTGCACAGTTCTGGAATATTGTTTATGTGATGCAGCAGGGAACAGGTTAAAATAAATATGCCTTCTTAACATACACGACAACTTTACACTGTATTGAAAGGGTTTATACAGCAAAATGGTTCTTGCATCATAATTATCTTCTCATTTAAACATGTTCAATTTATTAATTCATCACAAATCACAATTGAAAATATGATATTATGCATAGTTCATTTGGCACCAATATAACAATTTCAATAAAGCATAAAAATCCATATAAATAAACATTTCCCTGAAAATATTAATCGTTATTTCATTTCACACTTAGTTTACTGATTAATATAACGTTAATTTACCACATCTTCGATATCATACGATGATCACTTTTAAGATATCAATTGTTACTTATTGATGGGAAACCATGATATTTTAAATAATAGAAAAAATCAATTTCGTTTATTTCGAGCATTGTCAACAGATTTGATACAAATTATAAACAAGTATATTTATACAAAATTTTAATGAAAGTTTGTATAGATTTGCTTGTAATTTGTATCATATCAATTGATAAGGCTCGCGATGAGCGAAACCGGCCCTGATCATACAATATATTATGGTACTATAAAATGTGTTTATATTATTTAAAATTTTAAACGAAAAAATAAAATCTAACAGTTCAGTTTCATAACTATTACGACATAATATCGATTTCCATTTTGGCATTACTCAAAAATGACTGATAATTAATATAATTCTGCTAGATAAAAATAATTTAGTATTCATATATCTTCAATTAATTAACGCTTCTCGTTAAAGATCGTTATCAAACAATTCATTTTTAGTTTAACTATTAAAAACAAAATATAACAGCTACACTATTTAACTGTTAAAATAGTTATGCTTTGTTAAAATAATATGTGATTAATTAACGACCGAAAACTAAATGACTAATTATTTTATTTACAATTAGTCATGGATTGTACCAACATGCAGTTAATTATCTATTATACGTCTGCGAGATAAAAATCAAAATAAATTATTGACTCACCAAAATGTTCAAATCATTGACTGGCTGCAACAGGATTTCCAAAATTTGATCTCTTCCTTCAGCATTATGGCCAGATCCTGTGTGCATCTGCATTACAAGTGAGCAGTTCCTTATCAGCACCAGCGTGATGTGATCAAATCGATTGTGGCGTCCTTGACAACTGGCTCATTAATGCTTTATTATTACATATTTAGGAAAGTCGTGGCAGTGCACCTTGACAGTTAATGAATTATTCAGTACGCTTAAAATTTAATAGAATCTTAAGTTTTAATTGGCGTCCGTTTTGGAACGCGCATCCCAAAAATCAAGGCGTGCTACTGTACCGATTAGGAAACAGTGCATGAAATCATAAACGTACCAATCAATTTTGGAGAAAATCAAATTTAATTTTCTGTCATGATTTATTTGACGTCAATCAGTAAGCAATAACTCATTCGTTGCGTTTTATTCTAATTAAAATCCCGTTGTTAATTATTTAATTAATTCGGACAGTACTAATAAAAAAACACAATTAAAAAGGTTCAACTTTCTGCAAAATATTATATATAAAACAAAATTAATTTTAAAGATTCAATTAGCGTGATCACAATAAACAATTTTTTTTTTTTTTTTATTAATAATGATTACCAGAGGGCTATGGAGTCGCTAAAAAACACTTTATTTTCCTATTTATAAGCATTAAATTAAATATTAGCCAACTAATCCGACAATTGTACATTGAGATGTTCTTTAAAATCGTCTAATCTCCACAGTCCTGATTGTACATGTTATAAAATAACAATATTTCCTTCCTCAAACATACTTACTCAAAAAAAAAATTCGCTACACCAAAAAACTAGTTGCACTTGTTCTATAAAAGTTTTAAGCTTGTCTAATTATTAATTATTAACCAATAAATTTTATTTATTTAACTATACAACTGTAAAATGTTTAAAGTAAGTAATAATTTGTATTCAAAGCAATCTTTAATAATTTGACAATCGTAATTATGAAAAACATTGTTTCATTTCGAGTTACAATGATTATATATAAAATAAAAATATAACAATCACATACATACTGAATTGTTGAAACTTTGTACATTTTCGGAAGTTTTCGGCATTATGTGATATATTGTCACTCGGGTGTAATAGAACTGACCGAATTTCGAAATCCGGACCGTGAGTGACAAAAAAGTTGGATACGTAAAAAGTTTCGACAATTCGATTTTGATATTGAAATTCCATCAAGTCGATATCGTAAATTATATCACGTATACTTACAAAATAATTCTTCGATAAGTCAAAAAATAAAAGCATATGTTCAAGATTAAACTTGTCGAGTTATCAATTATTAACCATGTTTAAGCATCCTCAATAACAGCCATGTATGTTACTTACACTCTCCACATTTCTTTATTATATCATTGTAATATGTATCACTTAAAAATGTAGCATATAGTGGCATACCTTATATATATTATACTTAATGCTGTATTTACTATCTGCACAACTTGAATGCTTATATATAGTGATTTATCCGTAGTATTTTCTTAAAATGTCAAATCAGAATAGAAAAATTCACCATTAACGGCTAATGTCCACTTCAATTCGTCTTCTTGGAGTAAATGTTCATTTGGCACGTTTACAAACTTCAAATCTGCTTCAAATTGTTCACCACGAACAGTAACGCCTTATAATGTCGGCGTGTCATAAATGCATTGATACAAAAGTTCTTTTCAACTAAAACTTTCCATAGAAAAAAAACGTTTTCCAACATATTTTTCAACTCACACA
The DNA here is from genome assembly GCA_028555115.1 of Himalopsyche japonica. Taxonomy (NCBI): domain Eukaryota; kingdom Metazoa; phylum Arthropoda; class Insecta; order Trichoptera; family Rhyacophilidae; genus Himalopsyche; species Himalopsyche japonica. The sequence continues at coordinate 342,467 of JAHFWJ010000488.1, read as the reverse complement.
CGTTATTATTTTTTCATTGTACGCATGCGTAATTAGTTGTAATTAAAACTGTATTGTCCAGAGGTCAAAGCATTTGGGTCAACGATCATAAATGTACAAAAAAATATCCATCGCTTTAAACTTAAATTATTTCTTTAATCGATTTAACACTCCAGCAATGAAAATCCCACTCGGTTATTTCATAACAAAAATCGCTCTACTATTTCAATTCTATTTACAGAGTACAACATATGAATATACGTTCAGTTAAAACACAGCGATTTCAGCTATCGCGACATTAAAACTATTGATTATGGAAAAGATAAATAGTTGCATTTAATAAATAAACAAATTCTTGAAATGAGTTCGAATACTCCTATAAATTGAATGGTAAAGTTTTTCTTTATAGATATATCTTCTTGCTGTACACGGTTGTAGCGTATAGAAGTCAATGGAAAGTGCTATTATAATATCCAAGTTAATGGCCAAAGATCAATAAGTGAAAAAATTCTGATAATTGTGTACAAAAATATGGTTTTTTTAAATATTTAAATATTTTGCCATCATTTTCGCAGCCAAAGTTTTACGAAAAAAAATTTGGTTTTTATAAAATTAATCGCACACTGTCTACGAAGTAAGACTACGCTAGGCTAAGATTTCGCGTTCCAGTCAAGAGCTCATCGGCACGTTTTCGTTAGTCAACTCAAAATATCGTCGAGATCAGAATTAAATTCCGATGACATAATGCTCTTTAAACATTATCTCAAATGATTTACAGAAATTAATCTCAGAGACAACACGCTTGTAAGCACAAGCACACAATTTTAAGTAATTATTTAATGAAAATAATTTATATATTCAAACTTTTATAAGCCATTATGAAAACTTATATGAATTCTTATCTGAATATGTTCATTATTTTGAAAAGTATTTCTGTCGTTGTATATGTAAATTTATGTATGTAGTGTGACAAATCTTACATCTTACGCTTATGATTTCATAGCGCTAGGTAAAACGCAGTTTCACCAATACCTAGTTTATCGATATTTTATACACAAATTATTTCGTTTTTAAGTTAGTATTCATGTTCAAATAAAATAAAATGTATTTAAACATCAATAAACAGAAGACTTCAGTTCAATCTTTCGTATTTAACTCTCTAAAAACATAATGCGACGTGCATTCTTAAAAATATCATTGAAAAAATCATCAATCACTCAATCAAAAAATAATTTCATTTAATAAAAATAAAAAAAAAACAATGTAGCTTTGTATACATAAAAATGGAATATGAGTAATAGATATTATACAAACAACCTGAAATGAATAAAGCTTCGATGTCTCACCAATGTCAATCATCAGACAACAATTTGGTGCGTAGATAAGTAATGTTACTTATTTAATGCCAATAGTTTTTGATTAAATAAATCAAACTTTATTTTATATACCCGAAGATAAATACTATCATAAAAATTAGTTTATCTTCTGGAAACGCACTTTAACGCAGTGAATAATCAATTCACACATTTTTACAATCTATTTACAGTTTGAATTAAATGTATTTGATTATTTTAATAATCGAATTATTTAACATATATGGACCTATGCAGAGATTTAGAACCATTTACAACCATTTTGTGTCATAAATATTCCATAATTACATATCCCGTAAATTGTAAAAATAATTCAACAGGAATTCGATATTTCTACAACTTTATTTTCCCACCATTAAGTCTTGAACAATCAAATTCCTGAGTAATTTAACGATTGTTTTATAAGTGAAATGTATACATGGATTTTTTCGTATGAAAAATAATATAATACTGCAGAAAATATAGTATTTTAAATGTTGAAACAATGTTGTTCGAAGATTCTAATAAATCGATAATTTAAAAATGGTTGTTTTTATTGTAATGGAAAATATATATTTTTGAGCATTGTTATAAAAAAGGTCTTTAATAATTCACTAGTAACTTAAAACCACAATCGTTAGTTGTATAATCAAATACAAATTCACTTTGTCCTTTTTTACACGGCTGATACAATCCGTGCAAAACAGTGTTTCAAAAAACGTTAAAAAGTTGCTGTGTTTGAAAAATTAAAGCGTAATGAAAATTTTTGGAAACTCTGTAAAAGTGTTCATGTGAGATAAGGATTTGGTGTGTATTTTACTTCGGTAGAAAATAGTTCTATCGACTGCATAAAGGAAACTCTCTTAGAGTGTTTAGGAATTCGGAATGATAATTGGAAATATGTGTAATGTAACAGAAAAAATACAAAGGAAAATAATGTGTTGTTTGAAATCAAAAACAGTTTTTAATAAAAGTGTGTCATTTTATTTTTATTCAATTTATAATTATTGTAATTCGTATTTTATTTCATTATATGTACAGCAATATGATATATATAATAACACATATACAACGCACCAATCAGAAATAATGCCGTTAAAAGAAGGATGTAAAACAAAGAACAGAATAAATCAGTCCTAAAGCTACCCTTATCGTGGCTCCACCCGACTTGCGGACTCACGTATTTACACTTTCTTCACATAAACAAAAAAAAAACAAACTGTTATTATCTATGTACAAATTCAAATCTATTACACACACATTCAACCGTGACATTCCCTTCGACAGTGATGGTAACATTTAACATAGTTATTTCAATATTATATAATCTGTATACAATTTATCTTCGTTATTTTCAAACCTCGACGGCAAAAAAAAACGTAAGTTTCAACGACCAAAAAAAAACATCGAAATTATTAATTTATAAAATGTTCATTAAAGAACATCCCTTCGCCATCGAACCGCCTGATTCTCAAACACATCCAAATTATAATATTATCAATAACATTTATTTTTCTCTGTGAATTTGAGCAGCTTTTTAAGCAAAAATATACGCAAAAATAATAAAACTAAAGACATGATTGAAATCAAAATGATGTAGTTAATTTCGGAGTTAGATCGCGAAGGGAATTTCTCGAAAAAAGTGATTCAGTCTACAATGTTCGCCTCAAACAAAACTTGACATAGTGTTTGTTTTCGGTTTCGCTACAATCAATTGCATTATCACATTTTTCGTTTATCTAACTACATTTAAGTACTCAAATCATGATCTTCGACTCGTTTTACATATAACATTACCCTTCTTTTTTACATATCGGCCGTTGTTTTTTTTTCCTTTTTTATTATTTTACAAAATGGTCGCGAAACATAAACGGACCATCTTTTTATCTATTACCATAGAATATTCAAGAGTTTCTTTCAATTTGCCATTTCTAAAATCACATCGTTACATATGCATCCCCTAAACAATTTTTCAACAATGCGATTCAATGAAATATAATATAATGTAATGATATTTATTTTCGGAAAAAATCTGTTGATTAAACATTTTCAAAAGTTACATATGCATATTTTCACGTTAACAAAACGTAATTTTCTTTAAATATTCTTATTTCATTCAGGTATCGTAAAACAGACTCAATTTGTTGTAACACTTTATTATCTATTATAGTAGTACATATTTAGTAAAGAAATTAATATAACGAATATTTGATAGTTGGATGTTTTATTTCAGGGATTTATTTAAAAATGGCATCACAATGACATCGAAAGTTACAGTTAATTTTGGATAATATTTAAATATTGAATCATTCATTCAAAAACTAAAAATAAAAATTAATTTCGCCAACACAATAATAAAACGTCTCACGGCAGATTTTGCTATAGATAGGCAAGAAATATTTTTTCAATAATCTTTTACAACTCATTGATTTTAATGACAGATAAGTAGGCTGTGTATGCTTTCGAAATTACTTGGAAAATTACAAATATAATAAATAAATTATAATACAAAAAAGTATTGAATAAGTGTGTCGTTTTTTCGCTTCAAGACTGAATCAATTCCTACCGTTGGATAAGAAACTTATAGGTTTTTTAAAATATTTTACACTAAAATGATTTTCTGTTAAAATTATTAAGTAAAACACACTGACCGTAACTTGAATGGAAACTTAACTGAAATCAATTTTTCTCTGATCGATATTGTCAGTAATATATTAAGCAAGTCATTTCTTTGAAGATTTTCTCTTGCCTCGAGAAATATACGAATAATTTCTGACATAAATTATTGACTGACAAATGAAATTTATGTTTGGAAATTTTTATAGAGGCTGAATAAAGATTTATCAAGGTTTGTTGTGCTAGGATTTGTATGAAAATCAATCAGGAAACATTTGAGAAATTAATTATGTAAATTAAATTGATTTTTTCAGTTTGATGCAAAAGATATTGATCAATTATCGAATAATTCCAATGAAATGAAATAATGAATTATGTACCTTTCGTGGCGATACGACGGATGAGCCTCTGCAATCAATTCACTTTGCACCTTGCAACAGTGATTATTTGATAAACATAAACTTTTTACTATTCTTTTTGCTACTAACATGTGTTGGTTTTTTAACACTTAAATAATTATCAAAAAAAAAAACATTTCTTCACAATCACTGGGTATCGAGAATCCACTGCTGCGTTTACAAACACTTTCGTAATAAAAAATATTTTTTATATTATTATGTATTTTAAAAATAAGAAACAACATCGTTCGTAAATATACACAATATAATCGAACACTTTACGGGTAATTTAAGTTTGCACTTTTTTGCTTAATCTATCAGCGAGATCTGCGTATAAAATACAAGAAAAGACTAAAACATTTATTACATTCAAATACATATCTGCATCAATAAGTACGGATGAAAGCGACCGGAATTGTAACTAGAAAATATAATACATTATTTCGTTTCAATATTCATTTAGTATTTTTTAGAATCGATGCAATGCGATTGTTGCTATTTTAACAAAACAGATATACTTATATATTTATATGTAAGCGTTATTAGTATATTTTTTATTTGTTTTTTGTCGAAAATACAAACACGGCCGAAAGATTTTGCCAATGTCAAACAAATGACAATGCGAAGCCGTCGGAAAAAATAAATCCAAAAAATGAATTCGCGTTTTTGCGAAAGATTTATTGCCTTGTAAAGATTTTAAGTTTTTTTTTCTCGCGTTAAAAGTCGTCATATGAGCAACATTCCAAATTTTATCGATTTCCGTATTCATATTAATATTGTGATTAACAAATGTCAAAAAATTAACTGCCGACATCTGCGTGAGCACATATGCCAAAATAATATGTTGCAAATTAAAACCAGTCAGAAAAATTATGATTTAAACGACTAGTTTTGGTCAGAATAAAAATAGGTAATATCGTGGACCGCGAGCTTCCTCGTCACTGACCATTAATTCTAAACATTCTAACTTGCCACCGTTCCGTTTAGAAATATTGCCAAGTATTTTACAATAAAAATGACTCAGTGTGCATATATGCAAAATGTAAAAAATAAAAATTAATTAAACTAATTATTTACAAAAACACACAATGCTTTAACCGCTCCGGAATAGATACAAAAATATCGGAATAACGGAATGATAAAATTAATAAATTATTTCAATTAAAACACATTTTTTTAAACCAATATTGTTCAGCGAAAGTGACCGATTTTGGGTATGAATTACTTGATAGTCTACAAAATTATTTAAATTTTTTTCCAGCATTCAATAAAAAAATCCAAACTGTAAATTACGATAAGAAATTTATTTTTGAGGCAAGTGGAAATTATGACAGGATTTTTTTATTGCCGGCAATGTTTAATGCCACTCTACTTGGAAAATGAATATGCTCTGTTTAAATTGTTTTGATAATATAAAAGAAGCTCTTATATATATTTTGGTTCGGTACTTTTATCTGGCCTTAAGTTTAACACTCGGCGGGTCTCTTTCGCGACTCCCGAAGAACTTTTCCATCGAACTTTATCTTAAATATTAAACAAGTCAACAATGTACTACTTCACAAACGGAAATCTGACAATTGTACATTTAATATATATTTTACCTTATATTTACAATCTTCTTTATGTACACCTTAACTATGACTATACGCCTTTGTAAAAAGTTTTTAAGTTACTCAGTTTTATATTAATATCAGATGAAAGTCCCGCTAAGGCGATCACATAACAGTCTGGGCCCCACTTATATTGAAAATTCAATATATCACTTGTGCTCGAGGTAGGATATCGAAATTAAAGAAAGATACACAACATTAGCCAAAATACTCCGAAACTCGTTGTCGTCATTTGATAACTTAATGATTATCTCCGTCGGGAGATTCGCCAGACTTCCCGTCGCACGGTCCCCGCTTCGAATCCGGATCGTCGACGAGTGGCGAACAATGAATGGGATAATAGATCTTTTCACAGGTATCCTGTCGACATACTTTCTTTTTAACGACACAGCTGCGACTCGTCTAATTCAACTTTCGTCATGTCAAGTCGCGCTTCTTCCCGACGGATGTGAGACTTTTTCCGTTCAACGGGCGTGGCATCTTGGCGTCTTTGTGCGTTATTTTCAATTCTGCGTTGGCACGTTTTCGTATCGAACGGTTTGTTATCATCGACGGAGATTTTCAACGAGGGTGGCGCTCACCTCCGGTCGGCTGACCGGTCAGGCGGCCAGAGCTAAGGGTTGTTATCGTCCGGGCACAAGAAGTGTCTGTCGAGAGGGGCCCAGCAGGCTAACTGTTAGTGCGCCGCGAGCTGGTGGCCCGCCATCGCCTGAGGTGACAGCATCGGAGGACTGTGGGAGTGCGAGTGGGAATGAGGACCGAGGGGGCTGCCGTGCAATTCGTGGTGGCCGTAGTGCATCGGCGCCCCCATCCCGTCCATCATCTCTCCCCCGAGCGTGTTGGGCGGCGTCATCCTCTTCTCCTTCTGTCTCCTGTTGCAAAACCACACGCGCACTACTTCTTTCTCGAGCTGCAGGCTGTCCGCCAGCGAAGTGATCTCCTGCGCCGATGGCTTCGGCTGTTTGTGGAAGTGCTGCTCGAGGGCGCCCTTCACTGACACTTCGATGCTGGTGCGCTTTTTTCTCTTGCGGCCTTGCGCCGCTATTTTGTCGATACTCGTTGGCGAGCCCGTCGTCGAATCGGCTTCTTCGAGCCATTTCTGCAGAAGAGGCTTGAGTTTGCACATATTTTTGAAACTGAGCTGAAGGGCTTCGAAGCGACATATCGTCGTCTGCGAGAAGACGTTTCCGTAAAGGGTTCCCAGAGCGAGGCCGACGTCCGCCTGCGTGAAGCCGAGCTTTATCCGACGCTGCTTGAACTGTTTGGCGAAGGCCTCGAGGTCGTCGGAGGTGGGCGTGTCTTCTTCTCCGCTCATCTCCCGCTCGGGCGGCAGATGATGATGAAGGGCCGGTGAGGGCTGAAGGTCTCGCAACGAAGGGTGCAGTGGCCCCCCGTGTTGAGGATGGGCCGCGTGAAGCATTCCGTTGACGGCGTGGTATTGGAGCGGGGACCCTCCTCCGTAATGCGAGACCACGGGCGCGTGCCAGGCGTGAGGGCTCGCCACCGGCTGCTGATGGTGCCGGGCCTCCGGAGGAGGCTTCACGTCCGCGTGCTGATGATGGTGGTGATGATGCACAGCCCACGGATCCGCCGGCGGAAGGGCAGCCCAGTGGCCGAGGCCCGGAGCGTGGCCGCCCACGTGCCCCGGCGAGCCTTGGCCGTGGCCGTGGTGGCCGTGCAGGTGATGGTGGTGCTGCGCGTACTTCATGTCCGTCGCGTCCGCCGCGGAACGGGGGCTGGCGGCCGAGGAGTGGTACCCGCCGGGCAGCATGCCCAGCCCGTCCAGGTCTCCCGGCGCGGGCGCCGCGCTCATGTACGTGGTGGCCGCCATCGCCCCGTACCGCAGCTCCGCCGAGGAAGGCGTCTTGTACGTTTCGAAGGCTCTCGCAAGCCTTCCGTCTCTTTGTGAAAAATCTATGATACCGCTTTCTGAAAATAATTGTCACAGAGTGTCCCGCCGATCGTCGCTCATGGTCTATCATAAGGCGGGACGGCGGTTGAGCGAATGTCGCGTCGGCCGGGAGAGAACCTCGAGGATCTCTCTACCATCACAGTCGTCGCGAATGAGAACGTCGCCTGTTTCGCGATCACCGAAAGACACTTCGCGCGATGTAACGCGAGGGGCGAAGGGCGCAGAGTAGGTTTCGATTGCGGCGCGTGGAGCGCTTCGTTTCACATGCGTCGCGCGCGCGCTTTCGACTCTGACTGACGGCGGCGGCCGGCGGCAGGCGCCGTCGCGCCACCGGGCCCCCGCCCCGCGGCCGCCGGGGAGGGGATCGCTCGTCCGTTGGACAAAAAGGAGGGTGACGTCACGCGAGAGCCGCCCATTGGCTGATATTTATTCGATGGAAGGAGTCAGGGCGGCGGACGGCGGGGAGGGGGAGCATTACTCGCCGCCGCCGCCCGACGACTGTCGCCTCGGATTAAATGTTTTCAATTCCTCGGAAATCTCTTCCTGACGGAAAATTAGTGCCTAAACCTGCACACACTAGTCAAATCCGATCAAAATATTTTCTACATATAAACACATAACCTCGTCACACATTTTAATTTTTACACATCTTTACTGTAAACAAAAACAAAAACATTTTCTCACAGTTAATTAACCGTTCATAATACCATATTAATTTTCTTTTCTCATAAAAAACATGTTTTATCTGAGGCCAAGTATATATTCATTACATTAAAATACTGTCATTATTTATAATAATCAAGTCCAATTCCAATGAAAAATATTGAAACCTTTCTTTAACACTAACCAAGAGTATATTTATATATTTTGTTTATTATTTATTCCATCGGGTATTTGAATAACACTAACAAAATAATCCACGATCATGTATGCACATTTTTTTGCATTGAAGTGCGGTGCATTATATTAATAATGTATTCAGCAAGTTCAACTTGTCCATAGAAATTCCTTAGGAGTCAATGTTCTCGTTAAAGGGTTTAGAGATAGGTTAGTAATGAAATTATTTTAAATATATGAATATCAATAATCACATAGAAACTAAAGTATAAAATGTAAACATTTGATTCATTACCGTTTTTTTTTTTAAATAAGAATTCAAATTTAGAAAATGGAATTCGTTTTTTTTTAATATTGATTCTAACGTCGTTGTAAAAAAATGATCGCTCTTATATTTTTACGTCTGTGATCATTTTAATAATCATTATATTTATTAAATTTTTTAGAAAAATATTACGTATTTTAACCTTTTTATTATCTTGATATAAGTGTAATTACATATAAAAATATTTATTTGCTGTGTTTTTGAAAATTAAAACGAGTATAAAACTAAGTTCTTTGGGTTTTAAAATTTTTTGTTTCAATTTATAAACGTGTCGTTTATTTTTAGAAATCTGTTAGTTTTATTAAAAAAAAAATTTTAAAATCACTAATTTTTCGTGTTTCATCTTTTGTAAAAATTTATTTCAATTGTTAGAAATGTTTAAACACTTCTTACATTACATCCTTGTCATTTTTAATGTTTATTTATATGAAGAAAAAATATTTTTATCATGAAAAATGAACAAAATACATACATTATCGTAAAATATTTTACGTTTTCAACAATATTTATGAAATATTTTTTTGTAATATTTGGAAAAAAAAATCTATACGAATATTGTACGTACATATTGCATACTGACAAAAATGTTATATGTATTTCAAATAAATGTACAATTTTAATTGTCATACAAAAATAAACGTCCACGAGTTTAAAAATTTACCAAAGATTGATTAGAAAACGCTTGTCACGACCTGTGAGTGGCGTCGGCTACGTCGAAAATTTTCGCAAAATTATCACCTAAATAGTGAAACACTCACATTAAAAAACGAATAATTCGTTGTTGGTCGCTATACATATGTATGTATGAAAGGTCAATTTCAAACAAATATAAAAGTTAGACGTTATCAATTAAAATGCTTTTTATTCTAAACGTAGTTTGGTTTCAGTTAATAGGACTGTGCTATAGGATTTTCTGGAAAATAAATATTACTATGCAATAGATTTCACGGTGCCGCTAAAATTTTGAAGCCCGCTTCAAAATTTCCGGGAGATTCATTCGACATGCAAATATTCCCATGTGCGCCCAATAATCGCACAGTCTACGCATATTACGCTTTTATATCAAGCTTATATAATTCGCTTACACTTTAGTAAAATCTGTATCGATATATTTTCATTGAATTAATTGAAACTCTTTTTTTATTAAGACTATTAAAAATCCTAAGTGCACTGGTTTTGCAATGTAAAAACATTTAACATATGGTTAACATTGGATATTGATAAAAAAATCAACGGAGCAAGCTCAAACAAAATATACGTTAGTAAATTCAAAAATAGTATTCGTCTGAACACGAACACAATATAACATCCGAAATCGTATACAATTATGTTTAGCATTGTTAATGCTCTAACCAGTAAAATCCCTATTGATAGGCGAGTTTTACATTTTAGAGGAACAAACAATCCATATCCACGATTTCAAAAAAAAAAAAAACTGGAACATACAGGGATTAGCAATATTCTTATTTTGGCCTCGTACAAGTCGAGAGAAATATGTGTTACACCTTTACCTTACCGTTTACGTTACCTTACACATTAAAAAAAAATCGAAACTTAGTTAAATTATTCTAACACTGCTCAGTCAAAAAACCATAATACTCTTGTCACAATTTTATAATATACAGTTTTTACTATGTATAAATATGTTAAAAATTAAATGTTTAAAATTTTCACCAAGTCACAGTTAATACCTTTAAAATTATTCATATACTTATACAGTCTTGTTACTTTTAGAATGTATTAATTTTAGACGTCTCTATAGCATTGCCCACAGCTCACACATTTGATATATATATACGAGAGATTTTCAAGTATGATATTAAAAAATATTATAGTTTCTTGTAAGAATCTAATTGCTATAAATAATTCATAACTGAATTGATAAACTGTGAACGATAAAAACTCCAATTTATGTTCCTAATATCACTATCAAAGTTGAATGAATTATGGTCAATGGCAAAAAAATCCAAATTGATTCTACGTTTATACATTGTTCGTAATATGTGTAAAATATGCTATTTCTTTTTTTTATTCTGGCGTACAACCCAAACGGGACAATCTATTTTGCGTATAGTAAAAAAGTAACTTGATTAAGTATAAAAAAAAATGTTGTCATATTAATCACGTTTTTTTCCTACGAGAATTACTTGTTATTCAGTTGTTCAACCTCCCTTATTGCTTAGAGAGTAGGAATAGCAGAGCAATAGTAAACCTCGATCATCACGCCCCATATTTAAGCGGAAATTTTCAGACAACATAAACTCACATGCCTTCGAATTGAATCGATTAAGAAAAACGATATATATTCGTATAAAAAGCGAGCGACTTTGACCACTGAACTACAGACCTAACAATATTATAGTTAAAAAACATTTTTGTTCTTTCTTAATTCTAAACATCTCATTTTTGTCTCAAGCCCCAGTTCCAGTGAAAGTATGAATTGAAAAAAAAATATATTAATTGTATTTCTTCTACAAAAGTGATTACTGTGACTCTATTAAAATAGCATATAAAATAAATACTTCATACATAGCTTAAAATATGAAGAATGAAATATATCACTTATTTTCGATGCCTGTAAGATTTAGATGCCCCAAATATCCAGTCCTTACGTTTGTGGAGTGATATGCTACTGAATGGAGATAGTGTTCAGATAATTCTAGCGACGCGTCGCGACAGCTACCACAATACAAACATTCATTATTTTGCAGTTAACTTTATTAGGAAAATTTAAATTACTTTATGTCAACCTCTAACGCTTTTTTTAAATGAAAAAATAAATATATTTTACTAAAATATAAACATTTTTCTATTCGTATATTTTTACAAAAATCATCAATCGGACTGTATTTATTTTGCTCTGATAAATATTTGTGTGATACAGCAGTAATTTCTTGATGATTAAATTATTTTTATATCTATATAATTTAATAATAATAGTTGAAATAATCAACCAATATATAAAACAATCAACAAATAATTACAAATCATATAATCTTCAATATTTTTGAATTGGAAATCCCATCTGTTTATTTTACTAAAATCTATTTTTTACGAACAAGTTCGCTTCTATATCATTACTCTGCACACCCTATCTAAGAATATTGAAACATTTTTTTCTTTTTGTAACTGTAAACATTTCGCAACCCTTGTATATATTTGACCCCTCGTTTGACATTCGAAAGCTTTAGTTTACACATAAAACCGATAGAGCTCGCAATATAGAAGAATAGAATAAGCGAAGGCGCAAACCATAATTTTCCGATTTTCTGGTAATTTAGCAACATTCACATATGTCGTTTTTTTTAGATTTAATATAAACAAATGATGGAAAAAATAAATTGACAATCAAAAGTACTCATAAAACATTGTGCTATTGATATATAGATTACGTTACTGTACATTCATAAAAAGTATTCATTTAAATAACTCACAATACAATGTGTATAGTGACATCTTTTATCGAAACTTCAAAGGTTCTGTAAAATAATTTATTCTCAGAAATATGAAATTGACAAAAAAGACACATTCTTTGATATAATTAGACAATTATTCCTGAAATAAATAATAATAAAATAGTTGATTGACATTTACTTGGTAGAACTCCATTATAATAGGATCCAAATTGAAATGTTCAATTTTCTTTAAATATTTAAATTGTTTTACAGCTATTTCAGCTATGCGACATCGTCAAAACTTTTTTCAAACATAATTGATCATGAATATTCAAACATTTAAAAAAAAATATATATATTTATACTTCCGATGGATGCTGCGTAAACTTTGTAAATGTTCATTTTTAATAATAAATAAACATAATTTATTATTCCATTTGCGTTTTACTAAACGCGAAAAGTGTTTCGCTTCTTTTACAAGCATCACCAGGCTTAGTGTCTCGTTATATTATTCGTTACTAAGGTAAGCAGTACCCAACTTTTATGCCATCCTAAAAAAATGCGCATCCCCTCCTTTCATTTTTTAATAGATATAATTATATAAATACAATTTAAATAATAATAATAACCGTATTATAAAACAAAAACTGCTTAGTACAAATAACACATTAATAACAAGGGTTAGATTAGGTTGCTACGTTGAGATAGAGAAAATTATTTTTATGCTATGATTTTTTTTATTAATAAAAAAATTTGTCGCATTCTACAGTATTAATCCTCGCCTCCAAAGTTGTTAAGCGCTGCTTCAGTGATAAATACATTTCGTTAATAATCGATTAAAAATCAATTTATCAAATTGGCCACATTGGAATTCGAACCTATGAACACTACAAAATAAGTCAATGACGTCGACGTATTCACCATGGCTATGAAGTCGTAGTCGTAGTCATGAAAAACGAGTAACTCTCTTTTTACTACTTCTTCCTTTGGATGATTTTTAAGAATGTCTCAATGAAAAATTTGCCGGATTAAATGGTCAATTTTTAAGTTCATACGCATAATCTGGAAAATGAGAAAATAAACTTTTTTTAATCGGATCATGTTTTCTTTTTACTACTACAGTCGTGGCAGAGACTATATCATGACAGATATTCCATGACGAAAATGAATATTCAAATTACTAAAAACTTCACCTGTTGGACGTTACCTGCGTTTTGAATCTTTAATATCCGAAATATGCAAGCCAATCGATTATATAGTAAAACAGAATCGATCCCGTCCGTGTTCGGATCCTCTGCCGCCGTTTAAACCCCCGGGCGAAAGAACTATATCTCTAATTAGATATCTACATCACTATCCTAAAACATTCTTCTACTTTTTTGTTCATTTTTTTCATATACACATACCCACTCCATTGAATGTTTTTCATAAGCCGTGCCTATAATTTATGAAGTTTGGGGAATTTTCGCTGTCGGATTATTTTTGCTGTAATCACCCTGCCAACGTTGGCCGATCGAATGGGTCGGACTATTATAAAAAACGCTTTACATTCGGCAATAATAAGAGCTCTATTAGAAGCAATTTCAGTGTCGACAGCTGGCTATTCATTATTATTTCATCGATCTATCAAAGATGAAGGACTATAAAATTTATTAACACAATACCACAATAACAAAGCAAGTTTGTCGAGCATAAGATTAATTAAAACACGGTATTAATCTTTTATATGAGCAAAAGCACATTAACTCACTACCCCTACTTATTCGTTTTAGCGAGTTGTTAATATTACTATCAGGTAAAGCGGAAAGTTATAATATTTTTTTTCACCGACAGAAATTATTTAAAAAAATATCTATAAAATATTGATTTGTAATTTTTCAATGACCTTTTTCCAAAAGTTAGGCAACTTTTCAACCCTTTTCTTTTTAAACTCAGCTAGTTTTCCATTAAACAATGAGTATACAAGATAATGATTGAATTGGCATTCACTTGGTAGAACTCAATTACAACACGGTGAAAAGAATCCTTTGTGATATAGGATTTCTTAACGAACAAACTAAAATATGTCGATCACCATTGCTTAACCCGCTACGAGGAGCTGTTTCGTCTCCGTAATGGACCATTTCCGTGTCAAATGTAAACTCATTGATATAGCCGCCTTTTTACATTAATTTACAATTTTTAGTTTCACTGCGAGCAAGAAACAAGCTAAGTCGTTAAAACAGGAGAAAAGATGTATTGTGTCCCTTTTCTACATAGCTTTATATAGATAAGTAAATGTTCGTTTAAGCATAGTTCTGACGATGGCGTGAACCGAAATAGCTATCAACTATATCTTAAAAAATTTAAATTTTGTAGAATTAAAATACATTGCTATTTTTTAACCATGTTATATAAGATATTTTTATATTATCAAAGTAAAGATATTATACATTGGAGCGACGCTCCAAAGATCTAATAGAAAATAAGAGAAACAAGTGGCAGTCGGAGGGTGTAATATCGGGAGAATACGGTAGATACTGGAAATCTTCAAAATCAAGCTCCGTGACTTTTCCCTGTGTGATCTGTAACGCGAGTGGTCTTTCGCTTCTGGAGTGCTGTTTGCGACAACTCGTGCGGAATCCAAACTCCTTGCAATTGCTTTTTTCAATGCGCTTAAGATATCTTTTAAAGCCGTCCAAAGGGGCTAAGTTCTGTTGACTACTATCTTTTCGAGGATTTGCTTCTACCAGTGATTTTAATACACAATCATCTAATGCTAAAAGCCTTCCTGATTTGGGGAAGCTTTTTAATCATGTATCACAACTTTTCTTTTTTTAAGCAATCTATGGCATTTCTGATGTCATAACACTTCGCAGATGATCTGCGTGGATTCTTTCACTTTCATTCTTTAATCAAAAAAAAATAGTATAGAATATCGTAGATCTGTCTTGCTGGTTTCTGGCCTTGTCATTTTTTCTATAGGTTTTAAAAAAGTATTTCTAGATAAAAAAAATAGTAGTCGACTAATTCTTTTCAATCTTCTAAAATCAAAATCTACGTGTTTTTCCGACGGCAGCCGGCGGCAGACTAATTTAAAGTCATTCCTTCAAAAAATATTATTTCTTTCCACTTTACCTAATATTTGGGAGAACAACTCTTAACATAATAATATATTTTTTTATTCAAATTAAAGACATTTTCTTAAACAGTGTATAAAGTCCGTGGTCAACAAAGTTCGCTTCCGTAACGGATCTCACCGGTTTGAACCCCAATGCGAGCAGCGTGATGATCGATTCCTATGTACATCATGAGTGTATGCTCACGATGAACGAATTCAGTCCTAATCAAAAAATATATTGTGGAAATAAGAACTAAAAAATGTGTTTTTATTATTTGAAAAATCATGAGTGTTTGTGATGTCCAAAAATTAACGCCCATCTATCCGATCCTAAAAAACAGGGCGTAGGAAAAGCGGTTACCTAACCACTTGTCACAGTTCTATCCTATACAATCGTTTTATCCTTATTCGAAAAACAGAGATTAAGCAACTGGGTTACAATGAATTATCATATATAAAAATAGGTTAATAAACCTTTTTATCTAAGAAAGTTTATTGTCTTTATTTTAAATATAGTTTGACGATAGTGCAGGCCAAAATAGCCTTCAAAAACCTTTTAATACATTTTAAATCCACGATTGCTCGTTCAAATTAATTTTTTTTTTTACATCTGTAATATAGTGTATATGTATTTTTTGCTTCTGTAAAACTCAAAAATTAGCCAATAAGTCCAAATATCAAGTCAGCCAAACAAAATCATATCATTTCTTTGCTTCCTTTTAACTTACCTGTTCGAAATGTATATATAATACCATGCTCATTTAATAAACGAAATTATTGCAAATGGAGAAATAAAAACTTCGCATCGCCCCTAGTGACATCTCGTTAATAAATTTAATAATAGGTCGAGTATCGCATTACAGAACTACCAAAGCTGGAATAAATTATACTAAATGCAAGTTACTTAGTATCTTTACAATCCGTTGATTTTCGTTTTGTGAAACACACAAACCAATACGAACAATAATTTATTTAGTTACCGCACGTGTCAGTCTATAATTATTATTTGACTTCGCAATGGAGGTCTGTTTATTTGCCGCCCTTTTTAAATGTTGCGGAATATTAATGGCTGCAGTTTGATGCCATTAATCATTTAACAATAAATTCAAATCACCGAATCGAGAAAACAATGTAATTGAAATGTTTAAGACATTTATTTATGATTTTACAGATTGTTCAATGGCAATTCTTCGAGACTGATTTGCTAAATTGTCGAAGAGTACTGCCCTACACATTATTCAATCTATTTTGCCGTACAATATTTTTAACCAATAAAACATAATAGATAGAACTAGAAGAATTTCACAATTTTGTATAAGTATGATTAGAACCGGTTTTACTTATCGCTATCATAATCAATTGATAATTCTCAGGGAAAATTTCATGATATTATTAATATAAAATTGTGAAAATATTCTTAATAGTGTTAAAAATATAATTGAACATAAATAAACGGTTTCGACTCATTTTTTTTGCAATGAGTTAATATCGTAAAGATATAATCTATTTTTCCATAAATATTTGTATAGACTGTCAAAACGATTACCGTCAACAGCTGTAACTTTGTCTGTCCTCATTACTTTACCTAGAGAAGTCGTGAACTGAAAAAGAAAAATTGCAAACTTTTATGTAAAGAAACAAAACTTATATAAACTGTGCCAATACTTTCGTTCTATTATATTTAAAACAAGGTCTATAACAGTGGTTCTCATGTGTGGCTACCTACAGCTTCATAGTCAAAATTAATATACATATAAAAAAATAATTTGTATAAAGTATTAATGTTTTCAAATTGTTATTTTTATCACATCAGAAAACAACAAAAAGGTGCGACCACATGAAATTTCCATGGACCGCTGATGTTTATAATGCGGACACAGTTAAATATTACGTGAGAACACTGATGTATAACATGTTTTCGTAAATATATATATATACAGTGAAACCTCGATTTTACGTTTTCCAAGGGACCCTGAAAAAATAACGGTAAATACGGGAAACGGTGAATGCGGGAAAGCTTCAAATAATAATATACAAGTAAAATCGTAAAAAATATTTATTTATTAGTTACCTGTACATACTGTATATAATTTTTTTTTTTTTAAAAAGTCCTTTATGTTAGTTTGCTTCTTTGTTATTTGGCACTTTAATCGGAACAAAGACTTGTTACTGAACTTGTGACTAAATGTTTGTATGTACAGGAATCATTATCACCATCAATTTTAAAGAACTCTACATTTGCATCATAAACAATAATACGCGTTTGGTGGATTTCAACCCAAAAAAATAGTACATTCGTCCAATGCGTTACGTCTAACACGTACAGCGGATTCCAGCTTGGCCAGACATAACACCTGCACTCGGCTGTGTCAAACTTGCTTGCCGAGATACGGAGAAATATTCAATAAAAACGGTCAATCGGGATAATATTTGTGACGGGACCAAAATATTAAGACGGTTTATCGAGGAAATCGGGGAATCGGGAAACGGTCAATGCGGGATTATTTAACATTATTCTTATGGGAGTTTGACGGGACTATAAAAAATAAGCGTTCCATCCGGGAACACGTATTATGCGAGAACGGTTGATCGAGGTTCCACTGTATATATTTAAAGGACGGTAAAGGTGCCAAGTTCATACGGTGTCCAATTCATGGCGATTACCTTTGATGTCTAATATCTAACGAAACACTGCGTAACTAACACTTTTTTGTATAATATAGTATTTACAAAAATGGCAAACATCATAATACAGATCTGTGCTGAATGTGACACTAAGTACATAGCCCTAAAGGGTCGCCGACAGTTGTTTGATGTATGTATCTGCGTGGAATATGTTACGTATCACATCGATAAAGCAATAATTATATACAATCTGGGGATAAAATGAATGCGCCACGCATGAGTGTTCACCGCAGTCGAAGCCTCCGTGTCTATTTTCTTCTTGCTCTATGAACGGCAAGTTAAGGCTTCGACGCCTCCAAGAGACGCCTCGTGAATAATTGCATGAAAACTTCTCCATGCTCCGAGTACTTCCAAATTTTATTTTATATCATTATTAATTTCATATGCAGTAATTTAGAAATTTATTCCGTGAGCTATTTAATTTAAATAATTTGCATGTTTTGGCAATTTACTTCTTACAGTTTTATCTTAGTCTGACCGTTAAGTATGCTATTTTGTCATCAATATTAGCGCTATTCACGCTTCGATATCGAGCAAATTATACTAAGAAAGAATGTTTAATCAATACGAAAAGAAAATTTATTTTATTATTCTTCTACATATTTTTATTTCGTTAAGTTCACTTGCAAACATATTTCATTTTTTAATATCACACAGTCTTAACAAATCAGTTGTTATTTCACCTGACAATTCTATTGAATCCGTTTTATAATATGCATGAAGATACCAAAAAGCAAAACCCAGATTCTGTAATTGTACGTAGTTTTAACAGTTCGAGTTTTCTGTTGAAATCACAACAAGCACCTTTATTGCTTAAAATAGCATTGGTAGAAATCTTTTATTTATCATTATAATGAACAGCTGAGATTTTCTATTTAAATTGTTTTTCTTTTCCCCAGTGTAGGGTTGTCTTGTGTATTAGGGGGACGAAATTTACATTTTACTATCTTTTTAATTGTTTATTTCGATTATCAAGCTAACCAATACGACAGACAATATTAATTAGTGTTTTCAAATTCAGAATACTAACTTATCTGTAGGATAATATAATATTTAATACAATCTGTATGCTACCAAAATATTTTTAGAATTACGCGCAGCTTATAACGAAATCAACATTATTGTTCTTTATAAAACCAATCAATCAATAATATGATCAATTTATGATAAATATAAAATCAAGTAAATTGGAAACTCTCAAACAGATTTTTTTTATGATGCAAAAAAAAAACAAAATTTACGTTCAATTGTCGTCACCATTGATATTACCGTATAAAATCACGTCAACGATAACCAAGTATAATCGATGATTATGTTAACAATGACAGAAGGAACGAAGTTTCTAGGCTCTATATCTTAAACAATTAATGCTTTTAACTTGCATACGTTTACTTGTCTGTTGAAGAAATATAATTTTATATTGAAAACTACGAGGCGCTGCAGCGAGACAGAAGACGGTCCAGTAGCTGGAGGGCGCAAAGGCCGCACGCCGCGCAGGCGGGACCCTTCGTGGACCTCGACCCATGCGCCGAAACCTCTGGCCAGACATGACCGATGATGCCTAATGAACATTACAATTGGCTTCGCTTTTATAACTGTCTCCACACAAATTATTTTCGATATCGCTTACCAATATTAAAATTAGTTTTAAATTGATAACATTGATTGAATTTTTATAGGTTTAGTTTTTTTATGCGACTAGATGACGAAGGCTCATAAATCGATAGACATTTTTTAGTATATATTTTAAAAATAGATTGAGTTGTTCCAAATCAAAAGAACTGGTGCTACAATTTTAACGATTATTGATATAGCCATATATCAAAAACTTATTTTTAAAAAAATAGATCGCTTAGGCAAACAACACGAATCAAATAACAAAAGTTAAGCCCCCGAGATAAAACCGTTATTTCGAAAATCACTTCCACACACTTCATTAAAACATGTTAAGAGCATCGACAAATAATTTATGCATTAAGTCAAATAATACAATAATATGATATCGACTGAGGGTGCTTGATAGAATTTAAATCGTTCAATATATAAACAATTTCACATGTCACCTTTAAATTGCCAACTATCACTTCTTGGTGGAAAGGCATTAAATTTAAAATAATGAAAACAAACTCGGTGAAAAAATATCAATGTATTTTAGTTCCACGAAATTTATAAGATATATAGTTGATAGCTAATTCGACTCACCCCTTCATAAAGATCATATTTCTGATGATGGCGTTAGCCGAAAATGCTATCAACTATATATCTTTAAAATTTTGTAGAACTAAAATACATTGCTATTTTTCCACCGTGTTATAATGGAGTTCTATCAAGTAAATGCCAATTCAATCGATAAATAAAAACAAAAATTTTCGTACTATTTCCACAGATACAGATCAGCTGATAATGCTCGCGATGAGTGAAACCGGTCCTGATCATAAAATATATTATGGAAACAAAACTAAAAAATGTGTTTTTATTTTTAAAAAACAACTCCCAAATGTGTTCTCACTCACAATGCGGATTTCGTCTTTTTACATATTCAGGCATTTGAATACACGAATACACTCGTACAATTATTGAATTCAAATATTAAGCAATCAACGGTAGTTAAATATTCGTTTGTAATAATATTTGGAGGAAAATTAATAAAAAATAAAGGCTCAACTATTAGAACAATATGTCGTCATCTAATATTCATTCCCGCCAATTGAAATAACTGGGTAATGAACTCCTTAATTATATTTTATTGTGAGTCGATTATCGTAAAATCCTTTCATTACAAAATCATTATGTTGTAATTTTCCAAATTTGAATTTAATATATGCAAATCAGTTTTTATTAAATTATTTTAAGATATGCATTTAGTTTCTTTCTTATTTTACTGCTGCTATTTTCAGAAAATGATCAAAGAATGTACATAAAATTAGATGTCAGCTGAAGGAAGTCGCACAATATTGCATAAAAACGTAGGGATCGTAAACTATTTTATCAAGAAATTCTCTTAATACGCCGAGCTATATTTTCAAAGAATAAACAAGTAAACTTTCATTGTTATACATTTTACATAAGATGAGTTCAGTCAGTTAACAATATGAATAATTTATTGATTAAATTGGCATTTACTTGGTAGAAATCCACTATAACACAGTGAAAAAATAGCAATGTATTTTAGTCCTACAAAATTTATATGATATATAGTTGATATCTATTTCGGCTTACGCCCTCATCATAGCAATATTTAAATGTACATTTCCATTTCAATATATAGCGATGCAGAAAAGGTACACAATAATATTCTCTTCTGTTCTAACATCCGTTGCGTTTTGCTAGTGGCCTTTAATACAAAAATATAAAAATGTGGGCACTCAGCTTAAATTTGCGTTATGAGATTCCTTTTTTGCAAATTGCGAATCGATTTTTTTGATTGATTGAATTTACATTTACATGGTAGAACACCATTACAACACAGTGAAAAAATAACAATGTATTTTAGCTCTACTAAATTTATATTGATAGAAGTAGTATTTATAAAATGTCATATGGCTCATATTTATCCGTATATATCGGACAGAGAAGCAGAAGTATTATATATCTACTCTGAGCTGGGGAGCATATAAGATCGTTCAAAAATAAAAATAAAAATCACAATTTGCAAATGACTTTATAAAAGAATTACATAATATAAATTTAAGCTCAGCGGCTACGTGTTTATATCTTTGTAAAAAAAGGTTGCAAGATGACGGCTTTGGAACAGCTGGAAATCAACAGATATCAATTGTCGCACGAAATTTTAAACGAACGGACAAATATAAGTCTTTCGCCTCTCCTCAGACCATTGCGAAGGGCTAATGCATTTCTGTAATAACTCATCTTCGGCCAATATTTAAGCATATTGAAATTGCCACCTGTTCAGATTCATTTAAATTTAAATTTTATTGCTAGCAGGATATAAGCTAGGTTGTTAAAACAGAAGAAAATATTTATTGCGTTCCTTTTCTACACAGTTATATATAGATAAGTAAATGTACATTTACACATAGTTCTAACGATAGCGTGAGCGATAGTGAAATAGCTATTAACTATATCTTATAAAACTTTGTAGAACTAAAATACATTGCTATTTTTTCACCTTGTTATAACTGAGTTCTACCAAGTAATTACCAATTCAATCAATAAATTAGTTGATAGCTTGTTCGGCTAACGCCTTCATCAGAACTACTATGTTTAAACGTAAATTTTCCTATCTATGTATAAAGCTGTTTTTTTTTATTTTATAAATAATTGATCTTGTATATTCTTTTGCCCGAGTCGATATATTGCTGCCTGTCTGTCCTGTGTATATTGATTCGCACGAGCCGCAGGACATCTTTTAGATACAGCTTCTGTCAACTTATAATAATCTTGTGTTAAAAGTTATTGTCTATAAACAAAAATATTGATTAAAAATCATATTCTTATATGGAGCGGGCAAGCGTGTTGTATTGAGCGGTACACTTAATACAGGATGTGTTGTTGAGTCGATCTACTACCGTAGCCTATAAATAACGACATAGGTAAATTTCGAAGCTAGTGCCTTGGTAAAAAGCAATTTATCATCTATTACACATTCTTACAGTAGCAACGCTGCATTTAACGTCAAGTTTCGAATCTGGTCGAGTGCTGTGTTATCGTACCACGCTATTTTGTTATTAAAGCTTAACAACAAAACAACTCTTAGAGGTTTCAGCCGTCGAAAACGTTAAATATAATTAGTGGGAGGGGCTGTTCCGTAAAACTGAACTCTACATGGCTCCTGGAATCCACGCTCCGACGAGAAGAGCGTTTCGGTTCACAAATACAATCTTTTTATGCCATAGCTAAAATGAAATCGCTTCAAACATACCTTCATTATAACTATCAATTATTTCAACGATATTATTTTTTGAAACCGTTTCAATCGCAGCTTTATAATACCTGTCAAATCATGTAAAGAGAGTATACAATACATTCGAAAATACGAAATCATATGAAATTTCATACACATGTATTTTTTTATGAAATAATTATAAAATATGCTATTGATTAATTATAGCATGTATATCGCCCATTTGATTCAATGACTTTCGAATGTTATGAAAATTTTTGAAATTGATTAAGGAATTTGTACAAGGTTTTTTTATGGAGTGCAAAGGTTAAAACAAAACTTGAAAACTTTGTAAAAAGTATGCGCAGCTATTTGAATGAGCATTCGAGTGTCGAAATACATGTCAAGAAAAACACATTTTTAGTACTTATTTCCACAACATATTTATTATCAGTACCGGTTTCGCTCATCCCGAGAACTATCAACTAATACTATACAAATTACAATCAAGTACATTTTTACAAATTTTCAGTTAAATTTAGCAGGTATACAAAGCCATGGGTTTAAGATCTGAAAAAACAATTCACAGGTGTCTTCGTAAAATTTATCTAAATCGTAAAAATCATTTTCTTGAAATTTTATGATTACGCATAATTATATTAGATGATCTTAATTGCCGAAACTTTATACGATTCTATATGTTTTGTCATTTACGACCCGGGTTTCTCATTGCCTGCATTCTATCACATGAATACAAAAGAACAGATGTTTGGTATCGTATAAAGCTTCAACAATTTAAATTTGATATTCCATCAAGCACCTTCAGTCGAGATCATAAGTAATTTTACTTTGTAAAGTTCCTTGAATTTTAGTTTATCGTAATTCTGACAGTGGCAAATGCCGAAATATCAGGTATCAACAACCAAATTTACAAAAAAAGCTAAATGCTTTATAATCATTCACTGCTGAGTACCCGACATTACTTGCAGTTCCACTCAAACAATGTAAACTACTTAAATTGTACTACTCGCTGCAATCTATAGTTTGGAAAATGTCATTAAAAATTCATAACCTCAAAGTGTGGCAGTCTCGCAAAGGTGGTGCTTAAATATCTATTTAAAATACCAATAGTTCTTGATTACATTCAAAGTATTCGAATTGAGTGAACACTTTTTAAAAAAAGTTTTCATTCAGAGAAAAGTTTATATCAAAATCAAATTTAGTATATGAACAATTAATATTATGCAAAATGTCATTATCAAAGCGTGACATGGTTGTAAGCTTCGTAAGAGTTTTTGTAATGGTTAAAAAACTTTTCAGATGTGGTTGTAGTAATCTTGAAACTTTCGCAAGATTGATAAGAAGATATTTTGAAAATTTCAAACATTTCTTTTCCTTAATATAGCAATACATAAAAGAAATATGTACTTACAAACAGATATTCATTCAAAACTTTTTTTTTAACAAAAAAAATGATTTATTGGTGTTCTCAATATTAGATTTTCGAACAAAGTGGTAACGATATGTTACGATTCTATACAGCTCAAATAATCTTGTAGAAAGTGGACAGTTATCTTACGTAGTGTGTTTAATGCGTCAAAAATAATAACATTGTTTATCTTTTCGTAAAAACTTTAATAAATTATTGATTTTGTTAAACACCCATAATAAGTAACATTTCTGATCTCGTGATAAAAAGTGAGCACGAACTGGTAATATCTGTCCAATCAACACTTCCACCCACACGTGGCTCTTAAAGTACTGACGCCGTTGTGGTAACCACATCTTACCAACTAACCATCAGAATCAACCCGTCAATCTTTCAAATGAGTTTACCACAACGCTGCGGATTTGTTGTATAATTAAATGCTATAAATCTACTTCGATTGTCAAAGTAAGCTTCGCGTGTAACAAACTGCTTTTTTGGTTATGTAGATAAAATAGAAATATGACAATACACACCACGTTACTGAAATAGTTTTTTAATTTTAATTTATGCAGAGTAAATAGAAAATCAATTGATAACTTTGTTACTTCACTTGGTGTGTTACATGATGTGACACGTGTTTCGATTCTTTAATAAACATCTGCAGACCATTTAAAATAAAGTAGCATAGGACTACGTTTTTTTTTACACTGGACCGGACAGTTAGACACAAATATTAAAATTACAAATTATCATAGCATTATTGATTGCCAACAAGGCTAAGATATAAGCTATAGTGAGCCACCCGTTCTATTGAAAAAGTTATTTTCAATTGTTTGTTGTGATTATTGTATTATTAGTCGTCTCGCGTTATTACACACTACTCGTATATATGTTTATGTATTTCTTACTGCATTGTAATCAAAACTTTATGTTGATTGGTGTAGATTTAGGTGCTTCACAAAAAACAAATCTCGCGTTACAAACGACTATAATACATCACCAGTAAAACAGTTGTTTGATTGTTGGTGCAGTAATTGAGTTGATTTTTTGTCTATCTAATTATTTCATAAATATATTAGCTTTTTATAGATTTTTTGCTATTTTTTAAATTTAAGAATTTTGAATTATTTCTCTATTTTTAGTGACACATTCATTTATTTAATGTTTACTATTGTAGATAGAGTGTTAGGCTCCATATGCGTTTGCGTGAAAAATCTTCTTTAATAATAAATTTATTCATCTGTTTCAATTATTTTTCATCGTTGCTGAATGAAAAGTCTAACCGCTGCAGAGCTGAGCAATTCTCAATGAACTTTATTATTATGGACAGTGAATGCATTTATGTAAAAATTTATAGTACAGATTAGTACATTAAAATATCAATTATGCTTATATATTATGTAATTTGTGTTATATATAAACATTTTAAATTGTTTCATGACTGTCAGCGCAAGTGCACCTGCGTAGTAAAATGCCTGAATTCGTTAAAAGGCGAGACACGAGTGACAAAACGTGTGGAAGTGTACATTTTAGTGTTTGAACAATTCAAATTTAATATTATATTTAAATAATATTAAGCACCTTCCTCAGTCAACACCTTAAATTATTGTAAAGTACAATTAACAAAGTTAATTTTAATCATTTTAGAAATCTCCTCTTGTAAGTAACTTTTAACACAGCCTGGCTGTAAACACTCGTGTGACATTTTGCAAATGTGTGCATTTAGTCAGGATAAAGACGAGAATGATGATAAAGACGTAAATGCAGTGTATACGTCCTGGCTCGGAGTTTGTAGTTGGGACCAGGTACCCCCTAGTCAGCGACTAGCAGGTCTCATCTCGTCTCGAACATGTTATTGTAAATTAAAGTTGGCTTCTGTCTTACACAGGCCTATGATTTAGGAATATTAAACTACTACCTACGCTCGACATAAAAGCTCTTCAAAGCTTTCGACCAGCGCCGTCTCGTGGTGGAATATTAATATATATCTCTTTTTTATCAATATAGGAAAATATCACCTTAATTTCACATTGAAATGCTAAAGAACTTTATTATAATACACTTCTCTTAAAAAGTAAGCTTTGTCTTTCATTTCTTCACGTATTCGAAACATTTCTCCTAATATCCGACGCAAGCAACATCTAGCGATACTTAGTATACCGCTCTTCTGACACTTTGTCAGATGCCACGGTTCACTACCGTATAACAATATTTTTAAATACTAAACGTGCTTTCATGTTGGAAGGCCGCATTTTCTTATATTTACCGATTTTATGACAGAAGCACGTTATGCGGCCATAGAAAATGAACGCGTATACGCGCTGTACTTTGGCACTCAATATATAGCCATTTCTATCAATAATAGATTATCATATAATTAAGAACACAGTGAGATCTTTTGGAATTATAATGTTAGGAAGCGACATTTCTCAAGAATTATCCACCAAAAAAAGATGTTCCACGTGTATTGTCACTAACAACCCGAGTTTCGCTTTTGGCATCTTCAGTTCTGATGCATCGGTGTGAAATAGTGTCTGAAGATGCGGAAAGGTGAAACCTATGTTAATAGCGACAAAACTTGTGGAATCGTACAACGTTTCAGCAATTCAAATTCGATATTGAAATTCCATCAAGCACCTTTCGTCGATATCATAAATTATGTTAAGTTTTCATTTTTCAAATAAATTGACGATCCTACGAATTCCGACACGTAAATACTTTTCGGCATTGCTCGGCATAATGTACTTTTTAAAAATCTTGATAGCGATTGTTCAATGCATACGTTTTTCAATATAATTTATTGTCATGAGTGTATTGTCAAGGTATTATTACGATAAAAATTGTAAATTTAAGTGATTGTGTAAGAGCGTTTGCTCCGCGATATACTTTATCATTTTTTTTTGTTACAATCTATGCGTGCATTCGTGCCCCAGATCAAATAATTTAAAAACAAACCAAAATCCAGCGGTCCGAACAAAAAATGTTTCAGTTCCACTGTGTTCGAGATAAGCGGCGCTACTGCGTCTCTGACGTATAGCTACTATCCAATTTCTCAACGCAAAGGCTGCAGAGCGCGTCTCGCAAGATACCTCACTTATTTTTCTTATAAATTTTTAATTATAATTGTCGATCCGCCGATTGGCCCCAACAAATCATTGGAAATTCCTCTTCCTTCCTTAAGTTTTACTGTCTCCCTACTCCCTCGCACCGGAATGTTGGCGGCAATGCATTTTATTTTATTTCATTTTTTCCCTCTCCACCGTCCTTACAAGGATTCCTGCCTCGCGGGAAAAATTAAATTAATTTCCGAAACAAAACAGTCGCGACGTTACTCGAATCGAAATTTAACCGCGGTGTCGATAATGGCTGTAAAATTTGCACAAATCTTTTGTTTTTTCATTTCAATTTTCGTCTTGCATTATGTTTTTTGCTTATAGCTATAATCGTTAAAAGTTGGAGGTAGGCGTCGATGCGTGACGTAATTTTCATTATTATTCACATCAATACAATCGTATTATATTTTAAATCAAACATCTTCTTTTTTATGATATCAAATGAAAACACCTTGCTTGATGTAATTTCAATGGAATATTATAATTCTTGAAACTTTATACGATTCCATATGTTTTGTCACTTAAGACCCGGGCGTCGCTTTTCGACATCTTCAGGAATTCTATCACACGGATGCAACAGAAATTACACACAATCAACAGTTTGCATCGGTTATATACAAGAAGAATTCATAATAAAAGAAAACCTCTGACACTTAGACTTGTACCCAAAATTTTAAAATTAATACATCATTTTTGTATTTTGAATTGTTTTACAACGAATTTTTTTTTCGCTTAACGAGTGTTTGACATAACGAATAAGATTCAGAAACGAATTAGTTTCGTTATGAGACGTTCCACTGTATATCTAATCAATAAATTCTTTCTTAAATCGGTCACATTTTAAGCCAAACACCTTTCTACATATATTTTTTTTTATTTTTTGCTATCGACAGTTCATTTACAATCGAGTAATCACGATAATACATTTTTTTTATATATATTGTTAAATAAAGGCGTGTTATTTTTTTAATCTATTCGATAAGACAGCTGCGAGTCTCGGAACATGATTAAAACTTGTACATAAAACTATTATATTTCTTTATGGTTAGTGGCGAAATAAAAAAATGCTTAGTGGGTGGTTTGTTACTCGACAGTTGACATCCAAATGTATAATTCAATTCTGAAATCATTTAAGATATCAACTGAAGGTTTTTGATATAATTTACATATCATATTTGAATAGTGTGAGCTCTATACACTTTTTATTCTTCGCAGATGAAGATGTAGAAATATTGCATCAGAACATGGGATACATGTTATTATATTATATATAAATAAATATGGCACAACTACTTCTTATATCAATTCTAAATGAATAAGTATCCTGAATCTTATCGGTTTTGTCGTTTACGTGAGGTAAGTTAATCAGTCAACAATACGAATTATTTAATCCTTAAAATAATATGTCATTTGATTTTTATCCGACCAAAACCAGTTCATTATCAATAACTATCATAGTTTATAATTCCGAATACTTCTCGTTATAAATTCGTTAGGTTGTATTCAGGGATGAGCCATTAAAAAACACACGACTCTAACATTGACCAACAAAACCATTCCGCCTAAAAAAATTAAATCTTGTCAAGTTTTTTCTTACCTTTCCTATGTATGTCCATTAAATGAATGATTAACCAATCAATCCAGCTATTTTTTAAAATAGTTTAATCGAAAAAGTAGTTGAAGACGCTCAATTTTAATGGCTCCCACTCCGGCCATAACACCGCGATCCTATAACTCCGACTCCACAACTCTGATTGTACTGGCTATAAGATTGTTTTCTAATTTAAATCATTTCAGATATTAACTCCTATATCTAGCGTCTATATTTTCCGTATTTTTTTTCTAAAATATAAAACATGGAAACTGTTAGTTCGAGTTTATTTGTGTATTAGGTGTCTGTTCAATGAATATATACTCATAGTATAGTTAGTATATCCATCTTCGGATTATGCCAAAAATATATATATATATATATCTCCGTGGTAATATGAAAACAGGCAACCGCAAAAGCGCGCGCGCCCACGCCGTTAATTCGGCGGCAAATTATTTTTATTCGTTTGCATTCTACACGGCAAAAAAAACGAATAATATCCGCTGAATTGACGCCCGAATCGAGACTCGAACTCAGAACCGCTCGCTCATAAAACATTTTTAGCACAACACACCCCTTTTCCTCTCAACGACCGAGCGGGAAACGAAAAAATAATCGCGGCAATTATTATTGTCTTCCGGAAATATCAAGAATTTGAAATAGTTCAGCAAAAGTCAATTGAGAGTCAATATATTATGCGTTGACATGATTGCCAATAGACAGCTTTGGACAGCAAAGAAATGAAAGACACGAGGTTTTTCTTTCATAAATTTAGAATGAACCATAGACTAAAATATATTTAAAAAGGCAACAGTAAAAACACTTTGACAAATTATCCCCCCATCTAACGCAGTAATAAATTCCACAAACAATAACAAAATAGGATGGCCCGAAACGCGCCATTTAATCTGTATTTAATGTATTTGTAATATGGTTGTTTATTTCAAACATACTTAATATAATCGTTTTTTTATCTAAAGAAAAAAATATCTATTGATATCTTCATTTATTTAAAAACAGAGCCAACACCAAAGGGACCTGTAAAGCTTTTCAATGAAAAGTACCTGTTAATAATTTTCTCAAACTGTCTTTTTTATGTAGCAATAGAAAAAACAGGGCTTGTTTTATCAAACTCTCGTTTTCTGGGATTGTATGGTTGGGACAGAAGTTTTATATGTCATTGACACTAGGTTTTAGGATGGATATTCTTACATTGATTAAATTTTTTTGATTGTATTTGATCTTCAAACTGCATTATCCACTGCACTTCGGGCACAATAATTCTTTATGTGTCTTCATATGCTTAAATTAATATGCCTTAATATTCAATTATTCGCCTTTAATCTTATAGGTGTGTACATATGGTACATACAATGAATTTAAACTATTGGAAATTATTATTGATTTGCATACTAGAATACCGGGATCATGGTTACGAATGGGTTTCGTGTTTCAACCCATTTGTATTTTCACAAACGCAATTTTCACTGATAAATACCGAATTTATTTAACACATCACAAGTTTTATTTGGCATATTACGGGTTATTTAAAACTATGGAACGACTCTGTTTTTACGCTATCGGTAATTGTAATGTTTGAAAATATCCACACATTTTCCGATTTTTAAGAAATAGAGCTTTACGATAGGGTGTTAACTAACAACTACCCTGCTTTTATTCCTTCTACAATTACTCTCTTTGTAATAATATATGTTTAAAAATAAAACACTTCTTGCAGAACAAAAATCTGCTTTACTAAAGATACCATATTTGAAACAGACGTAAATGTTTGAAAATCTAAATATATTTTTGTGATTTGTACAAAAAATGATTAGTTGTATAATATTGCAAAAATCTCTCATTAATGTTTCTCATTCGCTTAAAAAAAACGCTTCACTCTCCGCCAATATTGTAAAATAATCAAACATTTTTTTTTACTTAGTAGGTTCCTTCTACACTTATGAATTGATTCTCAAATACCATCTTTCAAGTTCCTGCGTACTTTTACTTTTCCTCGATCTTTTTCAGGCATAAAGTCTTCATGTGGGTGGATTCTCGACGATTGAATATTCCCCACGTTTATATCAATTTAATTTCATGATATTTAACTTACCACTGTATTATTTGGATATTGATTCAGTGCACAATAAGACTGAAGATAAATTAAAGGTAACATGTATCGTATTGTCAAACCGTCTGTATAATATATAATATATACTACAGGCGATCAGAAACAAAGTGAACTACTAAAACTTTACTACTCGCTACAATCGATGATTTGCAAAACGTCATTATAAATTCATATCTTCAAAGTGTGACAGTTTCGCTAAGGTGGTACTTAGGTACCTGTTTAAAATACCAGTAGTTCTTGATTGGATTCAAAGTAAACGAATTGGGTCAGAAATTTTTTAAAAAAATTTCATTCGATGAAAAGTTTATTCCAAAACCACATTTAGTTTATGAACAATTGACAGTTAGTAAAAAATCATTCTCAAAATATAACATGGTTGGCAGTTTCGTAAGAATATTCCTATCCCGAATATAGCGATACATTCAAACATGTATTTGTAATGTATTAATTATATTCAAATAAATAGAATTGTTTTTTTAGGCGATTGATGAAAGAATATTAGTTTAGTTTAATTGTATCCGATCAACGCTCAAATAATCAACTAAAATCTCTCTCAAAAATAAAAAACAATGCTTTGATGAAATATTCAGTACGTTACAAATTAAATTATTTTCGATCGGTCGCCGTCCGTCGGGGGTTAGACAATGAACTTTTAATATGTCCGCCAAAATGATGGCTGTTATTTATCTTTTATCTCGTTTCGAATTACTTACTTACAATCATCATCACGATTCCACGATCTCCTTTGTCATCGTAGCTCCTGGATATATAATAGCTACCAACTTACTGATAACTATACTGTTAGCATTTGCTTGCAAGATCATGCTGATATTCGATGTGTTGTGCTAACAAGCCTTGAATGATACAAACAATTATTAAAAAAAATTATTTCAACAGTCATTTTCTAAATCGTTATAGTACTTAATAATAAAGCAAATATCTAACGAATTTCAATCAATCTGGCTATTGTCTTTATCAACAAGTATTTTCTATATATATTATATAGAGCATAGGTCACCAAAAGTTTCATATATCCTAATGTCCTGATGCTATACATCTCTATCTACAGATGTCTCTACAGTGGTCTGATTAACATAGCTTTCTTTTGCTTATTACTTTTGATCATTAAATTATTTTTATAATTGTTGAACTATTTCAAAAATATGTATATCTCCAAGTCCTTATAGTATAATTGAGTTGTATAATTTACATTGTATATAACCAATGTTAAGTATATACTATGTGTCAGTTCTATTGTATCCATGCGACCGAATGCTTGAAGATGTCGGAGGGTGGAACATAACTCGTAAGTGACAAAACATAAAAAATTTACGATATCGACTAACAGCGTTATGTCACTTGTTACCCAGGGTTCGTTTTTTGAAATCTTCATACATTGTTGTAGACTGATGCGCTCGATCTGACAGTCAGTAAATAGTTTGCACTGTTTATTTATAGAACGATTTACAAAAAATATAGTTTCTCTATGTTTTGGAACGGAATCTTTATCTAAGTTAATAAACACTAATTAGGTAATAATGACATTCGAAAAATATTTATCTGCGAAATAAGTCAGCTTTCCCACAGATTTTATAAACTAGTAAGATTTTTAATCTTTCGAAAGGGTTTTCGGAAAGTTTTAAAAAGTCGCTAAACAAAATTTCTTTTCAATGAAAAACAGTTTCCTTTGTATTTATTAATACTTCATTACTATTGTAGTAAAATTGACTGAGTCGCTAATTACAGAATAAAATTAACTATTCTTTTAAAATATTAATATTTTTCAAAATCCATATATTTTTTGGGGCCCACCTTCTTCCAACACTTTGGCTATTAAAAACTAAATATCATATACTTGAATTGGTATAAAGTGTTTAGATAATTATTTAGAATAAATATAAATTTCTATGAAAGAAAGTCAAGTTAGCATCAGATATGCGTACATGTAAATATTTTCCATTCTTGAATAATCATTTGTCTCACAAAATTTTCATTTGCGAAGCTTGTAGAGAAAACAATTTTAAACGAAAATGCATTCAAATTTTTGCTATTGAAACTTTGTACGATTTCACATGTTTTGTCACTAACGACCCGAGTTTCGCCTTTCAGCATCTTCAGACATTCTATCACACGGATGCAATGAACTGACATGTACATATGTGTACATGTGAAATCGTACAAAGTTTCAACAGTTGAAATTCGATATTAAAAATCCATAAAGCACCGTCAGTCCATACCATAAATTAGAAAATGCATTCATTTCAACTATAAAAACGTCATAACGAGTGTTGTGTTTGTTTGGAAAAAGAAAAAGATAAATTAAGGGTGATTTTCGTTTCCAATGATTATGGACTCCTGGTTCTAAAAAATAAACGAGTTTTCCTGATTTTACTTAAGCGCACATAATAAAATATTATTAACTTCGTTGGTTCGTTCGATAATACTTTCTTATTGTAATTATATAAACTTTATTTCGAAGGCCACAACACGGTGATAATCAAAGGTCATCTTAGATCTTGTTGACATTGTTTTCTTTATAATAAAATAAAATCACTGTGTCGCCATACTGGTTAACATTTACCCGTTCGATTTTTTTGTTATTTAAATTAGTGTGTTTAATTCGACAAAGTACAAGTAACATCTTACAACCAACAGAATATTTAAGATTACATAGAAAAATAATTATTCATAAATTTGTAAACAGATGAAAACGGTTAACACAAAATTGAAGCCACTGAAACATTTAATGTATTAATTAACACTTCTTGGTGGAAAAGGATTATATTGTAAATTATAAAAAACACATTTTTATACTTTTTCCGCAATGGAACATTTTTTTAAATCCTGACCGGTTTCGGGTATCAAGAGCATTATCAATTCATACTAGAAAGATTACAAACGAGAATTATTCAAATTTTTGATCACTTTTAATGTATTAACTATCACTTCGTAATCGAAAGTCATAATAAAATATTTAAAATAATAAAAAACTCAAATAGTTACTTGATAATTCTGACGATGGTGAGCCGAAATAGCCATCAACTATATCTTAAAAAATAATAATTTTGTAGAACTAAAATACATTGATATTTTTTTCACCGTGTAATAAAAACACATTCTGTTGTACTATTTTTTTATCTCCTAGTTCTGAGTATTTTACTTTATACACCTGCTTTCTGTCAAATCAATATTTTACATATAAATAGGCTTGTTTGTAATTAGTATTCTATCAGTTGATAATGGTCTCGATGAGCGAAACCGGTCTTGATTATAATGGTGATTATGCTCTGGAAAAAGTACTCAAAGTCTATTTTTATTATTCAAAATACAAGCTTCAGTGATTAAATGGTTAATAACTTTTTTCCGTGTGTGTTTTATTAATCACTTTTAATGTGTTAACTTTCACGTCTGAACGGAAAGGCATAATATTAAAAAAAAATCAAAACATATCTTTAGTAAATCTGAATTGTTGTAACTTTGAACGACTCATGTTTTGTCACTAACGACCCGAGTTTCGCCTTTCGGCATCTTCAGACATTCTATCACACGGATGCCTGAAGATGCCGAAAGGCAAAACCCGGGTCGTTAGTGACAAAACATGTTGAATCGTACAAAGTTATACCAATTCAAATGTGATATTGAAAGTCCATCAAGCACCTTCAGTCGATATCATAAATTATATCCTTATTACTATTTCTGCATTAAATTTTACATATTTTTTAAAATCAATTGATAATACTTGTTGTTGCACGAAACCTCTCCTGATCTTAAAATATTTGTGAAAATAGTACTAAAAATGCGTTTCATTGATTTGATATGAAGTACAAAAGTACAGTAAAGTCAGTTCAAGCTGTGTTGGGATAATCAGCTATCTTGAGATTAAATATAATATATGATTTCTATATAATTGATCGGTTCTGTAAACATGAAATCTTTATAAACACCATGTGAAAAAATAAAATATTTTGTATCGAACGGTAACACGCCAATCATCATTAATTTTTATATCTCTAAATTTTATCTACAAAGCGAAACATACTTTAATAGTTTATGATTGCCAATAATATACGGATAATTACCTGTTGAAAAAAATGCAAAGTGTAGGTACGGTAAACTTTTTTATTAGACGTGACGGTCGGCCGATAGTAATATTTTTCGAGTGAGGTGAAATGTTTTATGAAGCAGCCACTGTTTGTTATCTGGTAAGTACTGGCCGGCTTAATTTCGATCGAGCGCTTTTAATAAAATCGATAAATTCCGGCTGGCCGCTGTCAAAATAAAACAACAACAAAAAAATAACATATCTGACAACGATACGCACGGTCCTGAAGAGATTTTAGCTACCGGCGTTTTATGGGTCACGCCTCCTCCCCCACTATGTACTTGAAGTACTTCTACGCCAATTTGCTCGATGAATTTATAGTTATTTTAAACAACAAAAACACAGTTTTTGCACTATTTCCACTCTGTACTATTAAAACAAACAATATTCTATATCACCGTTAAAATAACCGATTTTTTTTTTTGAATTTAAATGTATTTTTTTGATATTTTTCTTTCCTTCAGGACTGTGGGGTTGTTAAAAAAAGCAAGACTCCTTCTTCAACACTAACCAAAGTACATATAGTATACAAAACCAAAGGTAAAAAGACTAAGAATATGATTTACATGCAATCATAGAATAAACATCTTAATAAAGTAAAACAGTTAACAAATAAAATGTTAATGATATAATTTATGATATCGACTGAAGGTGCTTGATGGAGTTTCAATATCAAATTTGAATTGTTACAACTAGTGACAAAACATGTGGAATCGTACAAAGTTTTAATAATTCAAACATGTTAATCACTTATTCCTAATAATTTGTAATCAAAATAAAGTCCAATAAATACTCATGAAAAACTTATTAACAAGAATACTAGTGGAAATTTTTTTTTTCAATCAAAATAACCTGCACGATGAAATGGTCAGTCAGAGGCATTCCATTTAATTTCTGAAATATAATAGAATAAAAGTTCTGACCAGCGACTTAGACTACTTTTTCGATTAGACGATTTTGAAGAATATATCAGTGAACAATTGAATCTTTAATTGAATGCATATAAATACGATACATTGAAAAAAACCTGCCAAAAATAAACTTTTTTTGGTCGGCGTAGTGTTTTGCCCTATGTCTAATAAAAAAGCAATTACCCACCTGATTGCTAAGACATAATATGTATCAATCAAAGAAAAATAAATTCGTTGTTAATTTCAAGCTCTTAACCCACAAACATAAGTTAATTTTTTGATGTTAAAGACTTGCAACTAATATTTTATAATTATTTTAGTCGTGCAATTATGAATCAATAGAAATTTCTTAGTATCTAAAAAGCTTTATTTTAAAAAGTGATTCTATGGCTAAGTAAAACAGTTCTGATGACGACGTAAGCCGAAATAGCTGTCAATTATATTCCTTATAAATTTTGTAGAACTATAATACATTGCTAATGATTCTATCATGTTTGAATTGTGTTAGTCTTGGGGGCGTAATGACACTCAACGAATTGAAACGTTAACAGTTTTATTAAGCACATTTACTGCTGACGTTTCGATGATTGCAATCTCAGTTGGTGTGATTTCATCTCGACCACTATCCTGCGGAGTCTGCCACGGAGCGAAGATTTTGGTAATTTAATTCGGGAGGTGGTGGAGTATAATCTACTGCGGAGAGTTCCGCCCACACCCGCTCGACTTGCTTTCCTCACTCTTGTCTCTTGTCTCTTGTCTCGATACTGCCTCAACAGCGGCTCTTCAGGACTTGAGGCTATTGTTGCTCATCGCTCACCAATTTCATCGGCGTAACAATATTTTTATTATCAAATATATAATATATTTTCCTTATTTCTAATATTTCAAAATCAATGGGATTTTTTTTTCAGGAATGTAAATTGGATAATCAATGTTTAAATTCCAAACTTTGGGGCTAGCAAAATTACTGGCCATATCTACTTCGCTGTTAAGCTCTACTAACATTTTTTTTAAATTATGCCAAGTCGTAAAAAATAGATCATTCCCGAAAGCTTTGACACTGTTAACACCTTTTAATGTGTTAACTGTCACTTCTTCTAGAAAAGGCATGATATTTTAAATAGCAAAAACACATTTTTTAGTACATATTAATTTAAATATATTGTGGAAATAAGTACTAAAAAATATGTTTTTACAGTTAACACCCTTATATTTTTAAGTGTAAACTATGAACACACTGCAGTCGAAGGGTTTCTTATGATAGTGATTAATTTATTACGAAAATCTAATAAATTAAATATATATTTTTTATTTAATGTGCTTGATGGAATTTGATAGTTAAACCATTGTATGTTCCACAAGATTACACATGATTTGTCAGTTCTGTTGCATCCGTGTGATAGAATACCTGAAAACTTCAAAAAAGCGAATCCTGGATTGTTAGTTACAAAATATGTAGAATGTGTAAACATTTCATATTTATGAATTTTAGTTCTAGCGCGCACTGTGACCAACGCAAAATGTCATTACATATCTGCAAATAAAAAATCTATCCATCTCTCGTACCGTTGCTTTCCACAGTTAATATAGTTAAAATATTACTTCAGCATTCAGTTTCTAAAACCTGCCAAATTCAATAAGACTATGATGATAAAACAGAAAAATTTGTTGTAGTTTTATCAGTATTATATAATTATTTCACCCCCCTTGTTAAACACGTACGCCATGCCGTAAGATATAATTCGGGTTCCTACCTCGCCAGTCGACATTCCTTTGCCTTTATCTGACGCTTATCTAAATCTAACTGATTCTTATATTTTAATAATCGATCTAATTATTTAAGTCTATGCACAGGAAAATGAAACTGCCATCTACAAATTAGATCTAAGCTTATTTTTACATTGTAAGATTGGAGTGTGCTCACAACCAACAACGTTACGTAATCTGCTATAGGACTTCATCGACTAAAACGTCAAAATATTATATATTATAAAGATATACGTTAACTTCATAAAATATTTTAGTATTGGAAGATCGTTGAATGAATAACAAGAATTTTTATTAATATTATTATTGGATTATACTTATAGAATATTTTTTTAACAATAAGGACATATTTTTTAGTAACACGGTGAAAAAATAGCAATGCATTTTAGTTCTACAATTTTTTTTATAAGATGTAGTTGATAGCTATTTCGGCTCACGCCATCGTCGGAACTAGTTCCGGGATAGGTCCGACGGTGGCATGAGCCGAAATGGCTATCAACTATATCTTATAAAAAAAATTGTAGAACTAAAATACATTGCTATTTTTTCACCGTGTTATAATGGAGTTCTACCAAGTATATGCCAATTCAATCAATACATTTTTTAGTTCTTATTTCCACAGTATATTTTATGACCAGGATCGGTTTCGCTCATTGCAATCACTTTCAACTGATGCTCGTGATGAGCAAACCCGGTCCTTATTAAATATATTGTGAAAATTAGTACATAAAAAAATATTTTTGTTATTTATAATATCATGCCTTTTCATCAAGAAAAATCCTTAAAAATTAATCATATTTGGATAGATTTCCTTATTTTTTTAAAGTTTTAAAATTTTAAAGTAAAATTTTCAAGCCATCGCGAGTATTATCGTTTTATAAAATAAAATTCAAATATTTTTTTTTTTCACGTATATTATAAACAAAGTACAGATCCAGATTTAGGAGAGAGCAAATTCGCACAAGGTAGCAGATTTGGGGGTCGGAAAAAATGTGAAAAATATTAGACATAAATGTTTTTTACTGTCCACACTCGCATTTAGTGAATGCAGTTAAAAACAAACCATTTT
Source organism: Himalopsyche japonica (assembly GCA_028555115.1). Lineage (NCBI taxonomy): Eukaryota > Metazoa > Arthropoda > Insecta > Trichoptera > Rhyacophilidae > Himalopsyche > Himalopsyche japonica. The sequence continues at coordinate 303,302 of JAHFWJ010000488.1, read as the reverse complement.
AAATCGAACAACTGCCGGTGATCATTACCGGCGCACATCAGAATGCCTCTAAATCAGTGGTTTTAGTGTGTAATCTAAGATATATTAATATATTAAAAAGTGTATATTTTCGAATAAATTCATACGTGTGCGGCCACGAGATGTTTCTATATTACTGACGTTTATAATAAAGCAAATGTAAAATTTCACATGAGAAACATTACTCATTATCAACTTGTATTACAAATCTGTAGTCAGAAAGTTTTTAATCTTTTAGCAGCAATTTTTAAATTAAATTTCTTCGATTTTTTACGAATTGAGTTGATTGTTGTATTTTAAACCTGTATAAGGAAAGTGGCGCGACAAGTATTTTGTGAAAATACACGTAAAGGACGGCATTTTTTCAGGGCAGCATAATATCTGAATCGGAGCCTGGTAATGTGAATCATAGAAACAATCGAAATTAGGTAGCTTAAAATACTTAAATAATTATCGAGAGAATTTTATAACAGATATCGAATCTTATCCATCACGAAAACCAATCATATCCAATTTGTCCGATTCGACTCCGATGTGTAGGCTCATATAATAATAAAACCAGGATTCCTTCATCGTCCGTCGTTGTTACTGACAATGTATTCAGTATGGAATTAAATCTCCCTCGTGCAGGCCCATTCAGTGGGTCGATCGGCCACCGATAATAATTACGTATGATAATTTTTCGAAAAAGAAGTAGCCCTTCTTTATTACCCTTTAGGCAGACATCCGCCACTACTAAAACGGTATCATTGATTTTTCATACTTATCCTACATCTATACAATTACTACTTTTCAATTGATCCATGAATTAAGATCCAAGTTTATTGTTGTTTATACAGAATGCTTCTAAGTACATTTCACTTTTGAAACATATCGCTAACCTAAAACGAAAAATACTACCAATACTCCTCCGCTTCCGATTTTTAAATTTACTGAACAGAATGGGGTTTTTCTATAATTTTACAACCACTGAGTTGCTTAATACTAATTATTTCGAAAAGAGTAAATAAATCGAAGATTGGATGGCAATATATTTATCTCTACCTAATCTTTCCTAATATTTTTATGTATAGTTGATAATAGCAACTTAGTTATGTAGATATCACTAACAGCTTATAACGGTTCGAGAGCATTATAACAATGCATAAAACTATGTATTCAAAATTTTGCAATCGATCAAAATGATATAGTTCATATCAACTAATTCCGGCCATGACAGACGCTAAAATAAATATCAACATTATAATTAAAATAAATATAAATAAGAAAGCTCCATAGTAAAGTACTTTGTTTTTATCGATTGAATTGGCATTTTTTGGTAGAACTCCACTATGACGCGGTGAAAAAATAGCTTTATATTTTAGTTCTACAACTTTTTTATATAAGATATAGTTGATAGCTATTTTGGCTCACCCATCGTCAGAACTAATAGCAACTACCTTAAACTCAAATATGTTGTATACATAGACTTGTTTTTAAATTTTCGGTTGATAATGCTCGCGATGAGCGAAACCGGTCCTGATCAAAAAATGTATTGTGAAAATAAGCACTAAAAATGTGTTTTTATTATTAAAAAAATACTTTGGTCGCACTCTGTAGATGAAACTTCGCTACCGTAGTACCCGCGACTGGGTATCTGATTGTCGTAATAGATCCAGTTGGTTTGCTTTAAATAAATCAAAATTGAAATGCAAAGGATCCCGTCCGCGTTCAACTGAGGTTTGTCTCTCGATAAATATTCAATAGTCTCTTGCACACGGTTAACAAATCAAACGACGAATCTGCGATAACATCAAATAGTGAGTATTTTAGAACATATCCAGCCTCACGATCAATAGTAACATTCACTATTTAGGTTTGTTCACGGACGCCTTGTACTTTTGTCTTTGTAGTTATATTAATTCATGAATTATTGTTTTACTATGTGTAAAGCTAAAATCTTTCAAATTTAACTACATATACAATTGTCTTGATTGTAATATATTTAATTGATGCGACCCAACTTTGCGCCAATTCTTTACACAGTTCGAATATCCAAATTCGATTTTTGAAAATACTCGATTTAAATTTCGAATTACACATTTGATGACTTCTTTGAATTTTATAAACATAATTTACTGGGTTAGCAAAAAAATCTTTCGGTGTATTGAAATCGATTTTAGGCATTATAATATTTTAAATAGATGGTAAGTGTCACCACTTTAATATTTATTTCGTTTGAGATTTACGTTTCAAAAAACTAAGAGATAATAAATACATTAAATGAAGAAAATACATACCAGTAATAGGACACCGTTAAGTATATAATAAACAAATATGTTTAAATTATTAGGACATATTTTCTATCATACTTCTGGATCTAATAGTATCGGTTAAAACAGTTTTGATGAGCGAAACTAGTCACTATCAAAAAACAGGTTTCAAAGTACTTAAAAATGTGTTTTTATTATTTAAAATATCACGTCTTTCCATCAAGAGTTAGTCAGTTAACACCTTAAAAGTAACACATGTCTAAATTAACCCTCTCGCTGCCAACGTTTCAACCGTTAAGACTGCAAATTGCAGTATATTGATAGAAGATACAAAAAATATTCAAATATTTATTTATAAGTTTTCTTTTTATTAACCTATTATCCTATTTGTCTTGATAATCTAAATAAGTTTGCTAAGCTCATTCAATACTGAATCATCTTTTGAAATATTCAGTTTTGGGATATCTTTTACGTTGCTCAGCACGGAAATGGTTGAAAAAAGGATGATATAAAAAAAAGTTTTTATACTTCCCAACATAATCGAAGAACGAAATACTGCTTCCGGCTAAAAGTGAACTCTGATAAAATATATTTTTTGAATTGATTCACGACGCCTTTGGTACTTAAACAATTAAGAGAATTGTGCAAAAAAGTCTTATCATGAAATAGAAGTGTACGTTTCAATTTTTAAAATGGATATTTTGCCTTCGGCCATATTTTCAACTATTGATGCACAACAAATTTTTAAATAATTTTGCCTAATACTTGCTTGAGAATGCTATCAATATTACGTAAGAAATGGTGATTATATAAGATTTGATTTAATTTAAACAAATATTTTTATTGATATAGAACATCTTAGAAAATTTAATATACCTTTTAATTGTTGTAAAGACGAAATTAAATTATTTGCAGTTTTGTATATTTTTTTGGTTTATTATTGTTGTTAAATACCCTTCTCTTGACATGACATCAAATAGGGTAACAGATGCATTGATCGACCAGTTAATGGTATCGGTTGCTTTGATAGGTCGGGACTAGCTTATTATTAAGATTTTATTAAAACTCATACTTTTCATATCAAAAGAAATATGTTTTTCATATATGGAAGCAAAATTGATACCATAATAAAATAAAATAAAAAATATTTTCGATGGTTTTGGCGGTAACTTTGGAAGTTGATTTTAATATAAAATTTAAAATAAAAAATGTCAAAATGTCAAAAAAGTATAGTTATCGGCTTCACGATATTTCAATCATAATTATAATAAAGTTAATTTGATATTTTGGTGTCTTGGTTGATTACGCAAATATTCATGAAAAAAAAAATGATTTCAAAAACGATGTAAAATTTCGGACAATCGTGATAATAGGCATGAATAATATTTGAACCATTTTCAACCAGAAAAACTTTCTTTCAAAACTTACGTAATATTAACAGACTGCTACAAGAAATCGCCCTGAAAGTGTTAAAGAAATCTAACTCCGTAATAGCAAAGAAAACTCTTTTCCATCTTAAATATTATCCAAGATCCACAACATTCAAATGATGTTATGTCTCAATGAAAATATTATTATTAGATATCTTTTTAATGTATAAAATTATATTTTATTTTAATTTAAATTTTCTGTGTTTTTTTGCTGAATGGCCGACGATTGTATACGTTACCTTAATTGAAAAAAAATCCTTTATTCAATTTTATTCTGCCTTTCTATAGAAGAAACGTATTTCATGCCTATCCACATTTAAATAGCAATAAATTAACATATTTTAAAGGTCTATTTTGGTTTTTCAGATTATTGATTAGACGTTAGCTAAACAATGTTTTCTTCGTATCAATATCAGCTGTGAACATCGAGCAAATGTGTTATATGAATAATTGAAATCGAAGTCAATAAATAGATTTATCTACACTCTGTTTACGGAATATAAATTTGTCTCTGTTAACATAACATTAACTTTACATCTTCTCGCTCGCCATTCAATTGAATATGTTTACATAAAAATATTCACGAAGAAACAACATTTTGATGGAAAAGAGACACAAAAAAACAGTAATGAATTATTCAGGGATAGTTTTCTATAATATATCTCACGTTTTTTTTACAATCTAGCAGACAAATGTTTAAAAAGTAAAGCTTCCGTTATATCAGCAATAAACTACCGTGTGATTTTGTTTCGACAAATTATGCAATCTTAATGGACGATCTTTTCCTGAGGCGACATCTTCAAATAAGTATTAATTCTGATACTCAAGACAATATAATAATATATACAAGGGATGTCAGAAAACCTTCCCATAAAAAATTTTATCATTTTTTTTTGTTTCACTGAAAATAGGTAGTGTTTTATTTTGTAGACAAAAAACGCGATCCTCAAAAAAGGTGAAAAGAAATTTAGTTTCGGAAAAATATGCATTCTAATTATTGCTTAGAGTTTCTTGGTATTTTAATGAGTTTGGGTCCAAAATGGCACCTTTTTAACCCTCAGACTGGTTACTACCGTAAAAAACAAATAACATTGTTTGACGTGTCAAGTGTTATTAAAAATTATTAATTAATGTATTATATTTAGTTTGTAAGCTTGAAAAAGAGGCCTGTCAAATTTGAGAATAGAAAAAAGAACATGGTGAAATAATAGCAATGTATTTTAGTTCTTAAGGATATACATATATATTAAAACTATTTCGGCTAACTCTTGATCAAAAATATTTTCACACAACATACTTTTACAGAATAGATTTAAAGAGAACAGATTTTTTCACTATGTTCAACAAACATAATGCAGAGCTGTGCATTATACTTTATTTTTTTATTTCTACTCAAAATCATAAAGCTACCGTTTATTCGATGTTATAAAATTTGTTTAGTGTGGGTTAAGACATTTCAAATATATAATATGTAATCAGTAACTGACATTCACATTAGTTATGATTATTTGGTTTAACTCGACTAACATTAAATGTTAATAAATCGCAAATCGTTTTATCTCTAGCTTTGATTTTGGTGCTATTGGGGATTCCCGCACATACCCTAAAGCCACGTTAAAGTGTTACATTTGTACATGATCTAATTCATATCAATTATGAATAAAACATGAAATAACTAAGCATTGTAGATGTTTGAAAATAAAAATTAGATTTCGTTGTAAAAAGTACAATGCATAATACCGCTCCAATTAAAATCATATATTGACAGCTCGCTTTAACAACTGCCAGAATGACAAAGAAAAATTGCAAACAATAAAACTGCCTTGTTGAATTATTGATGTTTTCAGCTCAAACGTCAATCAAATCACTGTGAATGCCATCTTTGATTTATCGAAAAAGGGATATAGGGTCGTTAATTAATTTATTAACAAAAAAAAATTCACAACAATTTTTACTTTTAAAATTATAATGAACTGGTTTCTTACTTTAATTTACTTCTTGTTTAATTTGTTTTTAAGATATATATTTAAAATATTGGTGACAGACAATAATGTTTTACCTAATTTCCTCGGTTAACAGGCGTGTGCTTTTCCATATTCTGGTGTCTCTGAATTTGTGGTGTGTTTTACAATCGCCATAAAGCTCTGCAGTCGTAATGAATTAATCAAAAGTTGCAGAAATGGTGTTTATCAGTTGGATGAAAATCTCGAAGACCTCATTGGAATATCTTTCAATAATTAAATTACTAATACCCCTGATATCACACGGGATACATTGTTTTGGAAAGACTACGATTCTGAATCAGGAAATATTTTATTGTATGTCTTGGTAAAATAATGTTTTTATTCTGGTGTCAAAATAAGGGTAGTTCCTACAATTGACGGAATCTTTTAATCGAGGAAATACAGTAATCGAATCTTAAAATGCTTTTCCAACATTGATGGGTAAATTTGTAACACATTTTTATATGAAACCTATTTATTACCCAATTTACTATATATATATGATAAATCTAGAGCAAGACTTGTGGTCATCTTATTGCTCCCATCTCACCATTATTTAGGATCAGATAAGTGTAAGATCATTATAGTCATCCATTTTTTCATTAATTGAATTGGCATTTATTTGATAGAATTTCATTATTACACGCTGAAAACTAGCCGCTATATATATATATATATATAGATAAGTTTATTAACGTTTATACATTGTTTTGATGAGGGTGTAAGCTGAAATAGCTATCAACTATCTAACTTGTTTAAATTTTGTAGAACTAAAACACTTGTTGAAACTGTACGATCTGTAACAATTTCAATTAAAAATCTATAAGTAGATTATAAAGTTATTATACAAAATTGTTCGAATTGGAATTTAGTCCTGTGATTTTCATAATCTAAGCCAGCAACTTTAACAACTTCACCACTGACCCAAAATCGTTAACAATTTTTTTAATGATGAATAAAATATTTACTTTGTGCTGTAAGAGCTGATTTTACCCTTGAAAATACCACTTTTCCGCTTTATTTTGTAAAACTATTAATTGAACTTGTTTTGGTTCTTTGGAAATTTCATACATAAATAGTGATCTAAATTAAGACTTCAAACCTAATCAACTCTCGTGGAATTATTTATATTATATTAATTTATATAAACATATATTACAGAAATAGTGTTTTCTTAAGTATTTATAAGATATCTAATTTATGAGATCAATTGAAAGTTCTTAATGGAATTTCACTATAAAATTTGAATTTGTTTTCCAAATTTTTAAGCGTACGTAATCTTACGAAGTTTCTACAATTCAAATATAATATATATTTATCTTACTTCTATTCAAGTGAAATTACATCCTAGAACATTTCAACATATTTAATCGCATTAAGATCATTTAAAATAAACAACTTTTTAGTTATTAAGCATTCGTTTTAAAACTTTCATTGAAATAATGGACAATATTATGATATTATTGTTAAAACGTGTTGTACATTTTCGCATATTGCTTTTATACGTGAAATGTACTTTAGTTGTAATGTATGATGAAAATAATAATCTGGACGATTTGCACACGTAAACATATCGTGTAGCACGTAACAGAGTAGTCTAAAAATATATTAAGCTGTAGTTTTCACCGTGACAGAAATTATAATCGATTGAAGGCTTTGAGTTTGACCACCCTGTAAACTCGACCGCCCGCATCCGATAGGATCTGTCAATATGACAAAATGTCTTATAAATGTTGCAGGGTATTTATTCTCCTTTGATAATACCCCCACTTATTAAAGAAAAATAATCATAACTCATTAATCTTTTTTTGTTAAGCAAATATCCTCAAAAATCAATGAACAATTTTCAAATAAAAAAATATATTAATCGATTAATTCCTATATTTTTTTTTGTATGACAATAAAAAAATGCTCATAACTCTTGAATCTACGTTATTGCTTTTTTTGTTTTAAATAATGAAATATTTTTTTTAGTACTATTATAATACAATAATAAAAATTGCAAATAAGCTTTTTCAACAACATAACATGATATTAAAAATATACTTAAAATAAACTGAGTAAATAATTTATTATAATAAGTCTGAAGATGCTTCTCAAAGAAGCGAATTAATGACATCTGAAAATCTGACAATGGCGTGAGCCGAAATAGCTATCAACTATATCTTATAAATGCATAAAATTTTAAAATATTCTTGCGCTGTAAAATATATGCTGCAGCCCTAAGCTTGGAATTATCTGGCTTCTAATTTCATAGGTTTTATTGTGATGATTTTGTTTTTTTACCAACACGTGGCAGTGAGAAAAGTGCCGCCCTCGCGATAATTTGACAGGCGTCCACTTAATCGCCCCGCGCGTCATATTCGCTTTGCCATCTCGTCACTTGATGTCGGAATCATCCGGAAGCCGATTCGACAGATCCTCTGAACCGGAACTGCCAATCGGAACGGGGAACGTGACATTGAATAATGTGAACGCTCATTAGACTGCTTTCCGATCTCACTACCCGAGTAAAAACTTTCTGAAGAGAGTCCGGAAAAGAAAATTTTCAATGACACAACTTACAGCTTCCACTACAGCTGGCAACGAATATCCTAAGCAAAGGTTCCCAAATTCGTACATATGAAAATCAAATCATTAACATTCAAGCGTCCAATTTCATTTTTTATTTAAAATAATGCAAATTTGAATTGGTAAACCCGGATTTCGTCTTTCAGCATCTTCAGGCATTTTATCACACGGATGCAACAGAACTGAAATAAAATAAACAGTTAGCATCGTCTGTATACTAGAGGTATTAATAACAGGAAAACACAATCCCCAAGGCAAGCAGTAAAAGGCAGGTAAAATAAACTTTTTTTTTTAATCTATAATTAACACAATTGCCTGTGATAATTTTCATTAACGATGTTGTCGATTCGTTATTCGTGAAAGGGTTTTACAACAAATAATATTCAACTTTCGTTAAAATATAATTGGGATTTTATTAAGAAATACCTACTTATTTCAATCTAGCAAGTAACGATCAAACATCTAACACCTTTGGTATATAGACGATGATTACTGTTTATTGTACGTGCGCTCCGTTGCATCATTGTGATAGAATGCCTGAAGATGCTGAAAGGCGAAACTCGGGTCGTTAGTGACAAAACATGTGAAATCTTACAAAGTTGTAACAATTCAGATTTGATTTGAAATTACATCAAACACCTTCAGTCGATATCATAAATTAAAATAATGCAAATCAAGAAGTCGCAGATAACATATTAAAGGTGATAAATGACATATTGTATTATACCTAGCACAGATTGTATATATATCATACTTATAATGTCGAAAACACTTGACGACTAATATAGGTTTACACGAAATATTACTACGGTCCCAAGAAATCTATATCCAATTTCTTAAGAATATATTCGTTTGATGTGAAACAAACTTTCGTTAAGCACGAAAACATTTTACATCTTAAGCGACCAAAGTATGCCGAGATAGTAAAGACTCTTTGACAGTGATTAGTATTATGCCTCCTTTAAAACAAACATTTGATGTTAGAAGGTTTAACTCTGTTCAATATTCGACAGGCAGGGAGTATACTAGTGATCTATGCACAAAAAAAGTTTAGAAACGTGTGGTCAAGAGCCTACATACTGTTAGATATATATATATTTTAAGAGTGCCAGATTTTTTTTGTTCTCTAGGAAACTCAATCCGAAATATACATTTTTATACATACGTTTTTTGTTATATTATACAAGTCAAACTGATAAATCAAATATATTTTTTTGGTATCTTAACGTTCTATGACAAGTCAAGTAACAGAACGCATTTCAATATATATATGTTTATTTTTAATTACGAAAATCATTCGTTATTCTAATCACTTTACAGTACAGACCGATCGAATTCGGTTACTGCTGAATTCTTTAGATTTTTATATGGCTTTTTAAAGTCGTCACTAAGCGCTTCGAAAAATGCTGACTCATCGTGAATTTCCCTAACTCTTCATATTTCGCGCTTTTTTCGTAGTTAGTTTCATATCCGCTTTGAGCTTGGAGCATATATCTTAATGGAGGTATTCCAACATAATTATTTTGAAAACTGTTTGCTACTCGGCTGCTAAATATCTCCTTTCCAAAGAGAATGTGGATAGAATTATGACAGGACTAGTTGGTTATCTAACCGTTCTCTCTATGTCATGTTTTTAAGTATCGGATTGGTAAGGTTGAATATCTTAACCTTATCATACTTTTGAAAATTATAAAGTCAATTGATAAAAATGTACCATTTACTGTTACACCTAGACCTCGTATAACACTGTTATATGGTTCCTCAAAAACCACGTGTAATACATATCCGTGTTATATAAAGTTTGAAGTACATACAAAAAACCGAAGAAAGTTTATATAAATATGTACTTTATTTAAAAAAAAAAAAAATTTAGGTATACACATTAATTGAAAGAAACTTTAATAATATAATATAGCGATCATCCATTATCGCTTTCATTTAGATTTCTATATTTTTTAGTCTTTTTCGAGATCGGTTGTGAGTTTTCATCATCGGTAGACTCTTTTTTTTAGTTTTAGCGTTAAAAGATTCGTGAATAAACAATTGTCTGCTTTAGCGTATAAATCTTTCCATATTTCCTTATAAGGTTCCAGAATATTTTGTAATTCTCTCTTAAATTTTGAAATCCTCTCGATTATAGGATCATCATAAATAAAAAAATATATAATTTACTAGCCAATTTCAAGCCGTCATTTATTGTTTTCAGTGTGAATCATGTAGCTACTTCGCTGCAACTGATTTTCAAGTCGTTAATTGTGGTAGGTTCATTCAAAATTTCATTTCAACTTAATTGTTTCCCTTAAACATTATAACTATAAAAATATGTCACAATTTATACATCGGTGTAGTATAAAACCGCATTATACGAGGCCTAGGTGTATTATGGTAATTGTATATCAAAATTCAATCAAAACATTAACAATATACTTTTCTTGTAGATTCCTTTAATATTATATTATTATATTATATAACATGGATTACATTTATGAGCAATAAAAACCGTATTTGACAATAGACAATCGCCAAATTCTATTTGTGGAAGAAAAAAATAGTCTCAGCAATATTTCTCAATAATTAGATCGTCATTCTATTTTTTTGTTTGGTATCTTTTTGGGGCGTAGCTGTTATTTTAACTACGGATAAAAGCTTGCCATTTATCACGTTAATAGTTATCGTTTATAAAAGCTCACAAAAAAGTTTAAAAATAAATAACTTCATTTCACTGGACTTCTCTCGAAAGGAATTCATTTTAATTATTTAATAATTTTAATTGTATTTCTTTCGAAAATAAAAAAACAAACATCATAGATCGTAATTTTGTAGTAAGTAAATACTTTAAATAATTATTAGACATTAATTATTGATAAACTTGAAATTTGTATTTATTAACACGACTGGGTTTTTTCTGTCTAAGTAAATAAGTTGAACGCGAAAAAACTTCCCAATTCATGTAAAACAAAATTTGGTGACGAAAGCCTTTTGCGACCGTATTTTGTCATGTTAACTCGTATGACCGTTTAACGGTTATGTTTTTTTAAAAGTTTAATTAAAATTTTGGACAAATTTATCTTTATTGTTTATTTTTTTTTTAGTTTTCAAACAAATTCAAATTTTATGTTTCTACTGCCGAAGTTATGTCTCATTGTAAAACCGATCAATTTTGTAAATAACTACATACTTTTTGTATGACTTAGATCCAAAATTTTTTTAAATATTTATAATATAATGCAATAATATTATTTGTTGTAATATTTAACACGCTACCGAGTGTCGTTCTGACACCTTCGGCGATTTGAAGTATCGTTTTCTCATGAATAAAAGAACGACTGTCCGTCCTCTATTCAAATTATGTTATATTAATATTGACGAAAACAAGGGTGTTGATTTAATTTAAGAAATGCGATAAGATGCGCTCTTTGACAAATTTTAACGTCACTCGCGGGCTAAGAGCCTTGTTCAGATCGCATATCGCGCTCCTTCCACGACTGGGCCGCGTAATCTGTAATCTTTTACCTGGAGAAAATTAATGTCTCCATGCCTGATTTCTGTAAACACGTGTTATCGTGCTCCCAGCATCACGTGCGGTAGTCCTTCCTCGATTCGATTCTCTTTTGTTTTATTTTTTTCTTCTCGTGTTCTGCAAAACGAAGGCTTCATTGTAAAAGCTTCGTTATTTATAAATGTCAACGATTGCCATTCTACTAATTAATCGATTCAAATTAAAACGTTTTGAAATCTCTCGCATTGAATCTACTATTATATATTTTTCTTTTTAGTTGTCACTATTGTTTTCGATAGATTTTATCGATAAAAGAAATTGTCTTAAATGAAACAATTCATTGTTACAATCGCATCACCAGCCCTATCGTAGGTTTAATATATTTTAAATAATTTGTGTTTCATTTATATTATTTAATATAATCCCAATTGAGCTCTCGAGAAATCCAAGTGTAAAACTGGCGACAGTTGTTAAATAAAATCACATATATCTTTATTTTAACAATAAAATAATATTTTTTTTTTTTGTAAAATATACATTCAAAATTCTTTTGAGTATGTAACATTCACACAAAACCCGTCATATTCACTTTGCAATATTAGCAGTGAAAAACGTTTTTTCACTTCATATATTCATTTTTTTTAGAGAAAGTAAAATTTTCTCTTGTATTTTATTTCCAATTTAGAAACGCGAGCATATTTTATGATGCCAGTTAGTTGCCCATTTTAATGTTTATAATAAGTAATAAGTGAAATGAAATAGGACATATCGCCATGTGATAGTTGGCATTAAAAATATCAGGTTCTGAAAATCAGCATCGATTTATCGCAAGTATTTTTTATTCAATTTTGACAAAGTGAATACTTTTTTTATTTCCAACGCTTCATATAAATATTTTTTTAAATGAAGATTCTAACACAGAGCATTTGAGATCCTCAATTTTAATAGAACTTTCTACGACTTGTTGAAAGACTTATTTCGGAAGATTAACAGTATATGAATGAGATTACGCCCTAAATCCATTGTCACTTAACTCACAGCTGTAAGTTTTTTATATAATATTTGTAAACTTGTGTCAAAAAAGCTCCAATAATACGCAATTGGAGCCATTTTGACAATTTTCGATAACAAAATAAAACAAATATATTAGATAATATTATGTATGCATTTTTACAACTCATCGTGATACTTTTTCACTATTTGTTTTATATTAAGATACTGGCTAAATGATTGTGTGAAAGGTTTTACTGGTAATACAAAAATATTAACACCAATTCATCCAAAAATAAACCGAGACAAGATGCAAAAAAAGTGAATCGATGTTTAACATGATCGCGCTGACAGCAGGGTTCTACAGGACCGAATTTATTTATATTCAAATAATAATACACAATTTATTATTTATTATTTCAACAATTGTATATTAAAGATCAGGGGGACTGTAGGGGACATGTAAAAAGTGTCACTATAGTTTTAATAAATCAATTTCATAGTTGAACACAGTCATTTCTAGATTTTTCATTTCAGTGGATAATATTGTAAAGTTTAATCTTTAAATGGCTGTCCTGCGCAATTAAAAAATGACTATTTAACCTAATTCTGCATTTAAGTAACAGATTAGGATGATTATAGACTTTTTAGATAGAATGCTCGACTGCTTATCAACGATTTATTATTGTTATTTTTTTTTAAATGAATTACAAAGCCGTATGAGAGATTTTAAATTTTTAAAAACAGATCGAAAGTCATAAAACCAGGGTTGTGGAGTTGTTAACAACACACGACTCCGACATATTATAAATCAAAAGCACGATTCGGGCTAAAAAAAAAATTCGTTACCTTTCATATGTATATTCATTAAATTAAATATCGGCGAACCAATCCGGCAAATTGTTCATTAAATTATTTTTGAAAATCGTCTAATCGTGACTGTCCAATTGAAATTATTCGGTGAGCCAAATAAAGTATTACTTGTCACAACAAACAACTTGGTAAAATACTTAATCACGTTATATCAAAAAAATTCAAAATTATTCCATTATATTCGTATCATCATCAGCCGGGGTCGATCCACTGCTGGATGAAGGTCTCCCCCAGTTTTTTTTTTCATTTTTTTTCCAGGGGGTTTGTCTGGAAATAGCAACACCACGCTGCGCTGCCCAGGCGGGTTGGTGTTCGGTTTTCTATCTGGGTTCTCCTTCCCATAGCCAAGAGAACACGGCACGCGGTGTTCCCGAGCAGTCACCCATTCAAGCACTATCCGCGTCCAATGCTGGTTACCTTCGGTGATCGCACGAGGGCCGGTGCTTTCAACGTGGTATGGTCTTGGCTCGATTCGGATCGATATTCGCATATCGATAGGTAAATATTTTAAAGGTCATTATAGATCGTCAAACCTGTTGTGCAACTTCGCTTTTACTATTTTTAATTTCTGGTATTGAAAATAACAATGATTCAATTAAATGTAATCAACTTACATCACAAATCGTTCAACGTCCAAAAATTTCAATTTAAATGGGCAAAATTTCAAGGTGTTTTTTTTTTGAATAGCATAATAAATCCAATAGGGTCGCGTGTTGGCTTTTAGATACTAATTACTAGGCTTTTTCTTTGGCTTATGTATTATTATATTATTGTCATATTTACATGTTAGTTGTAGTGATTCGGCCCTGGTTGTTTGTCAGAAATTAACAAAAATATTATAAGTTAGAATCATGCAGTTATAAGTAGGTACCTACCTGTATCATGTAGATACTTTAAAAGCGACCAGTCCCAGCGAGGAGTTAATACAACACCACTGACAACAGACAAAGGGTCAAAATGCTTGAATTATGGAATGCGGCTCAATTAATCACAGCCCTGTTCTACAAATACGCATTTATCACTGCCTGTTTTATCGACGGGGGCTGCCGAGCTCCGCGGGGGGCGTAGCGCCCTTTAAACCCTCATCTTTAGACGAGAGCTCTTACCTTTAAGGTAGAAGTTCCTGCAGCCAGCCTTTGTGTTAACTTGCCCAAGCTCATTTCAGTATTACGGGAATAATGATATAGGTACGTCACAATGGCATGCTTATTTATGGGTAAAGATTTACAACTGTGGTCTTCCCGTTTTGAATCTAATTGAGTAAAGGGCAAGAAATTATCGTGAAACATTTCTCGGTTAGTCATCTTTTATTTCTTCTATATTTACTTAAATGTACGAAATCTTAAAATATATAAAATAAAAAAAAACTATTTTGTCGTTTTGCTAATTTATTTGAAACAATGTAGAATAAAAGTAGGTAAAAAAATATGGCTAGTAGAGGGCAAGCTGTTAGCTAATCGCTCGCTACGCCTCGCTTACAAGGTCCGGACGGATGAAAGGGAATTTTGAAAAAATATTGCATTATAAATAAAAAAAATTGGGTTTAATATTATCGATAATATATTATTTTTATATTATATTTTACGTTTCTTGCTTTTTCTTTTCTTTTTTTTCATAAACCAATTTCCAGTATCCAGAAAACTCCCAGTTATCAACAATTTATTAATGTTTCCTACTTTCGTGTGTCGATATTGTTTCTATTTCTGAAATACATAATTATTTCGCTTGTCATGGCGTATTTTTGCGTAACGATATTATTTTCTTAAGCTCACGTCATATGTCCAGTTATCTTCAATTTAATTTTTCAAAGTAGTGATAAATATTATTAAAAATACATATACACGTAAAGCAATATTCAACAAATAATTTTTAAATAATTTTTCATAATATTTTAACGGCATCTATCAATATAAGTATCAACTTTTGTACAAGTTTCCGTCATTAGCGAAACTCTTTCCTTACACTTCAAAAGTTGACAGTGACACACATAGATCTCATAGTCTCTCTGTCAAATAATATATGAATAATAAAATTATGTAATTAGTTTATTAAAACTCCTGACTGAAAAGGATCTATATTTAAAACAAACCCGTAATTTAAGTATATTTTTTTATTAATAATATAAATAAATTTGGAAGCCTATGAAATAAAAACAGAATTAATCACAACTAAACCTAAAAGTATTCTAACTTGCAAGACAACATTTGCTAACCAATCATTTTTTTCATGTATTTTGCAATAAACCAAATGATTCACTTTAAATCAATTACATATTTACCATTAATGGAAACTATGTGATACATGCGAAAAAAAATCTAAAGACATAATACTGTCAAATTTAAGTCATTGAAACTCTGTACACTTCCACATGTTTTGTCACTCTTGACCTGGGTTTCACCTTTCAACATTTTCAGGCTAACTATCACAAAGGTGCGATAGAACCAACAGCCAGTAAACAGTTTCCCAATGAAAATTATGAAAGTCTTGCAACTTAATATATATCTAAAATAGCTTTTATTACTACTAATGATATAAAAAATTTTGTGTTGAGAGGTTTTGATAATAATTATCTACCATTAAAATGTGATGGGGACTTAGAGATACCAACTTATTTTAAATTGATAGGATAATATGGGAACAAAATAATATTATTCCATCAAGCACCTTGAGGCGATTTTGTAAATTAAAAAATAATTCATTTTACTCTTCAAATATTTGAATATTTGAAGTGCAAAGCAATATAAATTTAAATGAGTTATATTATAATAACTTTGGACAGAGTGCTTTGAAGATTGAACAGGTATATTTATTATTTATATGCAAAAGAATCAGTAATATTGTTTAAGATTATTTTTAATATAAAATAAAAAACTTTGATATTCCTCTGACACATGTTTTGAGGCATTGTCAGACTTATATTGCAATATAATTTTATAAAAATTTTAACCATAGCTTTGAAAGTATGAGTAGGGTGGAATAAAATTAGAAATTTATGTTAAGTGCTTAAATTTTTATTTCTTTACACCTTGGTATGTACCATTCTCACAGAGGCAGATAATATAAATCATATATGACAAATAAAAAAACATTAATGAATCATACATTATTATATGCAGGTAAATTGGTTATTGAGTATATTCTTCAGTGAATAGATAAAAACAATACATCAGATCAGATAAAAATATTTCACACTTCACACATTAATTATTTTTATTTAAATTTTTTAAGACTTATGGATACCAAACAATCAGATTGTTTCGACAAACCAATCAAACTCTTTTTTGCTATTGTTGGTATTAAAAAAAACACTTATAGATACTGAGGTATCAAGAATATTGTCCCCAAGAACATATTTTCATAATAAATTTCACATATGAACAAGTAAGGCAACCCAACTTTTTTTTGGAATAAATTAAGTGTTTTCATAATACCGAAAAATATCTGGCCTGGCTTGACGGCTCATACGAAAGTGAACCATTTAGATATAACATATGGTCGGGGCAGGATACTGATTTTATTTTAAGGTCTGTGTTGACAGAACACCGGAAATTAATCAACTTTGTTTCAAAATATAGTTTTAAGAATGGTGATTAAATAATATTTAGTACTTACTGGTTTACAATATAATAAGTAAGTACTTAGTACAAAAATAATCACTCTTTGTATTTATTGTGCTTTGACACTTTTTTCATTTTTTTCAATAATTTTATCCAATGGCTCTTTCAATGCTTCTTTTAATTGACCCCTAACAGCAGATGATAAATTTGATGGAAATAATACATTCATACGTACAACTAAATCACCTCTAGAGTCTTTTGATCCAGGTATAGGTAAACCTTCACCTTCAATCACTTTTGTTATTACTGGACCCATTCCTGCAGCCATTTGAATATGTATCAAACGAGAGTCCAGGGTCTTCACTGTCAAAATAATTGCAGATAGTGCTTCTTGCAGCGGTACTTGCTTCTCTAATATTAAATTACTTCCCGAACGATGAAATGTGTGATGATCACGCTGTTTTACTATCACCACAACATCTGCTGGAATGTTTGTTGGTGTTCTATCGCCTTGTTCTTTGAAAATAATTTTTGTATTCACCTTGATTCCACGAGTAATAGGGATTTTTAATGGCTTCTCACATAGACGTATATCATTGGTTGTTTTATTATAATCAAGTCTCTTTATTCGTATAATTTTAACCCCGCCAAAGAAAACTTCTTCTAAAGTAAGCATTAGGTCATAAGTTATAGGATGAGATTTTTCTTTAACACCTCGTCCAAAAGGACAATTTAATGGTGGTAAAGGTTTTTTGAAATAATCTGCTATTTCAGTGAAGTTGTTTAAAGAACCAAAAAAATTCTTGGCTGTCTTCAGGGGATCACCATGAAACACATAAGGAGGTGCCAATAATCCAGCTTTGAGACCTTCTTCTCCTACTCGATCATAAATGGCTCGGGTTAATGGTAAAGAGAGGACATCATATGCTTCAGCAACCAGCATTTGTTGTGAATCTGTGATGTTTTCATTTTTACTATAGTTTAGAACACCAATGGCCAATATTTTATATGCATTATTTATTTCTGTGGGTGTACAATCATCTTTTAATGATAAAATCCAATAATAGTCTAAGCCCATATTATAATTTTAACACAAATCTGAAGAAGTATAGCTATAACAAATGAAGAAAATTTTAGACATACTATCGATATTTTTTTATATTCAAAAAAAGAAGAAATTATCAAACATATTTTTTTTTATCTCCAATTTGTTGTTGTTTTACCAAAAACATATTTTAGTACATTTGTACAGATTTTTTTATTGAAGTCTATGAAAGACAAAATATGTATGTTATGCATACAATCTTTTCATTTTAATAGCCTTGTAGCACTCGAAACTATATGATTGTATTGAGTAAGCAATCAAATACTATTTATTTGAAATATAACAGGACTAAAATCTTTTTTTTATTCATATTAATTTTACATTCAAAGTATTCAATTTCAAAAATATGTTTTTATTTTTTTTTTATAAATCAGAGCAAATAAATTCTTTGCCGGCCGAATTGAGCCTGAGTGGCTCAAAAACTTTTTTATATGTCACGAGTTTTTGTAGAACTCACTAAATATTCAATGTTTTTAACTTGATTTAAAATTAATTGTAAGCGATCGTGAATAAAGTTTTATATAAAAAAGAAAGAATATTTTGTTATATTTTTCGCGAATTATTTTTATAAAATGAGTAAATAATATTCTAAAAAATAAAATATTTTTCATATTATGAGAATAGTGGCATATTCTGCTAAATTAGTTTCATTTCCTAATATATATACCTATACATAATTGACCTTGTGAACAAAAATTAATATATTTCATAGACATTTCTAAAGAAGACTATGATTCTTTTGCGTACTTGCAATACTAATTTTGTATACAACTGACAGTTTCCGTTTTTAAACTCTCTTTCCCGTGTGCGCCTACAAGATGGTGAGTTACGGGTTGTAAAATTTTCGAAATCTAAATTAATCCGTGTTTTGGTGATAGTTACAAGTTTACAAAGACGGCAGTAATTTATTTCTTAGCTTGATCGTCATCGATGGCTTCATATTTTAGTGCCCGGTTCAGTTAAATAACTATTATGACAGCGTGCTATCGTCATAGCCGCCAGTAGTCTCAGTGAATGTAATATTTTGCAGATACAATTTACAGTATTGTGTCAAGATTTAACTTCTTCTATAATCTAAATTCTCCCGATAGCTAGGAGATATGCACCGTTATTTGAGCCCATCCTTTCTAATGCCATGCTATCACTTCTGTATGTTACAATTATTTACCTTAGTTTACTTTTTTTAGGTTAGTCGATACCTTGTCAGTATTCGAGTTGTAGAACAAACATACTACATTTATCTTGTGAAAATATAGTGGTGCTAGAGCTCAGGCTTTCTATGATATAGTTATAATATTCATGATTATATCCTAATAATAGTTTTATTTGTTATTTTGGTTTCGTCATATCCTACTCGCCTGACAGTAGTCAAATTGCTTCTTAACTTACTTCACATACTTTATAGTAGCCGGTATTGAAGGATTTATTGAATCCGCTGTTAACAGCAAAGTTTATTTAAATTAATGTGTGGTTTCTAGGCTCGAGGACCCAAAAAGCATTTGAAGCGCTTAGCCGCCCCGAAGGCATGGATGTTGGACAAGTTGGGGGGAGTGTTCGCCCCACGTCCATCCACCGGCCCTCACAAGTTGCGTGAGTCTCTCCCCCTTGTCGTCTTCCTGCGCAACCGCTTGAAGTATGCGCTCACCAACTGCGAAGTCACAAAGATTGTCAAGCAGAGGCTGATCAAGGTTGACGGCAAAGTCAGAACTGACCCCAACTACCCTGCTGGATTCATGGGTCAGTAATTGTGTAGAATTGATTCACTTTTTTCACATATTCGGTGTTATTAAGGTCTTCATTTATGGTTTGATAATACGAGGAATTCATATGGAATACTTTCAGTGTCAAAATATTTGTGATTTGCTTACCATGTTGCATTACAGTTTCACTGTTCTCTTTATTTAGAATATTCAGTCTTACTTTTTTAAATTTGTTCTGTATAGTTTATTGTGTCTTCTGAAGTGAGTGTATTTATAATAGATATAGTTAAATTGTTCATTCATTCCTATAATGCTAGTTGGCATCGTCAGTTTACAAAGTGATTTCAGTGAAGCTTAATATATTTTGTTATACTCTGGGGAAGTGCTGAACAAATATTTGTTAAAAAGCATGAACCCACTTTCTACTTTGGATGCACTTGTAATTCTTAGAATGTTATCTAGGTTAGAACTATTTCTCATAGTTACATGGTGTATCCTTAAAGACGTCTGCGTACGCCTAATTCAATAAATTGTTAAAGCTCCTGCATTTTCTTATTGCGGTTTCAGTCTTCAAACAAAGCTTGTATTATTAGACCATCATAAAAAATCGCCATATTTTTGTTTATAGTTATTTTATTTATACATTATGGATTAAAGTATTAAATATGCCACAGGCATAGTGTTATCTTACACATGAGGCATGCTCCCTGTATATTCTTCAGTTTGTATAAAATATGTCCTATGTGCTCCTGAATTATTTTTGAGATTATATACTGTGGAGGAACCTAAATGTACTCTAAATAACGAATGTGAATCTTACTAAATTCCTAGAAAGGCTTCCTAATTTTTTTCACATTCAAGCTGGGATATATTAGATATCACTGAGGTAGATATGCCTTGTTGCCCTAGTGAAATTAAAGATTTGTGGTAACACATATTGTGATATTTTAGAAGTCATTGTCTATTTTAATGTTAACATTCGCCAGATCCTTTGTAATTTAAACCCTCTATTGATTGCACTAACTCGATGTTTCTATTTCAGATGTTGTCAGCATTGAGAAGACTGGAGAACTTTTCCGTCTTATATATGATGTTAAGGGACGTTTCACTGTTCACCGTATCACTCCTGAAGAGGCCAAGGTGAGAATCTTTCATTATTAATAGAGTGGCAGATTGTCCTTATACCACTAAGCATTTTAAGAAGAAATGTATTAGCATATGTTAAAAATTAATATAGACCATATTTCATCTTTCACTACTCCAGCAAGCTGTAGTGAGCGGTAACATTGCGCATGGTGCAGTATTACTAACTTTTGGTCTTTGAGCTGACTTCATCCAACACCATCCTACTCTAGATATTTTAATAACTACATTGGCTAGTAGCCTAGAACAAAACATCTTCATTGAAAGAAAATCTTATATGGTTACTTACTATTCCTTTTTTGAATAAAAATGACAATTATTTTTTCAGTTCAATTTAATAATATTGCTTCATTGTTCGAATTTCATTTGATTACTTGGGTGTCATATTGTCACAATTCCGCTTCATTAAATACAATGAATGCAATTACTATATAAATAATCTTCACCGATGCTCTTATATTATCTTAACATTGTCTTTTTTTATATGTCAGTACAAGCTTTGCAAAGTAAAGAAAGTGTGCATGGGGCCGAAGAATGTCCCCTACCTAACCACACATGACGGCAGAACAATCCGTTACCCTGATCCATTGATCAAGGTCAATGACACAATCCGTCTCGATATCGCCACAACTAAGATTATTGACTTTATAAAATTTGACTCAGGTTAGTGAAACTTCTTATAACTTATTCAAACATTTACTTTGCAACATGCAAGTCGCTAAAAAGTTCTTTGAATATACTGTCTATTATAAACTTTCCAAATAGTGTTCATATATAGATTAGTGGAATATTGAATGTAGTGCTCCATGTCTGCAATTTAAAAGGGTGGGTCTTTTTAACTTTACCCAGGGCCATTGTGATGTGCAAACTTTAATATTTTATTATTTCCAAGAAACTGGCCGTAGTAGTAGTGTAGTGAATAAGTGTGCGATGCACTGGGGAATCACTGGTCTGCTAGTGGTTAATAATAATGACTTGCTACCAGTTTCAATGAAAATTAATATACACATTTATAATGTTGGAAAATATTTCTAGGTTTAGCATTTTATTGAATTGTCGAAACTCCATATTTTTTTAAAAAATCCCACACATTTAGCTGATCTTATAAATTCCATTTTACTTGTTCAGAGTGTTGACTGCTGAGAAGAAGGACCTTTCTATCAAAAAGTTACACCTATATTAGTTTCCCAGTAAAGTATTAGGTGTAGTAAAAAAGTCCTGACGTTTTTTCAAACGCGTGTCTTAAAATCGCTCGGCTTCGGGCGTTTGGTTAAATAAGATGTCATAGTATTTTTTTTTCGTTGTGTGACATCTCAAGTTACGTTCCGTATATAAAAAAAATATGTTCATTTGCCCCAAACAGAATGACCGATCTTTGCCCTTCATAAAAATGTCTGCGCGGTTGCATGCTTTTTCAATATTACGCCCAGAACAGTGCAGTCGTCGCCACTATAGACATTTGCGATGTTTATAGAGACTTGTTAAAGATTCAGTTAAAGAAAATGTCAGAGATTGTTTACAAAATTTAAATTTGGCAATTTAAGCATTGAAAATTACCCTCGAAGTGGACGACCTCATACAGTGGATGAAGTCGCCCTGAAAGCTGAAATCGAAAAAAATCCTATGCTAACAAAAAAGGAATTGTCCAATATAGTCGGTACTAAATGGTCCATAAAACAAAAGTACCTGAAAAGGCTGGGAAAAATTCGAAAAGTAGGAATTTGGGTGCCACATTCGTGTTGAGCGATCGGAACAAGCGACTAAGCGCGTGCCAAATTGCTGCAAAAAAAAAAAAACACTGACCATTTTTTCTAAACCTGATTATCGGTGATTAATAGTAGGTGTTATATACGAATATATCGAAGAAAAAACAATATCTAAATCATGGACAACAACCAATTCCGACCCCTCGAACATGGTTTACACCCAAAAAAACTCTTACTTCTTGTTTAGAGGGATTTCAAAAGAATAATTCATTATGAAGTGTTAAAATATGGTGAAACTATGACGGCACAAGTATACTGTGACCAATTAAACAAATTAAGTACAGCTTTGACAAGAAAGAGGTTGGGCAGGATGAATTGATGCAACGTTATCCCTGCAACACTACAACGCGCGGACCGCATGTGGCGAATATGACCTGGGAAAAAATCCAGGTTTCGGTTGGACAACTTTATTGCATCCACCTTATTTACCAGATCGAGCACAATCAGATTAACATTTATTCCGTTTAATTTTAAAAAAATTTAGGGATAAAATATTTCAAACAAAAAATGAAGTGGAAAACGCTGTTTCCGACTATTTTAATTCCAAATCAGTAGAGGTTTTTTACTAAATGGACTTAAGACTTGTCTAATAGGTAGCAGAAGGTTATAGATAAACAGGGAGATTACTTTTTATAAATATAAATAAAAATAAAAAAAATACTTTTGAGTTTCATTTAAAAAAAACATCAGGACTTTTTACTACACCTAATATGTCGACAACTCACAATCATTTTATGATTTTATCCTGCTAAGTTAATTTTATTTTGTATTATATTTTTGCCTCGAATACTTCCATCGATCAAACTCTTGTCAACTCGGCCTTCACCATCTACATGGACTTCATTTTGATTATTTCAAAATATCCAATTAATCAACCACTATATACATTGTCAGACTCATCTCAAATTGCAATTAGGATAATTCTGTTACAGACTAATCTTTTGTAAACTGCAATCGAGTTTATCATGTTCTATTGTATTTTACCCTTTAGCAGCTACAAATAAGTAAAATAGTAGAAAAGCGACTTACCGGTGAGTCGTTAGCTTAAGACAGGTTAACCTGTTAACTTGTGAACCAAGTAAATCATATATTCCAACCATAATTATTTCAAATATTAATTCAGTAGTTTTAACATTAATCAATGTTATGAAAATTATCAAGAAAAAAATTCAGCTTGATGATATGGTTGAATTCATTCAGTTGTTTTGTGATTTTTTCTAATCTTAAAATAAATTTGTATTAATTTTCAGGAAACTTGTGCATGATTACTGGAGGACGCAATTTAGGGCGTGTGGGCACCATCGTGTCCCGTGAAAGACATCCAGGATCTTTCGACATTGTTCACGTTAAGGATTCTCAGGACCACATCTTCGCCACCAGATTGAACAACGTGTTCATCATTGGCAAGAGGAAGAAGCCATACGTGTCCCTCCCAAGAGGAAAGGGAGTTAAGCTGTCTGTTGCTGAAGAAAGAGACAAGAGGTTGGCAGCCAAGAGCACTGCCTAAAATTATTAACGTATTTCAATAAAGAAAAATTGTAAAATCTAAATTTATTCTTTTATTTTAAGTTCACCTTGTTATTACAACATCCTCCCGATAACTGGCCGCTGTATTAAATGTGAAAGTGATTTCAATTCATTCATAAACATGAAAAGTTAAGTTAAAGAATAGCCACAGATACCTAAGACCAGCGGTTGAGTGACCAGTATCAGTTGAAACCGAAGTGCTCAAAGACATAAAATAAAATTGTACAAAGTTGTAACAATTCAACTTGATATTGAAATTCCATTAAGCACCTTCAGTTGATGTCATAAATTACAAAGTGATGGCACACAATTTCAATTGTTGCAAAAAAATACATTAATTAGACTTTTGAGGATTGGTTGGAGAGTAATGTCAATAATGCTTCTATGGAGTGGTTTTCAATTTACTTAACAAATATTTCCTGCTAAAATATGTTATTAAAAATATTTCAACTTCCAAAAAATTAATTGAGTGTTAGTGTTAAGCAAACATTAGATCAACACCCTATATTTCCATATTAAAATAAGGCCACAGACAAAATGAAATTTAAATGTTTTAACATCAATATTTCGTACATAACTATTATCAATATCTAAAGTGGAGACGCAAGCAGTCAGATATTAAGGGAATTATTAAAGTTTTCATAAAATAAAAAACAGTGTAAATATAATTTTTTATTATTAACTTTTTGTGTAAAAATATACAATATTTCATATATGAACTAGATTCCTGAGGCGAAGGTAATATATTAATTATAACACCAAATGTCCAAAATTGATAGTTTTTATTCAAACAACAAAGGATTTGCCTGCGATAGCTCATCAGAATCACTTGAGATTTTTGTTTTAATGAACATATTGATTCTCATGGATGAAAAAGATATTAATCCTGCTGGGCACTATGGTGTAGACACAAAAAATATGAATTACTTTAATTATTTCATGAGGGGCTTAGTCTGAAACAGTAAAACACATCTACTGATGACCGTAGGAATTGCCAAGTTGTCAAATGTATACTCAATCTGTTGGTGTTCAATAACAGTGTTTTTAATCTTTATATGATTTGGTCATGTACTTTCTGTATCTAAATCTTCTTTACTATGCTGAGATTTTAAATGCCTCTCTAAATCTCTTCTCCGCACGAGAACTTTGCCGCAGAGTCCGCACATGTATGGAGTCAACCCGCTGGCGTGTAGTCTTACATGTTTATTCAAATTACTGGGATCCCCGAAAGGCCTCAAACAAAACTTGCATTTCAGTGGCTTATATCCGGTGTGTGTTCTTATATGAATTTTTAGCCCGTATTTTCTTGAATACACTTTTCCGCAGTAAACACAGAGATGTCCTTGCTTCATTTTACCCCAGTTACTTGCAAAAAGCTCCACGTCGGCGGCGTAGTTTCCTGAAAGCTCTTCTAAAGATCGTGATAATCGTAGCTCTAAAATATTGTTTGCCCACGGTTGAGATTGGGGTATTCTTGAAGGCGGTTCAGTAATTGTTGATTGGTTTCCAATACTTAAATTTAATGGCTGTATTGGAAGCTGACACGTTTCTACTTCTTTTTGGTACTTTCGTTCCTTATCAGTCGGACTGCTGGAAGTTAATTTTTGTTTTCTATAAGGCAAGAATGCCGAAATTGGTGGTTCAGATATACATCTCGGGGATGTAGAAACGATTGCTTTTGCTATAATCGGAGGAATACTGACACTGTTAGGTCTCTCCATGCTATTAGAATACTGGTATTCTACACATCTCGTACTTGGATTGGCTTCCAAGTTTAACGGTACATATTGATTGCAGATGCTTCGTTCTATTTTGTTCCACAGTTGTGACATAGATTCTCTTCCACAGGATAACAGCAGATGCACTTTCAGCGGATTCGGGTATTCAAAGTTTTCCTCGCAGACGTGACATCTGTATTTTTTGTGCCCTAAAATAATTTCAATCATTAAAATCATTGAAAATTGTTGAGATATTAGACAAAATACAAAAATAACAATGGAGGTCTTTTACCTATTCATATAATGATAATGACACTCAATTTAAATAGTTACTTAGGAACCAATGATTTCAACCCATTCCCTACTGGGCTGTGTAAAGGACTTTATAACGCCAATCACTTCAAAAATTTATTGATTAATAATGGTGTCAAACCAGCTTATGGATATTATCAAGCTATATTTTAACACAAAAATAAATTTGTACATGAAAGTTTCAACAGTTTTCGAGAATCAATTATAAACATTAGAATCATCCGTCTCAAATGTTGAGACATTAGCCGTAAGAGAGTTGGACTGTGGTGGACTTAGAAGAGATAACGTTTTGAATGATTGAACTTACTTGATTTGAATACATTTTTTGATTAGTTTTTATGGGTTATGTTAAAAAAATTATTACTAGTATTGATTCAATAATTTTCATAAAAGTGTTCATAAATCCTGAATTCTTTTACAACTTACCCGTTATGTTCTTGGGTGTAAGGAAAGGCATGTCAATAGTAGCCAGTATCGCTTCGGAAAACCACAATAGGAGTTCACTTCCCAGCTCGACACCCTTAGTAACTTGCAAATTGAATGATATTGGTTTTTGAGTATTTAAATCATTCTGTCTGCCTAGCACTTCCATATGAACGTTGGAGCTGTGGACATCTGGTGCCAAGTTCAGAAAGCCTTGCCAGTAAAAGGGTAACTCTGGAAACTCATGCTTCTTCGGGACTGCCTCCATCAATCCTTTATCATCAATTCCAATAAATACCTGAAAATAATATTTTTTTTCATAATCATTTAAAAAGACACCAAAAATTCTGCTCCATCTTATTGGAAAGACATTTTTTTAAATAATAGAACACAATGTTAAGTACCAACTTTTTTCATAATTTTATATTAGAGAGATCAAGACCGGTTTCGTTCATCGCAAGTATCATCAAGTAATTAGTCGAAAGATTTCGTTTTATTACTATTGAAATAAATATATAGAAAGTTTATATCTCCTTTGCTAAATAAAGTCGATTAAAAAAAAACTCAATATCCATTCATTTCAACGTCTTTTGAATTATTTTTTTATTTTTATAATATGAAAAACTGCTTAAAGAATGAGATGTATTTGATCTATGTTATCAAATGATTAATTTTATTTCACAAAATATTTACATCGCATTTGCAAATTCTATGGAAAAAATTTATGGATATTATTCATTAATTATGAAGCTGCTTGAATGAGGCACAAAATAGATTGCAACGAGTATGTAAGTATTGAATTTTCAATTTATATCCTTGAATTCGTAACTAAATTAAACCAAGATGACAATATAATATTATAATACAAGATGCTAATATGAATATTTTATTAACTGGTCTAATTAAACAAATTCTATATATTTGTTTAAATGTAGTGCCTTTCCCTAACCAACAAACAGTTGACATCTTAAAACTGGCTTTTTTGGAAAAAAAACTGTTAGACCCTTCCACATACATATTTTTTTATACATAATTCTATCATGAAGACAATTAAAAACACTTAACTCAAAAAAAATCCTCTTTCATTTTTTTTTCATATTGCTGTAAAATTGTCTTAGATAATATAAAGTGCGAAGATTCAGTATGAATTCATTCAAGAATTGAATTGAAAAATCGACCTCAGAGACGGCTTTAACGGCGTCGATTATTTGTTTTCTGCTACATTAAAGGTAATATAATTAATGAAGTAACACCTAATTTTTGTTTGATACTTTTTAATTCTACTCAATTATTACGACACCTTGAACGCTATTATCAGCCCTATTTTTTCCGCTCAACTTATTTCACAAGACATGGATTTATTTTTCAGTCGAGAGGAAAAATTATTAACCACAACTAATTTACTTTTATACTGTCACTTCATGGTGGAAAGTTGTTGTAGTTAAAAATTAACAACACAATGATTAGGAGCAATTCCATTTTTTTTATGATCAGGACCAGTTTTACTCATCGCGGCCATTATCAACTGATGAAGTGATTCAGTTGATAAAAAGACGGGTCCTGAACATAAAATGATAAAATTATGAAAACAGTACTTAATAAAATAATTATGTGTGAGTTATTTTAAGAAATATATCATAAAATTACAAATCATATAAATTAAAATGTGTAATCTTTTGATGACATAAAGAGCCCGATAAGTTTCAAAGTTAAAATTAACTCGCTTGTATTTACTAAAACTAGCAAATTACTGGCAACTATCATTTGCATACTTTTTCGAATTTGACATAAAACACTGTGAAAACTTTGTGTTAATCACAAAAACTTCGTTGCAAAGTGAACTTAATGAGTTTTGCTTCTAAGCGATTCATTTGTATTCTAAAATTCATGGGAAAGCACCCAGGAGGAATATTAAGATCTTTGTACTCACATCTCTTTCGTCGTCAACATTTCGGCACATCGTCACAATATCAGCAATTCCAAATGAAGTTGAACAGGTTCCTCGGCGAAGTTCTTCACAAGCTACTACGCGACATCTGCTCTTGAACATATTTTTAAGAATCGGACTTCTCGATACTTCTTTTTTAACTAGATTGGAGACCAAAAACTTCTGCTCGACCATGCTGGACAGCATATTTTTTTTGTTCCGCGGTTTCTTATTTGCGTCGATAGATTTTTGTTTTTATTGTATCATTAAAATGTATGATACAATTTTACTTAAACTGTTGGCACCTGTTTATGAAGTATGACCTGTCGCGTGGCAGGTTCAATTAAAAATGCACCACCAAACCTTCACACCGCACATATTTATAATCTTCTCAAAATATGCTTTACCCATCGAATTAGAGTGCAGACGTATCGCTTTACAATATGATTAAGGCATTGTTATTGAAAACAGTCGTTCAGGGATGCTGGAGTGGGGTAGTAATAGCAAACCATCAATTGGGGAAGGAGGCAGCGCCAATAATAGGGGTAAGTTTCATAAAATGCATATTACACATGCAGTTCTAAAATATAAGGCTAATTAGTTTTAAAAATCGTAAACAAACTAAGTTGCAATATAGTTGCAGTTTATTTTCAGCTATTGTGAATACAGACATTCTATTTTTATTTGACCATTTAATACAAAATAAATGTTCGAATCGTTAATAGAATCAATTGATAATGCTCGTGATGAGCGAAACCGGTCTTAATCATAAAACATATTGTGGATTATTTGTAATGATTTTTTTATTATTTCAATTATCATGCCTATCCATCAATAGTTTACATGTAACACCTTAAAAGTAATCTATAGAATAACCATCTAATCTAGATTTCAATTCACCTTTAAGGTGTTAACCGTCACTTCTCAATGAAATGTCATTATATTTAAATAATAAACCACAATGTTTATTACTATTTCTACAATTTTATATTATTAAGATCAGTACCAGTTCTGCTAATCGCGATTATTATCATCTGATCTTGTGACGAGCGAAACTGGTCACGATCTTAACAATATAAAATTGTGGGATAGTAATAACCATTGCTTTTTATTATTCTAATAGATTTAACCTTTTGCACTCGAATAACATCATATAATTAGCATTGATTTTTCTCATATAACTCGAATACTACCACTTTAGGGCAATGCCATTGATTGTTAATTTACATGTATTTTTTTTTCAATATCAATAATTGAACTTTCACTTTTAACCTTTCTCACTTAAGGGTGATTTTTTTTAAATTCTTCATCCATTATAGAAGAGACAATTACAATACTTCTCAGCCATTCTACCATTTAGTTTGGAGTAATAAGGTTAAGTTGTCTTGTCACTTGCGACACTCGACGTTCCAGGTTTGGCATTTTGAGCTGACTAAATAATTATTTTTCAGGGCTGTGGAGTCGAAGTCGTGAAGTTGCTGTGTTATGACGAGAAAAGTCGAGAAAAACGAGCGACTCCTAGTACAATACTTCATCGATTAGACGATCTCTATGAACAATTTGCCGAGTTGGTTGGTTGATCGTTAATTTACTACACATAAAAAATAAAGGTAGGAAAAAAACTTCATAATATTGAACTTTTTTAAGTTGGATTCGGAGACGGACTTGTGTTTTTTAACCACTCCACAACTCTGTTAATATAATATTTTTCTCATGATTTTCTCTATCTCAAAATTTAAGATAATAAATAAAAATCTACTGAACCTGTTTCATTATTTTTGTTGTTTTTTTGAGTCAATAATATTATTGTACGAATTTAGACTTATCTGCGTTCGCGCACGAACATTCAATATTTTAGAGTTAATGTTAACTTTCTCAGGAAATAGACATGGCTTTCTCCTCAAAGCTGAGACTCTATCATTCCACTCCCTTTGGGCGTTATAGTCTTAAGTGTGAATTATGACTGCTTTAACTAACGATTTCTTGTATGGAATTTCTTTTTGAAAGCTTGCTATGTAATGGCCGATTATTTCCGTTTGCCCTATTGCGAATCATCTGCTAAATATCCCACAATATTATAAAAGTGTAGTGTAAGGTACATACGTGAATCGTGTAACAAGTGCACGGCCTCTCGGTCACCGTGTCATGTGCACGTGCACATGTCATACAGGGCTGCCACTAAATGAAGAAATGCGAATTACAAACATTTTAATTTTCTGTGAAAATTACAATCAATCAATCTTCTATCCGAATGAAACAAGCCCTTTTTTCCCTAGTAATTATTGACTAGTTATGTTGTAAGCTATAAAAAGCTTTGTTGAAAATTATATTTGTACTTTACAGTTGATGATGCTTGCGGTGAGAGAATCCGGTACTGATCTTAATAATAGCTTATTGTGGAAATAGTATATAATATTATTTTACTATTTAAATAAAGAGGTGAAAGTTAATTCATTATAAGTGGATGAAATTTTTTCTTTAGTCGATATTTTATAGTATGTATAATATATTATTATTTGAATTGGTATTCACTTGGTAGACATCCATTATAATATGATAAAAATAACAGAGTGTTCAGCTATACACTCTTTTATCTATGGTAATTGATAGTTATTGCGATTTCGACCATCGTCATAACTATGAAATATACTGGAAAAAATCTTAGCACAATTGACAGTTTAATTATAAGCTAAAGTATACTAGAATAAGCGAAACGAAATAGCGAATTTTTCTATTGAATTAGCATAACTTAAATTTAGTTTAATTATAGCGAAATAGGTGGCTGAAGTCAAAATATTTATCAACAACCGCATATTAAAAAAATAAACGCTGAATAATTTGCTATTGTTACCTTATTATTTTCATACATCATCATCATCATCATCATCATTATCAGCCGGGGTCAATCCACTGCTGGATGAAGGCCTCCCCCTGTTTTTTTTTTTTTTTCAGGGGGGGTTTTGGACATAGCAACACCACGCTGCCCAGGCGGGTTGGTGTTCGGTTTTCTGTCTGGGTTTTCCTTCCCATAGCCAAGAGAACACGGCACTCGGTGTTCCCGAGCGGTCACCCATCCAAGCACTATCCGCGCCCAATGTTGCTTAACTTCGGTGATCGCACGAGAGCCGGTGCTTACAACGTGGTATGGTCGTTGGCGTCGTTGGGCTATTTTCATACATAGTTATTAATAATTATATACTGGAGCTATTCTCGA
The DNA here is from genome assembly GCA_028555115.1 of Himalopsyche japonica. NCBI lineage: Eukaryota > Metazoa > Arthropoda > Insecta > Trichoptera > Rhyacophilidae > Himalopsyche > Himalopsyche japonica. The sequence goes on along the minus strand of JAHFWJ010000488.1, from coordinate 271,274 downwards.
TAGTTGTTTTCCTATGAAAACTGCTAGTTATTAAGTTTCTCAACCACACATTTTCGACGAGAGCAGGGATAGAAAAGTAATGCTAAGACATGACCAACGGTTTGCTTATAGATCTTGCTTCACCCCGTTGTAAAGATTGAATGGTTGAAAGGTTATCTTTAACATCATAGAAAAGCATGCCTTTGGAAACAAATGGAAAATTCAGCCTGGATTTAAACACATAAGCAATGTAACTGAAGCGAAAGATGTTGACTAAACTTACTTACTTACTTACATAACATATGAAATCGACTGCACAAAATAACAAACTTTTATAACAAATTGCATTTTCAAAAAACTTTTTTTCCTAAATGTAAATAATAAATATTGTTGAGCTGTGTACCACCCCTGTTAAAAACTACCCTCTTGTTGGCACCTTCCCCTAAAATATCAATGTACTCACCTAAACAAATTTAATGTTCATTTGATTCGTACAGCACAAATCAAAATCAAGATAACATCAACCTTTTTTAATCAACTTTCTATGTACTTTACAGGCTTTTATTATTGCTAAGTCAGTATGAATTTTCTACGTCATAGCAGTATAGCCTTGCAAGCAAAATATTTCATCTAATTCTATATAAGGTTTCTGTAATTTTCTTTTTTTTTTAATTTTATCACAGCTGTTTAAAAAAAATTATTTGAATTTTGTTCATTAGCTTTGACGAAAAAAACACCATTTAGAACCGGTAGTTATTTTCTAGAAAGATTTAAACCTTGCAATCCCTTTGAATTAAAATCCAGAAGTGAGGGAAGAGAAAAGAAAATAACACAATATTAGACAAGCGATGCTTTTTTGCTGATAACTAAATATTATATTTCACATGTCTATCTGTACACTCGTACAAAGCTAATTTGAATATTTAACATACGTAAGTTATATAATTAAATTTTGCCGACTTGATTGCATCTCTGACAATAATAAAGCACTCAAAGAATTTATATCGTACTATGAAAAAAAAATCGAACTCAATTCTTAAAAAAACACCATATTAGTGATGGTGAAAATTCGAAACAACGATTACGCTGCAAAATACATTCTGTAAGAATAATGTAAAAGCTTAGCGTGTAGTGGAGGGTACGACAAGTACCCTTGGCAATTTAAAAATATTGAATCTTCTAAAATTAAAATTTTTGTAATGTAAATCAAGCACACCTATATTTCGGCACATTTCAATCATTACTTTTCTATCCCAATAGTTGACGATATGCGTGTAACTTACTATCCAAAACAATGGCGTTATAGTATATTTTTATGAAACCTTCCTTACCTCAGTTAGAAGAGCTTTCAAATGTTTGACACAGTTTTCTTTCATTTTTTTTCTTTCGAAAGTTTTTACTCAACATCTATTTTTCTACTTCAAAAGAATACGTTATTTCGTAATGTATTATAATATGAAAAAATCTGACCAGCATATCCGGTAGAGAAATGAAATTCGAATTGTAAATTTGTTTAAATTTTGCGAAATAGGTGCCATATTATATTAAAGTATATATCGTACAAAAGCTACAATTATCATAAACCCAAATCCATGGACGAATGATCAAAGACGTTAGCTCCACTTGTAGAGTTTGCGGTCTCGAATCCTCGTACTGACAATTTCATCAATAAGATTTTATTAATTTGTTAAATGTTAAAAAATCCTTCGATTTATCCGATTCTTAACACTCTGACTGTTAGCGTCTCAACTTTTGAGACGGCTTATTACAGTGCGTTGAACATCGGTAATAATTACAAAATTTTTGTTTGAGACCTAATTTTGTACTGAAATATAGCCTCCAAAAGTTGACTTCTGAATATTTTTTTATATTGTATATTTAGTGTTGTAACATTCTTTATGTTGCTTAGGAGAGAAAAAGAGCTATTTGCTAACATTTATTTTTATGCAACATAAATATGAAAAGCTCTCTGTACGGAGAATCTAAAGCCGGACAGGCCAAGTCAACGAATGCGCTGCACAGTTTTATATTTATTTAATATATCAATTTGCCATAGTTGAATATTTTAATGAGAATCACTTTTTTTTACACAATTAACGTTATTTTTTTCTATTTCGACTAATAGATATTAAAAATGGTAATTTATTTTCTTTCGTATTTTTGAAAGCATGTGCACAGCTTTGGCGGTAAATCGCCTCTAGCGTTATCATTACATACCTATTCACTTTAAAAAATAATTCACTGACGAGCAGTTTTCGTAGAAAAACAACAACAAAAATTAGCACAGGACATGCTAAAATAAAAATACTGTTGGAATCATCTTTATACAAATATTTAAATGTATAAATAGATATTTTCAAAATAAATTAAGAGCCCCCCTTCTATCACAGTATATTAAGGAGGGTAGTTCGCTACGGCGGTGTCGGAGTGGGGAGGAAAAATTTCACCTCTACCGCGACCGCATAGCATTGGTTACGCGTCTCAATCAGACACGGTTTTTATTAAATTAATCCACGAATGCACTGGGTGCATTTTACCCCAACAGTACAATGCAAAAAATAAACCCAAGTACCTACGCCGCATCACAATATAGTGGAATTAAATATGAAAGGAATATTATCATCATATCGATAGGGCAGGGTGATATAATCTATCTTTCTATTGAATCTGGCTTTTCGCTCACTGATAATTTACTTAATGTCCGAGTTAGTTAAGGTTAGTGGCTAACACGTGCGCGCGTTTACTACACGTGGCTTTCGACTTAACAGGTTCACAGAAAATTTGTTAGTTTACATTACGAAAATATTTCAAACTTTTTAATAAATCAAACACAATTTATTTTATAAACTATTTTACACAATTTTATAATAATATAATCAGGGCCGTTGATTATAGAACCAGAATGAAAATTAAAATATAATGCGGAAATAATATAAAAAATGTTTAAAAAAAACTTCGTACGATTTCATATGATTTGCCACTAACGACTCGGGTTTCGCCTTTCGACATCTCCAGACATTCTATAAAACTGACATGTAGAATTTTACAAAATGTCAAGAAGTCGAATTTGATATTGAAATTCTAATAAACACCTTCAGTCGATATCGTAAACTGTTTTACTTATTAAATAAAATTTATTACATTATTGTTATGCTAAAATCCACATAGTCTGATAAAACTTCAAAAAAACTGGTAACATGGCGAATTCTAACGTAATCAAAAATAAAAGCCTACTCGTAAATTTAAAAGATGAAGAAAGAAAAATACTTAGGACTTCAACGAAGTTGTTTTGTTTGAACTGTTCATATACAATTTTTATATATATTGTTTCTCACTGAATTCAAGTTTCATATTGAAATTCCATAAAACACCCTCAGCCGATATAGTTTATTATATTAATATTTGATAACAATTGAATTTAGAATTATTTAAATATGAGTATTAATTAAAAAGAAGTGAAGTGTATAGTTGATACATATATCGACATTTTAAAATCTATTTCAGTATTTTATTCAGCGCCATAGCTTAGTTTATCAATATTACGTGTTTGGAAAAAAAATTCTATTGTATAAGGTATCCAAGAAAACGACTTTCGGCCGCGCTGCTTAAAATTAGTATTTTTATTGCGTTAGAAATAATATGGAAATCAAATGGAAAACGGTTATGTTTGTTTTCGGATCAAGCAGTAGCGTGACTCGTTTGGGGACACGCAACGTAACTCTACGCTGGATCTACGATGGGTCTACGGCCTACGCCACCGCAACCTGTTTCTTCTGTCCGAATAATAATGTAAGCCTCGCGTACAAAACTGTTCTTACAAAATCTGTATTTTCTAAGCTATAGTAATTTTATTTTTCTTTATTCATATTAATGAGCATTTCTTAACCCAAATTGACCTTTTGATTTTATTTTATCTTTGAATACAAATTAAAATATTATTCAAAATTAAGAGGTCCTGCTATGACTTTGTTTATATGTTTTATAGATGTAAACTATTTATTTAATTCTCAAACGATTTGTTTTGTATACATGATAATTATCAACTAAAATTTTTGTATAAATAACTGTTCACTTGATAATTATCACAATGAGCGAAACCGGTACTGATGTGAATAATATAAAATTGTGGAAATCATTGTATTTCATTATTGAAAAACTGAATATTTATATCCATTCAATTGGCAATAACTTGACAAATAGCTTAATTCGTTTTTGACAGCATATAAAACGGAGCTTATATTTATTTTAATTATAGTTTTCACGATCCGAACCGAAACAGCTTTTTAACATTATTAAAAATTTGCAGAGCTAAGTGCTTTGATATTTTACCTTATTATAAGTGGAGTTCTAGAAATTAAAATCCACTTCAATAAATATAGCCTCTTCGAAATTTGTTTTAAATAAATGATACAACTATAAATTTATCGACAAGTCGTGAAAATTTAAATTAATTAAAATATTTTTTGATGGGTCAAAAGCAAAACTATCTTCGCTCACTCGTCTCTCATTGAAACAATATATATATATATAAACATAAAGTTTTATTTCGACACTATTGAATACGCTTTTAGTACATCTAATTATCATATGAAATGATAGTTTTTCCTCTATTGGTGTTCTACCAAGTGAATGATGATGTGATGGTACATTATTCTTGACCATGCCATGATATTTGAACAGAAAACTGCTCACTTGTTCACTTCAAAATTATATGATTTTTTTTTCTGCGCGTCATACTGACATGCATATTGTTCTGTTGTTACTTGAGCGCAAGTTTAAGCTCGCGCTGTCATTGTGATTTTGGCTACACCGTTTTAAATTCAATTTAATTCGCAAGGTTTATTATAAACTGTTTGAAATATTATTTTAATATGAGGGCGGTAAATAAAATTTAAAAAATGGGTCAATTGTTCTCCCCCTTGATATATGCGGTAGGTAAGTTTGGAAGGGTAGCGTTGGCTATTCGCCTTTGTTCCGGAAAAAAACTTACTACACGGCTATAAACTTTTGAAAGTGACTCTAACTAAAATTCACTTCCAGAACTATAAATGATTTTTAAAACAATAAATATTGAAAAAAATAAATGAAATAAAGAAAAAATTTCGAAATCAATAGAATTTTTTGTTAACCAGTAATCAATGATCAACTCATATAAAATCACTTTGTTTATTAAATATATTGTGTTACTAATTGTGACACGTGTTTTACTTCTTTCAGAGGCATCTGTAGACAACAGCAAAGATTGCTTAAGTAAATTATTAATTCATTATTAAGTTATTTAAAATTTAATATTAAAATGAGCTTTCACTAAATTACCGACGAATCGATCGAAAGTACGTAATAAGTAGTAATAATAAATAATACTTTAAATAAAATAGATGACTCGTCACCACTAAATTTATGTCCCGTGAGAAACTTACTTTCAAAAATTTTAATTAATTGTTCATAAAAAAATATACTTTAACTTGAAATACTTAAATCTTTACTTCTGTATTCTAGTAGTAGTAGTTATCTGTAAAAAAGATAGCTCATAATATTCATTATCATAACATACATAGTCGAAAACGATTATCACGACACTTATAGGACTGAATCATTTTTTCGAGTCGATCAATTTTCCTGGATTAGCAGAAAAGTTAAATCTTTCAGTTTGATCAGAAATTATTTTAAATACAAAATAACCACAGTTCTGAACCAGTTCTTTGGGGGATCGCACCCTCTAAATATATATATGAAAGCGCCCAGCTGCGTCAATAGAGAGGCTAAGCGCTGGACCCCTGACAATTCCACTGATTTCATCTTAATGCAACAACTATTTGGATTAGAATTATCAGATTTTAACGGGAATCAAACGATTGTTAAGTCTATCATAAACTATATATAAAGTACTTCAATGTAACACGATTAACTACAAACCAACCGTATGAAAAAACTTTTTGGAAGTAAAATAGCTATCGTTATCAAAAATAAAAAAAGATCTCTTTTATTCGAATCAAAATTTGCCCCCGTAGATTTTGAGTGGAATATTATATACGAACTTCAAATTTAGTATTTCAAAAGCAATAATTGAAAGTTTTGTTTACCAAGTCTATAAATTTAAGAAATGGGCACAATTAGTTATAACAATTATTAATGTCACTTTTACGATATACGAGCCTTGCTTGTAATCAGTTAATAATGCTAGCAATGAGTGAAACCGGTTGCGATTATAAATATATTGTGATTTTTTTAAAAATAGTATATTTATACACATAAATGTGGAAATATTATCTTCAAATAGCGTTGAATTAATAATAAAATTTGTTATTCAGACGTCAAACATGTATATCGTGTAAAATACACAAATATACTATGGAATATTTCAAAATTTAACAAATTTATAATTTTCCCTCTTGCATGATAATCTTCTCAATTCATTGATTCTAAAAAAGTTGAGAATCAGTGGCTGCCTAAAGTACAATAAGTGCACTTGCATTTCCGATTGAAAATGTTGTAGTTTTTCGAATGATACTTTGATATTAATGTCACTCAACTCACAAAATAATTACGTACAGGTGGGGCGTATCCCACACGTTCACTCACCCTAACATAACTTTTACAGTTTTATGAATGAGAAACAATAATCATGAATATCACTTTGCTGTAGAATACTTTTAAACCAACTCCGTGATTTTTTGGTTCGTGTTTGGGAAAAAGTACCATTTTTCCTGTTACACTGAAACTTACAATAATTTCATGGGATAGTAAAAGTCAATTTTTAACAAAATTCTATATTTTTTTCAATATTCTATTCACTTGTGGAATTTCCAGAGTAATAAAAAACAATTGTTTCCTATATTCCATAGTTATGATCATAATATGAATAGAAATAAATATGAATAATATAAAAGTTTAAGGTATAAATATTGTTCAGTGATTTTCATTATATTTGATTTATTGTTTTCAGATGGTCAAATGATTATTATAAAATATATTTCAGTTGTATAAAATGTTCAGTAGTTTATTTATCAAAATTCTTTAAGGTGAAATTTTCAAATCGATTAAAATTTAAAATGAAGACATTTAGTTTCGCATGTTTCAGTAAAAGCTAAAAGTTTGTTTTATTATACACAAATATAGTTTTAGTAAACAGTTCTCTAATAAAGCATTAGACACCATTTAATTTCATATGTGTACTGAAGACTAATTCGTCACTACAATTTCTGTTATGTGATGATCTAAAAATGATGTGGTGACAGTTTAACAATTAAACTCTCTAGTTTTCAAATAACATTCTTTTTATTATGTTTATCATGGAGAGAAACCTCTATACCCATCAAATATAGTAACTATTGCGACCGCTGTATTGAAAGCCTGCTACAGATAACATTATTATTAAAATGAAAGTAAATATGTTATTTTTAGTAAAAATATCAAAATAGATCAAAATGTCCTCTGCACTGGAAATTTACTTGTAGACTTCGCTACAAATTTATTTAATGACAACTTTAGCGTTTTGCACCAGACAAAATGTTATTGTTCATCATACAATTTAAGCACAGTATTACATATAATTTTAAGTTATTTTTAAATCGATGTGAATGAAAGCGATTTCATGACACTATTTAACATTTATTTAAATTTATTTACTGTTCCAAAATAGCACGATTATTTAATTTTAATTATTTTTGGATGCACTAATAAATTTAGAATACATCGTGGACGGAAAGTTTTCTTTGTGTGAAATTTAAGGCAGTTTCTCTTCAGAAGAATTTTCATCCCCTATTTTATGTTTCCGACATTTCAGCGTCATCTAAAATGTAAATACAAAAATAGGTTAATTCAACAAATTTTCCAAGTATTATTACTATGAGATTACGGTGAGAACATTTATTCTATATCACTTTGAAGGTGTTAAATAATAAATACTCAATGCTCGGATCGGCTTCGTATCATAAATATTAATTTGTGGAAATAGTACTAAATATGTTTATCTGTTTTATGTAAAAAAGGCTATTCTATATTTTTAAAAATATTATCATTACAATATAAATAAATTCAAAATAGTCCATATCACTAACATGAGGCACTATACAAGACTTTAAGGTAACAGATTCAGTCGTCGGTCACCTTTAATCAGCATTAAAACACAATAAATAGTTTTTTTTAAATCTCAGCATATTTGTAGCTTCTTCAGTTCCATCACATTATTTTCTGTAAATGTGACAATACTTATCCTTTCTGACCCACCAGACTCACCTTTTTTCACACTTACCTATCTATTTCACAGTGAAGTCGAAGAATATATTCATCGATTATACGGTAAATTCCGTCACTAATAAAAAATAAACGTCAGTTGTATAATTTATGTAGAAAAAACCGAGTGAGTAATTACTGTCTTCAAAGTGACCGCTATCTTTTTGAGTGTGGCCTATCCCTTTCCCTGTACATTTACATTTTTTTGTTGTAGTTATTATGAAAAACCAAGACATCGAGAACAATTAACAGGCTCCTTAAAGAGGATTAATAAACTTGTGCCGACCTATCAAAGCAACTTATACCGTTAACAGGCTGATCATTGTATCTGTTACCCTGTGTGAATCACGAATTTTAGGAAAGGATACCATTAGTATTAAATCACTATGCTAATAATATGTAACACAAAATATTAGTCTTATATCGGATTACCTATTTCATCAGCACAATCGACAGGTCTGGCTGACCTCTCTCCGCTGGAAGCAGTCGTTGCTGTTCCAGTGGTCGTGTTGTTACTTCCATCGTCTTCGTCATCACCCATCGCTCTATACAGCTCGGCTCTCGTCTCCAAGACTTCTCGTACGATATCTATTAAAATTCCGTAAATATTTTTTTGACTTATTTCATGTTTGATAATGCACGACTACACAATGATACATTTGCTAAATATATTGATTTTTTTCGCTTCACTTTTTTTTATACAATTTGAATAACTTTTATTGGCAATCTGATCTATACCATGTACCTAATCGAAAAAGTTAAGTTGTAGCACAAAAAAAGTAGAACAAATAAGCTTTATTGAGCGGAGGGATATTAACCTAAAATAACTTTTGTCGATTAAAACTTGATGTGAAAATAATATTCTGTTAAAATATGTAGTAATTGACATGCCACAGTTTTTTTTATAATATCTAACAGCGACGCCGAACTTTTAACATGTACGAGTCAAAAATCTTCAAATAATAATTTTTAAATAATAAAAACTCTATTACGATATAAATAGGTTTTTTGACGTTACACGGAGACCATGTAATCGGTTAACATTATGATTCGATGAGATGAATAAGTTTCATTTAACCTTCCAAACAATTCAATTCAAAATTTTATTAAAAAGCTTTTAAAAATACTTTTTGTATTATAAATATTTATGAGATTTTTGTTGCTGATAATTCGATGTCAAATACTATAAATCCGGTTCATATATTGTCACTTTCATTGAAATGCATACGCGATTGGATTTATCTGTCAAAAAATTTCTTAAAGTTCAATTCAGAATATAATGAATCATGATGCAGATTTGGAAAAGAAAATTGATAATATTAACTTCGCTAGTTTTATTTAAGCCACCAACAATCTATGGTTTGGTTTTCTTAGTTATTATTATTTATTATTATGCACTATTTTTATTATATCTCTTAATTATGACATATAAATAAGTTATTGAACGAGCCGACACTGCCACGCGTGCCCTAGGTTCACCGCCAAGGATAAATAAAGTCAAATCAGAAATCACAATTGTACTCATTCAAACATTCCGAGGATAGTTACAGATTGTTTTAAATTTGTCACTTTATTCATGACAACACATTCGTATTTGTCACGTTATGAAAATTCTGATTAAATATTTAAATTGATAGCAAGTTCTAGAAAGACGATGAAAAATTCCTAACGATCAAATTCTACGAATTTAATTTGACGGTCAACAGTTTACCGAGCAATTCAAAGAGTGCAGAGCTTTTTGTGTGAAGCTAATGCCAAATGACGTCTTGCACAACGCATTGGTCACTCTTCACCCTTTCACCGCTTCACCCCCCGTTCTTCGTGTACCGACAAAGCTTTTGTGTTGTGTGTTGTATTGAGTCACGTAAGCAAACAACGTATAAATACACACAATGGAAAATCTTTATTTACGGGAAAAGCTAAGGTCATTTTCTGATTACGTTTTCCCGGAAAAGACTTTTTTGACACATCCGTAGTTCTTGAGTAAATTACTCCACTAATTGTCGAAAAACAATCGATATTTTGGAATAAATAGTAGACGTAGTCACTGTCCAATTATTTGGTACATATATATTTTCAATATTACATTTAAACTGAAATCTTAAAGTATTTATAATTATTAAAAGCAGTGTGTTAATTACCAGTTAAAACGTCTCGACTAGTGATCATGCTCTCGACCTCCTGGGTAACTTCACTCATCAGCCAAGGGATGAACGTTTCATCCATACCTGAAAAAAAAACATAACATTAACAAATATATTTGATAGACAATTACTAAGGAATTATCAATTTGGTAGTTAACAATTGTCATGAAATTATTAAATCACCGTTTGCAGGTTCATCCCGTAAATATCCTTGGTCGCGAAGCGTATCGAGGACCCCGGGAAGTAAGGGCGGCAGGTGAGCCCTCACGAGGGCCGCGGCGGCCGCTCTTTCTCCTGCCTCAGCGGATTCCGTCAAGCCGATTTCTTCTTCCGTTATTCGTTTCTCCTGTAATGACACATGTCAATAAATAAAACAATATCTCATCGATCAATAAATTCTCACTGCATTTGAAACGTGCAAATCTCACGCTTTCAAGAATTATCAGAAGACGAAGAAATATGCGAAATAATACATTGGTTCCGAGGAAGATAAATTAACTGAAATTTTATTGAATGCGACAACAAAATTAAGTTATAGAATACGGAAATACAAACAATGATATCTCACGCTCAAATTTTACAGCATTACCTCACGCGTATCGATCACGCTCCACGGTTATTGGTAAAATAAACACGCAAAACCGTATTTTTATGTAAATCATTTACGCCGCTTAATATCTGGTTCATTACAAAATGAAACTTCAATAAACTAAACATTCTATACTCACTAAATCTTTTTGTATGTACTACAATGTTTTTCAAAACAAACGTAAGATTAATTCTGTAACACGGTGTAAAAATAGCGATGTGTTTATGATGAGGTATTAGACAGTTTTGATGATAGTATAAGCTGAAATAGTTATCAACTATATACGTTTTAAATTTTGTAGAATTAAAATACATAGCAATTTTCCACGGTGCTATAATGGAGCTCTATCAAGTGAATGTCGACAAAAAACGACTTTATTCATTCAAAATACTATTTATAGTAAGCCATAAACTATGAATAGTTGTTCTACGATGGCATACCTATATATGTTTATATTCAATCATTTCATTCTAGCTTTAGGATCAAACTAATCGAACACGCAATGGGTAACAGCAGAGTTTCGAGGGAAATAGCACGGCATTGCGAAATAAAAAAATGCATGATACAACACTATTTTCGAAGTCGTTTCTGCGATAAAAAAACATTACATGTTTTACCAAATTGATCGTAGAATATTTAAAAATAATTTTTCCAAAACACTATCGACTTCTTCTTCCTGCAACGAACGATTATTTTAGGAAGCTTTTTTCTAGAAAACCCACTTAAAGTATTTATTAAAATTTAATTTTTTCGATGATCTAGATTCTGCAGATATAATATTGAAATTAATAAAATAAGCCGGAATAAGAAAACAAATGCAATTTGATATTAATGAATGATTGTAACGATACAAAAACATTAAATCGTGATGGCATTGCGAAAATGACAGACGAAGGTTTCTTTATTTCTCAGTACATATTTAAATTCATGGCTCACATTTTTTCACATTATACCGCAGCGTAACAACACTATTCGTTTTTCAATTTTTTGCAAGGAACGTCCGAGGAAAATTCCTTAAGACTTGGTTGTATGAACTCAAATGTGCAAAAACTGATAAATCCGGCAGACAGTCGTATCGTCTTGAGTAATTCATACCTTGTGTTGGTTGAGACGATACTGGTGTCTCTGGTGGTGTCTGGCGCTCGCTGCAGCCGAAGCCCTAATTTCAGCAGCCGCCGCCGCCCTTCGGTGAAGAGCTTGAATGCTTTCTTCTTCCGTGCATTCAATCAAGGCTTGTTCTATTGTCCTATTCACCAACGTGTCTAATATTGGAATCACTTCCTCATCGAAGTTAAAAAGCTGAAAACGAGCAAAGTTTAAGTTAGATCTCATAATGCAATATTATTTGATACACGAATCTAACCATCAGTTCAATGATCTCACTTTGAAAGTATTTAGTTTTCGATGTATCGAAGAGAGAACAATGTGCAAATAATTATACCATGATTTATGTATGTTACGAGAACTCGTCTTAAAAGAACTGGCATAAAAAATAAACTGACTGCCATTTACAAGTCAATTGTGCCCACTTTACCTTTAATCTTGTAACATTAATTTAAATGGATCAACATTTGTTTATTCATATTTCACGAGGTACGCACTAGGCCTTTAGGGTGATATTTTTAATGTAAGCTAGCACCAACATAACACCGTCATAATGCGGACACAAATATTTATATTTCCTGTCTCTACGCTTCGAAGAATTTCAATACGAGCTGCTATATTCCAGTAACAAGTATAAAGATCAAGAAGGATACCAGAAAGTTGGAATGTAAAACAAATAATTAATAAAAAAAACGTAACTCTTGAAGCTATACAGGGGGAAGTCGGGTAATAAATTAAAGCTTATCAAAGGCTATTTACATGAGATCAAATTTGAAGCATACACATAACTGTCGCAGAATTCTTAAAAATAATTAGGTATACGTTAGTTATAAAGGAAAAACTTATTTAAAAGAATATTGCGTTGGTAGCGATTCAATCATCGTTCCAAAAAATATCATTCTCCGTTTTCTATTTGAAAACTTAATTAAGTTGTTAAGCCACAAAAAGCAAAGCAATTATTGGTGGAAATTTTACATAAAGAGCCATTACAAAAAATGTCGAAACACATTTATATTATTCTCGGTGTTATTCAATTACGGTACGGACTAATCAATACTTATTGTGGGAAATTGTACACGAATTTCAATTCACTGAATACTTTATGAAATATAAGTAGGACGAATTTTCAAAGAATTAATTGTAAACAGCTTACATCTCCTGGTAAAATTTGAGTTCCGACGTCACATCCTGTCTTAGCCGGGACGAATACTGGAGTCACAGGCCTATCCAGCATCAGATCAGTTTGGACACCAATTTCCATCTCGACGCCTTTATCGAATAGCTGAAAGAATATTTTTGTTATTATTTAATCGATATAATTACATATATAAATTATAGAAACTATACACTTACATTTTTTACTGTATCACAATAATCTAATTCTTTTTTATTGTAAATATTCTAAATGAATATGTACACTTAAAGTTCAGTTTTTTTACTAGCACAATGTATACTACTTATATAATACATGTTCAGTCAAACGGATCTAAGTTGCAAATGAAAATTTCGTAATTAAATTTAGCTTGAAAGTTTGAAAAAAGAAAGCCTGTTGCGAAAAGTATAAAAGAAAAAGAACTAGCATTATTGGTTTTAAAAAATAGCTTTTGCGTATTCAATACTTTGATTTCGACTCAAAATTATCCAAAAAAAAAAGTTGTTTTGTACCTTCTGTAAAACTTGTTTATACTGGTAAAATTCTTTTGCTTCTTCTTAGCTCAATATCATACAAAAAGTATTGTCATTAATTCTGAATACGGGAAAAGCTTATAATAATTATAGTATAAGGTCCACGCCAAATAATAACTATACATCATATACGTATATTGAGCAGCAACAAAAAAGCATTTTATGAAACAAAATATTTTACCAGGAATCAATTCAAGTCTAAATTTAGTATTATGAATATTTACGGTGTTGATTAAAAACGTATATAAACAATTAAACGAAATCATTCTTCTTCCTGGTTCAAGGAAAAGCTCATTATCGATGCACATCCATTAAGCTTAATCATCTTCAAATAAGTTTAAAAAAATGGTTGTAAATTTTACACGCAAAAGCTTCATTAGTGCTGCAAAAACTATTTGTATCAATCACAGTAGTGAATGCATATAAATCGACGGTTTACGAACACCCGAGGCAAAATTACAACGATTTCAATTTTAAAAGCATACTTAAAAACAATTTCAATTTGGCATTAGCTTGTAAATTAATACTTCAGGAATCCCATTGACCTATACATAATATTTTCTCAAATAAGCCGATTAACTGTATAAGTACAAAAATCTCTCAATTAGTAAGTCAGCTTACGTTATTGTTTGCATTAAGTTTTTTATCGTCGTCCGATGGGGAAATGAGTCTACGGCGTAGAGGGCTACTACGCCGTACATAATGTATGAAATCGCCGGTCACTCGAAACGGTCACGCCGTCAACGATGTTTAGTTAAAGAGTTAGACTCCTTAACTTGTATGAGTACACACATTTAAGAGCCGGCTTATAAACTAAACACTGCCGACATGCGAAACAAAACCACCATGAAACACTTCCGGAATCATTAAATTCCTTCATCGATCGCCTTCAATAGCGACACTCATAATCCTACTCTATCGGTATTGTTATTTGATTCGATTATAATTAATTGAATTACTCGACGATTCGGCACACCTTGCGTATTTTAATCTTGTATTACATGATCTATCATAGCGCTACGTATATTTTCTATTGAGAATCCAAGAGGGAATTTTTTCATCCATATTAATCTTTATCAAATACAACACTTTGTTTCGTCGAAGTTCTTTATGAAACTATGCGTTTCGACTAAAAAAACCAGGACATAACACTCAAAGGATTTTTTATAACCAAAATACTTCCAATTTATTATATTCTCTACCTAAAGAGTATTATCTGCAAATGCCGAATCAGAATATAAATTTATATCACAAGTTTTAAAAAATAGATTTGTCTTTCGAATTTAATTAAAAAAAATATATATTTGACTTAAACCATATTACAGTTCTTAAGTCAATATGTGCCAGAGGCCTTGGAAAAAATCTTGCTTATTTACAACCTTTTTTCTTCTTTTCGATCAATCCAATTGTTACAGGAAATGTTAGTATATTTGTCCTTATTTATCGATAAAAAATGCGACTTAAAGAAATTACAATATAACCGTACCACTTTCAACCAAGGAAAAACATATACAAAGACAGCACTTCATTTACTGTGACCATTATTTTCAACTATCAACAACAGAGAATATTGTCGTTTGGGAATGATAGTGTAATAACCTCTTCAAGATAAGGTTCTGTTTGAACAGCCGCCGCAGGCAAAGAGGAGAGGGCGGCCGGCGCAGCCCTGGGGACTCTCCTCCTGGCGACCGCCTTTCTTCTCGCCTCGGCTGCCCTGGCAGCCTGTGATCCATCAGCGTCACCCAATCCAAGTCTCTGTACAGAAAGATATACTGTGTCAAGATTGATATCCGGAATTTCAACGACAATTGTTCACTTTTACTTATTTACTGCCCAGATTTATAATTTAGTAAATACTAGTTAAAATATTTTTTCACAGATATTAACTTTTCAAACGGAATCGAAGAAAAGTAATAATTTGAAATACGTTGTAGTATTTTGGATATTTTTTTTTCTTAAAAATTTTTCTGCGGTATATTCAATTATCGGATCAGGTCGTTGGGTTCTATGACGGAGATCTCATGGGCTCGGATTTTAGTACAAAGAGCTTTTTTTCAAACGATATATCGATTCTGTTCTAATGGATATGTGTTTGTGATGTCTAAAAATTTCCTTCCGCCTATCCGTTTCTTTACAGCCAGAGTGTTAAGCTATCCACTTGCCATGTCCTAGAGCTATAAGTCGAGAAGCTGAACAATTGGAAGCGGAAACGTATTAAAAAAGCTTTATATTCTTCTTTCATATTCTTTTACGATCTTATGTTAAGTTATCGACAAAAAACCGCAATATTTAATATTGATTCGTGACCTAAAAATAATATAAATATTTTAGCATTACCTCCATTTCACATCAAAATGTGTATTTATTTTGAATAAATCTCAAATCACTATATAGTGAATAGCGACTTCGTTTCAACAAAGGAAACATCAAAAAGCACAATAATTTATTAATCAGGAATATTTTACCACCCTTGATAATAGTCATTCCGATTTCGAAGTGCTGCCAAATTTCTTTCCTGCCGTCAATGAAACGCGAATCATGCGTGACGTTTATGTTTTGTAGATTATCCTTGAAATGAAACTGAGTTAGTAAGAATTAGCCCAATTATTGGCGTGGTTTCAGCTAATGACAACCGCTAGAATCAAAATCAAGTAAACATTGACAACTTTAAAGTAATTTCCCCTGACATGTAACTAAAATAATAATTCAATCGCCAAATAGAATAGATTCAAGCAATTTTACACATAATATTTCAGTGCTAAGAAGAGTTTACAAGATTAAGCCATATAAAGCCTTTTACAGCTGATCTACTTAACGCATAATTCAACACCAAATATAACGTTATCCGAGTTAAATCTCTTACTCCAAAACACCGAGCTCTTGGAAATTATCAGATTATTTAAGCTCAAAAATTCCACGTCCACGATTTTTTCAACACCGAAAACAATCATACGCTAGACTGTAATCTGCTGTCTCAAAGGTTGAAACATTAACAGTCAGTGGACTTAATACGAGCTAGATTTATCGATAATACTGTTATTTTTTACATATATTTCCTCTAATTAATTATTAAAATCTTTAATAATTTTTAAATCCATCTACAAGAACTATTTTTTTACTCAGTTGCTCAATCTCTCTTTTAAGAAGGGTGATGTAAAGGATGGGCATGAGATCTGACTTATAGTTTGCTAACCACTCTCTATAAGCTACGTTTTATTAGGATCGGACGGGTACGGCGGTATTTTTAGACATCACAAACACCCGTGCCTTCGAACAGAATTGGTAAATCTATTGAAGAAAACTCTGTTCGTTCTTAGACCCGAGTCCGTGAAGTGCGTCATGAAATTCACCGACGTTGACCATTACATCGTGGATCCAACCTAGATGGATTAGTCAAAATTATATAAAAACTTCATTGCAATTTAAAACAATGTTGACGTATTGAATATAAACAACACATAATAAAAATCACCTAAGTCTTTTTAAAGAATATTTAAGATCCCCTGTTAATAAATGATTTTATACTGACAGTGTCAATATAATGAACATTCTGCCTAATTTTAAAGCAAACGTTTCGAGTATTAATTTATGCTGAACACAATTTTAGTGTTCAGTTAAAAGCTTTCCAATAATTTATTTATAATATCTTATCAGATGTTTATGACCCGAATAGTCGGTTCGATATTAAGCTTTATTGGAATCGCCGACCGTTTATCTATTATTGTGGTCTTCGAACTGTAAAAAAAGCACTTACCGCAGGAAGTAAATTAGCGGCTGTAGTACTGCCTCTAAACACGCGTCTGTCGGTCATCAGATTCCCGTACAGCATGTGGCTTTGGCTGGCACTGTAATTATAACAAAAAATAGAACATTGTTTATTTCGCCAATATCACAATCAAATGTGGACAGTCACTCCATTAACAGCCTTCACACACATTTTCGCTAGTAAAATCTCTCTGATTACACCTCTCTACGCCTCCTCTGGAATGTATATTAATTTAACTTGTAATTTTCAACTTCTGTTACCTATATATTCTACCTAGGTATTCGATTCCCAAGTTACATCTGTTATAATAGTAATATAGTATAACTGTAATAAACTCTTGAAATAGTATTGTTTTGGGTATTGGTTGGCAAAGCAAACAGTTATATAAACATACATTAAAAAATCATATGTTAATTCTTAAATTGAATATATTTTAACCATTTTTGCGGCCATTGTTTTTCAAATAAAAGATAGAGCAATAAAATTATCTACCACTTAAAAAAGCTTAAATGTATCAAAGCCTCACCAAATTACCTTCAAAATAAACCTCAAAACTTTTTAAACATATACCTATGTTCGTCTTTCTAAATGAGCGATTTTATATCGCTCTTTAGATATACTTTCTCGTATAGATAAAATAAGTAAGCCAACGAGATTACATTCACGAATGAACTCAACCCAATTTTGGATTTCAGTCGCCTAGACCCAATTTTCTATCTTTTTCTGGTATATTTTTTGTCTGGCGTAGCGTTCGTAACATCATCGTTTAACACTACTGCCGTAGCAGATTCTCATAATAATAATTTTACCCAATTACTGTATATAAGAAAGACGTCTATTACCATTAAATTTTACCAAATATACCGATTGTTTTGGCATAAAATTTACCTTGTCGGCATTTACCCGCACATTGCGTCAAAATTTTAGTAAATAATTCACCGCAACGTCTGCATAGCGATTTTGTTTTTTGATCCATATGCATTTTTATTAAAATCAATTTCGTTTTTTTTTTTCATTATATTAAATATATCATTACGCAATACTTTTATATCACAGTTTTTCCAATAAACTTTCATTAATATTCTTAGGAAAGTGGTTTGATCCACATATTGGTAAAAGCAATTTGGGCAATTTAAAATTATTGATTCAAACTGTAGTTACTTGATAAAACTCTATTATAATAGTAATATAGCAAAGTATTTTGTTAGCATCTAATATAGCCTATATCTATTTTGTCATCACACCATCGCTACAACAATCGTCTTTTAAAATTCATCATCATTTTCATATGCAGCGCATCTTTTTGTCACATTGCTTATAAGACTTAGTATTTAATTCTGAACATAGAAAAAATTCAGGAGCGTAAATAAACTATACACGAAGCAGTTAGTGAAACATTTTATATAATTGTAAGCTTTTTTTAAACAAAGTTAGTGATAAAATTATTTGGTCGTATCGCTATAAAATATTTTAACATATAAAAATTAACAACCCGTCCACTCAAAGATCTATTTTTAGAGCACTTGATGAATCATATCATTTTTCAAGACATAACTCTAAAATATATTGTAACTACAATACAAAATGTCTATTGACTACAGTTTCATCAAATAATCGAACGTTTGTATGCCGAGTGTCTTAGTTATACAATACGTGAAGTAATTTTGAATATGTGTAATATTTTGTTTCCAAAAATATGATTTAAAAAATATTTCATACTTGTTGGAAGTAATACTATATATTCGTATTGCAGTTATATAAATTTTCTTCGAAATATTCGTATTTTCGCAAGTGAAATAGATAGAGACAGCTTTATAAAACCTGAAGCATTCATTGTAACTACAAAGTGGTTCATAAATAATGATTTTTTTATTAAAGACTAGCAGACAAAAGATAAATATGTATGTATTTACTATATAATCAATACAGTATTCTATATCTAAGTTTATCTTTGATTTTTCCATCAGTCACGTGGCTTATAGATTATCTTATCTATCGTGTTCCTCGTCTCATGCAAATAGGACTGCGGTCGAATCATTCTACATTTTTAATCAATACCTTTTATTTTGAAAAAGAACTCTCTGAAATCAATTACTGTGAATACAATAGCAGGCGTTGTCCGAAGTGGACACGATAATTTGTAAGAAATGGAACAAACTGAGCTCGAAATACCAAAATGTCGGTCAGCAATAATTTCCGACGCCGACATTTTTAATCGAAATTAGCCCGTCGGCTTTCATGGGCAAATAAAATAACTAATGTTGTATACAAACCACATGATTGCAGTCTAAATTACTACAATTATATATGCATTGTATATATATTCTGTCATTTCGTAGAAAAATCTCAAACGAAAGCATGTCGTTGCGGAAATTGGTCGCAGTAATTCAGCGATAGAATCTACAGGCACGCCAATTGTTATTAAATTATTTAGTGTATGCCCGTATACTAAAACTTGAACTTTTATTTAATTTTTTCAATTTAGTAAATCTACATACGTCCAAATAAAATTCCAGATTAATAAAAGATAAAAATATCAGCTGTTAAGCTTAGCATTGGACTTCAAAACCAGCTAATGAAAAACGATGTTTATTATGAGTCGGCTAAAATAATTATTTTTTAGCCAGGACAATTTTACACAGTCATTCTCTCCTGCCCCACTAAGTGAAAGAAAAACGGAACGTTAACAGTACGCGTTGTCCCCATAACCTGCTTCTCTATCCCCACAGAAACACCATAAAGGTGAGGTTAACTATTTGTCGTAAAAATACATACAGTTTCAATAATTCATATGCATTAAACATTGGGTGAAGCAAAAAACGTTTACTATTTCATCGACTGACGCTTGTCGGACTTTTGTGTTGTCAATAATAAATGACAGTTTACCGAAAGCAAAATCGCAGAAACAATTATACGTTTATTTGGTGTATTAATTTTATCGGTGAGTTGTGCAATTTACCGGCTATATATTCTTTATTTCAACTTTTCCATGGAATCTAAGACGTTCACATGATACTTGATTTTGGATGGATGAAGTAATGTGACACTTACCCGGACGGCAGTCCAGCTGCACCCGCCGCAAGTCCTGTCAGAATAGCGAGGGATCTCGCGGCACTTTCGAAACCTTTTTGATCGTTGCTATTCTGTATTGCATCAGGCTCTTTAGCCGTTGCCGCGGGAGATAAAGGTGCGACCGGCTTTTGAGCATTATTACCAACTACTTTGGGCCGACTGGAATACGAATATAAGGCCGGAGTCTCGACAACGTAGCCTTCCAACCCTAAAAGAGTTGCCATCTCCGGCGGCGGTGGCAAAAATTGACCCTTCCTAACCGTGGTGACGAACAGAGGCCTGCTAGCCGCCGCTATGCTCTCATTCGACCGGGTAGCTCTCCTACTTCGCACCCCAGGCACGTCAAGATTATCAGGTGTCTTCCCGTCGACCGCCGCGAAGGTTTTTTTTACACTTTTCGCTTCGATAATGCTCTCTTTTTTAGGATCCTCCATTTTTAAATTGATCACGTTAGGCTTAATGAGGGTGACATTCGGATTAGATACGCTGATTTTCCTCACATTGGCCGGAACGGACTGAATGTTGAGTTTCGGAATGCCGCCGCTCACTACTTTGGCACGCTCCTTCGACCGTCTCGTCAGTCTCTCCGCAATTATCTCTTTCTCCTTGAGGCGTCTCAGCTTGAGATCCAGATTTCTTGAAAATTTAGGATCGAGAATAGTTTGCGACTGAGCTAAGGTCTCCATCGTCTTGCGGTGGCGTTTCCTGCCGCGACCAGCGTCGTCCGCGGGACGAATAGGGTTTCTCCTCGCCTCGGCTTCTTCTACGCGGTCTCCGTCCGCCGCCGCCGGACGCTCCTCGACCTTCGGCCGGTCGTTTGTCCTGAGCACTGGCTTGACAACATTGACATTTCTATGAGTCTTATAAGCGTCGTTCTCCTTATCGAATGGTTTCACGAAAAGCTGGCCGGAAGGACGCAATAGGCCGCTAGAAGACGTCAAGTTGTCCCCGTTTATGATCGAAAACGACTGGAACGGCTCATAAAGATCATCGGATGGCGCTTTAGATATCGAAGGCATCGCGGTTTACCGCCGCCACTCACTAATTTCAGTGTTCAAGCGAATATCGTCGTACAGGAATATTCCACCGGAATTAACTTTGTTTGATGTAATCCGGGGCATCGCCGTGAACTGTTCTATTTTATCGAATATTCTGGAATATCGGCGTAAGAGTTTCGTCGCTTTACCGCGCCGACATTAGTTGAACATTGCTAAGCCGCACTCGGTGTCATTATCGCCGGCACGTGTCGCTCTGTAGGTACAACGAGTGCATGCGATGACCTAAGGCTAACTGGCCGAACTAAACTGTTGACTCTCATCGGTCGCAGGATTATGATAAATATTTTTTATCGAAAACGTTGCGAACCGAAACCCAAAATGACAGTGCACGATCAACGAGATCGATGGAGCGTCGACGGGCAGTGTGTGTAAGAAAAGCGGCAGCGGGCGGCCGCCCCGCGATAGCCACTGACCGGAGCTGACCGCCGCCCCCGCCCCGCACGCTTTCCCGCATTTACCTTTCGGGAGGGCGCACGCGCCACCGGACACCGTGACGTCACTCGAAGAACGGTTTCCCATCCCTACGCCGGAGCGGACCTTCGCCGGGAGCCATGCCGCGGCACCGAAAAGCCAAGAAACCGATCGCCTGAGATGGAGCCTTTGACCCACAGCATATACACGCGTATACGATACACAATCGTGACCAGAAGACAATATCGGGTGATCATTTCTTCATTATTCTGTAGAATATTTTTAATACTGTACTACGCCACCAATCCTAATTTATTCTCGATGATATGATTAGGTTCGGTTTCACCAATCGCGAGCATCATCAGCTGATGGGAATATATGACAGTGATGGGCGTGCATAAAATCAGTGTGAACCACATTCCATATTTTCATATATATTATATTAAGAGCTAAAACAAGGTCACATTATCAAGTACAATACATACAAATTAAAATTTAATAACACTTCTACACCAATTTTATTTCTATGTGAAATATAATAAATAATTAAAAAAATAAAATGTTGCAACTTTGTACGATTCCATATGTCTTATCACAAACGACCCGGGTTTTGCCCTTCGGCATCTTCAGGTATTCCATTGCACGGATGCAACAGAACTGACGTAAAACAAACAGTTAGCATCGTATATATATTATATTAAAATCATTATTAACAGGAATCTACTTACCAATAGGCAAGCAAAAGATTGCAGCTGAAAAGAATGTAACAATATTAATCCAATAATGATTAGCTATAACAACTTTCATTAACGATCTTGCTAATTATTATTGGATTAATATTGTTACATTCTTTTCAGCTGCAATCTTTTGCTTGCCTATTGGTAAGTAGATTCCTGTTAATAATGATTTTAATATATTATATGTACGATGCTAACTGTTTGTTTTACGTCAGTTCTGTTGCATCCGTGCGATGGAATACCTGAAGATGCCGAAGGGCGAAACCCGGGTCGTTTGTGATAAGACATATGGAATCGTACAAAGTTGCAACAATTCAAATGTAATCTTTAACTAGTTTTTTGTCAATGTGAGACTCGTTCATCACTTCTTCTTTCTTCATATTCTTTAGTTACATTCGATACACGATGTATAAGTCTTAAGCCACACAATCTGAGATCGGTTAGATTTTTTGTATATGCAGATGTGGAAAAAAAACATTCAACGAAACATAGTAATACGATCCTCAATTTTTATTTTACATTTTCTCATGGGGTGTATTATTCATTTTACCAATATGAGTGGCGGATGTCATGCGAGGGTTCACGCGAAATATTTTTTTGCACCGACCTTGTAAGCTTACTTCAAGGACAGATTGTACAAGAGTTTAATTTGTCACACAGAAAATATAAACCTCAGAGCAGGGTTCCATATCTTGAATCCGATTGAATTTCACGATAAAGTTTTATTATAACTCATAACGAAACTAGCTATTTATCGAAATATAAAATAATTTTACGATATGACTGAGGGTTGCTTGATAGAATTACTACAACAAATTTGAATTGTTAAATCATAATTGGTGGGTTACAGTGGGTTTAAATATCAAGCGAGGTTGGGTAATATTTTATTTTTTCAGATTGTCGACTCACTGAAATAATCTCACATAAAGAATATGGCAAGGGATAACTAGGAAGGTTAAGTCGATCGTTTAGGATAAACATTGAATTAATTGGGCTCTGTTTATTTTTGAAATTGGTGAAGCCAAAAGGCGAAAAACCGGGTCGTGAATGAAAAAACATGCGGAAATGTCTCAAATATTCAAATCTTTCAAAAAGTCGAATGCTACCATTCTGAAATCGATATACTTGTTACATATGATTACATTTCAGCAATTAGTGTCTACTAATAAATCACTTTTTCAGTGTAAGTTGCAAGCACCTCACAGTCATGGTGGAGCCCGCAAATTCGAAATGGAAAGTTCCCTTATCGAAGGTCATCATCATTGACTGGAGTGGGGCCGTGCTTGAGGGGTATCATGCGAGCTGACCGCCGAGTCTCCAGTCGGTCGTCACCGGGGAGGGCGGTGGAGAGCGATGGAGGCGCGTGGAGGATATAAATCGCGTGACGATATCAGAAGCGGAGACGTAGCGCGTGCCACCGCCTCCGCCGCTAACGGTCAGAGGTCTGTGTACGCCTTTTCAAATATTTCCAAACGTTTGATAAAGGATACATAATCTAAATATTTATTAACCTATCTTTTTCGATGCATGAGTGATTTAAATTCAAATCGAGTGCTGAATCAAATACCATGAATTTGGATTCACATTCTCGTTGTCTATATAAAATAAAAACATTTTTTTTATTGAATAATTCTTTTCTAACAAATTAAAAAAAATTCTTTATGCTTTCTGGGAAATATATATATCTACATAATAAAGAATGATTGGTATTTATTTCTTGTCAGTTCAAATTTGTTCTCAAAATATAGTTTAATTACAGGTCCGATCGTATCATTTCAGTACGGACTCAAATCCCAATCGAGAATTCGATTTTTAAATTCTTTAAAGCAACGGTTTTAGAAACTTCGTCTCTATGACAATACAAAATAAATACAAATTGGAAAAAAATAGCTTATAAAAACGTTCCATCTACTTAAACTTATGCGTCACTTCACAAAATATGTATACTAAGATTGATTATAAATTTGTTAATCACAATTCACAATTAAACCGGAAAAACTTTGCATAAATTGCATAATTTTTTCGATATCAAATTTGACTCAGTGGTGATACACTGACTTGTCATATCATAAACCATAAAAGCGCATCTTTTAAATAATAAAACTTCATAATAAATCAGAACCGGTTTCGGCAATCGCGTACAGTATGAAGTTGTATGTATTTAAATATAATACCGTTCCGCCAAGAAATGACAAATGACACATTAAAAGTGATTAATAAATATGGATTTTACGTGTTTAGAATTTTACTCGGGTTCAAATGTTTTTTGGAGTTCAATCACCGTAGTATTATTTTTATATTTTTCGATTACGCGTAGAATTTTCTTTTTAAACAGCATTAATTTAAAACAAAATATTCAAAGATACCTTCTTTAAGAGTCATCAATCAAATTCACAAAAAAAAACATTGTTTTTATTATATACACTATAAAAAAAATATATCGTCAGGCAATTTTTCATTTCACGTTAGGACTAGTAATTGGGCGTGAAAAATAATCCCTCGCCGCTGACTCTCCGAATCACCCCTCAGTGTACCTTGCGATATATTTCCATGCTAATTTTAAGATAGGCATCATTTCTCAGAATAGAATGACCTGTAGTATCACAGCCTTGATCCTCCAACAAAACCATACTACGGACTTTTACCCACCGCGATCGAAGCGAATAACTTTCCACGGAATAAATAATTATGATATCTCAATTTCGATTATTCACTTAAGAATGTCATGATTTTTAAATTATTCCTATACTCTATGAATTTTTCGAAGAAGCGATGTGTTTAAATTTTAATAAATAATTTGTTTACATGCGTATGGCATGCGCTAGATATATTTATTTTATTTATTCAACTTTCAGACTGCTAAAGTGTCAACTGTTGAGCAGAGTTGATAATCAAAAAAAAAGTATGGGTGTTAGCAAAGTTAAAAATTCGTGTATGAGCTATTTCTATATTTAATATACCCTGACTTTTCCTGATAATATATTGTACACAAAATCGCTTAACACCAACAATATTGAATCTATTTTTGAAATATTTAGTGCAGCAATATCACTAGCGCGGCTCAACAGAGAACTGGTTAATAAATATAATTGTATTGCTTTTGCAATGTAAAAACAATCAACATATGCCAAAAAAGGAAATCAATCGAGTAAGATAAAATCTACATTAATACATTAAGAATTCGTACTCGTTCTGACGAATACGAATTCAGACTCTCTTTAATCTATGAGATCCGAAGCAATACATTTGAAAAATTTTAAAGCTCTAACTAATGGCATCCTCACTGACAGGCCGGTTCTACACTCTAAAAGATCTAACAATACATACCCAAAAACCTACAATTTGACATCATCAAGAATGAAAGAATTCTCATTTTGGTCTTGCATAACTCGAAAGAAACATCTGGCAAGATACATTTCTCTTCAAGAAATGAAAATTTTACATGAACTTAAATAAAAAAAAAGACATGCGGATAATGTAATGTAATGTATCGTTTTACACTATAATGGGGATTAAGGGGGCGTTTAACGCCCTTCTTTCCCTTTCGTCGCTGGTGTTTTGTGTTTTTTTTTGTGGATCCTCTTATTTTTTTTTTTTAAAAGCGTCTGGCTAGATTTTTTGCGTGACGCTTTTTCGATCTCTTTTAGGGCAAGTGACTCGCAGGTTGCGTGTCACTTGCAGCACCAGGTAACAAAAACATGGATTCTATATAAACCAAAATACACAAAATATACAATGATTCTATACAATCAAAAAAAATTAAATAAATAAAAAACAATGAAATAAAATGACGGTCTCGGCGGCGAAGTATTGTGGTCCAGGGGGTACTGCTTTCTCTTCCTGCTGCCCGGAACCGTAGACGGACACCAGACAGGTGGGTATGTGCGAGGGTGATGATCTGTGTTATGGGAGGGAGAGGATCTAGGGAGGTTTCAGTTTTAAGACATGACGAGGTCTTGTATAGTCGGAAGGGGCGTCAATGTCGAACGCTTCTATGCATGATTTGATCGTAGTGTGATTTTCACAGTCGCTGTAGAACTTTGTCGACAGTCGCTGGACGTGGTCATGAATTGACTCTATCTTAAGATCGCGGTGTAATGTAGAACCGCGGATGTACCACGGGGCGTCCACGATTGTACGCAATATCTTGTTTTGCGCAATTTGCAATTTATCCGTGCGAACTTTTCCTACGTGTCCCCATATTAGGCACGCGTAGGTCATGATCGGTCTGGATATCGCGGTGTAAAGGAGCAGTTTGCTTTTTAAGGCAAGTGTGCTCCTTCTGCCTATCATCGGGTATAACCGACCCGTGATTTGGGAGACCTGGCGTATTTTTGCATCGGTATGCTTTTTGAAATTCAGCTTATGGTCGAGCGTGAGTCCCAAGTATTTGACCGACTTGTCCCACTCGATCTCGGTACCAAGCAGTTTTATCTTTTTAATTTTAAGACAGTGGCGGTTATTTCTCCGGTTGAAATTTACCGCCGTACTTTTGTCTGGGTGGATTTTTATCCTCCAATCGCGACACCAGGCGGCTATGTTGTTGCTCGCTTTTTCGATGAGCAGTGCGGATCTATTTCTATTAGCTGACTGGGCTAATATTGCTGTATCGTCGGCGTATTGCGCGACGATAGTCTGCGTTGTTGCGCATGGGATGGGTATGTCGTGTGTGTAGAGATTGTACAGTAATGGAGATAACGCACCCCCCTGCGGCACGCCGGCGTGCGCGGTTCGAGGGGTGGAGTATACGCCGTTCAATTTGACGTAGAATTGTCTGTCTGAGAGGTAGGAGTTTAGTAATTTTAGCATCGGAAAGTCAAGTCCGACTTCTGCCAATTTTACCACGAGTCCTTCCTTCCATACCTTATCGAAGGCCTTCTCTATGTCGAGGAATAGTCCCGTCGTGAATTGCTTTCTGCAAAAACCGTCTTTGCAGAAATCAACTACTCGGAGCAGTTGATGGTTGGTAGAGTGGTGCGCTCTGAAACCGTGTTGCTCATCCGGGATGAGTTTTTTCTCCAGAGCGGTCGCCTCAAGTCTTGATTTTATGACGCGTTCTAGCAGTTTGCCCATTGACGGGAGCAAACTGATTGGTCTGTAGCTTTCGGGGAGTTCATGATTCTTTCCCGGTTTGGGAAGGAGGATGACATTCGCGATTTGACATGCGGATAAATCCATGAGCAGTGTTCATATACCCTCTAGTTGCGGTGTCTAAAAATCTAAATCTATTCCACCGTAAGAGAATATCTCAAATTCCTTTGGGTCATGACAATTGAACAAATGTCAAACTTGCTTCTTAGTAGAGCTTTTTATATATAACAGCATAGTGTTACAAATATTATATAACGAGCAAAACGTTGAAACATAAAATATTTAGTTGTATCTAGAAAGTGACTTTATGGTTTTTCAGTACCGGTATTACATTCCATATTATCTAAATTTCAAGAAAAATTCTAGATTATCTAAGACCGTACATGTTGTGAAAAATGACATTTCAAGAAGGCATTAATGATGTATTATAATTCTTGTTATGTCTTTTGTTTTTTGATGACAAATCTAGATAAAAAGACTGATATTGTTTGTGGTCAAAATTCATTTTTTTATTGAGTTCGCTAAAATTGTAAAATACGAATAGAATTGAAGAATTGTAATTGTGATTTCTGACGCCACATTGCATAATCTACGTAATAATATTAGCAATATAACGTATAGAACTACCCTCTAATACAAGAGTCCGAAAGTTCGCCCACCCTCCGCCGCGACGGTAACAGCAGGGGCTATTTCTCGTCGCGGCGGACAAACATTTCAAGGTTTTGCTGAAAATCAATCAAATGCTAATAACCTCAGATGGAAGGCAAATTTATATTTTACTGTGGGTAAGTAGTAAAGTGTTTTTTTTAAATAAATAATTCAGCGACCATCAAACTGACCGTATTTTCTTCACGTCCCATTTTCAGCGGGTCAAATATTTCATTTCATTGCTTCAATTACAATATTTCTTTCACACTATATATCAAATAAAGTTTCAGTTACTTGATTGTTTTGACGATCTCTGAAGTTCAGCGGTAAATTCGTATGCTTTTGTTAAGACTGACATTTGCATCCTCTAAAAAACATCTTATTTAGACATTCTCATAATGTAATAATGTTATACCCAAAAAATTATATTTATAAGATGCTTTCATCCATCGCGCTCCATAAATTAGGCCATTGACAGATTTTCCGTCGCTAGATATATCATGGTTTTATCAGAGAGATTGCGGTTAAGAGCTCACGACTCACACAAAGACCTCTTTAATTTTTTAATCAACATCCATTCCTAATGTATGGAATATGGCCTCCAGATGGAGTATTTCAACGGAAGCTTTTTTCTACGAGAACGAGTGTTATTTAGTTGCTCAGAGAGTAGGAATAGCTCGGATAGATAGTACTAGTGGTTAGTGAACTGCTCTCATTATATTTTTTAGGATTAGAAGAATAGGAGCAAATATACAGAATTGAAATAAAAACGCTGCTACCCACGAAGATTCTAACAAGTGAGAACTGTCACGGGAATCAAATACTTTGACCACTGCACCACAGTACCAGCTTTCAATACAGTATTTTTAAAAAATCATAAGAATTTTATGCTAAAAAGATCTTCCAGCCTTCAAAATTTTCGTCATGTCTTCGCTTCAAATGAATGCGTTATCCTTCAAATGCGAATGCGTTTCCAAATAAAATATAATAAGGTCGCCTAGCAATTTCACTATTTCCAGTAAGCAGTTTTCATAAAACGGATATTGATTTAATTTATAATATCGAGTGCTTGTTGAAATGTCATTATCAAATTTATATTTTAATACCATCAATCACCTTCAGTTGATATCATAAACTTGATTCTACATGTTTTGTCGGTTCTATTGCATCCCCACCATCATATTGAAACCTAGGTCGTCAAAATTCATCAACAGTCACTCGCTTTTCACACTTATTTAGGACATATGAGACGTGCCATAAAATAATTAATTAACGTTGAGAGTACCCAATATGTAAAGAATTAAATAAAAAATCCACAAACGCCCATACTCATTACATTACATTGAATTTATATGTTCTGGTAAAATATATGCAAATATGTATACAAAATAATCATAATGTTCGAAATATTGTAGGGCATGTCGCCAAAATTTATTTTGAAATCGTTGTCAAATTTGGTTGAAGATCGCAGGAGTCCAATTGTTGGGGGAGTAAATGGTAATCAGGTGGTCGTTCGCCACCCCCCCACCCGCTCCGCATGTCTCCGAAACGGTGAGGCGGCGAGGGTGTCCGCGAGGTGGCTGACCAAGAGTCGTTCACCTTTCTTTAAATATAAATAGGCGCCGCTCGCAAGAATGGATCCCTGATCAATAAATAAAATTACCAGCCATAATGATACAATAGAATCGTCAAAACATCGCCACTTCTCTAATGGCCGCCGGCTCCATAATTCCGTGGTGTTAGATAATATCGTTTTTGTTAGACAGCACGCAGACGATATATTTTTAACAAAATTTAATAGGTACACAGCAAATATGACACATGTGAATAATCGACACGGGTAACATAACTGAACGACAAATATTCAATTAATTGTAAAGGTTTTGGGTATTCATAATATTGTAATTAAATTCGAAAAAAATGTATTTTATTAGTTACGTATTTTTTATAATATTATTTTGAAATAAATTGCTTACAACATTTATATTACTTCATAATATTAATAAAAAGGACAATTTAGTAATAGAAATAATACACAGTCTGTAAAATATCTTGTCGAGTAGTTAACGTTGGTGACTTTAGTTATATTGTGCGTAGAACTTCATAAAAAGATTTTCCATCCAATATATGGAATTTATGGCACGAATTTATGTCATAAAATTAGTTTGTCTGAAATTTCCTACTATCTATCACCTGAAGTCACGGCCTATCTCTTTCCACACTCTTAGAAAACAATAAGGTAAGTTACTGGGTGACAATCGATTCTCTAAAAATCAATATGAATATAGACTCACGTTCTTAATCAACATATGAAAACAATATTTTTAAAAATACATATTTACATAAAAATTTATTAGTAAAAACTCAATAAACGATAAGACGCATTTGACTTATATATTATAATTTCATGAAAGCATTTTTTTTTTCACATGGTTACCTGTGAAAAACTGAAACTGAAACAAGATATTTAAAACTATCTTATTATCTTACTTCAAATCTATGGATCAATTTTACCCAAGTAGAAAAATGTGTCATAGCTTTGAAAATAATTATGTCAGACATATTAATATACATTTAGACTCGTACAAGCGTTATGAATGAATTACTCGCAATCAATGCTCATACAAAAGCTCATTAGAAAACACGTTACGGATTTTCTTCACATATACAATAGATGCTATTCATCTATTATTCTGTTCCGCATATTTTTAACGACAAAAATCACGCAAAATGACCTATATTCTTGTTTAATGTGATCATATCAACGGTCACTCGCATAGAGGGCTAATCGGGGCAACACTTGACGACTTGACCTGACCTTTTCATACATTACCTCTTGACCTAGTGCAACTAAATACAATAATTTTGTGGTGTTTATAATATGCCTAGCTTTAAAATATGCTTATATAGGTAGCATAATAATTTGTTGTTACGCGGCCACAGCCATTATAATGCTTGTTGCGACTGACCAAAAAAGGTACGGAAAGTTATATAATTATACGTAGATTATTATTTTTTTCACCCCGGCTTCAATCCTAGATATACTAACTCAAATTGGTTGTCCCACTTTATCCATTATGTGCGTGCGGCAGCCTTCCATTAAGCAATACTGATAAAAAGAAACGATCATCTAATCTTGACCATGTTCATCCATATATTTTTTTTTAAAAGAGTTGAATTTAAAGAGATTGAGAAGATCTCATCCCCCAGACCGCCTCGAATCTGGTCTTGGCTGAGATCGAGTCAACGCGGTCTTTTGGGTCCGTACGAGGGCGAACCGCAGCAAAGAATTCTGCCCGTTCGGCATTCATCATGGAGCAGACCCACAGTAAATGATTTGCGTCCTTATTATTATATCTACAAGTGCAATCCGACCTTTCAGTCAACCTGTTCATCCCAAATAGTTAACCATTGAACTTAACACGGCCGATCATAAACTGGCAAGAATAGTGCTCAGGTGAAAGACTTCTTGAGCCTCCAGATCACATCCTGGAAGATAATGTAAGTTTGACACACTTTGAGAGATGTAGACCGCCTAATCTGTCAGGCCGCTATAGCTGTATACGTACATTCACCGTGCTGTGATTTAAATGTGGTCCACACAACAACTGTGTTTTATATTAATGGATTTATACGATGTGCCGAGAAGATATCGAAAAAAGAAACAGATACTCTGTTGTAATTATAAATTGCTAAAATATTCTTTAAACACACACTTTAAAAGTAACGGATTACAACGAATCATTAATGTATTTTACTGATCAACGAATATATTCAATCGATTTCACATTCAAAGATAAGCGCCTATGCGCTGCTGATAGTTTAGATAAATTTTATGTTACTTTCTCATTTTAAGAGCGTAAGGCATTTACGATATTGTATGAGGTTGCTTGTCAGATCGTGAGTGACAAAACATGCGGAATTGTACGAAGTTAACAACAAAATTATATGTAATCAAAATCTATGTAAAAACTTTATTCGGCTCAGATTCGTTTGGATATGTGGTTTTTTTATTATTGAATGGCTTTTTAAGTTCTCCTAACTTGAATTACCCTAAAATGTATTATAATTGAATAGCAAATCATATAAACGGTATTCAATTGTGTTATTTAGACTTCCTAGTTTATTTCTAGCTTTTGCCTATTTTTAAAACATGTTCCAAGATTTTTATTATTTCTCACATATGTATTAAAACCTTCATTTTGTTTAAGTCGGCAACATATGTTATTACTTGATGCCCATGATGTTTTCAGTACTCCGAGATCAATTTTCAAAACAATTTCTTTATGAAATAAAAACAAATAAGTTTTGGAACCTCGTAGAACCAAAACTAAAAAAGTTTACAGTTAATCAAAATCAGTCATCAAAAATAGTGCCTACTGTTAGTAAAAACTCCACGTTTATCGGAGATGCTCCACAAATATACATTAGGCTTGTATCCATGTAATATTTTTATTAAAAATATTATTGGGAAGCATAGACTTTTCTAATTGAATTGCTAAACTTATTCAGATGACTTTGTAACCAATCGGGATCAAAGATGAGGATCAATTTGTACTCACCAGGGAGGCTTTTTGTGCATCTTCATATTACTGTAGAGGGCCCTTGGAGTACTGTTGTAGGTGTATGGGTCAGGTGGACCTCCTTGACCCAGAGGTGCATTGCCAACATATGTGCTCATACCACCTCCATCGAAAGTCATATCTGGCAATTTGTCACAATAGCTCACGCATTTTTAAATATTTTTTTATAGATTATCACGACTATATTATATTTTTTAATGTTTTCATTATGAAATATGTAGAATACACATGGTTTTCATGACACATCTGTTATTCTATTTATATTATATAATCCACTACGAAAATCAGGATGTCATCCTTAGATGAGAATTCATTTGTTTTTGATTGTAGGAAATATTATTTTTAAGTGCACATATTTGAAATTCACGCCTTTTTAATAGTCTTGTTTATGCAACACATACAATATTTTTATATTTATTGAATTATTTGAGTGTGGATATTTTTTTTCTGCTACAATGTAAAATATATTTTCGTCATGACAGGAGTCTTGTAAACAATTCATTCGCTTTTGTTATTTATGAATACCCTAGTTACCATAACAACTCGCGCTCGTGTTTACTCTTAATAGTAATAGATATCATGACAGGTCAATATCGCTGAATAAGATAAAAAATAAATATTAAGGAAAAACATCTTTATTATGATTAGGCTTTGCAATCTAAATTGCAATTTTTTACATGTTGTCGTATTTTGTAAGCAAATAAAAATAAATGTATTGAATCAAATTGCAATATTGTATTTTTTTTTGTTTTTTCGTACCTATTTGACAATATAGCCACTGAACTATTTTTTTTTTGTATATAGTAAAAATGTAATATGATTAAATTATATTATATTGACGTGACAACGTCTTATAAATCGATGAACGCCCGCTGCACGCACGAAAAAACATGACTCATTGTCCCGTTTGTCGCGTTACGCCGAAGGCAAGCGTGCGAGCGAGAGCGCGGATAAGCGATAGAGAGGCACGATCGGCCTACCGTTCGGATTGTGCCGCATCTATCTCTCTTCCACTCGATTGGTCGATGCGTCTGAGTAGAAAAGAGACAGCGGCAGCACACAACTTATACACCTACAGTACCTACACGTGATCTGTTTACAACTGTTTATAAAGTGAAGTGAAATGTTAATGTGGTTTTCATTGTTTATATTACAACAACAATTGCGGATGTAAATAATTCAACAACGCTGAGAGGAACAACCATTGATTTGACTTTATCGAGACACATTACAGTTGAAACACTCCCATTCATTTCCTATTTTTCCTATCACCTATCTTTAACAGAATAACACAGATTGGAAGACGTTAAATATCACACATGTATAAAAGTTGTAAATAAATTGCTAAAAGCACATTGTTACTTGTAAATAAACTGTTCATCAAAGTAATAAACATATTTGAATTAATGAGTGCGAATAAAATATATCAATAAAAAATTGTAGATTTCATTTCAGTCCTTCTTCGTATCCATACAAAATAATGATAATTCAATAAAAATGATTCCATTTTATTCATAAAAGTATGCAATCATTTCATCAATGTTTTCTTATGACGTTGTCACGTTAAACTATCGTCCGTAAACCGACTTTACAGGCAACCAATTTTTTTTATTGATTTACAGCGTTTACAAAGTTTCAAATAAAGTAGTATAAATTTCATCAAGCCTAAATATTTTTTTATGAAATCATATTAATAATTATTGAGTAGATAATGTATTATGGATAAAACACAGTCCTTACAACGTTAAAAAATAATGACTAATTTGTTTTCGTCAACATTGAATATTTTCAATAGCCAACTCGACGTTTGACAGTTAATTCAAAATGGCCTCCTTGAGAGCTTTCAATCGTAACCTTCCCTATTTAAAACAACAATTTTCAGCATTATTAGGAAATACATCGACCTCGGTTAAATTTATATGTATTATAGTGATATTAAGCTACTTCCTCTCGTATTCAGAGGAAGCTGTAAATGTCCTCAGCGTCACTCCCGGATATTTAATGCCCCCGTCGTTCTGGTTATGGTCTGCGTTTACGTTTTGTTTTTTAGAACTTCATTTTTGGGAAGTGATTGTGGATGTTGTCACGGTAGGCCTGTGTGGAAAATTAATTGAACCGCTATGGGGACAAATGGAAATGTTGAAGTTCTTCGCACTAACTAATTTCGGAGTCGCTGTCATGACTTCTTCTTACTATTTGTTTTTGTATATGTGTACACGAAACACGGACTATTTATTCTCCGTGCACATTCATGGATTAGCCGGCTACATAGCGGCTGTGAGCGTAGCGGTAAAACAAGTCATGCCAGATCACCTTCTCATTAAAACTTCCTTGGGTGAGTTAAACCTTACAAAGTACTGTTTTCTTTTCATTGTAAATTGTTGAATACCTTCTCCCGATGGCCAGATCTTGGCATTCATTTCTTACAAGCTATAGACCGTGTTAGACTATATTCCTCATTGTTTATTGGCAAAGCAGTTCCTTAACTGCTTCTCTGTTGTAACCATGTTTTAGTGTTAAATTATTCACTTATGTACTTGTATAATAAAATACTAAATGAACTTACTAAAAGCTATAGCATCTTTTCCAATAAAATGAAACTTATTTTTTTACAGGAAAAATGACAAACAGGGTCATTCCCTTGCTTGTGTTATTCTCTGCTCTCTGCCTGTGGGGCCTTGGGGCCCTTGAAGGAAGCTATCCTTGTATGTGGGCATGCGGTACTATTGTTTCTTGGATGTATCTTAGATTCTGGCAGCGCCACAGTAATGGCACACGCGGTGACATTGCAGATAATTTCAGCTTTGATAAGTATGTTTAGTATTGCTGTTTACCTATATTGATTATTCAAAACAGATTTTGATATTTTCACCTAATGTTTGATATCACTTAATTATCTCATTCCCAGCTGAGCAAAAGATATTCCATCATGGAATATTTAAATATAAACAACGCTTTGTAGAGCTGTAGTATATAACTGAGGACCTGTATATGACTCGGATATTAAAGGTTAGGTACTCTAATTCATGACACTTCTCATTTAACCTCAAATTATGTTACGTATATAAAAATATATCTACCAATTTGAAAAGCCGATATATTGGCTCAGGGTATTTTCGGCCATTATATGAAAGCCGATATATCAGCTCAAGGGTATTAAAAGGGTTAACCACTGTTATTTCATACATTTTCGGGTATCGACTATCAACACAATAAAATCAGCCATCTCAACAGTTGAGACATTAGCAGTCAGAGGGTTTTAAGAACTAACTTTCAAGCCACTGGAATCTGCCATCTCAACAGATGAGATGTTAGCAATTAATGGGTCAAATATGGAAATAATACCCAATAAACCGTGATGAGTATTTTTAACAAACATATAGGCGATACCGAAACCCGTACACCACCAAAATGTTTCTTTGTACAACACATAACCAACATATAGAAAACAACAATCATAAAAATGATTATTTTTTTTATAAAAAAATGGTGATAATGCTTGTTTAATCATGATAATTTCACTTGTATGATGTTTGTTTGCAAAGTTATTGTATTCTAGTACTCATGAATCGATGCGAATATCACAAATTACACAGTTGCTGACTGTTTTGAAAATCTTGCTTTAGAAAATATAACCCTTCCCACTTTTACACATATATATTTTTTGAAGAATTCTTATCTAACAAATATTCTATTGATATACAATCTGATATGATAAAAACATTTATTTGTCAAAAATTAATCGATTATATAATTTCTATCGTTGGATATAACCTCTCTCCACTTATCTGGCAATTTTTCAATCTGTCTTTGAGAATGTCCGATAATCTTCCATCCTGTTGTGAAAATGGCGTTTTTTAATGTGATTATATAAGCTCTTCGCTCGCGTTTATTTGCTCACTGAGGAGACATTGCGGAAGCAAAGACAAGTTCAATATGTGCTGAATGCAGCGAAGAAGATGTAACCGAACGGTTAAATTGCGATCTAAACGATCCTGGATTCCAATTTTTTTATGATGGGAATATAATTAAAAACATATCTGCCTCAGAGCAACAAAGATCAAGAAAACGGTGAAGTAATTTGTGTGCAGGGAGATATTGGTCCTACACATTCTGAAGCTTTTCAGTGTTAAGATGTTGCCATGAAGTGGTTTGAGAGTGAAGAAGAGTGCAACTCAGGATGACTTATATTATATGTCTTGAAAGTATTTGTGATTTGACAGCATGGAAAAGAAAAGCCAGCCTTAAGCAGAAATCGATAATTATATTTTGCAATAAAAAGTAATTTGATATTAAAGCTATTTATCAATCTAAAGAAATAAAAATGATATATACTGAATATACTTGTCTTCTCCTATCAATTATATTTTTTTTCAATTATCCCGATTATCTTTATCTTCAATTAGTTCAGATAATCGAGGTTCTACTGTACTTGAATGCTGTTTTGATGACGAAAATATTTTTTCAACATAATTTCCTTCTTTACTTATATGTGTTTCATCGTCTTTCAGTTTCTTCCCACACGTAGTGCAGCCTCTTGTCAGATCTATATCTCATCCAATAGAGAAGTGCTTGGTACGAATAGGAGCTTGCCCCGCATCGAGGCGGCGTGTTCATCTCGCCCTCAGTCCCCGAGGTGTCACCATCACGCTGCCGGGTGTGGAACCCCAAGATATGGAAAGACGCAGGTAAAATAATATAAAGTTTATTACAAATTGCTGACATTATTTAATGTTCTAATTATTTACTGTGATATTTGTTATTATTTATTATGAATTTAATTTTAGGCAAATCGCTTTGAAAGCTCTCAGCGAAAGACTGTCAAAGACTAGTGAACAGGCTCGCCATAAAGGGCCGTCGAGTAAAATATCCCCGATACCCCCATTCCAAAATCCAAACGTCAGCATTCAAATGCAGTCTGAACCGGCGGGACCTTCCTCGGGGATATTCATGCCGGACCCGGTCGCGGAAGCGTCCAAGTCGGTGACTGAAGGCGTTCTGATAGACATGGGAACAAACAATCCTCCGACGAGTGCTTCCGGTCAGCAAACGTTCGTTAACAGTTAATCCGATGATAGACCGCCGGTCAATGAAGACTTTTTATATGATTGAGACATTATTATATGCATTTTGCATATATGAACTTCGATGAAAAGTATATTTGAAGTGCAGTGTATTTTATATCATTCATCACTCCATACAACATTATATAAATGTTTCAACGTTATATTTCAATTCATTCTTTTCTCATTATGTGATGTGTAATTAAACCTTAATGTTCACAGGGCTCGTTGCCAAATCTAACAGATACTTCAAAACATTGCAGTCCTCAACCCTGTACATCGCTTGTTAATATTGCTGATGATCAACTAACTGTCTTATGTAAATAAGTGGGTATTATTTATGAAGGGCAGTCATTTTTTTTTAATACTTTATTCAATAAAAATAATATTTGCATTCTTAAGAAAATTACTTATCCAGCCAATTACAATTCAAAATATTTGCAACAGATAGATTCCTTCTAAATACTTCATACGTTTGAATATTATTTACACAGATTCTTCAAGAAAATTAAAATTGGTGGTTTTGTTTACAATAAAAGGATAAGAACTATTCTTGCATTTATGGAGCAAGTGTACAAAAATATTTCCCAGAAAATAACAAATTTAAATCTCTTACATATGTAAAATTACCCATAAAATAATTATAATCCTGCTATTGTAACTATATGATTAATTGATTAAATAGTGCTTATTGATTATTATATACAGCAAATTTATTGTAAATATACGGTTAACAGTAAGTTTCACCCGAGAGGCAAAGTGTAAAAAATATATTTATTATTATTAGAAAGTAATAACGTCAACTGGTATTGATAAAGAATATTTTTTCTATCGGATTAGTCTGCATCGGATTATTCTTCCGGGTCCAATCTAAATCCCTTTCACTACTCTTATTGGCTCTACGTTGAAGGCACTATTATATTTTTTGCGAAACTGTATTCAAATTTGTCGTGTAAATAGGTGTGTCGCTGTCTTCATTATCATTCGATATATTTTTCTTTGAATCCGCTTTCAAGAAGGTTTCCATTTCCTGAATGACATTGCCGTTCTCCTTAAAAGAAAAAATAGTTTAATTTTTAATATGGTAACAGATATAATAATCGGTCAGATGAGAAGAGTATGAGATGCTTTGAAAATATGTTGACAAAAACTTAGTAAGGTTATCCTGAAACATTTTATGCATGTAAAATCGCTATTTTTTTTTATACGTTTTTCGTAATATGTAACATAATTATTATACTAAAAAAAAAATTTAAGACTACATTTTCACAACAGATGTCATTCATCTGTTGTTTTCTGCATAAAATATGTGACTAAGGTTTATTTTTTATAAAAATATTGGATCGAAGAATCTAATCTTACACCATAATCAACTAATAAAATCTTTTTCAAAGTTACTGTTGAAATAAATAAAAAGACTAGAGTGACAAAAAAGTGAACTCTAAGGAGTTAGGATCAGTGCTGTCACATATCCACTTTTGTATCTAGGACAAAATAGCCTCAATCATATCAATACCTATTTCATTTCATAGCAAAGTGGCCGATAATTGCATCTATTACCTATTGAAATTTTTATTTGTTTGGAATGTTAAAAACTTTGTACGATTCCACATGTTTTATCGCTAACAACCCAGGTTTCGCCTTTCGGCATCTTCAGACATTCTATCATACGGATGCAACAGAACTGTCAGTTCTGTTGCATCCATGTTGCTGAAAGGCGAAACCCGGATTGTTAGTGACAAAGCATGTGGAAATGTACAAAGTTGTAACAATTGAAATTTTATATTGAAAGTCCATCAAGCACCTTCAGTCGATATAATTAATTTTATTTGTTTATCAATTTATAAAAACCTGAACTGATACAGATATTGTGAGGGAAGATAGAATGATGAATTAATAAGGTGTCGGGCCAATTTTCAAGTATTTCTCACTTCACAAAAATAATGAAATAAATAAAAATATTGTTTTATTAATTTCATTTTAGTTATGCAATTATTCAATGTAAGAACCACAAACGATTGAATAAAAATTATTCTTCTCCGAACATGTCTAGCTTTCCAAATACCTATTTATTTATAAAGTTATGTACAATAATATTAAACCTTCTATGGATTTTTATATGTTATCATATTTGCGGTTCACAAATCTGAGTTCGCAACAGCTATATAGTTAGACTTTGTTGAATTTTCAAAAACTGGATTGTTTATTTTGGAAAAAAAGAAGTGTTTATTTCAAGGAAAGAATTATTTCAAAATTGTAAATTTTCCCATAAATAAATGACTATTTTTCATGAAAAATATAAAGACCTCGTGTATTATTATAAGTGCAAGTTCATATCCCATTACCTCGTGCTGTTGAACTACAGTGTTCCACGACGCTAAGTTCGAATCGGCAAACATCACATAAATAATCCCAGTTGAGAGAAGCCAAGCCGCAGAAATCAAGTAGACCTTCTGCCATTGATCGACAGTTTGCTACAGATCAAAGGAAAAACAATTATATGAGGAACAAACTGTCAATTTCTTTTGCATTATTGATTGTCATTTAATAAAAGTTGATTATTTACTTTCAACTAAAGCCAGTAGGCAATAAGTACTAGATATATATATATATAGATAAGCTGGGTGAACATTCACTTACGTCAAATGGCAAAAGTTTTATATAAAGTGACATTTTATTTGTAACACAATTTTACATTTTTTTTTACCATGTCATTTCCTATTGTTGAGCATATACTTTCCTAATGAAGTTATTTCAGCAGAAACTTTTTCTACGAGAACTGCTTGCTAAACCTTTTTCGTAAAAAAATAATGATTGAAAGGATAACCTAAGAGGACAAGACTTCTGTTCAGCTTATAGCTTTCGTTTGACCCATTTATAAGATTGGATGTCGGGGTTATTTGAGATGTGTACGATCAAGGTTTCATTGTACGATGTTTACATTGGCGCCTTGAGAAGTATCAGACAGAAATGCATCTGAGAGGCAGATTAGTATATCGTAACACAAACAATTATCACTTTCAACTTTACATTAAAGCCATTTTTTAGTTGAGTGCAATTGAGTAATTATTGTTGAGTTTAGCTTTAAAATCAAATGTAATTAATACAAAGTATCATGTAATTTTTTATTACACTCACATTGTTAAGAGTCAGCCATCCGAC
Organism: Himalopsyche japonica; assembly: GCA_028555115.1. Classification (NCBI taxonomy): domain Eukaryota; kingdom Metazoa; phylum Arthropoda; class Insecta; order Trichoptera; family Rhyacophilidae; genus Himalopsyche; species Himalopsyche japonica. Next base: position 229,946 of record JAHFWJ010000488.1, on the reverse strand, counting down.
GATTGCAGGAGAAATGAATCCTGGTAAGCTTGTTATCATTCCGCTGAAGCCCATCGCCACACCTTAACAGGAATTTATGTGAAATATAGATGACATGAATCATTTCATGCTTTTAAAAATATTAAAATTTCTTTAGTTTTTGTTCAAATTCATGCTAATTTACTTATGAACTACTTACTCGCATAGTTAGGTGTGATGTCAATGAAAGAAGCGAGCGGACCCGTAGACACAGCGCCATTACTTGCCGTAGCTGCCATTATTAAAATAACTGCAGCAATTTTATCACAGTTTACATAAGCCAGTGCTAAAGTGCACAATCCTTGGACAATGCAACCTATGAAATCCAAAATGCGCTAATGAATTGGTTGATAAACATCTTAAATGTACATACTATCTAGATTTAAAAGCCTTGATATAATTTTTCACAGTTTACGATACTTGGGTTTATATAACCAAGCAGTAAGTTAAAATAAGTCATTCGATTGGTTCCACTAATAGAAAATATTATATTAGAATAATTATTATATTAATCAATTATCTTACAAACTATGGTGGCCATTTTCCGTACATTTGTTCGTGATAATTTATTGCTACGAAGAAGATAGTCCCCGAGTTGAGAGAACGCTGATGCAAAAACCATTCGTAAAAGATGCGGGATTCCTGACAGTATTCCAGTCTAAAAAAATACCACGCTCATTAAATGAATACTTCAAACAAGTGAAAGTATTAGACAATGGTATTTAGGCCAAGGCCAAGACAAAGAAAACACACCGATCTTATATCCCATCCGTGAATGTGTTTGAGGTATGTGGGAGCCTGCGTCATCAGGGTGAATAGACCCCAGATTCCACCCCATTGAGCGAGAGTTGTCATCCAGAGGGAACGAGATCGCATTATTGAACCCCACGGAGGCTTAACCTGAAATTATTATATTTACTCATACTTAACAATCTTCTCATCCAATTTCTCAAAATATATCGATGAATGAAGAAGAATCAACTAGCAATCATCACAAATTTGTTAGGTTACATGTGTAGCTATAAGATTATTTGTCCGAATGAAGTGTCATTATTATCAAATTTATTTCAGATATTAACAAGGGTCATAGACTAGAGGGATATTGTTTATAATTTTTCTTATATATAAACAATATAAACTACTCACTGACTGTCCGTTCAAGTACATCCATGTACTTGAATGCCTGAAGATACGAAAAGGCAAAACTCAAGTTGTGAGTGACAAACATGTGAAAGTGTACAGAGTGTCTGTGATTAAAATTTGTCACAATAGTTGATATTTAGTTTCTCACCTTGTGCTGCGATATAGCTTTTCCGATTGATTTAATAATATATTCTTTTTCTTTTAAGCTTATTCTGGGATGCTCTCCCGGTGAATCGTAGACCAACAGCCACCATAAAACAAACCACACCGTCCCGATGGCTCCGCTCAAATAAAATACCAGCGGCCATCCGGCCCAATGGATGATGTACCCACACAAAGGAAAAGTGAGTGCTGCCCCAACAGAACTTCCTGGAAGATTGATATATCTTAGGTTATATTGAATTCAGGATTTATATTAGAAGATATTTTTGCACATTTCTCTTATCTATGATTAATTTAAAAATGAGTAGAATCGTACCAAAAAATATTCATTTATATTTGTAATAAAATTTATGAAAAGCGATAATTGTTACCCAAATATGCAGTGACAAATTTGCTCCGTTCATTGGGTGGAATCCATCGTGCAGTTAGACTGTGCATAGCAGGCCAGGTAAATCCCTGTAAATAGATGTCCCAGGTAAATCCAAGTAAAATGTACTGTTTTTAAATGTATCAAGAACTGAATTTAATGCAGTAATATAGCTAGAGGGTATGTATGTCAGTAATTAGAAAGAACATGTAGTCTTTCTTTATTATCATGTATTTTACTTTATCTTCTTTTGAAACAAATACATTATTAAAACTTTTTAACAATGAATATTAACGAACACAACAGATTGTTCTTTTAAGCGTCGTAAATATATTTTTCATATCAAGTAGTAGTTATCGTAATCTATACCTACACTGAACATTCCTTGAAGGCATCTAACGAATATGACGGCCGAGTAATGAATGTGCGAAGCAACGGGGATGAAAAAGCAGCAAAGGGTGGCGGCGAAATTGGTCAACCCGAATACTGTCTTGGTGCCATATTTGTGTGCGAGTATACCACCTGGAAGCTGCATCAGCCAATTAAGCCAGAAGAAAGCTCCCAGAATGAGGTTCTGTTGATTCTCATCCCAAGAAAACCTCGCCATCTGAAAGTTTTGCAAAGCAGAGTGGCGTTAGATTTTTTCTTATAGTTAATTGACATAGGAACCAAAGAGAGAAAAAGCATCAATGCCGTGCTTCTCCCTCGCTTCGATGAAGTCAGTTGTATAAGTAAGCTAGTGCATAAATACTATTTTGTAATTGTTTAATTTTAAAAAATATGTAAATTCAATATGTAAGTTCAGCATTAAATATACATGCATGATTCTAATCTGATACAGAAAAAGCATATGTCGTAATCATTGTTAATGTTTTGAACACTTCTGTGTAAAAATTATTTTTTTATCACTTGATTTGCTGTTTTTTGTTAGTTGAAACTGGAAATTATCAGTGGGAAAACAATAATGTTCAAAAACAAAAATCACTGCACAATTTGTCATACTTGTTCCAAAATTTCATAATACGACTAGACCCTGGATAGAATCTGGAGAGTTTCAACAAATTGTGTACAACTTCAGAGTTATTTTAATATAAAGTGAAATAGAATACAATACAATATGTATATTAATTCTTACTTCAGCTTTGTTCTCCAAAATGTTTTAGCCTAACCAGCGAGAGATCATTGGGAAAGAAGGTTGCTTCAAATACATCCATGTAAACATCATACAGGAATACCATAGCATGAAGAAAGAGCTCGTTATTCGCTGAGTAATAACCAGACTTAACTCAATGTGATATGCAGTTATCCACAATTAACACCTAATGCCATTAGCTCATTGCTAGTATTCTAGTGGTGCTGCTTTACGGCAGCAAATCATGACACCTGACAAGAGATCTGAAAACCTGTATACTGAGCTATGTTTATGCTGATCTAAGGAGTGAGGTAGCTTGGCTTGTAGTGATTTTTAGTACTTACTTTAGTGAATCATTCCATCTAGACCAAAGTTTCTCAACCTTTATACATCCTGACCACCAAAAATCCAAAAATGTTTTGCGGACCACCAACATTGAAATAAAATAATAAATATTTATATAATTTTTTTTTTATTCAAAACGATTTATTTTAACACATTATGTTGTAACAAAAAAATATAATTTAAAAATCCATAAAATACAACATAAAATTCGATTGTTTATCGAAATAATATCACATCGCGAACCACCGGTTGTGAGACTAGGATCTAGATCATAGGTTCCCAAACTTTTTTTACCCTGTGGGACCCTTACCGTTTCCTTTCATTTGCAGTGGATCCCTCTCCTCAGCCTTTTGAATTTTTCTAAACTTTTATGTAAACTTTCTTATCAACTCAAAATGTGGACACAATGCTTCTCACTATGTAAGTTTTTTTTTGCAGTCACAACTTAAAGAAACATTTATAATTTATATTCGTATGTTTATTAAAAAGATTTTTTTTGTTTTGAAAATAAAACGTTAATAATCATTTAAATTTGGAACGAGACAAGCATATTAAATCTCTTACACAAAATGAATAAATAAATGCTATAAGTTTGCAGAAGGTTTGTCGAGCGAACCTTACCGCGCCACGTTACTATGCGTATTGTTTAGTAAATAGAATCCGATCCGTGGTACCTATGATATAGGTCCTCATGGGAAAAGGTTTAAAATCTGAGGTCATCAATCGTATACTGACCTCCGCCCCATCGCTGTCGATGCTGACCGGCGTATCCACACCCGCGCCGTCCTCCGAAGAGTTGTACACGGAGGAGCATGCCGCCGGCCGAGTGGGGGTCCCCGCGCGAGCCTTCACCATCGCCACAATCGCGATGTTCAGGTTGATGCGGATCATGTAGTTGACCGCGAAGCCGCAGAACACCAAGCACCACAGAACTGACCGCGCCGACACCGCCCCAGACATTGAAACTGACCACAACATAGAAACATATCACATTTCATTCTAACGTTACCATCCTATATTGGCATGAAACTAGAAAGCATAAATGTAATAGTTTTAAGAATTCTTCATCTATTAGACTTGGATATAAAGACTGAAACACTTAATGAGAAATATCGGTTAACACGAAATAACACTGCGGTGTAGACAAATTCTATGTTTTAATTTATGATATCGACTGAAGGTGCTTGATGGAACTTCAATATCAAATTTGAATTGTTACAACTTCATAACACGGGGCACCATAAACTGTTTTATCAGGAGATTCAATAAATTAATAAAGGCCAGTTATTAAATTCAAACTTCATTCGAAATGTTCAACTGAATATTCCCAACTCCCTCTTGTTGTACACTTTACTTGGGATCGGTTCAATGAATCGACAATCTCTTGACGTAAATTCTTATGTTTCATCACTAGATGTTTGATAGTAGGTATTCTCTAAATGAAAAGGAAAAAACCCCCATTTATAATTTAATGTTAGCTGATTGATACTTGTTGAAAAACCCTTTCAATAATGACTCATTAATAAGATCGTTATTGAAAATTATCACAGGCAATTGTGTTAATTATTATTATTGAATTTGTTTTAGCTGCCATTTAGTGTTTGTCTTGGGGTTTATGTTTTCCTCTAATTAATACCTTTGGTATATAGACGACGCTAACTGCTTAGTGTGCGTCAGTTCTGTTGCATCCGTGTGATAGAATGCCTGAAGATGCCGAAAGGCGAAACCCGGGTCGTTAGTGACAAAACATATAGAATCGTACAAAGTTGTAACAACTTAAATTTATTAGACTTGGATATAAAGTCTAAAGCACATAGTGAGAAAAATCGGTGTAGACAAATTCTATGTTGTTTCATAAAAATGTATTCTTTTAACTTGCATCAAAATTTCGCTTAGCACGAAAATATTTTGCATCTCAAACGAGCAAAACATGTCCAGAGAACAAATCGATATGTTTATTATTTTCATTAGTACACTACATTTTTTTTTGTTAAATTAATAGTCAACATCAGTGTTTCCCAATCTTTTTACACCGGAGGACTGGTAAAAAAAGGAAAAAGTTTCACGGACCACTAATAATGAAATAAAAAAAAAATATGTATGACAATATTTTTTTATCTTATATTTTGACAGATGGACATAAATATAACCTATAACTAACTAATATACATATAACAGTCTGATACAATTGAAATTTAACAAAAACGGTGAGTTTATCCTGCTGTTGCATTTTCGCTAATATAGTGGATACTCTGTCTTTGACAAATATTATTATTTCACAATAATTAAAAATAGTACAAATAATATTGTTGCATGGCGAATTTCTTGAAATGTGGCATACCGTTTGCGGCACGGCGGTAAGTCTCTTCGGCGCCGGGCCGCGGACCACCGGTTGGGGAACACAGGTGTGTATAACGAATCGTTTATCGAACATAGTCTTGGAACAGCTTATGTTCGTTAACCGATCACACACTGTACCTATTGTACCAGGTGTAAAATTTTATCTATAATCGAGTTAAGTTTCTTCTCGGTGAGTTTTTTTGTATTGATTAACAGAAAATTCACTTAACACGAAAAAAATGTTTCGATACCCTCATGTTTTGTATTAAACGTTTTCGATTGTATAAAAACATTGTTTGCCCCACTTCCGCCCATGACGTGTAGTCACTATTTTACGCCCGCCTTCCAAAACGCGATAATGATAAAAAGAAACGATTTATTCAGTTTGATCTGGTCCGACACGGAAAATTACGCATAAAGTCAGCACAAGTTATACATTTATAAACCGGAGGTTTTCAGCGCTTCAACTGTTGAGGCGTATGACTACAGAGTATTAAAAGTTGACGCCAAAACATATAAGAGTTAATAATGTTAAAACTTACGAAGTAAAACTAAAAGTAAAGAAAAGGAAGTAAAAAAAGACTTAAAAAGTACCGGTTAACGAGTGTGTTAAAATAAAATCTGATATTTATGAAATTATCTGACACCCACGCCGCTGAACTATTTTAGGAGAAATGTTAAATATTTTTTAATCGACTACGTCATTCAGAGAGCCATTGACGGAGGAGGGCATTGATCAATCCCTGAATTCAGAGAAAAATATCCCCCTTGTTGCACTTGCTTGCTCCGATGAATCTAAAATTAAGCACGGTGATAAAAATAGCAATGTATTTTAGTTCTACAAAATTATTTTTTAAAATATAGTTGATAGCTATTTCGGCTTACCATCGTCAGAATTATGCTTAAACTAACATTTGCTTATCTATATATAGCTGTATAGAAAAGGTACACAATACATCTTCTCTCCTGTTTTAATGACCTAGCTTGTTTCCTGCTCGCAATAAAACTAACAATTGTAAATGAAACTAAAGAAGATGTATTGTGTACCTTTTCTACACAGCTATATATAGATATGCAAATGTTAGTTTAAGCATAGTTCTGACGATGGTGTGAGCCGAAATAGCTATCAACTATATTTTAAAAAATAATTTTGTAGAACTAAAATACATTGCTATTTTTTCACCGTGTTATAATGGAGTTATACCAAGTGAATGCCAATTCAATCTATAAAATTAAGCAATATGGCAAATTTTTCTTCACCAGAAAAAAGCTGAAATGACATCCCTATTTTCAAGTCTAAAGCTTTAATCGATTTTTGAGTGTATTTTTTAAATGAACATAAGCCACGAAATGTCAAACTCTTGGGAAATGAGTTTGCGTAATATTGCATCATCGTAAATGCTTGCTTTATTAATACATTATGGTTTAACGACTAATAATACGTATTACTTCATTTCATAAACATCTAGTTCAATGGACTTTTACAAAATATTTTATGACGTAACGCAAATTATCAATTTATGATATCGACTGAAGGTGCTGTATGGAATTTCAATATCAAATTTAAATTGTTAAAACTTTGTACGATACCACTAGTTTTGTCACTAACGGCCCGGGTTTCGCCTTTCGACATCTTCAGGTATTCTATCACACGGATGCAACAGAACTGACGCACAATAAACAGTTAGCATCGTCTAAATACCAAACCGAATTTTGCATCCATGAGATAAAATGCCCGAAGATGCCAAAAGGCGAAGGGAAACCCGGGTCATTAACGACAAAGCATTCGACGTGGACGAGAGCGAGTTTAGACGAATGCTAAGTTTCAATGTTTTAGTTAGTAATAGATTTTATCAAAATTTTCTCAGTTTACTTGTTTACCAATCTTCATATATTAATCGTCGTAGCGTTGTAAATACGATAAACTAATTTGTTATACATAAATAAGTAAAAATTCCCACACTTTCATGAAACAATGACGAAAATCCATGAAGCCATGGATTGGGTGTTAATAACTCTTAAAAATTCCCTTCCAACCATCAGATTAAAAAGAACACGGGGTATAGCGAGAACGATCAGCTCACCACTAATCCTATCCTAACTCTAGCCTTTCTATACCTAATAATGTTTACAAAAAAGGTTATTCGACTGTTCAAGCGAGTCACGCAGAAAAAAATCTGATTAGGTGAGAAAGGGAAGCGGATATAAAAGAATAAACTAACAAACTGAAAAAACACGTTATGATTATTCAAAAAAAATCTGTAAATATTAACCTTCATTCGTTCCAGTCAATATAGTTAAATTCGCATCACGATTTGTGATTAGTCATTATGTAAAGGAATTTTTCCGGACGCATGAAAAAAAACAGAAGGTTACATGTAAAGACTTTCGACACGGAAAGTAGTTTTAATCTCATCAAAATCGCATTTTCCTGAGGGCGACATTAATTACTAACATGCACATATTCAGAAAGCTTTCCTAAAACCACAAAATAAAACCTACCGAATATTTGTTTACTATTACATTCGGTATTCTGTTACAGAATTCGAATTTCAAAATAAAACATAATTTGTTTCTCTATGGCATTCAATACACGTGTCATAATACAGGCGTTACATTTATGATTATTCTGAATAATATTCAATATCATTTTACTGTTGATTCTCAGCAAAATAGCATTTTATGATAAAATAGGAACACTTCATTATTGAATTATAAATGCCAAAAATAATAATTAAGTACAAATTAAATCATTATCTCAGAATGGTATTACCGTTTCCTTTGTGAAAACTGTGAAGCTTATTATATTGGATGAAATGGAAGAAATTTTGATGATGGAATTTAGAATCTAGTTAACAATATCAAGGAATAATGGACTTACTCTCATCACTCAATTCACGATAATTATGCATTTTATGATTATATTTGATGAATTACAAGGATAGACTATTATCAAATACATATGAGAGCATTTTTAATTATTGGATAAATACATTGAAAAAAAAAACAATTGACGCAAAAGTACCATGGAGTTTATAAAAATGACATGCATCCTAGTAAAATGGTTAATAACGTAATAAATATTATTAAAAATCTATTTTTTTTCATTCGTCAAATTTAATTTACATAATACAAATTCTGTTTTGTCAATTACGACCTGGATTTCGACTTTCGGCATCTTCATTCCTTCTAATACACGGAAGCACTCGAACTGACAGACAGTAAACAGCATATTCATATTTAAGACAAATTACTAAAAAAATGTAGACTTATTCGGAGAGCTAAATGGATACATAAATTAATTTTCATAACTACTGATTTAATTATAATTACACCCAGTCCTTTTTTACGCGATTTTTTTTTACGCGAATTCGATTATACGCGATTTTTTTGGACGGCACCGTCATATTTTTTTACGCGCTTTACTCGTTTTTACGCGATTTTTTCCCCAAATTTGTTTTAAAGAAGAAATTTATATATGATGCTAGGCATGTACGTTTCATATTTTTTTTAAATATAAAAATATATCTGTATTTTTAAAACTTAATTTTGAAAAGCATTTCATTTTTTTAAATACACATACAATTGCCAAATGTTGACAAGTGTATTGGATATTATGTGAATTTATGTTTTATGGTGTGTAAAGAAATATAATGCAATGCGTAAAATCATGAAATGTATGTCCGCTTGTAAACTTGTTTAAACACAATGCATTTATTTAATTCGTTGAATAGCACTTTTCTCAGCCATAAATTTTACCACTTTGAATTATTATGTCAAATAAATGCCCTCCAATGACGTCCAAATATTTTAAATGTTAAATAATAAATGCGAACCGAAGATAAAAATATAACTCTTGAAGTAAAAAGCATTTAAAAATAAAATAATTTACACTTACATGAGTATTTATAAAAGAGAGTTTTAACTTGGCTTTAATAAATATTCCGATATACAAGAGTCCAAGCAAAATTCAGATTCATACAAAATTCAATAGTTTCGTTCGAAAAATCGCAAACGATTACATTTCGCAACCGAGAGTGACAGCAGCGAATAATTCATATAAGTGAAAAAAATTATATTTTTATAGTCTCATTATATTTTTATAAGCAATAAAGACATCAAAATATATATTTTTTTGCACAAATTTTGGTTTTTCATACGTTTCTGGTACTTTTTCACGCGATATTTTAATTCTTGGAACCAAATTGTCAAATTTTATGAAAGTTGTGATTTTTTTTACGCGATTTTTTTTACGCGCCGTTTTCTGGAAACAATGTATCGCGTAAAAAAAGGACTGGGTGTATATTCAAATTTGGATTATGACTTATTGAAACAATTTCACGTAAATAATATGACAAAGTGGATTTGTGAGGCTTAATTTTTCATTCAATATTAGCTGGAAGCTTAGTTATGCCCGTTTATTTTTAAATTCAGTTTATGCTTCCCAATGTTTTGATGCAATATCTGAACACCTTTATCGACATTAAACGGGTGGCTCTGCGTTCAAACTTCACCTTTTGACAATAAAACATCAGTTTCTTCGATATTGATCAAAATTTAAATATTGCATACTGCAAAAACAAATATAAGTATCACTTTTAAGGTGTTAACTGTCACTTCTTGATGGAAAGGCATTATATTTTAAATAATAAAAACACATTTTTTTAGTACTTATTTCCACAATATATATATATGTAATATATTGTGGAAATAAGTACTAAAAAAATGTGTTTTTATTATTTAAAAAATATAAGTATTACATGATATATATTACTTGCTTCGTGCAATCTCGTGTAATGATGTTACAAATTTAATATTAAACATTTTAAATATCGAGAAAACGATTCATATTTTCCACTGTTGACCGATTTTATTTTTTGATGTATAATCAATCGACGCTTTATCCACAAACTATTAGCGGATGTATATACCTACAGTAATCAATGAATGAATAACGAGTGTTTCCTATGGTTCGGTACTAATAGAATTTAAAAACTTGTGACAGAAAAATGTACACCTTTTACTCTACATTGACATCATTAGTCCAAATACTAGAATGTGTTTAACAAAAAATATGATTCAATAGAACTTTTTTATATCTTTCTCGAATTTTAGACAGCTACGAAAAACCTAGGCCGACGACATTAATTATATTGTTTTATCATACAAACTAGACAAAAAATTGTAGTATAAATGAATTAAGTATTCATTATTAATCCATTGATTACTTACATCTCAACTGTTGAGAGGGCGGATTGCAGTGTATCGATAATTGACAATCCTAAATATAAGAGAGTTAAAAGATTAAACTCTCGTATTAGAGCTAAATTTTGTATTGAAAATTACCTGATTCCAAGATTTTTTGTCACCATCAGGTTTCGCCTTTCGGCATCTTCAGACTTTCTACCACACGGATACAAGAGAACTGGCTCGTCATTATAACCAAATCAATAGTTATAAAAAACTGTTTCAGATATTATATATATCTGGCTCTAACCTTAGAGTCTATATTTTTACCGGGTAAGTCCATTTTTATAAAACGAATCCAGGGCGTTTACTGTGTGTAATTTCTATTAAATTCGTATGACGAAATGCCTGAAGAAGTCGAAAGCTGAAACCCAGGCACTCGTGACAAAGCATGCGGAATTATACAAAGTTTCAACAATTCAAATTTGACACTGAATTTCTATCAAGCACCTTCAGTCGATATCATAAATTCCTTAAGTTTGGCTAACACTAACGTTACTGAATTAAATTTTGATAAATTTGATGTGGGAATATCCTTCTTATGGATCAGCAAGAAAAGGGATTACAAGTGACATCCAAAGCAAACCTTACATTTTCGCGTCGCATCTTCCGGTTTCTTAGAGCTTGATGCTCGTCCTCTGTCCAACATCAGCTCTTCTTCAACTCCATAATCATCCATTCCCATTACTGTTGATCTGAAAAACGGGGTTTTTTATAATATGACTGACTGTACATTCAAAAGTAAATAGAGTGTACCATTTTTTTAAATCCATATCAATCATGATTACTCCTTATTTGGAGCATAGCTTTGCACATGGCCTCCTAATGGAAGAATTAAAACATAAGTTTTCAATTATCATGAATAGAAGGGATAGGGGACACGATAAGATTAGGGTTAAGAAAAACCAACCGATTTCGCCAAGCTATGTTTTGATAGAAAGGTGAAAGAAAATTTCAACAGTATCAGCATCCATACCTTCGAACAGATTTTAGAAACGATTAATAGATGGGGAGAAAATATTTTAGTAACGGCACTCAAACTCGAAAGATCCGTCACGGAAACCAACGAAATTATTAACCACAGAAACGACAGTAAAACTCGATAATATATTTTCAATTGACGGTATAAAAAGTATCACATCACATAAATATTATTTTTTTTACACGATGTGTTTTTTCAAATATGTATTCACAGTTCATTAAATAAGGCGATTGTTCTTACATCGGACAATATCTAAATAATTTATAAGAAACGTATAAAAGAGAAGAGAAACGTAGAAAAGTAAATATAATTTATGTAGATATAAGCTTAATATTTTATTAATATAATATTATATTCATGTGAGTTTAAAAAAACATTCGTCATTTGTCATTACTAAATATTGACGTGCTGTAATGAGCATTTATATATATTATATATATAACGAAACACAATGTTTAGCTACTCTCGATTAACGAAACCGGTCATTTTATTAATAATAAAGCATCGTAGAAATAGTACTAAATATTATGTTCTATTATTTAAAAATAATGCCTTTCCACCAAAAATGACTAAGCTAACAGCTCAAAAGAACATATTTTTATTAAAATAGTTATTAATTGTAAAACACCGCTTTTGTAGAGTATTAAAAAGGATTGAATAGTTTTTATTTTATCGGTAAAAGTTGAATAGTTGTTAAGGCAATAAGTAATAAATGAACGGTTAGTTTAAGTATAACGATTAAATAATTCACACACTGCTACTCGGCCTTCTTTTAAAATGAAGTATGTACTGGAAGAATTGAATATACGATAATATAAATCCACCTACCCTTTCGCTGTGAGACATTTCGCGTGAACTGTTCGAATCGAAACGACCGCGTGCGGAGGAATATTTTTATCAACTGCTCAATTCGTAAATTAAAAACAGCTTCACCGGGCAAAACAAAATCAAGCAATTGTATTTTAAGAAGCAATAAAATAAAGGAAGCATTTCATTTAAAACAAAACTGCATACGTCCCGTCTGTCACTCGGAAAGAAGCCTACGAGCATGCGCGAAATACGTTGAAACGTCAGGGGGCGTTCTGTAACCCAGTTCTTGTGAATGTCCATGACGTCATAGAGCACAAGGGGAGTCGGATGACCTTGACGGGTGGGAAATATAGATTTCCACAACTATTCTGCCATAGACAAAGTGCGTGAAGAACTTACCCGACCAAATAATTTTATTGTTATGTAGCGATCTGTGAGTGAACGATCAGGGCTACACAACGATATTATCAATCAGTATCGACGCACATAGCCCTTTAGTTTTAACATATAATACTTTTATGTATTTCGGGAACATGAGCTGATGGACTTCACAGAAAAATATTTATCTCTACATTTTTTTACAAAAATCGTTATGAAATAAATTATTTATGTCTCGTGTCTTTCAATTTACGCCATTAGATGAAAACAAAAAAATAGTTTTTTATTGAATAATTTGAAAAAAATGTATTTAACTTCTTAAATAATACGTAAATCTTACGTAAAATAATATAGTTTTTTGTTATAGTAGGTTTTGCATAATATTGAATTTTTAAAACTTCTGGATAGTGTTAAACTATATTATTCTGACATTTTTTTAGCACATTCATTCCTCAAGTCTAACATCATCATGTTTATATTATAAATATCTATTATCATTAACATTTATATCATGTACACTGTACTGTAAGTAATGTAGTAAAACAGAAGAGTTAGAGGTTCCAGTTTGTGTAGTCAACAAAATGGGGGTTGGGGGGGTTATTAGGGTTCTTGAAGAAGTTTAGGAATCAAAGATAAGATTGTTATTTACAATATTTTTTTTTTAAGTAAGAAAATTATCAGTAATTAACCACACATTCACATCACATAATCCAACATGGAGTGAGTCTCTATAAATATGAAAAAAAATATTTATAGACCGTTTCCATAGTTCTCTAATCTGCAGCTGTAAATATATTCAAAATATTGTCAGTTTGTAGATGGAGAAGGGGGGTGGGGAATTATTTTTGATATAACTCTACTAGATAGATCACAAAAAGCTCGACAGTAGTTTACAAAAAGAAGAGGGAATCAAAATGGGCATTCAATAGGACATACATCGATCATGATCATAATATCAAGCTAAATTAAGCGTATACAATAGAACTGATAATAGAATGATGCCAAAAAAGCTAAATTCTTTATTAATTTCTTGTAGAGCTCGTATTCCTTGTTATTTTTATTCTATTTTAATGTAGTTCTACTAAGTAAATGCAAATTTAATTATTTACAACTTAAAACTTAAATATTGATAAATAATATAAATAAATCTTTTATATCAAATTGTTTTTCAACCAAGAAGTTGCTATGAAATATCAATAGAAAACCAAGATTTTTTTAAGAAACCAAGGGTTTTGTAAGATCTGAACATCTGAAGTCCAGTGTTAAGCCTCAATGGCTTTTGTTAAGGATCCCACGGGTTCAAGTCCCAGTGCTTGCATTTTTTTAATCCATTCAATGAAAACTTATCCTAACCCATTTCCTTAATAGGTGTCTATTATGGCCATACATTTATTCTGTAACTTCAAAGCATTTGCGTTCCAATATAAAATCCCCAGATAAGCAATTTGTGTTATTGAGAAGAAACTACTCCCTTAACATCTCTTGTCAGATAAGATAGCTGTGTTACCAAAGTATTAGAATCGTCTGCTCGAAAACGTCACTCACAAATATCTGTTAACAGGTCAACGTTGCATGATCGATCTCAGAAAACTTCTAAGGCTCCTCTCTCAAAGGCAAGAGTGGTAGAATTTTTGGCAAAACATAGTATTATCATCAAAGCTCAATAGTTGCATTGTTAGGCAGTATAGCAATTATTATGTATAATAAAGTTTTGTAATATTAGTAAATTTGATGATAATCATCCCTCCCCTTTGACCAGGATTGTCGCAATAGCGAGGACCGACACACACATACACAGTCATCCTGCTTTCTGTGTGACTAGATTTGACACGTGTTCCACTTGAATATTTATATTTAGACTAACTGTATCAGAAGCTTATCAATCATTAATGTAAATGGCAAATCTTATTGTTTATTTAAAAATCAAGAGTGAGTTTGGATTATTCTCTTTTTCTCTGTTCATGAGGGTTAGAATCAAACAATAATAGTACCATTTATCATAACACTGATCATAAATCATTTTCTGGGTCCCGAGCCTACGATACCCACAGAATAGCCAGTGGCATTTACCAGTGATTTGAAGACAAATTCTTTTTTTTATTCAAGAAGATTAGCTACCGCGCTAAAACCCCTTATTCACATCCCATGAAGGTGGAAAAGAGGTTCAAACTTCAACTGTTTTAGGTTCTAGATAGTTAATATTGCTTGCCACGTATTTGCAAAACCACCACAAAAAAAATCCACAAACTGAAACCTGGAAACATAATCAATAAAATAAATGAATTCAGAATTATAAAATAAAACAGCCGAGGTAGAGTTTTTGTGTTTATTTTTTCTTAGTTTACAATAATTTTTTGAGTTGTACAAACCGATATTTTTTTTTTCATTTAAGATAAAAATATAATTATTTATTTCTATAAGTTTTATTTATTCATCTTTACCTACTTACACATAGAGATTATTAATTAAAAATTGTTAATACACAAAAAGAAAACTCAATACTGAAAAGTTTCACTTCGACTGTACAAAAATTAGTTTTCTCACCGTTATTACAATAGAACAGTACTTTTTTTATACGAGTTAATAATAAAACTGAAAAATATTATCTAATTATATTTGATTATCATCATTAACAAGATATTTTAACTATAAATTCGCACCAGTCGAGAGCGCCGACGGAGGACTGCTTCGCCGACGCCGAGGCGCTGTCCAAATTATTTGTACGGTACGGTTTAAACATTTATACAATTGAATACAATTTACCAACAATATAAAAAGGTAATCTTCTAATATTTTAATTAACCGCCTTTCACAATCGCACCTATACAATAAAAACAGTCGAGGCTATTTTTTATTTTCTTTGAAGACTCAATGTTGACAATGGCCAAAATACACTCTCGTAGAAAAATTAAACAAGTCAGACTATTCGAAAGAAACCTGACAGAAGCTCTCGCATTGCTGGTATCGAGGTTTCAAAGATTGACAGAATATACATAAACGAATCGATAATATGACAAATAAATTACAATGAACATGAAAAGAATTCGTATGAATATTTTTTTTTTATTTATTGAAAGAAATGAACTTTGCGCAGCACACAATTTCGGCAAAGAAATTCAACCACATAAAGATAGACAACAAAATTTACTGCAATACTGGAAGGCTCCAATAACAACTAAATAAATAGACTTACATAGAGTTTATATCTTATGGAACATAATTAACAATATTTTGTAAAAATTTAATGATTCAAACACTGTAAACCTCCCCGTTCACAACACATGTTTCACATTATGGCATCTCCACGCATTCCATTACATGGATGCACTCGAACTGACAGTGTAGTCAGTATAAAGTGCATATCAATCATTTATATAAATTATGAAAAATATTGATGTCAAGTGTTGAGTATTAAATAGATATTTGAATTCATTTTAACAATTACTGATTCAACAATAATGACATTCGAATATCGATAAATAACCTTATCAACCAATGACTCTCCAATGAGAAGTGTTAACAAAATCCCACTAAAATCCTCATACTTTTTAATCAAAATACTTTATAAATTTCCTGGTTAAATTGAATACTCGTAGATTCTTGTGAACAACTCTCTCTACAAAGAAATTGAATTTTAACGTTTATTATATTTAGTCAATAGTTAATAAAATCAATTCAGATATCAATTTAGCTTCTACACTTTGTCGCTATAACTTTTGTAATTCGTCTATACATAAATAATGTAATATGTTAACCTATTGTCAGTTTGAATGAATCTGTTTACTAGAATGCCTGAAGATAACGAAAAGCGAAACCTGGGGTCACAACTGACAAAACGTGTCGATGTGTACAGTTTTAAAATTACAAATTTAAGTAATAAATTATAGTGGAGTAAAAAATAAGTAAATGACTGGACAGATTCATCTTGCTTTAAAAAAAATAGCCGTTCGACATACATTCTTTGTCAAGAGAATGTATTTCGGGGTGAACATGAAATTATTTATTTTTGGATACATCTTTGCACCGTCGTGTCGTAGGCCGGCCGAATTACATTTTCATGAAGACACTGGATAGAGATTTGGTATAGTAGTAAAAAGAGTACGCTCTCTATGTACAAAATATAAAAACTATCAATATCATAATGTAATTATAATAATTATTGCATTTCGCCCAAAATTATTAGGTTTATAAAAACTAAAACTGAACCGCGGGGCGGGCTATCCGCGACACGGGACGCGTCCAAAAACACTCTGCGACTAGTCCGCGGATTCGCTTCACAAAACGATCGAACGCGGCGCCTCGAAAACTTTTATAAATATACTAATAACTATTTCTACAGGTACTAATGTACTAATAATACATTTTCGACACGTTCAAAGGAAGGACTCGCGTAATGGAAGAAGATATGTTTTGCTCACGACCGTCTATGTCCGACCTGATAGCAGTCGCGAGATCACATTTTATAACGCTGCACAATTTCAGCTGTGGATATGGTTACCGGAACGAGTCGTTGTATGCGAACAAAATGGGCGGCGCCAAACGGAAAATTGTATAAGTGATAGAAATTCGTTTTATGTAAAAGCTGCTCGAAATACACAAGCTGCCGATTGCCAATAATCCATTGACATAAAATGAAATACTTACGTAGTTTCAATGAGACAAATTAAAGCCTCACTGATGCTAGTTTCACACCGTGTTTCTTTATGTTTTAATCGTATTAAACTAGGCAAAAATAACACGTAACAAAAATAATCTCGAGGGCGGAACCCTTATGTTAACTGCTAAACTTTGACTTTTATTGTTGAATGATTTTTTGACTCACTCACAGGAACCGAAACTCTCCAAGAAATCGTCTCAACACGTTCCTAATAAAAAATATTAATTGACAATATTGAATCTTCTTCCAAAAGGAACCCTTTTTTTCCTATAAAACTGGAAATTTACAAGGAGATGTCACATCTCGTAAAGCAAATGCGCACTGCTATCGGTCAACGACGAGAAGATTCTATTTTTTCCTGTCGAAGAGTGGCAACTTGGACTTCACGGCCCCTTCGCACACCATCAGCCGCTGCTGGGAGAGACACTTGCGAGCGCAAGACGGAATGGCGGGACCGGAGTCGTCCCTCCTCCCGTCAACGTTCAGACAGAGGTCGGCAAATTTACCTTGACCGCTCAGCCTTTGCCGGAGTTCTGCCATTTTGCGACCGGTTTCTCCAAAATTGTACTCTTTCTGACTATCGGATATATTTCTAGAATCACCATCGAAATGTCTTCTCACATCCAAAAACTCAGGTTGAATATTCTGCTTCCGAGAACTCTTGGCGGAGAACAAAATATCTCCGGCCGTCATTTTAGAGACCAGACCGGCGCTGGCCGGAATTTTGAACCGAGAGCTCGCGGCGTAAGCCGAAGCACTCGAAGGAACACTAGAGAGGTTTGTCTTCAGAGCCGACGGTTTGAAACTGGAGCCTTTGCGCTCGAAATATTCTACAATTTTAGAAATCTGCGCAGACCTGGTGTTGTTTATTCCCGGATAACTGATCCGATCATCAAAATACAGAGAATCGGAACCGGCCAACGAAGAGATGTCATCAGAGCTGTCTGTGTAAATGCTGGAAGCCCGTTTGCTGGAAGAGTAAAGGAGCTGGTTGGTAAGAGACCGACGCTGCATGATCATGTTACTTATTTCTTCGTCCATCGCTAGCCTGTTGACGAGACCGAGATCCACACTGCCGGCATCGATATCTACGTTGGCACCGGACCCGTGAAAGGGGCATCCGCGACTCCTCCCGTGGCGGGACAGACAGCATCCGCCTAATGTTTGACACTCTTTGGGAGAAAAGAAATTCCCGCAGTTTCGATGAGAACGACACCTCGGCAGGTTTGTCTGACTTTCAGTGTCCAAGCTGTTCCGGTCACTTTCGTCGTGTAATCCTCTGCCGCCCCCGCAAGCGAGATCTTCGCCTCGACCGATCCCGCGGCATCGAAAAAATCCTGGAAATAGATTCTCAGGATCGGAAGGCCGAAGGTGTTCGCGTGAAGAGGCGGCATTGAGGCAGTCCAGATCGTCCAGACTGCGCAGGGAACTGACAGTGGTGGTCGATACGGCCGAATCATCTAAAAGAAACAGACTGGAATTGGCAGAGCTTCCAGAGAATGTTCGACATCCTGGTGCATGCCCGGTGTTGATATTTCCGTAACAATATTTGTGATGTAGTATCTGACAATAATTGTCCAAACAATCGCGGCACAAATCGAGATGAGCATCGCATACGGTCTCGCTCTCCGCCGACAGCGGCTCCACACTATCTCCTATACTTTCTGACTCGTCTTTTCTATCATCATTTACATTATCTTTCAGGGACTTCTTTTTACTTCTACAGATAAAATCAGAGCGATCGGTGAAATCTCCATCACCCCCGCGAGGAAAGTCTTCGCAGCCCATTTTGCAATCGCAATCACTATCGAAAGCGTTATCATCCGACGAAGGGTTGTAAGACTTGGCTTCCCAGTCGAGGGTGGAACGGTCCGATCGCTTTGAGAACCGGCAAGCGTCGGCCGCGGGACATTCGCAGTGGCAGAAGAATCGCAGGACACAAGGGCAGACAGAGGGACGGCAGCAAGACGCGTGGAAGTGGGCCGACGAGAAGTCTTCGTTGACGACTGAAAAGATTCCACTCTCGCACGACCCCCGCCTTCTCGCGAGATTCCCTCCACCCTTCGGGTCGAGGGCACCAGGAGACAGGGAGCCGGCTTCCATCGACAGTTCGATGTTGGAGCTGCTTTTCTGCAAGAGAATTGGAGACTTTTTCTTCCGAGAAAGACTCTCATCCAATATGTCACCGTCACTTTTGACTTCGTCTCCTAATTCATTATCCACTGGATTGTAGAGGACCGATGAGACATCTTTCATATTTTTAAACCACGGATGAGAGCGTAAAGCGCTCGATTTGCTTTTACAAATGTTTTTAGTATAGCCTCCGCTGCAGAATTGAGATTGGTTTTCTTCAAGTACTGACTTATTCTCACTTAATTCTTCGGCACACGCATTGCTTTCACACGCAGTGTGGACATTATCACTATAATTTTTTTTGTTTTCACACCCAATATCAAAACTATTACAATTACCATTCTCACTTTCAAATTTGGCATCTGAGCACTTTGAGTTCAAATTTAAAGACACAAATTTGTTTATGCACTCTTGAACCGGGCCGTTTTCGGTCAAAGGGAGGGCAGAACATTCGTCTTTCTCCACGGATTCACAGCTGTTCTGGCGGGACAGAACAGGAGAGGCGGGCAGCGACACGGGTCTTTTCGCTGGACTTTCCGGACACTCTCCCACCTCTCGGAGGGGACTGTCCGTCACGTCTGTCGATCCTGCCACTTTAGACCCCTGCGCTCGATCTCCAAAGAACGGAGAGGGAAGTTCAAAGCAAGAAGAGAAGAGATCTCCCACTCCCGAAGCGTAAGAGTCGGGGGGACCGCCCAAAATTTTCTTCACGCCTCGGAAGCGGGCGAAAGTCGTGAAAGGGTTGGACGGAGCGACTCCGGGAGGACTCCCCTCGGTTCCGGAGATGACGCGAGGTTTGTAATGGTGATCTTTCAGCTGCATCACTTCTGCGATTTTGTTGAGGGCCGCACGGTCCGAGACGGGCGTAGGCAGGCGAACCGAAGACTGCGCAGGTCTGGAGTGAGGGCGAGATCTCGGAGCTGGCGATCTCTGGAGTAGATGACAGCGCGCTTTGTCACTGGGTGCCGTGTGAGGGGAGAACGTCAACCCGCTTACGGTCTCGGAGAGAGAACGGCGATGTTGCACTAAAAGTAAAAATAATCAATAAAGTTCAGTAAAAAATTATAATCAGTCCCGTAAACTTTGCGTTCGCTATTGACTAATCATTCTAATCAAAGATTCTCCGTAGCTATATACAAGTATTATAATACTTTAGTGTCATCAGCTCTCATTGTAAAGATGGTTATATCTTTTTAAACAAATAAATCAAAATGACTCGCTTTAATGTCCTTTAATTGATTTTCTGATTGATTTATCTATCCCTACAGACTGCTTATTAAGCTCCATATACAACTGAATTGTAAACATATAAATGAAACGCACATTTTTTATGAAATCCGGGGCGTTTAGATTCTCTTCGTATGCGATCAGAAGAGTTTGTGACGATGCTTCGTCCATCGGTCGCCGCTTTGGAAGAGGGAGGAGACGGAGTCCCGTAGTAGTCGCTCTCCGTCGAGTCGGTGCTCCCGGTGGCGTAGTCTCGCAGCGTCGACACGTCTACGGAATTGCGTTTGGACACTTCACATCTGACACTCGGCTGCCGCACCGGTGTACTGTAATAAACGGTCAGAATAAATCTCAGCCGATGATTAATAATACATTATGAAATGAAATTTTCATGATTCATTAAAACTTCCTAACCTGTGCGTAGACGTATTCGCCGATGAAGACTCTATGCTCTTCCATGCAGATTCCATTTTTTTATCCAACTCTTCTGTGATTCCCTCCAGAGTTTTGACGATTTCAGAAAATAGCGGTCTCGCCTTTGGATCAAACTAGAAGAAAATATTTACTTTAAATATGAAATTAAATGAGAATATTACCATATCAACTTTTGGTAAAGGTATAATATGTTAGATATTAAATTTGGAAATATATTTAAAATGGCTCACAATGCAGCAGTGAAATGTAAGTTTAAGAAATCCCAAAATGGTGTCTCCCTCGCAGAGCTGCGTAAAAGCCTGATAATCTAATCCAAAATTGTCTGTCCGCGGCAAAATGTCAGGATCAGCATCCAACTGCAAAAAAAGATACATAAATTAAACAACGTGAAATCATACATGGATTTTGTGTCACAAAGGATGTTTTAATGTTTATTTCTTACTCTAGCAATGAGCTGACAGAGAATGATGCCGTACGAGAAGATATCGGAGCGGTGATCGTACCATCGGCCTTTTAAGCACTCTGGAGACATCCACCACGGTGAACCGACACTCGGCAAACGATAACCATTCCTGTAAATGATATCAAGAAAAATTTATTCAAAAATCTAATTGGAAAAGTATCTAGATTTCAGTTTCCAAAAGACAAAAATGCAATAAAAAAACACATACACTGGATGAGGAATTTTAGCTGCAAGTCCAAAGTCTGCGACGACAGCAGTCATGTCTCCGTTATCTTCATCAATTCGAATAAGAACATTCTGAAAAAGATTATATACATTCATTTTTAATAACTCATTTTTTGCTGAGCGGCAGAATTGTGATCTATTATTCTGCTTGTATTTTTAAATCTGAATAGTATAAACTAACATAATAAACACCCATAAAAAAAATAAACCTTCAAAAGTATTCATCGTTTTTCTCAATTTATCAACTAAATGTGATGGTGTCATCACAAATACTGATCAAAATGGCTACTGTTTTAAAAAATTCACCATCTCATCCAGAAGTATGCACAAATCCATTCCACTAAGGTTGCTATCTTAAACAATTAATTGAGAAAAAAACTGAGAATGAAAATCTGAAAAGTGTCGCCTTATGATGCAAGTTAAAAAAAATTCACCAATGAGCCACCACTCAGCGACTGTGCGCATTCTATGTAAATACATATGTTCAGTCGTTTTGTTAGATCATTCATTGTTCAGTTATGCCTCATATATTGTATAGTAAATTATACTGATTTTACGTTTAAATCATAAAAACAAAATTTTCAATACTATTTCTATAGATTGTGTTTTTTATTATTTAAATACACTGATTTCTTCAAAAACAAAATTCCTCTTTTAAGAGTTTTTAGCTATGGAACTGTGTAGTTGTAGACTGAAATAATTCCCTATTGAGACACTTTCGCATTTATAATTTAATTTCAGGACCCCTCGATAAACTTAAAATTGGGGTATCACATTAAATAAAGAAAACTGATAAAATTGTTGAACAAATAATCATATTTGAAACAAACGTTTCGACCATCTGTGCGTGCGGACTATTAGTCTTTATTAAAATTTTATTCAAAAGTATTGAGAATTCATACGATAAATGCTTAATTGAATTGCTCATATAATCATTTCTAAATCAGTAGCATGTTCACAAAGCATAAAATAAAATTGAAAAAAAAACAAGGAGTACAAAATCAATAGACTGATTGCTTGAGCAATGTACAAAATATCATTAAGCATTGTATCAGCTCCATTGCAAACCGAATCAGTCGTAAAAAAACATCTCAGGGCAATATTTGTAAGAGTGTTGTTATATTTACATGCAGTGGGTGCATTTATATCATTTTGTGTGTAGCATGTGGGTGTTTTAATGATGTGTGGGCGTATGCGTGCTGCACTCTTACATATGTGAGATTTCAGAAAGAAGGTGGGTGTGAATAAAGTGTAGCAAGAAGCTGCTGCCACTGCTGTCGGACTGTGATTTAAATGTATTTTTAAATGGTGTTGTTTGCTTTTTTTGTAAAAATAGTTTTAGTAACATCATAGCAATATAATCTGTTTCATCAGAAATAAAATATAATGCAGAATATTTACAACGTGATTGATGTCTTTCCTAAAAACAGTTTTCCCACCTACATAAAAAGTCTGCGCTTTGTGAAAGTCTTTTCGAAAGCACCTACATATGGAAGCGAGCGTGTTCTTTATTAAAACATAACAAGTGTCAACACAAACATTGAACCCAACATCAAAATGCTTTGCTGCAAGGATAGGATCAGAAATTACACAGCAATTGGTAATAGGTTTCATCGTAATAATAAAATGTCATTATTTTTTAACAGTTTTACCCTCTACATCCCTTGAAAGATTATTTATAAAAAGGATAAATTTGGGCCTTCTTTCAAATAGGCTGTGCACCACTGTACTAAACCACTTCCCTGCCAAGTGGTGTAAAATATATTCCTAAAACATCAAATAATTGACAAATATGCTTAGTTTTTTTTACTAAGTGAATTGTATATTTGTGTTGGCATTTTTGTAAATCTGTGTTTAACCCTTTTATTCCAGTGAGGTCTCAAAATTGTGCAAGTTATTATACTAAATATTTTTTCATTTCAAAAGAATGCATTTTCTACATATTGAACATCTAGGAGTGATTTGCTTATGGTCAACAATTGGTTCAATAATGCTTCTGAAAAAGGCCTATAAATGCACGGCGAGAAGGACAAAGCCAAACTACTTAGAAAAATAGTCAACATTTGCTATATTTTTGTAAATATTTTGTGTATATTTACAAATTATTGTATATTCAGTACTGATTCAGCCCATGAATAAAAATACTGATCTGATAATGTATAAGGTACAATAATTTATTATAACTTCACGAACAATTTCAAACTATTTTTTTTATACTTTAGGTCAGTTTTTTTTATTTAAAAAAAGTTTAATGGTTCAAATTCATAATTTATATATTACTATTTCTTTTTTTATTATTTCTGTTGGAACCGGTTTATTAAGGTTCTATTATTTGCCGCACCATAGAATGTTCACCAACAAAAACAGGTTTAAAAATATTCTTGGGACTTTTTTCGCATGCTAGGCAAAATAGACTGGGATTAAAAGAGTTAAATAAAATATTGCGACAATTTAATCACACTTTATTACAGTTATCTGAATGCAGCAGTGCCTTATGTGAGATAAAAAAATATCACCCAACAGTAATTTTTGTTTTAATGACAGCATTTATATAAAGTAATTTTATAAAAATCATTGAAAAATATAATATAAAAATATAAAGCTTTCCTTGTTGAAGGGAAATTAATTTAACTATATTTTATAACTACACTGTAAATATCTTAAAAGGAATTTTCATCCGTTAAACTGACGACAAACTCACATGCAGATAATTTTCATAACTTAATATATACATAGAGAAGGCTTAGTGGAGTTTCAAAACCAAATTTTAATGATTCAAACACTTCCACATTTATTGGCACTCACGACCAGGGTTCCGCCTTTTGGCATGTATATGGATTATAGTGAATGCATACCATGATATGATTCCATGAGTGGAGGGACTTTGCGTGAATTGTGGTATCACAAAAGGTAGGTTTTCTAAAAATTTTAAAAGTGTGTCTGTTTAAAAGTGCGTTAAAAACAGACACACTTTTAAATTTTTTACAAAACCTACCTTTTGTGATACCACAATTCACGCAAAGTCCCTCCACTCATGGAATCATAAGCTTGCGGCTTATAACTCCATGGTCCATAGGCTAGTAACTGTACCTATGAGTCAGGCAGATTACGACAAAGAACTGCATACTATTAAATCCATAGCCCATAATAATGGTTATGAGATAACAACGATAAATAATTTATTATATAAAAAACAATTCAATCTAGCTAGAAAACTCATTTACCCGAACCCAATACAAGATAAACGCTTCTATAAATCTATTAACTACCTAGGTAGCATTAGAGAAAAAATTCATCGGGATATTAAAAACTCAATAAACGTAGCTTTCAAGGTCAACAATAACTTAGGCAGACATCTTAAAAATAGTAAAGATAAAATCAATAAACTGGACAGAAGCGGTATTTATAAAATGTCCTGTGGCTCATGTTTATCCGTTTATATCGGGCAGACAGGTAGAAGTATATCTACTCGAGCTAAGGAACATGTAAGATCATTCAACATTAAAAAAACAGATTCACAATTCGCTAATCACGTTATTAATGAATCACATAATATAAATTCAAACTCAGCCCCTAAATGTTTGCATCTTTGTAGTAAGGGTCGGAGAATGACGGCTTTGGAACAGCTAGAAATCAATAGACACCAATTATCACAAAGGATTCTTAACGAACAAACTAACATAATAGCATCGCCACTTGTCCAGCCGTTGCACAAAGGGGTGGTCTGATTTACTTCCAGAAGGATCACTTCCGTCCCACATATAATCTTATTGTCATATACACCTATTGTTTCATTTAGAATTTTGAAAATTTAGTGTCATTGTGTTAAAGTAACAAGCTAGGCCGTTGGAACAGGAGAGAGGATGTGTTGTGTGCCTTTTCTGCACAGCTATATATAGATAAGCAAATGTTAGTTTAAGCATAGCCCTGACGATGGCGTGAGCCGAAATAGCTATCAACTATATTTGTTAAAAATAATTTTGCAGAACTAAAATACATTGCTATTTTTTCACCGTGTTATAATGGAGTTCTACCAAGTGAATGCCAATTCAATCAATGAATGGATACCCTCAAACAGTCTGTTAGTTAGCAGTTTATACGTGGAAGTGTACGATTTGAACGATTATATACATATGAATATACATTTAACTTTTAATTTATGATGTCGGCTGAGGGTGCTTGATGGAATTTCAATATCAAATTTGAATCGTTATAAACATGTTTTGTCACTAACGGACCGGGTTTCGTATATAGACGATGCTAACTGTTTATTTTTAGGTCAATTCTGTTGCATCCGTGTGATAGAATGCCTGAAGATGCCGAAAGGCAAAACCCGGGTCGTTAGTGACAAAGCATGTGGAATCGCACAAAGTTGTAACAATTCAAATTTATTAATTGAATCGGCATTCACTTGGTAGAACTCCATTATAACACGGTGAAAAAATAGCAATGTATTTTAGCTCTACAATTTTTTTTTATAAGATGAGCAAATGTTCGTTTAAGCATAGTTCTTACGCTGGCGTGCGCCGAAATAGCTATCAACTATATCTTATAAAAAAAAATGTAGAACTAAAATACTATGTATTCACCGTGTTAATTCGAATTTAATTTATAGTTGAAGTGACACCGGATAATCTGGATAGTAGAATACCCGCCAAGGATCCGTTTAATCGAAAGAAATATGTTTCACCTTGCTGGTAAGATCTCTGTGGAAGACGCCGCAGGAGTGAAGATAGAGCATCCCCCTGGCGACATCGGTGGCCAGAGATACCCTCACCCGCTGAGGAAGAGGACCGCCGCCCTGGAGGACCTGTTCCATGGAGCCGCCGTTCATGAACTCGGTCAGGGCGTGGAGTTGGCATTCGTGTACGCATACACCCATGAACCTGAAATATAAACGATAGAAAAAATAATTTTAACCCTTTCCACTCGTATATCCTCTCTGGGGAACCAAACAAGAAAAGCGTTCTACTCGGTATGTCCCCACTGAGGAACCAAAACTTTAAACTTGAATATTTTCTATGTACCACATTTTATTGATTTTCATTGCTGTTTATCATATTATATATATCGTGCAGATAATATTTTCTCTATCATATGATTAAAATTCATATGAAAATATTTGATTTGAATAGATATTTTAAAGCAAAAGTCGAGGTTCGATTTTCGTTTCGAATTGGATTGTACCTTATAATTATTATTATTAAAAAATTTCAAGTTTATGTATTTCAAATGTCTGTTTTGACTTTGAAAATATGAGTTTTATAAATAATCGTTATGAAAATAAACGATATATGTGATATTCTTTATCTATAATGTTTTTAAAGCTTTTAAAAATATCATGTTTAAAATTCATATACTCGGATTAAAACTTTCGTAAAATAGAAATTAAAAACTTTTTACGATTGTATTTCTATAAAAATACTAAAAAACAGTCTTATGCACGCTGTTTAAGTTTTTTGTTGAACAAAAATCCATTGAAAATACGATTTATTTTCATTTTAAGTTTTGATTATGAATCCTGGAAAATGCGTGAAATTGATTACGAGTTGAGGCTACCCTCACCCAAAAAAATTACGAGTGCAAAGGGTTAAATTCTACAATTTCGCACCAGAAATTTTTGTATGACTGATCAGTTATGTTTAAACTATATAACTCGATAACCGCATCCACGATGCGAATTAAAAAAAAAACATTGGCGTGCCGTAGAAGACAAAAAGTCGCTGAGAAGTGTTTAACTAACGTCGCTCATTTAATTAATATTCTTGCTACAGATAAATCAATACGCGTTAAAATTATATAATTGAAAAAAATAACTTCATTTAACTATAAAGCAAGCATTACAAATCATTACAATCATTACTTTGAAACATAATTTGCCATCGAACTTTTGTAGTTTGTAGACATTTTTAAATAAATCCCTTGATTCTTTTCTTACAACTTTTCGACGCCAAGTCATCAAAGTGTAAAGTTTGATGTATATTTTCATTACCAATTATATTACAATTGGACTTTCAAATCAATGTTCAAATCCATGTAAATTAATCACTTTTAAATATATCCATTAAAACATCACGCCGGGAAAGAGTACTATAACGTTCTAATGAAAGATTCATAAAGAGTTTTTGCGCTTTGGTTTATAAACTGCCACTGGATATGCTTCATATATTATTTTAAATGGTCTACGGATTCCCAAACCGTGTTACATGGAACACTGATGTTTCGCAGAATGTTAAAATGTGTCCCGTGAAATTCTATGGTTTTATACGTTACGACGCTGTTACTATGTAAAACAAATTTGACGAATCTTCAGGAACTATATTTGATATAATTTACGATATCGACTGAAAGTGCTTGATGGAATTTCAATATCGAATTTGAATTGTTACAACTTTGTAGGATTCCACACATCACATGGATGCAACAGAACTAACGTAAAATAAACAGTTAGCATCGTCTATATACCAAAGTTATTAATTACAGGAAAACACTTATCCCAAGGCAAGCAGTAAAAGTAGTACAGCTAAAACAAATTTAATAAAATTAATTTAATAATAATTCACACAATTGCCTGTGACAATTTTCATTAACGATCTTGTTAATGAATTCATTCTTGAAAGGTTTTTTCAACAAATATCAATCAACTAACATTAGATGCTCTCTAAATGCCGAAAGGCGAAACCCGGGTCGTGAGTGACAAAATATGTGGAATCGTACAAAGTTGTAAGAATTTAAATATATATTGGCCTGGGTTTCGCCTGTCATCTTCGGGCATTCTATCATACGGCCGCCTGAAGATGTCAAAATTTTCAACAACATTGTCAAGATATTTATCTAATAATGTTATTTTTGTAGACCCGAGAAAATGACACTAGATCTACACCTGTGTTCCAGAAAGATAAATATTCATGAAAAATCTCAAACATTAATATTCTTTTACTATGATGATTTCTTAACGCAATTTTGTTGAATATCCTTGATGAAGCCGGCCACAGTTCAGAAATGCAATACGCACGTAGGAGTTGGGACGTAAAAACAAAACAAGGATGGCGTGGGTGACACTTTTGAACTCGACAAACAGCTCAAAAGTTACAATCTACACATACTAAGGTCCAAAAGAATGCGACGCAATTACAACAAAATGAAAATGAAGTACCATTTCGTATAATTCGGTGTCAACTCGGTGGAAATATGCCCGGCATGATTGTAATAAATCCAAATCGTGTACACTAAAATTCACTCCCACCCAACCGATCCGGGGCGTAGCGAAAGCGATTAGCTAGCCGCTGTTTCTGACCTAGCACCATCCTCTTATTGGATATACTGGATAATACGCAGATCCTGTCGAAAAAACTTCCGTTGAGACAGTCGACTCCGTTAGATATATGGTTTACAAAAATAATTGACTTTTAAAGTGTATAATTTCATAATTACAGTGTGAATAAAACATGAATATATATGAACTTATTTCACACAAACTTTGAGAAATTTATATGATATACAATGTTCGGTTTTAAGCGAAAGTGTACAGTTCGATAGAATATCGGATTTTAAAAAAAGATTGTGAAGTATTAAAACCATGTCAAACAGAACGCAAAGTATCATTATGAAACCATCAGATATTTTTTTCACCGATCCAAGAAATTTCAAAACAATCAGAGATATCTATCTACCTTTTCTAATAAAGTTTTAGCGAAAGAAATAACAAAACGACACAGGTAGTCTGAAGATGCTTCTCGAAGAAGCAAAACACGTGTCACACTAGTAACACACTAAGTAGAATAACAAAGATATCAATTTATAATTTGTAATACAAATTAACGTGCACAAAGTTACAAAAAATATTTGATTCGTAACAAATCACAGCTATCTCTTCAATATTTTTGGCGGTTAGCGTTTGTAATTTTTTAGATAATTTAGATTCTTATAAATCAATCTACAAAAAACTGTCTGTAAAACGTCATCGATTGTGCAATCATTGAACGATTTCTACATATTAATGTATTAAATAAAGTAGGAAATTACAGGCAATCGACTGTAATTAAATATGATTATGTAAAACGTTCATTTAATTATAGGTCGGATGTACGATGAGTATCGTGTGGACAATTTTCTTCTTGCGTCATAGCTGCGTCTAAGTCTCGAAGTTGAAGGCTCAATGATTATGAACATCGTCAAAAGTAAATTGGATGAGGATTTGAAAAGAAAATATCATATATACTCCATCAAGATATCGTATTTATTTCGCATTTAAGACAGGATATGTATCTTTGGACCGTGTCCAAAAATTCATTAAACACGATGAGTTCGCTAACAAGCAGGTGGAACAGAAATAATTTTCAATACGCGCATAACGTAACGACTTCGCTACACGGTTACGCAGGTACGAAAGTTCACGTGATATCCAAGATAAATACTAAACGACATTTATTAGAATACATAAGATCGAGTTACATTTTTTTTAATAAATAAATGTGTAAAAATTGGAATCATTTAAGCTTTGGACAGTTTTAAATATGTTGAATTGTTACAACTTTGTAACTTCAAATTTGACATTGAAACTCCATCAAGCACCTTCAGTCGATATCATACATTATTCAAATATATTGTCAGTCACGCCAGATGGACTCGAGTTTACACATTTAAATAATAAAATACATTGTGTAGTATCACAATTTAAAAAAAATAGAACCGGTTTCGCTGATAACAACTGATGCAATACAAATTAAAACATGGCTACAATACAAAAAAGATGTTTCATAGGTTCAAGAACTACGAAAATAATTTACAGAAACACTATAAATTGCAATAATTATTTTTTAACTCTTAACCGTTCAGACGCCACGGCGTGCAGGTACGCAAACGCGATTACGAGTTTATTTATGAATAAATATAATATTTTTAAATGCAATCTAATGCAGAAACACCTTTTAGAGGCAATGTGATTATACCCATATGTCGAACCGTTTTCGTTTTATTTGATGTTGAGTAAACAGATGTCACTAGGGCTGGCACCTTATTATCCTAAAGATCGCTCGATTAATAGATCCACCACTAAACACTAAACTAAAAAAAGATGCCATGTATGTGAAGCACCAAAAAGAACGAAAAGGGGACAATTTTGAAATCAAAAATATTTCGTTGTTTAAACATATATTTTTTTCTTAATTTATATTATTATTGCTCATTTGAATTATATATATGTATATATATACTTCCCGTGTGATAAAATTGTGCACTCTAGGCTCAAATTTTGTAGAGTGGATACAGAATGCAATATGACGATCTGTCAATTTCTTCCTCGATTTTGATTTGTTATGGCATCGGTTTTTTGTATTACATTTTTTTCACAAATATATGTACATCCAAGTAAAAAAAAACTCTTTACATAGCATTGCGAACTATATTTTGACATACTTCAAGAGAAAGACCTTTGTAAAATTCAATTAAAATCTTCCCACGATAAAATGCTTTTGCGTCCAGGTTATCTTACAAATCTAGTAACTCAAACTGCATATTTACAGGAACAGTATCCAGGTTACACGAAAAGGGATTTAATAGAATAATATTCCATATGAAAAAATAATTGTACAGATTTAATATAACACTCGCGGGTCACATCTAGGAGTCACGCAGGACACAAATGGTCCACTGGAAACACTATGTAAACCGAACACCTAGTCTCAGATACTAATTTCAGATATTGGCGACATTCGCGGACCTAATTCAGTGCACCTCGCTCAAGCATGCAATCAAAAAGAAAGCATGCCAAACAGATTAAAAAATAAAAAGGAAACACATTAAAAGTGATAGAAATGCAGTTACTTTGCAACCGAAAAATGGCGATCGCATCTCCAATGCGCGCGTGCCACATTTCCGCTGACGAGATAAGATTGTTGGTAATTTCATACAACGAGATTTCGCGATGCTGAAATAATTTTAGTTTTGAAGTCCGCGTGAAAGTGAGCAGTTTAATAAAACGTTAATTTTAATCGCGTCGATGAAAACACAAATGTCACAATAAATATGGAAACATTAATGTTTTCAAGTGGCTATAAATTACTGTCGCCTCCCGAGAACCAGGATTTCTTCTGTCAAACGGCTTCGATAACTTTGAGAAATAAAGATTTTATATCGCTATACGTATTAGGTCGACATTCTCCGCCAATCGTCACAATGCCAAATAGAACAGAAAGTATTTAGACATATTATATCTTCTGGAATAGTGTTCCGCAAATGAAAGTCCGTCAAGACTTCTCAAAGGGGTCCCCGCGAGCTGTCTAATCAAATAACATAAACAATCGAAATCTGATAACACGAAATAGAGGGGACCGCAATTTTTTTTACGCTTTAAACGAATTTTGCAATCAGCAATCAATTCATACAGAAAAAACGCACAAATTGTTTTCGATGTCATAAATTTCGATTCTCTTTTAAAATTTACAGTTACAGGTATAATGATAGTCTTTATATTGTCAAACACATCACATTTAATGTACTTTTACCAATCAATTAAAAAAAAACTTGAGATACTCTTTCGAAAACCTGACAAAAAAAATACGAGCACTGATCTGATTTATAATATTCGAAAACGCTTTCAATTGAAGAAGTGTTGAAACGCGAATAAGTGGTCCATCACTTACTGTGTCAACCTGTTATTCATTACAGGCCATCGACCAATATCTTAAATAAGTAAATTTCTCCGAAAATAAAAAGTTCGCTAAATTCTGCGACAATTTCTGTTAATTCGCTACATCTACAGCTCGTTCAATTGGAGTTCATACCATTCATTAAAGCGTAATTGCTATTATGTGGAAGACATAATCTAATCGATAAAAATATATATATAAAAAAGAGATTCAAAGAACTGTTTTCTAAATCACATCAAATGTAATTATCGAGCTAAATACAAGTTAACATTCGGCGTTTCTGCTGTAAAATATATGTTTCAAATCAAGAGAGAATTATATGCGTGTGAAAATAATTTAAAAAATATTATGTCTCATAACGCATTACTATAAAATGCATTGATTATGAAAATGATCAGATGCTAAAAAAAGTGCTGCAAGGCCGCGCAAGTCGACAGTTTAGAGATAATACTGAGCAGATCTAATCCCACACATCTCGACAACGATGTAACCTGTGCTGATACTCAAAAAATGTTGTAGAAATAATAAAAAAAAATACACCAAGAAATAGACAATATCTCGACACAACATCTCGCATGTATAGTTTAAATATTTTAACGTGTATCGAGTTTTTATAAGAAGTTAGACAAGCCTTATTAGCAACATCAATAAGAACGTTTAAGAATAGATTAAGTTGATTGTTTTGGCAAATAATATCCGATTGGATATTGGCCGAAATAGATATCAACTACAATATCAAAAATAGTTATAATTCAGTTCTACTAAGTAAATGTCAATTCGGTAAATACGATAAGTTATTGAGTAAAGATATATTTTGACGTGTTAACTGTCACTTCTTGGTGGAAAGGCATTATAAATTAAATAATTAAGATACATTTTTATGAAGATTTCCACAACATATATTTTATGATCAAGACTCATTGCGAGCATTATTTTCTGATCTGATCATTTATTATATTGTGGAAATAGCACTAAAAATGTGTTTCATTATGAAAAAAAAAAGAATAAAGATTTGTTGAAATAAACATTTAATAGAAAAGAATAGCCTTGTTTAATTATTCAAATGAGATAAGAAAATCAATAAAATGGTATGCCCGAGCATTTGGACTATTTAGGGCACCCGAAGAAATGTCGTAGGCCTTGAAACGCATAACATATCTATCATCTAATGAGGCGCAGAGATGCTCTTAATAGCATTACATGGTACAAAGAACGGTTAGGACCGGTAGTC
Organism: Himalopsyche japonica; assembly: GCA_028555115.1. Lineage (NCBI taxonomy): Eukaryota > Metazoa > Arthropoda > Insecta > Trichoptera > Rhyacophilidae > Himalopsyche > Himalopsyche japonica. The sequence continues at coordinate 196,002 of JAHFWJ010000488.1, read as the reverse complement.
AATGGAAATATGCGGGTAGACGTGTAAACGATGACCATTAATTGCGTCAAGAAAGAATGAAATCTATTACACAGTGTTACGCTATGGTATCGAAATATTTTGTTGTTAATATTAGGTGTAGTGTACTATGCTTATCTATTATATATATAGCTGTGTAGAAAAGGTACACAATACATCTTCTCTTCTGTTTTAACAACCTAGCTTATATCGTGCTAGCATTAAAATTTTAAATAAACTGAACTAAACAGGCGGCACTTTCAATAAGTTTAAATACTGGCCGAAGATGATTTACTACAGAAATGCATTAGGTTTTAGCAATGGTCTGAGGAGCGGCGAAGGACTTATATTTGTCTGTTCAAAATTTTAAACGAACAAAAAAATATAAGCTAAGCTGTCTTAATTTTGAGCCTAATAAGGTTTTCACAATGTATTAATCAACGATAATTAAAGTTTAATTTAAACTAGATTATATTTTTTTAATTAAATACGCGTTTCGCTATTCAGCGCCTCTTGTAATTGATTATATTGTATCTCAAATTGACAAAGTTGAGAATTTCAATTCAGTTTTGTTTTCACCGTAAACTCCAGTGACCCATTCTTGTCTTCGTTTAAGACACGAAGTGAGCACCCAGCGATTGATACAGAGATACATCAGTCGAATCTGTGCGTCGCATCGCATCCACCGTTAGATGTGACTACATACTGACAGATACGTTCATTCCATAATATAGCAGTAGCGGCAGAGTTAACATCACGAGTTAGATCCCAGAGACGCCGCAGGATAAGCATCCGTTGCACTTCTCGGCTGCGTACTGTACCGCTAGCAGCAGGTGTCATCAATCACAGTACCCGTATATATTAATTTGTGGGTGTCTAATAAATGGAAAGTAACTGTTTCGTCAAAAAGCAAACACCGATAAGTACACACTCCATCCGAATTGAACCATACGTATATAGGCTCACTATAAGTCTTTTCAAATAAATAATATAATAAATTACTTTATGATATCGACGAAAGGTGCTTGATGGAACTTCAATATTAAATTTGAATTGTTACAACTTTGTACGATTCCATATGTCTTACCACAAACGACCCGGGTTTCGCCCTTCGGCATCTTCAGGTATTCCATCGCACGGATGAAACAGAACTGACGTAAAACAAACAGTTAGCATCGTATATATAATATATTAAAATTATTATTGACAGGAATCTACTTACCTATAGGCAAGCAAAAGATTGCAGCTGAAAAGAATGTAACAATATTAATCCAATAATAATTAACTATGACTACTTTCATTAAAAATCTTGCTAATGAGTTGTCGTAATTGAAATGGTGTTTTCAACAAATTTAAATCAAGTTATCAAATTATAAATGTGTCTTCTTTTATTTAAAGGATACAATATCAAACATCTAGTGATGAGACATAAGAATTATCGTCATGAGATTGTCGATTCATTGAACCGATCTCACGTAAAGGGTACAACAAGGGGGAGTTGGGAAGATTGAGTTGATCGTTAAGAAAGAAGTTTGAATTTAATAACTGGCCTCTATTAATTTCTAAAATCTCCTGATAAAACAATTTATGGTCCCCCGTGTTATGATGTAACAATTGAACTCCCTCATCCGCATCAAACGAATGTCCCTCCGACAGCAAATGGTTTGCAAACGTAGAAGTATCCTTCTTCAATCTATAAGCAGCTAAGTGTTCTGAAATTCTAATTTTTATGGTGCGCGTGGTTTTACCTACATAAAAGTGTTGGCAATCCAAACATTGTAATTTATAAATACCGGACTTATCCCTAAAATTAATGTTGTCCTTGTTGTAAACTAAAGTTTTGGCCAGTGAGTTCTTGCAATAAAACGCCGGTCTTACACTGATATATATACGATGCTAACTATTTGTTTTACGTCAGTTCTGTTGCATCCGTGCGATGGAATACCTGAAGATGCCGAAGGGCGAAACCCAGATCGTTTGTGATAAGACATATGGAATCGTACAAAGTTGTAACAATTCAAATTCAATAATAAATTACTTTTAAATAATCGCACATTTTTTTTTAATAAAAACAAATTTTACTATCGGATTACCGGATACTATACTATTATCGAATTCGCTAATGGCGACTATTATCAACTGATTCAATTGTGGAAATACTACTAAACATTGTGTTTAAGTATAAAAATATAATGACTATCCACCAAAAAGTGACAGTTAACACCTTAAAAGTGATCATTTCATACATTTTGTAATGTTATATTACTATCAAATATTTTTTTTTGGTTTTTTGATAAAAGCAGATCCCGATAGGTTTAATAGCTTCAAACAAATGGCGATTAGTCCAATTTACGTTCGATTTTGTTTATAAAACCGTATCACGCTAAGCCGCATCAGAAGTGTTTCAATACGATATATCTCAAAAAAATATTTAGTGGTGGTGGAGTTTGGAGACTATATTTTGATTTAAAAAAGTTGTAAACGAATGTTTCAACAGTATCGGGTTTTGCTTTTAAACGAGGCATATGTAAAAAAAAAGCCTGAAAACAATTGTAACAGACTAAATAGTATACGCTGAATTTTAATTGAAAATCGCTCATCCACTGTGGAGAGACTCAATCAATATAAATTCTCAATATAATATGAAATTCATTATAATACTACGTAAGTTAAAAAAATATTTTAGTAAACTTTACGATTTTAGTGTCACATAAACAAATAATAAAAATAATACTATTATTACGGTCTTGTTTCGAATACGATCAGCACGGAATAAAAATGAAGCCAATAAGGTAAGGCCGGCGATTCTTTATAACTTAATTGACAATCCCTGTCTTAAACTGTATAAATCCATTTGAAGGAGTGTAATAATACTCTCGGTCATAATCAAGACCGGAGTCGTAAATCTCAACCTTTTCATTTATATTCACACAATACCGTTGATGCGAACCCATTGATGATTTCATAATGCATGCTATTAACAATAAAATGTTAACGTAACATGCATTCCGGTATACGAGATTTATTCCATACAATGGGGTACGTACGTACTTATATGCTCTATTTGTGTGATTTAAAACCTTATTTCTTTATAAGAAAAAACACCGTTCATTGTAACATCTTGACAACATTGACTGACCGGGTCTATATCATTATTTTTGCAACCTTACTAACATTTCAAAAAAATAAATATTTATAAAATAAAATATCGAGTATAATTTGCATCGATTACTTATTAGTAACTAAAATTTTATATAGAACAGGTGGCTCACAGCGATTTAATTTATTTATATTAAAATAAGTACTATTGTTTGATTCTAACCGGTTTCCCACGTCCAGTAAAAAGGAAATATTCTCGCCCCACATGTTTGACTAAGTAATGACTAACCTTGCGTTAAAGTAAACCTCTGATGATTGGAGAAATACTATAAATTAATTGAATTATAATTTTATATTTGTTTTGATAACGTTGACTTCGCGTGACGACTCTAGAATTTACTCAATGAATAGTACCGAATTGGAACAAAATACTATCACACGAAATTTCTTATCTGTACAAAACAGATGTCAACCGTCCCGGATGTGTACAAATCTACGTCGCAAATGTAATAGATTTCAGTGCATCTGAATTATAAATAGGTTGTATAACTGTGTCACGAAAGAAACGCATCCTGTGACGACAGTTGATAATGTTCAGTTGAGCAAAACGAAACGACTGTTGAAGTTTAGCGTTCACAATATTAGAAGTTGGACGGTTGGTTGTAATTATTTTAAAAAGACGGCAACAAACTCACCCCAGGATATTCGGATGGTTGAGTTTATTCATGAGCTGAACCTCCTTCAGCATGTTCGGACGGTTGGAGCGCTGCTGGTTAAGCTTCAGCACCATAACTTTACCCGTCGTCCGATGAGTCACCTGAAATTTAAAAAAAATATGTTAAAGTATACAATTAGTCTATAAGTTGGTTGTCCTCCTTTCGCCCGTTATATTTATGCAGCCGTTGTTTCACGGTCACCTTCCATAACGCTTTACTGATAAAAAATATAAATCTACTACTTTTTTTCTTGGCCTGATACAGAGCTTGACGAAGTGATCTTTGTAAGGAATGTAGGAAATAGAGAGAAAAGAAAATTTCACTTGCTCGGCCACTTAGGTTAAGTGATATTATGTATCCGTTGTGACGGAAAAGCCTCCGGAAATCCACTCCGCGCGAATCCAAAGAGAAATCGAAAATATCTCGTTTCCCATTTATTGAAAATTTATGGAATGTTTCAAAAATGACTCTGAAGTCGTTGTAGCCTATTGGGTTCATATACAAACATAACCCAGCAAGCCGCTCTACTCGTTCGGCATTCAACTCGGGGCAGTCCCGCAATACGTGAGTAGCGTCCTGGCGACTGTGTCCACACGCACAATGCGGCCTTTCAATCAACTTGACCAACCCAAATAGTTTTCCGTACAATTTAACATGGTCGGCCATGAATGAATTGGCAAGCCCAGTGCCCAAGTGAAAAGCTCTTCATCTTGAGCCTCCAAGTCACGTCCTAGAAGAATTAAGGTTTAACTACTCAATTAATAGAGGCATTGAATTTAACACGGTGAAAAAATAGCAATGTATTTTAGTTCTAGAAAAATAATAAGGTATATAGTTGATAGATTACGCCCTCAATAGGGCAACTATATACCTTGCTATTTCTTCACCTTGTTGTAATGGAGGTCTACCACGTAAATGACAATTCAATCAATGCATTGAATTTAGTTGGCTCCATTTATTTCCAAAATTTATCGATACAATAGTTAACGACCTGCCATATTTTGGTGCAATAGTTCAATATATTTAATTTATCCGCGTCAAGCGAGTGGTTTTCCGATAATAAATATCTTTGAATCTCCTTTTGCATATAAGTGATGCTAAAGATTTAATGCCTATTATTTATATTGCATCCGTGTGATATAACGCCTGAAGATGCCGAAAGGCGAAATTCTAGTCATGGGTGACAGAACATGTGGAAGCGTTCACAGTTACAAAATTTGATACTGAAATTTCATCGAGCACTCAATTTCGTAAATTATATTCAAAATCCGTTTCATAATAAAATTGTTTTTATTAGTTAATTATCTTTTATTTCTTGAAAATAAAATTACTGAATTATCCGCTGGGATAAAACAATAATACACGTGACGAGTGAAAGACGTTGTTAGCGTGAGCTTTTTGCGATCCAAAGAACGCGAGCGAAAATATCTGACGTTTTTGCCCATCACATTGTGTAGTGTGGAATTCACTTTACTTTCTTCTATTGTCTAACAATTTTAACATTTCGTAATTAATATTTAAAATAGTGAGCATCGTGTTTCGCTTTCTAAGTGTCAGGCGCTACGAGTCTGACACCAGGGCCTGTCAACCGCCGTTCGCACGTCATCAATAATAATCACTTTACTAATGGATTACAAAAAGCTGGCTTTTTAGATAAGATAGCAGTGTTTACCCCGTTCTGATAAATATAATTGAAGCGGAAAAATAATATGAATGCCAAAAATACAATCAACTTGTCAATTTTCGATGGTAAAAATAGATAACATAATCTCTACATGATAATAAGTATCTCTCATAAAATAGGTATTTTATAATACAAATAACACTTTGATTACATGAGTTATTATCAGGGCTGGGGAGTCGCGGTATTTTCTTCGGAGTCGGAGTCATGGAAAATCAACTACTCCGACTACTTTTTCGATTGGACGATTTTGAATTTTTATGTCTTAATGAACAATTTGCCAGCTTGGTTGATTGCTCATTAATTTAATGCATATAAATAGGAAAGGTTGGAAAAACCTAACAAAATAAACTTTTTTTTTTATTCGGAGTCGTGTATTTTTTTAACGACTCCACAGCCCTGGTTATTATGTTTAAATGAAGGTTTTTTTGTATATTTTTATCAAATTTGCTCTTGCCTAGAGAATTTCCAACGGAAAATATTTCAAGATTCTTTTAAACGAACGTTTATATTAATTTATTCCAAAGTTCCCATACTTAAAAAAACGTGTGTGAAATAATTTCTGTTGGCGACTTCTTTAGTCAAAGTTAGGTTGAAAGCCAAAATACGTCATTTGGTTATATTCAAATATGCCATTAAAAAAACATTTGCACATTCATGCTTCGAAAAATCGCTATAGTAAATAAAAATAATACAATTCCGAGGTGGAAAACTCCACAAGTGGTCGGTGGGCTGAGTTTTCACTTAGCAGTTGAATGACGATTGAAAAAATACATTGCTCAGAAGCGGCACGCGATTTGAAAAGCGACTATAAGGTGTGCCCTTGCGATACTCGCTTTGCCATAAATCCTCGATTAAAAAAAAAAAACTGTGCTAAAAGGCGTATACAACTGAGTCCAGAACGACAAAGTATTCGACTACGAAATAAAAAAAAATATCAAATAAACAGACGGGACCGGATGTGCCACCGCTGTTTACTTTAATGAAAACTGACAGATCGAGGCGAGCCTTTGACACTATAAATTGAATTGCTGTCACTTTACAGTTTTTAAATTGATATAATACATTACATTTTAGAATCCGTCATTTTTCTCTTTGGCCATTCCCACTCAATGAACATAACGTAATATCGTCACCGTGCAGTGTGTAAAATCTACAAAATATACGAGGCATGCTAGCATCTAGTTGTTCAGTCATTATGATACAATCGTTGACAGGTTGAGTACATTTTCGCTGCCTTAATTTGTCAAACCATATTATCACTTGAAATATTTTAGCTGTACCTTATGCATTGAATGACAGTCGATCCGAGAAAACCTGTCAGTCACAAAACGTATGTATGCATAATAGCTTTTTAAGCAAAGGTCTCATTGAATGAATCATGGATCACTAGTAATGTGTTTCTCTCAGAATCTGAAGCCATCGAGCCTTTCAACAGTCCAATATAGAGCAGAGCATTGAGCTTGAATATATTTCAGATTGAAAGCTTAATGTTAGGAATGCCACGAAATTGTTTTGAGTAACATCGAAATAACTGTTACACGTACACGTTTTGAAGGGTTGAAAGAAAAAGGGTTGGTTTACCTTTAAATTTAATGTCACATTGCAATATACAAGATGTAAAAATAATAGAAACTTTTTGATTCGATGAGCGAGGCCCGGGGTGACATTTTTGCAGCTTCTTAAATTACCTAAATCTTACCGCGAGATTTGAGAGGTAGGCAGGTTGTTTATTCTGTAATTTTTTACGATTGGAGTTAATCCGAATATCATTAATTGAAAAAAAGACACTTGCCTGTAGTGCTTTGAGTAACAAAAAAATTACATTAACCATAATGCACCATGCATCTTATAAATTAAAAACAAAAGATATTAATTTGGTTTCCGCTGACAATTTCGTAAAAATTATGAGTTATAATTTAAAGAAATCGTTTTCGTGTGTGAATGTTGTATTTATTAAGGTAATTGTGATGGTTATCTCTTATAATAAATAACCACCATTAAAAGTAATAAATCCCTATGCATATTTATTATGTGTCAATGACATTAGTTACGTGTGTAATTGTGATAATAAAATTATCTTACAATACATTCATACTAATTGCTAATTAGATTAACTTTGGAATTGGCACATGTAAAATTGTTTCTCAGAAGACGTGAAAAGATATACTAGCTTGGTTTTTCGACTTTTTCGTACTGTAAATTTTAGTAAAAATGTATCCATAAATAGACGATTGATATTTCTAAATCTTATTGAATATTTAGAGAGTTAATGATACAATGGATTATTTAACTTGTGTTGATTTAATTTGCGAATTCAATGTGGTTCACTTCCGTATATTCGAGGGCTATCGTGAAGACAGACTTTTCACTAAAAGATAGTTAAAATTTGAATAAAATATCTTAGCACGGTGAAAAAAAATAGCAATGTATTTTAGTTCTACAAAATTATTATTTTTTAAGATATAGTTGATAGCTATTTCGGCTCACGCCATCGTCAGAACTATCGTCGATGGCGTGAACCAATATAGCTATCAACTATATTTTTTTTAAATAATTTTGTAGAACTAAAATACATAGCTATTTTTTTCACCGTGTTATAATGGAGTTCTACCAAGTGAATGCCAATTCAATCAATAAAATATCTTAGCATATTTGAGAAAGGATAAATATAAATATATATTGTGTGAGAGATTTTTTCAATAAAACACTAAATATCTTTCTCAAATAAGATCGAGTTTTAGGTGAGTATTATCACATTAACTCAACGAGAAACCAGTCCTGATCATTAAATATATTGTAGAAATGGTACTAAAAAACGTTTTTTTTTTAATAGAATGCTTTTCCGCCAAGAAATGACAGTTAACATTGACAAAATTGCATATTTCATTCGATACAAAATTAATTGAAAACCATTTCATTGCTTAACTGAACGAGATCTTTAGAAGGGAACAGAACGAAAGGAAAAATCTACATATTTGAACTAAAGCAATCAAAAGATGTTAAATGATGCGAGAATTATAACAGTCGGTTTAAAGTGAAAATTTTTCCTGGTTGAGACAGGTGTAGTCAGGAAATTGAACACATGCTATCACTTTAACAAGGTAGAAAGTAACGAATGCGTAAGAAAACTGGCACCAGAGGCGTTGGAAATGCGATGTTCAACAACATTATGGCATGTTTTATGGACATATAATATTAACGTGAACGCAAATGTAAGGCATCGGAACTTGTACCACAGTCCGCGCTGTTTAGATTTTAAAAATCAGATAATAGAGTGTTATTAGATAACGCTAGTTTCAATACAGCAAATCACTGATATCAAATGAGATTGAATAAAAAATTATTTATCAACCATATTTATGCATAATGAAACATTGACGAAAATGAAATAATATACATAGATTGATAAATATCTATGAAAAGACGCCACCAAATAAAAAGGTTAAATTATTGTTGATATTCGTGTATACTTGATAGAACTACTTTATAAATAAGACATAATGTTTATTTATTTTATAGAACGATTCTTAGTTCAATAAAATATTCAATATTTCAATTATAAAAAAAAATATGATGTTAGAATAAGTGAGACGATATATTGTACACCTCTTCTTATAGAGAATATAAAGTTTAGTTTATATATTGTTGTTTCACAGTTCTGAGTGTGGCGGAAGCCAAAATAGCAAACTATAAGAGTACATAAAAAAATGTATAAATAGTATTAACCCATAATATAATCTCGTTCTCATAAGACTGAGCATAGATATTTGTCGTGGTTACGCGTCACACTTAAATATTTTCGTAAAATTAATATTTACTGGTTTTCAAAGCAATTCAAAGGTTAATAGACATGTTTCTTACAAAATAGTAATCGGTCGATCAATATGTGAATCGTTCATCGATCGAAACTTCAAAAAGGTGTAACCACCGTGTTCAATAACTGATTATTTCGCGAATTTCAGAAAAAAACATTTTTTTCACAAGAGTTTTTATTTCGTATTTTTTTTTTAAATTGTTACTAACAAAAATATTAAAGTCATTTTAATTATCCGAAGTATTACGATATAAACGGATAAACATAAGCCACAGGACATTTTATAAAATTATCCGGACGAAGGTCAATGCTGCCGACTAGAATCGGTGATGAATGATTAATTACATTTCCGGACACCACGTGTCTCCCCTGTTAAAATTATGATACTGTTTTATATTCAGTATTTGTAAGACAGTGCGGGACGGCGTTTTTCAACATTTTTTTCGTCAATAAACCGACCACGTCTTTCGTCTACCATTATAAACGAATGTTGAAAAATATGCAACGGTGATTGAATTCTGTAAATGTTACCAGGCTGTTTTATACATAAACTTGACAGAAGCGGTATTTATAAAATGTCCTGTGGCTCATGTTTGTCCGTTTACATCGGACAGACAGGTAGGAGTATATCTACTCGAGCTAAGGAACATATAAAATCATCCAATAGTAAAAAAACAGATTCACAATTCGCTAATCACGTTATTAAGGAATCGCATAATATAAATTCAAACTCAGCGCCTAAATGTTTGCATCTTTGTAGTAAGAGTCGCAGAATGGCGGCTTTGGAACAGCTGGAAATCAATAGACATCAATTAGCACAAAGGATTCTTAACGAACAAACTAATATAATAGCGTCCTCATTAGTCCAACCTATTCCTGGGGCGTGGTCTGGTTTGCTTCCGTAATGACCATTTCCGTCCCACATGTAAACTTATTGTCATAGCCACCTTTTGTTTTATTTAAAAATTTTGAAAATTTAGTTTTATTGTGAGAAAGTAACAAGCTAGGCCGTTAAAACAGGAGAGAAGATGTATTGGGTACCTTCTCTATACAGCTATATATAGATAAGTAAATGTTAGTTTAAGCATAGTTCTGACGATGGTGAGCCGAAATAGCTATCAACTATATTTTTTAAAAATAATTTTGTAGAACTAAAATACATTGCTATTTTCTTTCACCGTGGTAAAGAATATTGCATAATAATAGAATTTCGTTGCAGTACCTAATATTAAATGAAAATTTGTTTCAATGTGAAAATGTTTTACACATCAACCTTTTTATAGAAAAGGACATTTAATTTATTCGGATTATTTCAGTTGGTAAAGAGTTTCCTCAATTGTCTGATACTTTTGGTTTCCGTATGAAATATTCAAGAGTTCAGCTAATTTTAAATAAAAAATGATGCTTGTCGGACCGATTAATAAAAAAATGGTAATTCTTGTTTTTATTGGAATAACAACAGCTGCACTATCCGCCGAATAAGTTCTGCCCGTTGCTAGAGTGGGAAAATGAATATTTCAAAATCTAGAAAGTCTAGTGTGTGATTGGCAATGCGCCAGATTTAAAGAATATTTGTCAAGCTATTAGGCATGATACAGTGGAATTTAATAATAAGCATCGTCACCTGGGAACGTAAAAACCTGGCCAATATCATCAACTGACAAACTTCGCATCTATATATTATCACATTACGGAAAAAAACAAAATCCGAATAAATAAACAACGTTTCTTTATAATAAAAAAAAATCTAAGCAGTTTGATAATGAAGCATCCAAAAATAATTTGATATCCTATAGTTTCTTTCCCATGTTTAATCTACAGTATTTAACAAATAATGAAACCCAATATCTGTTACAATTTAATATTTTCCAGATCAGGAACAGTTTCGCTAATCCCAAGCTTTATCAACTTACTAGAATACAAATTAAACTAAGGTTACTTAAACAAAATATTGAGTTGATAATCATTAGGTACACAAAACAAATTTTTCAAATACTAAAAAAACATTTTACAGGTTATGAAACATGTATCTAACTTAAGTAAAATCATTCACAAATAAAATATTAAAAACCTTTTGAAATTAAATAACTACTAATTTCTGATCAAAAATAATACCAAATTTAAAGTATATTTAACAGAAAATTTTAAGACAATTAAGACAAACTGATCCGTAGAATATAAAATTGTGGAAATTGTACTAGACATTGTGTTTTATGATTTAAATAAAAGAGACACCAAAAGTCAGATAAACGTGTTTAACGCACTGGCGAAATTTAGCACGTCAGTGTATTATGATAAATCGAATTGATCAATCCGATTTTCGTGAGAGCCTATTTTTGCTGAAAAAGTGGGACCTCCCACTAAAAATTGAGACGTCTGGCAATGTTGCAAAATCTTGTTTTAACGTTATCTTCTTGAATATACGAAATTGGTCACATCATTTAGAAGACCAGTGAATAAACTTTTAGATTTCAGAGAGAAAATAAATGCGTTAAAAAATACCAAAATGTGCGTGTTTTGCGTCAATACAGAGCTTAGTGGGCATGGCTATATAAAATGTCATACATTTAATGGGTCACGAGCCTTTGAATTTTTACCATATCACATTATTATCGTGCGGACTTTGGTGTGGTTGCCCTTTGAAAATTATTCGTGTGGTATTTGTTTTCGGCACCGCAAAGTTCTACGTTTCCCGCATTTTTATTTTCTCGTTTGTGACATTTCTTTCGTACGCTGATCTATGCATCAAGTGTGAAAAGAAAAAATATATCTACTTCGTGAATTGATTAATGTATATTTTGTTTTTTTCGTGTCTATCATCTTTTTTTTTGCTGATTACATTAGTACAAGTATTTTGTTGTGTACGTGTATTGCTTAACATTTTAGTCACTCGAGTAAATATTGAAGAAAAATATACTCAAAATTAAACATTGAAAATGTATTACCAATTATCCATCAAATATAACAGTCTCAACAGTTTTTTCTGAACCTTCTCCACCATAGAGGTGGTTTGTACTAAGGCTAACCCTAAGGCTTGCTTCATCCAAAACCATTGTAAATTAATATAAAAAATAGAACACGAAGAGCTTTGGTGGACGGAGGACAAATCCCAAGGTTTCCAATGCTTTTTACGTGTGATCATAATGAGAATATTGAACGTGGATTCGCTCTCGAATTGTACGCCAAAATCCTTAACTGATGAATTATTGTTTAACATTGATTAATGTTTTAATTTTATTAATTTAATTGACATTTATTTACTTGGTAGAACTCTATTATAATATTACAACTCTTATCAATTAAATAGACCTGGATACTTTGGTATTTTTGCCTCATTGTTTTCAAAGTTAAAATTTTTAAAGTTCGCGTTAGATAGCATAGAAAACAACATCTTTAAATATCGAACTGTATATATGTACTGTTTCCTATTTTCGTCGTCAATTGCATTTTTCATATATTATAAGGGTATAAATCCCGATTTGGTAAAGTAAATAATAATCTGGTTACACTGTCGAACGGTCAGTATTCCAAAGCTATTAGTACACTAAAACACTCGTATTCGATTCTTAAGATAAAATGCGCAATAAAACCAAATATCACTATTAATTTTATAGTTTTATGCAATTACTTTAAAAGCATATAAAGTATAGATGAATAATTCACTGTATACGTAAGTATGTTAATGCTATAATTTAAGACGATATCACAAAGCAACAACTTTCATTGGATTGTCCACTATTCGAACTAGGTTGAAAACTATTTACCGCTTTTCATTTAACAATGTTCAGAGCAACACTTTTTGGAAAGTGTATTCGTGTTTCATTCAAGAAGGATGATCGATGAATTACGTTCGTAGTTTAATTTCTTTAAACAAAATAAACAGCGTAAAGTTATACTATTTTTTCATTCAAATCGTAAGAATATTTATGAAAAAAATATGAAATTGACTGAAGGTGCTTGATGGACCTTTGGAATTAAATTTGTCAGTTCTGTTTATCCGTGTGATAGAATGCCTAAGGCGAAACGTTAATTACAAAACATTTGGGATCGTACAAAGTTTCAAAAATTCAAATTTAAATTTATCAAAATTAAATCGTCATTACGTTACGATAAAAAGGTGTATTGTAATACAATATTTTTATGTTTTTTTTACTATAACATGGTTGAACAATATGGAAAAAATAAAATAAATAACTACTTTATTTTTTACATTAAAATCATATTTTAACCAGCAAACATTTGGATATATTGAGGATGAACTAAAGAAACAGTACACTTTCACTTATTCATGCATGGAACTTTTATAGAATATGCGTAGTGGCGTTGTCAAAATTAATGTCACACACCTTTACAGCACTACAATTCAACAGGGCCTCCCTAACCAATATGATAAGAAACTGATACAACTGTTAATAAATTGCCATTCAATATTTCCATTGACTACTCACCATCAGAAAACAACAGGAAAGTAGCCACTTCAAAGATCACTTTTCTCTAGTAGTGACATGTTTTAAAATTTGGCATACGCGCAAAAACAAATGTTTGAATAAATAATTTGATTATTTTTTTACTGATTTTGCAATGTTAGAAAATCTGTGATTTTTTAAATGGAATTCGAACACCAAATTCACATTGTTCAACCTCTGTCATTCGGCATGGTGCATTCTAGCACACGAATTCACTCGAACTGACAGCCTGTCAACAATTAACATCGATATATTAGACCGATCCATTTAAAATCAGCACCATAAATATCTATATATATAAAAATTGAAATGTGCACCAGAAAAGAACGTTAGTTATTGTTTGATTTTAAATTGTCTTTGATAAATTTTAAATATCATATAACTACTTGCTAACAGAGTACTTGTGAAGTGTCAACAGTCAATGTGTTTTTTTTTTCTAAAATCAAAATATCTGTCGGAATTAATATTTTGCTAATCTAGCGAATTTAACATCGCTCAAGTTTCGTACGACAGATCACAATATAATTATAATATGTAAACAAAAATAAAGATTTATTTGCGACAGCAAACAGCAGGTAGCAGTGAGAGATGATGCACTCGATAAATTAGATAGTTAAAAAATTCTTCGGACCAGTTATATGCAAATCATATTAGAATATCCATTTTTAATTACCCCCTATTGAGACTTTCATGTTGCCTAACTGAATTCGCACGGAATCATTCACCACAAACAACAAGCGCGAAGCTCCGTGTTATTTTATGTGAAAACATGATGTATTACAAAAATATGCAGAATTTTGGAAGACCTTTCACTCTCTGCGCATAATTATTACCAAAACTCACTCGATTATTTCACAGCCATTTTTCCGAGCACTTTCTTTACTTGGTGAGATAAACACCAATAATATAATATGTGTTGCGGAATAATGAAATACTGTGAAAAAATCTTTATACTAACTTCTTAAAAGATAGCCATTGTTAGTGAGTCTACAATGAGAAATTCGAAACAATGGCGATAATAATATAAGCAAAAATAGCCAAAAAAAATAAACAATTTTACTATAAAGTCAAAAGAACATCTTCTTTACTGTCATACTCGACTCTTTTGATACTGATTACTGATTTTAAGAAAGTCATTAATTTAAATATTACATGTGAAACTTGTTGATAGTCAACAATTGAAATGAAGTCAATTTTATCACATTTCTCTAGAAAGTGTGGTTTTAATCTGCCGAAAGTGACAGACGAGTCCAATGCCAACTAGTCTGCCAATAAAGAGGTAGATAGACTGAATTACAAACAACGATCTCGGTTTAAATTATGCATTTATTGTTGTCCATATGCTGCAATGGCAACAAGCATGGTATAAAAAAAATAACCACGTGACGTAGATTTTGATAACTTATTAAGATACCATACATATAAGATTTTCAATCATTCAAACTCTACATTTTCACACGTTTACCTTGCATTATTAAGTCATTTGGGTTACGTGTTATAATTATCATTTTTTAAAGTGCTTATTTAATTTTCATCAAACGGTTTTTACTAAAATCAATTGAGAGACCCGTTCATCTCCTAGTCTTAGGATCTGTATATTTCGTAATTCTTATTATATATTAACGATGCCAACCGTTTACCGATTGTCAGGTCGATTACATTCGTGTACTGAATGCCTGAAGATACCGAAATGCGAAATCCAAATTATGAATAACACACGGTGTGGAATTGTACATATTTTTAACGATTCCAGTTTAATATTGAAATGCAAAAAACATCCTCAATCGATAGCTTAAATTATATTATAAGCTATCGATTGAGGATGGTTCATAGCATTTCAATATTAATTAACTTAAGACTTTTTTCACCGAGATAGCTTATCATAGAAAACCCGACGCTGTTTGGATTTTTCATTTTTTATTTGGAAGCGACATAATGAGCTGGTTTTTTTCACCAATAAAAACTTTACACGTAACGAAATTGAAGATAGGTTATTCCAAAAATATATTTTGAGTATGTAGTAATGTTATAGTGATATAACAAGAGTAGGTTTTATCCAAAATTTACAATGTCAAAATTTACTATCCGATAACTAACAGCTTCCAAGAAGTATATTTTGAGAAGAGAGAAGTGTGTGCAAAATAAATGTAATACGTGAATCTAGTGATCTTGAACGAATCTTATATAATTATCAAGCGTTTTATTTTATCATCTGTTAGAAAACAGTTGTTGTTTGTTATGTGCGATACTGAAAATTTCCCGTCGGAGATCTGTGCAAACGTAAATATTTTCTTCACGTGAACGTAGCTAGGTGCACGGCAAGCGTTCATCAGTGGAATGAAAATAATTTGTGTGAAAAGATATTTTCGAATCGCCGGGAATGCAATGTAATAATTCGTGACGCAAGGCACGCACCTCTATCTGTCTGCGGACTGTGGACTACACTCGAAACACACCAACACGATTGTATGCGTAGTGTCGTAGCAGATAATATACATAATGTTATATAGGTATACACCTACGCGAAGTTGACATAGATGAGGAAATGGAACTGGGTTACGTAGAGAAACATGAATCATACCGTAAGGGATGACCAATGAAAAAATAATTCGGTCGAATGAATCTACGATGTTTACGAAAGGGGGCTGCCCTTACCGAGTTTCAACTATAAATGACGCATCGTGGAGTCAGTATGTCGGGTATATTTAGAGGGAGAAAGTCCAAGGTGATATAGGAAACTTTTTCGCGGAAAGGTTAAAAAAAGGCATTATCGAGAGTTTCCATTTTAGAAGTAGTTATTTCGAATCATTTCTAGTGTTTTTTCTTTAAGAATTAAACAGACGAATCTATATTTCGATATTTCTTGATGCACAAAAACGGTCTTATTAAAAGAATATAAACGAACACAGTATACAGTTGATAAGTATTTCG
This sequence comes from Himalopsyche japonica, assembly GCA_028555115.1. Taxonomy (NCBI): domain Eukaryota; kingdom Metazoa; phylum Arthropoda; class Insecta; order Trichoptera; family Rhyacophilidae; genus Himalopsyche; species Himalopsyche japonica. The sequence goes on along the minus strand of JAHFWJ010000488.1, from coordinate 179,295 downwards.
GCTGACAAATATATAGCTTATAAATTTTGTAGAAATAAAATACATTGCTTTTTTTCACTGAATAACAATTGAGTTACAGCAAGTAAATGCCAATTCAATCAATAAATATAAACGAAAAACAAGCTATTTATTGAATTGGCTTTTACTTGATATTTAATATTTGGCGTGTTTGGTTTCTTTCACGTTTCAAGCAATTGGAGAAATTAAAAGTATTTATTATAGATAGTTCTCCATTTTTTTAACATGATAGTTGTTTGCTACCCAAGCCAAAATCGTCAGAGCTATGATACAACTAAATAAATCCTTAGTTTGATATAATGTTTAAGAAGATATAGACAATAAACTGTCTTCATTATTCTAGCATCATGACTTTGTATAATTGTATGTATGTTCAAAAGCATTAAGAAATTTATTATTTTGACAATATGAAAAACATTTCTTTTTGTTTTTCGTAATCGTGAAAAGTTGTAAGCTTCACGTCCTAGTGTCTATTTAATTCCCTTGCGTTATAGACTTCATTTATTTAGTCACTACAATTAATATGAATGTGCATAATTTTCTAAAACAGAAATGTCTAAAAATCGTATGCATTTAGAAAGCTTAAAACTGTTTATACAGTTTTTTACGCATCGGATTGGAAGATTTATATGATAAATGAGTCATCGAGCACATTATGATGCGCACATGCTTTGGAGAAACGCGAGCCCACAAAAATAGCATTCGGGTACTTTACCTATAATCCTCGTGAAAATAAATATTATCGCTACGTTGCTTGGACTGCAGTTCGAAATGCGAACGCTCTCGGCAAAGTGCGCAAGTCGACGCGGGAAGATCCCGTTGCCAAGGTTTAGGGGCGCAACGGCCGAAGAGGAATCGGCCCAGGAATGCAGCATGACGCCGAAGTAAACAAAACAAGGTGTCCCGTACGTCACTATGGTAATAAAAATAATAGTAGTAACGACTTTAATGTGTAAACGCAATTTTCTTCTTGGTGCAGGGCAAAAATCAACATAGGGATTGTAATACCGGTATAACCGAAATTGAAAATCCGGTATTTTCGGTGTTTTTATTTCAATACAATCGATTCTCTTTTCACACAATTTTAAAATAGCACGGTTCAAAACAAAGTAACCGATTATTTCACTTTAAAAACAGTTTACAGTGATAATATCGGATATCTTGGCAACAATACAATACAAGACCTGTGATAACACCGCTTGATTAAGGTTTAATTTCAATATTAAGATCATGTTATATCCATCAAACATATGAATTAGAGAAAGGTGGTACACTTTCGACGACTAAAGAATGGGAAATTTACTTAAATTATTTTTTTCAAATAAATTTCCCCGTCTTTGTCCATATTAAAGCAATCCACTTAAGCCAATGTTTGTATTTTTTTTAATACCGATAATGGTATTTGCAATACCGGTAATGGTCTATTTGCCGGGTATTGCAATCGCCAGGGTCGACAGTTGAACCGAAGATTTGAGGTCGAATTTATTTTTACTGAACGCAAAGCAAACATTTGTGTGTACATCTATGTTTAGCAAGGATACAAATGAGTCTCAAGAAATATAATATATATCACGTCTACGGCAGTGTCAACTATAGAATGACAAATTTTCCGCGGAATGTCATTGTCTGAATATATAATAAAAAGAACTGAATATATAATAAAACTACCGAAATAGCTATCAACTATATTTGTTAAAAATAATTTTGTAGAACTAAAATACATTGCTATTTTTTCACCGTGATATAATGGAGTTCTACCAAGTGAATGCCAATTCAATCAATATAATAAAACTGTTTAGTAATATTTTCACAATTTTATAAAATAAAGATCAAAACCATGAATTGACGACGATCTAAGCTTAATTTTATAAAATTGTAGAAATAATACTAGACATTGTGTTGTATTTACTATTTTTTTTAAATTAATATATGATCATTGAAGTAAAACAATTACATATTTAATACTTCTTAGTAATAAATATGCGATATTGTTAAGACTGTTGAGAGCTGTTCTGAAATAATTAACTCAAATAGTAATTTAAATATATCGCATAAGTAAAAGACTCTTGTTATACTTTGAGTAAAGGTGTTGAGTTAATATGCGTTTGATCTTTATAAAAACTTTACCATGCTTGTACATTATTAAAATAGAGTTCTACCAAGTGCCATTTTAAGCGAATGAATTGTATATACTAATCGAAAAGGGAATATGCGAAGGTCTGACAACGTCATCTATATTGAAATCAACCCTAAATATTTTTGTAATTTTTACACGAGTACATTTAATCTCATACACTATTTTTTTTAAGTAATAAAATCGCATTTTTAGTATTTTAGTACTTACTTCGCATGCTCTTTTCAAATTTACAAAGTATTTTGCTACTACATATTATGTGAAATGAGATGAAGTTGTTTAATTTTGACAAAATGTGCACTATTGGGTTTATATTTTTCAACGTATCATATTATATGTGCGAGGTAATAGGCCTACGTTATCTATTTTCCGCATTGAAGGAGCGTGCCTGATGAAACATCGCGTAACACCGCAATCATAAGAGGAAACACCAAACATCAAATATTGTAATGTGCATGTATGAAATTGGAAACTTTCATGATATAATTTACCGAGTCTGGCGTAACTTTTACAATAATCATTGGCAATTCTTTATTATGGCATAAAATTGAAAAATATGCGGGCATGATTTTGCGAAACGCAATGTTTGTTACGTTCTCAAACAGGGGGGTGCGAGTTCTGATCGCTGCGCAAAAGTATGGGAAAACTAGGCACGGATAGAGGCGACCGCTCCAGTTAGCTCGTTATCAATCCTTCCCACGCCCAACAGACACTCTTTCCATTTTCACTTTCGCTGTTAATTTACTATGATCGGTGAAGGTTATAGCTGTGACAACAATGGCGAAACAAAGGGAAAACAAAATAATTGCATCGCATGTGTGAATGTTGTGATCTAGAAGCTCTGCAACAAAAGTCAGTATTCTTCTTTATTTTTTTTCTATTTCTGATGGATTTTGCTATAATTTAAACGTGTTTCATTTCTACGACAAATTAAAACAATTCTATAACATATATTTGGTTATCAAATATCAACACATATTTCAATTTATGGAAATATCATATCTCATACGTCTCATATGTTGAGACGTATGAGACAGTTTGCGGGGTGATTTCCGGTGATAAAATCTACAAAATATATATATTGGCGAATTCAACTCGATAGATAACTTAACCAGCATATCAATGGTCTAAACTTGGCATCTCTTAAAGACATTTGAATCAGTATAAATTAAAATTGATAGCATTAATATCCCGATTAATTTTCTCTTAGAAACATCTTCAGGTTAGCTGTTCCATAAGGATGTTCATTAGTAAGGAAAACAATGATTTTAAATCATAAATTAGCACGAAGAGTATGAGACTATATCATCAGTATTGAATGTGGGGGGGGGAGGGGGGCAATTATAATTACACAATAATAACACTAATTATCATTACATCACAAATTTTGAATCAAAGTAATTTATGAAAAAACACAAAATGGACGATTGCCGAGCCTAGATCAACAACGATAAAATAATTTTGATTTTTAATAGAAAATGGGCGTTTCGTAATAATTCGTTTTATACAAAAGATGCTACAATAATATGACTAAAGAATGACAAGTATATTCACATAACTAATTGCACTAAAAAACAGTGACGTAGTAGGATCGAGAAATGTAGTGATGTCTAGTGATAAACAATAGAATTTTTATGGCGCAAGGATCGCAAACAATAAAGAAAACAGATGAGTATTAGTTAAGTAATAGTCATACACAAATTAAACATACGTACGTATGTACACTCAGTGTTTTCTGAAGTAGAATAATTATCAATAGAATAGCTTAGCGTTTCATCAGCACAAAACAGGTGTAGCTTCTCTCAATAATGTCAACACAATCAAAAATTACATACGAAGCGTTGAAAAGCAAACACCTTAACCTCCAAATTTTACTAAGTCATTTCTCACAATTCGTAATAATTAATAATTCGCAAAACAAACTTGACAAAGTAAGAATCTGTTTCAATCAAATGCGAATGTACTATTTTACCATTAATTTTTGACTAAATTCAAGTCCCTTTTAAATCTAACACATTTTTTTCTGCTATTTCCACAATTTTATAACATACCATCGACTGTCAAGGTTTTGTCTAGAAAAGTTGCCAAAAGAAAATATTTCGCAGAACATTGGAATGTACTCATTTTAAAGAAGTACTTATTTTTAAAAAAAGGGCGATTTTTATTCTGTAGGCAAAGATAACATAACAACGTGAAGTTGCGGCAGTTGAAGATATTGATCAGTTTTTCTCGTATTATCTAAACATCTTCATATAGACAAGCCACTTTCACAATTACTAATATTAAAATGTCTCGTAATTTATCAAATGCTTTCAATGATTAATAAACCTGTTAAACACGATGGTCCGTTGTATATATCAACGCATAAGCATAACATATAAAACGGTCAAAAGGTTAAGGTAATTGTACAATAATCGAACCTGCTGTAATAAATTCTGCGTCAAATATTTTTTCTGATGTTTAGTAACAGATGTTAGCGCATTGATAAATTCAAGCCGCAAATGTGTTATTTTAACCGCTTCAGTGCCATAAGGCTAAGCTTTGCCGTATCGTAAGTACGTTGCAAGTACCGTACGGCCACAGTTGGCCAAGTATGATTGAAATAAAAAATAAATCATATTTGAAAAACTTAGCGACATCTACAAATATTCAGTGGAAAATTGATATACTTGATATCATTCAACCTTACAGAAAAAGGAGTGATTGTAGATGTCAAAGTGTAGAGGTAAATAAAGTAATAGAAGAGGTTGTGGCGGCCTTATAAAAATACAGGATATTTCGACAAAGTTACTTCTAAATCCAATATATGTGTGTAAGTAAACTAATAATCAAATGCATTAATATAATGAGCGTTATTTTGTAAGCACCTCCAAAAAGCGCGGCACGGGAATATTATTCAGCTGAAAACCTTCTGGCACCGAAACAGTTAACGGCGCCAAAAACTTTCCAAGCATTCCGTCCAACTTTCATACGGAGCGGCAGATGATAATTTTTATTACGGACAGTTATCGGAAGTTACTCTCACCGTAATTGACTAAATATTTATATCACTTCTAAACAAAATGCAAGATGATTTGCGTGAGGTAACATAGAACCGATGTTTCTGATGCCATTCATGCGTATCGAACATTTAACTTCAGTGATGAAGGGCTTCTGGGCTTCGTTTGAATCCGGCTAGCCGATAGTTCTACCGAAGTGGCGCTGCCATCTGTTACTAGATCGACCAACGATAGAAAAAGGATAAGGGAGTTGAGCAATACTTCCATGACTTATTTCACAACCGCCAAATAACCATTAGTGGCCTGGAATTATTATATGTAGAAATATAGAACGTGTTTCTGTTAAAATATATAAAATATTCGAGTCTATTTTTTCACGGGTGATACGTTCCAAAGAATCGCAATTTAAAATAGATTACTATCTTTATTAACCTGACATATATAGATTACAGTGCAATGACTGCCGGCACTTCTTCGCGGGGAAAACTACACGTATTCTAGACATAGTATCAGAACACTTAGACGCTTTTAGATTAAATAAAAAAAATAAAAAATTGCCAACCGTTTATTATCGGAGAACCACTTTTAAATTATTCTATCAAAAGATTTTTCCCGAATATTTTACAAATAAACACACCTTATTGATTTCATTAAATTTATTAAACGAACGGTTCAATCTTTCTAATTCTCCTTTTTAGTGTATTTATTTAGCTCCTCAGCATTGGGTATATATTTTTATGATTTATTTAGGCCGTGAGGGAGTGACAAAACTTGTAAAATTATATATGTGTTTTACAATTCGAATTCGATATTAATTTGAATCAATATCCGTCAATCACTCTTAGTCGATAGCGTAAATTAAATAATGTAATTAGATAAATATGATGAGAATGTGTTTGAGGTAAAAATATATTTTTACTATAAATACACTATCGCTGCAGAATTTGTGTATAAAACCCCGCTATGATAAGAATCCGAATTGAGAGAAGAAGAATAATAGCTTCTTATGTTTCCATTTCCCTTCCATTCGATATTAACGAGGTTCGTCGAACCGGCAACCCTGCTCGGCGGGAAAATAGAAATAGTGCCAAATAGAGATAGACTCAGGCGTGAACAACTAACAGCTGTTTACGGTCGTCTCACGACTTTTGCCCGAGCACCAATAACCGCGAGAAGGGAGCACTCACTCGCTGCGAGTAAAAAGTACGCGAACGCCGCACTCTTTGGACGTTTAACGATCGCAAATTTCTAAAAGAGTCACATTAGGAAAAAGGAAATCAAAAGTGGTTTAATACGTTATTTTATTAAACTGTAATTGTACATTCCGTCAAATGCGTTCGTTCACTGCCGCTTCGGCTCCAGCCGTTCAATTATAACAACGTAATACTTCCTTCCGGAAAAGTCATCAGACCTATGCCTATCTATGCTGATTCCTATTATTATTTGTGAAATCGCATCAAGTGTGCGTAATAACTAACAATTAGCCACGAATTATTTGTCAATATTATGTATAGTCAAACAGCTTTATTTCAGATAGCTCGAGATTTTAATTATACAAAAATGCAAACGACATAGAAGCAAAATAAATATGTAGATATAACACTATTAATGTTTTTTTCTAATGAGTTAACTATCACTAGTTGGTGGCAAGGCGTTATAATATTTGATTAATATCAAGCACTATTTCCATAACTTATTTTTTCAAAACCAGGACTAGTTTCGCTCATCGCGAGCTGATTAAAAGAAGGAAAACATGTGCACCAAACAAATGGTTCAATTACTAACCAGGACCTTTTAAATTTAAAATCTTCTGATCTGCTATCAAAAATCCACAAGTCCATTATAAAAGAAAAACACATCCGAGTCAACCAGTAGTACGTCTCAAAAGTTGACGATATCAACTGAGGGTGCTTGATAGATTTTCGAAATATTACTTATTTAATTGCTTTTAAGTCTATTACAGAGGTATTGCGTGATTGGCTTTTAATTTTTATTCTATAAATGCGCTTTGTAACGCAATAAACGTCAGGTTCGGCATATAGTTTCTGTAAATAGTTATGGAAAAAGTAATGCATTTAAACACGAGACGGAGCATAAGAATCTTTATAGAACGACAATAATGTGGAGATTTTTTATGATAGATATAAATTTAATTTTACTGGCCGGTTTATTTTGGCTTTAACCTTTAAACGCCCAGCGGTCCCGTACGGGACCGATGATTATGGTGCATTTCGCTATCGAGTTACACTGATTTATGAAAATAGTATTCAAAATATGAATATTAGCTTATATAAATAATGTCTTTTGAGATACCGTTCAATAATTTTATTTTCGGTTCCAAAAAATATTTTTATCGTGATGAATGATATAAACATCTGTGTTACAATATTGGCTCTTGGTATGTGCGTTCTTATTTTAGGCGAACCATAATAAATCAGCTTAATCTACACTATTCACTACATTATGATGGGGAAACATTTTTTTTTCATACAATACATAGAATATTTTTTCTTTTAGGTAGTGGCTCCCAATCTGAGTGCGCGAACCCCTCAGAGAAGTTTTTATTCTTTAACTTTAACGCGTAATTATATAAAATGTGAAAAATTACGTATAAAGCTTTAGTAAATTATAAACAATCTTTTATTTTGATAATGTTTCTTATTATACCCAAATATAATGAATATATTTAGAGATATAATTATTTTTAGAACAACTGCGGGTCGCGCGAATATTTCACAAAAAATGCTTGGGCGGTTAAAGGTTAAAGCTAAAAAAACGGATTTTAAGTATGTACAATAATAGAAGATTAAAACTCAAATGAAAAGCTAATGATTGAAGATTTTGTGCTTCAGTTGACTATTTCGACGTTAATTAATTATTGTCCCTGAATATCATTGTGAAGTCTCTCGATAATAACTTAATGGTGCTAAGAAAAACGCAAAATAACAATCAAATACACAGCATTGTCGGCCTCGATAACAGTTAAGTCTATTGCCACGGTAATTATATTGTCAAGATGCCATAGATTCTCTCGAGGATTTTATAATAAATACTATTATTTCCTGCGTGTCTAGGTATAATAATAAATGCAAACTACTTGAGTAAAACGTTGAGACCAGAGACAATTCGGCCAGCGATCGTCACATGTTCGGTTGACTGTCAATGCCAATCGATATTCTATTGAAAGCAACGATAAACAGCTGATGGACCTTGACCGGAATCGTCTTCTTCGTATAAATTATACAAATTTGTTACTATTATTTACATCAAAATGGCGCGCTTTTTTTTATTATTTTCTGTTGTATATATTTCTGTATAGTTCTGTTGCATCCGTGCGATGGAATACCTGAAGATGCCGAAGGGCGAAACCCGGGTCGTTTGTTAAAAGACATATGGAATCGTACAAAGTTGCAAAAATTCAAATTTAAATTTGATTCATTAATAACCGTACATGCACTCATAAAATACCCGACAAATAACAACGAACACAAAATAATTCTTGTAAAAATTCACTAAACATTTTTTTTAACTTTAAAATTAATATAAAGCTAGTGGTGGCCGCAACAAAATCCTCTAGTGGCCGCACATAAAAACTACTGCTCTACACACGTATATCAATTATCAATTATGAACGTTGAAACAGGTGCTCCTATGACGAGAAGTGTAACCATGGAATCAAAAATAACATGACACGAGAGAAAATCCGCGCCTTGATAGAAAAGAAAAATCGACGCTCCGCAATCAAAGGGTTATTTCGTATTTCATGAGTTGACAAGGCTTACTATGAAAAAAACCGGCCCTTGTTATCAAAGTTTTATTTATTGAAATATACGAAATCAACGTCAGTAACTGAATTATTCATAGCACAAAAGACAGATGCACGACAAAGCGTTAAAATAACGTAATCGAAATAAACGTTCGCCAATCTTCGACTGGGGAGATTTTTCGAAAAATACACAGGTGGGTGTCATAACTTTTCCACAATATTAGTCAGCCCAAGACTGTCTTGGAAACATTTAGCGGAAACATTCATAAATTCTAGGCACACGGAATATGACAGCAGGTAAGTTGACGCGTGACAGTTGTGTCTCGTAACAACAAGGTCTCATGAGCGATAAAGGTATATACATTAAAAACCACCGAGTGATGCAATGATGATATTATTTCAATATTCACCCACAAAACAAGCACGAGAACGGCTTTCAACGTATATTTTCGATGCTACAACCTTCTATGCGGCCTTTGTGCGCAAAAATTTGTTTGTAATAAATTGCAGTTGAGTGTGGATGGAATTATAATTCACATAACATTTTGACTACGAACGTCTCAATTATTGAGACAGCTAATTGCAGTGTGTTCATATTTGACACTTATAAATATAAGCGAGTTGATAATGTCTGAACATTCATCTAGGGGTTCATTTTTGTATTGCAATATAGCTTGATTATTCCTGCTAACCTCAATATGTTAGGTTGAAACCAACACTACTAACTTATTTTTTGAAATATTCCGTGAATGAATATCTTTTATGCAGCTCAGCAGGGAACGGGTAAAAAATATAAAAATATTATTAGTATCGAAGCTTTAGTGTGAGAGCTAATTTTCGTATCGATATATATATAATAAATTTGGTTAACACTAATGCTACTTAATAATTTTTTGTATGGTTTAAAACGACATCTCGCATGAAAACGAGATCGTTAAAAACATAATTTCTCTACTTGAAGCACACAATCGCGTATTAAAGCAAAGATCTGGTTCCGAATCGAGTTATCCAATTGCACTTTGGGGTTGAATAATTTTCATTTGTAATGAATGAATCGGTTAGGGGAAATTCATTATTCGGAAGGCAGGTCTACGGGAAAAATAAGCTTGGCAAGTAGTATACAGGCAAGAAAAATTTGGGAACCTGTGGCGTAATGTAATATTCAAACAACTTTGAATATTTTTGGCAGTTGTTGCCGCTGACTTTTTTTTTTTTTTTTGAAAAACAATTAAAATATGTCACGTTACAAATGCAAAAGATCAAAGAGTTTCAATTGTTTAAAAGAAAATTTGCTTCAAAGGTCGAAATATTTATTTGATAAAAAGTGATGTTAATTCTGTACAAAACACAATTTTGCAATTTTATCATAGCCAACTCGATGACTTATTTCTTGGCAATTTTAAGTACCTTCATTTTGTTATTATCGATCGGACTATACAGTCCAGTGGCGTTAGCATTGCATATTGTAGATATGGTTTCAGGTTCAATACCTAACAAGAATACAATTTCAAATATAGAAACACATAAGGAAAAGGTATAAAAAATATGTATAATATAATGCCTCTCCACCAAGAAGTAACAGTTGATACAATTATTGCGATTGGCAAACCATGTTGAACTGTCTATTATTTGCTGCGCTATACTCTTTAATCTGTCGTGTGAAATCGAATGAAGACGAAATATTTGGAATGAACAAATATCTATAATTAACATAAATACGATACAAAGATTTCTAGCATATAATAAAATAATTCATACGATATGTATTGTAAATGAAAGACAAAAATATATAACAAAAGAAATAAAAAATGATTTATAAAAATATTGACAAACGTATTAATCTCAAAGCTTCCAAGAAATAAGAGTAATAATTCCTGAAGATAACAAAAGACGAAACACGGATCGGAGGTGACATAACATGTAAAAACTTTTAACAATTCAAATTGGATATTGACCTATCTATATATTATATCAAACATTCTCAATCATAATCTTAAATTTATTATGGCTCAATATGGGTAGACGATTTGCATATCTATAAAAATATAACTTACGATCATGACTAACGAGTACGCGGTAATTCGTCATTCTGTCTTAATTCTAAGACGTAAATAAATACTCTGCACCTGAGTGATAAATTGTTTACAGAAGCAAATATGCAAAGAATCTATGAGAAAGCAGTGTGCAATCATACAATTATAGGTATTTAAAATAGCACATTTGGATGCGTCCTTTTAACGTGTGCGTATTAACGATCAAAGACAATTAAGAGATTTCATTTTAAAGCAAAGACAATAATCTCCGCGGAGGGTTAAAATCTATAAATATATATTTCGGTCGCGCTCTCCCACTTAAACTATTTGTTTTTGCAATTGACGTGGTATAATGCTTGATTTGATATTGCCAGGCGTTACATACACATTTTGTTGAAATTAGATAAAATGCGAACATGTCGCTGCAATATGCCTTAGAGCAGCAGGAAGATACCACGAAAGATCGATTTTTAGAAGAGTTTCCAGGCAACATCTAACTGCCAAATTTATTGATAGTTTTTCTGCAATATCAAACGAACAGTGATATAACAAGGAAAACAGATTTAAAATAAAATAGAAAACCGTTTTGAGAGTATGAAACAAACTTTAAGAGGCAACAGAAGTCACAACATGGATTTTTTATTTATCTTATTTAATTTCAGGTAGAGTTATACTATTTGACAATTTAAAAAAGTTTTAAAAAGTACAATCAACATAAAAATATAAAACAACGTAATTTTTTTAATATTTATACTATTTATTCCTCTTATTTTCCTTATCAACATTCCTTTCCTTTTTATTAATACATAAAAACTATGCAAAAAATACGTGTTTTCTTGAATATACATACTATTACGTAAAAATTGGTAGATGTCCCGTTTTGAGGGCAAAAATAAACGGTCACATTAAGCATACTCTATGATAAATATTTCAAATATATGTCATTTGATTTATTTCCAATAATTTTACATTATAAATTAAATTGCTTTACTGCGTCCGAAGATTATGAAGATCGAGTACACACAATTGCCGTTGGATGATCCAATACATAAAACAGATTGTACGGTCAGAACGGAATAATTGACTGTAAATAAACAACATCTACTAACTGTTATTTAGCAGTTAAACTATATTCATTGAGACACCGTTCACAGTATGCAGGTATATAATAACGCATTTTATCAATAAAGAATACAATTACAAACGATCAACAAAAACAAAAACGTTACTTATCAAATTTGCTCTCGAAATGGTATATTAAATTTTGAGGTCGCAATGTTTTTTTTTTCATCACATTACTATTATAAAATCTCATATTACTGACAAGTTCTAAAAATTACAAATGATGATTTTTAATCAAAGACTTCAAACCATCACTATAGCAAATTTTATTCTTCTATGGCAGACATGAAAAAACATGGAATAAATATTGTTCTCCTTTATTTTGCTGTAAATGTTTTGACAATCCGACCTCTTTTAGAGCTTGTCGGCATAACATGTCCTCTGTAAAACGACCGAGAATTTATGTTACTTTTTTTCAATTCTTCAACTAAAAAATTCAACAATTCAAATATGATATTCAATTTCCATCAATAAGATACGGTGTACGATGAAATAAGAGCTCTCAAAATTAGAATGCACCAAAATAATGCCTACGTTTCGAATGAGCGCCCGTAACTGGTTATCAAAAAATACCAGTATAATACAAACCCAACATCCCGATGAGATATTGCGCAACATGCGGACAGTTTTGTACGTAATTGTATTTGTGTAGCCAATGAAAATGAAGTAGTGTGGATACTGCCATATTTCGACCAGGTGATATCTGTTAAAAATACGTCTAATTATAGTAGCGAGGGTAAGTCAAAGTGAGGCTCTCAGCCTTGAGCGGCAGTGACACGAATCTAATTTATGCACGGCTGACCTTATTTGAAGTGCGTTCACGATATGCAACGGACCACCTAGTTGCCTATCTGCGACGACTGGCGATGCTTCATTTACAGGCGCACCGGTGGTGGTGAATTAATCTATACGAAAGTCATGTGTGACCCATATAACAAACACTGCAGTGGGTTACCAACGCGTATTATTAACCTTTTGCACTCGAGCACCTTTTCGTATGTGCCTACCAGCAACTCGACGCGTTTTTTTTTTTTGCGAAAATCGCATTCGCTACATGAATCAAACTAAGAAAAAAAATATGTATAAAATTTTTTCTGTAAAATAGACATATAGTGAATATAATGTACATATTTTTATTTTATTTGTAATTCTTCATTTTATAGTATTTCACAAAGCAATCGCCAACATGTAATCCTGGCTTATTTACGCAGGTCTCGCAAAACAGTCGTGTTTCCGATCTCCAGCCAGAAATTTTTCTATTTGAATATACTGCACAATCCTTCTTAGGCCCTGAACGTAATATATGTAATTTTTCTGCAAGACGGTCTTCTGTAGGAACAGTTGAAGTACGCACTCGGAATCCACCATGCATTTCGATGACAACACTTATTGATATTACGAGAGCCGTCTATCTTTGGCTATGATTTTTTATTAGAAAATGACTCCCCAATCATCTAGTATTGTGATCTAGTTGAAAACGACCAATAAAAAATGTTAAAAATATATAAAAAATGACTCTATAAACATGCCGCCACTGCGGCGGCATCCGAGTAATACGATAAACTTACAATGCCGCCTCTATGGCGGCATTCAAGTGCAAAGGGTTAACACATTTGCGGCGGACGAACGAACCGAAAGTACGGGCCGATGCGAAATTGATTCGCGCGAAATTAATAAAATTGTAAGATCTTATAATAATCATCATAACTCTTGGGAAATATTTGTGGACATTTGTCTAAATATTTATGTATTCTTCGTGTTAAATAAAAAAAGATTTTTTATCATTACTTCCGAGTTGTATAATTTATTCATTATTGAAACAATCATTTAAAGATGTTAGTAATAATTTAAGATATCGAATGAAGGTATGAATTTGAATTGTTACAACTTTGAACGATTCCACATGTTTTTTCACTAACGACACGGGTTTCGCTTTTCGGCATCTTCAGGCATTATTTACAGGAAAACACTTACCCCTAAAAAGCAGTAAATTGCAGCTTAAACTATTACCTTATAGTAATTAACTCAATTGCCTGTGATAATTTTAATTAACGATCTTGTTAAATAGTTAAATTAGTCATTCTTCAAAGGATTCATTTGTTGTACAACACGGGTTGTTAATGACAAAAACATGTGGAATCGAACAAAGTTGTAATAATTCAAATTTGATAATGAAATTCCATCAAGCACCTTCAGTCGATATCATAAATTGTCTGCTTTGCTGTTTTCATCTCCAGTGAATAACACTACCGCCCTTATTCTTGAAATATTCTGTATTTTCTCAGCAGTGAACAGGTTATATTTTTAATTTTGTATTATTTAGCAACAATGCTTTATCAATCTAACATCTTTTCAGTCGACGAAATGACACATTTTTTTCGCATATGATTGCTACTCCTTTAAGGTTGTATCCAAATTGACAGAATCATAAATATTTACGCAAACATTTATTCTCGCCTGTTTTGTTGAGCGGTCATTGCGAATTTCAGCTCTCTGTGTGGCGTTTTCGCAGAGTCCCGTGTGCTCAGTATAGAGATGAATTGAGTTGTTAACATGTTAACACCGGGGGGCGCGGAATCTGCGTTATCGGTAATGTTTTTTAGCGACGGGGAATTTGGATTCCACTTCATTCGATATAGTGGACGTTAATCTTTCAAAGTAAATATCAATTTTTAAAATTTACTTTTGATACATTTGCATGACATGCAATAATAATGCGCTTATTTATTTATAGTTGGAAATACCGGAATGAAATTACGAAATGAAGCCATTTAAGTTATGTGATATTTTATGGCTAAACACTGAACAGTGATGAAAAACATTCGAGCACACCAGTCACAATGTAGCCACAATGTCTGCCGATACATAAAGACCTTGTTTTTACGTTAAATCATTTTAGTTTTATATTAACATCAAATTTGAATTGTTACTATTTTGTACGATTCCACAGGTTTCGCCTTTCGGCATCTTCAGGCATTCTATCACACGGATGCAACAGAGCTGACTGGTCCGAGCACCTTCAGTCGATATCATAAATTATATCAATTGAGTATTTATAAAAATATTTCAAGATCTTATTTTTTCTCGTATCCTTAGGTATTTTTTATTTGCAATATAAACAATGCAAACTGTTTATTAATTGTCAGCTTTATCGCATATATGTAATGTTCGGCCACGTATCGTGCGAGTTTTTTTTTTTTTTATAAAGCTGACTTGCGGAAGAAATTGATGCATTTATCATTATGTTACATTGATACCTATATTTCAATACATTATTTGGTGCATTGTATAGGAAAACAAATGCAATATTACTGGATACATTTGGATGATGCTGCGACTTGAAGGTGCATATCACAGAGTCGTACCGTTTGTTCGTAATATAGACGGCGATTTGAATACGATTAGATACCCGTAACTTCGAGATCTCAGAATTTAAAATCAACTGGAAACCAGACTCGGAATTATCTCTATTTTTAATTAAAAACATAATTTTATTTTTTATAATATTTTTTATACATTTTAAACGGAAAGTGATCGAAGTCTCGAGTCCCAAGAATTCCAGGTGGTTTTCAAAAGTTGTGTCTCGAGTTAAAGGAATTGATAAATCCTGAGACTTCCCTACGCTGATATCGAATATCGAAGTTCACTAAAATGGCGCTAAACCTTTGTAAAGTGAGGTTAGAAGAATTTTGCAATATAAATTGTTGCCAGCATAGAAACATAAATAATAATATGAAATATTTAATTATTCATTAAAATAGTTATTTTATGTGCAGTTTATCGTTATTAATTAATTATAGTTATCATATTTGACGGTGTATTTATTATTTTTTAATATTTAATCGATGAATATCCATCATTGGATTTGGGCCGTTTGACCGTTGAAGATTTTTTAACTGGATAAATGCAGGAAAAATGTGACAGCGGTAACAATTTGCAATATAACTTGTATACGGGCGTCTTCGGCCAACGACCTTACCACGTTGAAAGCACCGGCTCTCGTGCGATCACCGAAGTTAAGCAGCATTGGACGCGGATAGTGCTTGGATGGGTGACCGCTCGGGAACACCGCGTGCCGTGTTCTCTTGGCTATGGGAAGGAAAATCCAGACAGAAAACCGAACACAAACCCGCCTGGGCAGCGTGGTTTTGCTATGTCCAAAACAACCCCCCTGGAAAAAAAAAGCAGGGGGAGGCCTTCATCCAGCAGTGGAACGACCCCGGCTGATGATGATGGTATGATGACGGGCGAATGTGATTCTCACAGGTTTGGTTTGGCGTGAATCGACATTTTTTCGGTCTGATTGTATAAAATACCACTACTTTTTTTATCTCACTTTCTCTCAGAACACGCGACTCATGAATACTCATGAGCTACCTCCAGACCGAAGCTTCGCAATCTTATACACATTTTTTGCTTAACAAGTTTTGCACTCTCCGATGCAGAATACATACATTCTTGAGATAATTCTCTTTTGATAGCATCGAAGGTGTAATGAAATTCGCGATACGGCGCAGGGTAACAGATACAGTGACTGTCCAGTTATGTCGTCCAGTATGTGTCGCTTCGAGAGGTCGAAACAGACTTATTGATATTATTTAACAAGCATTATTGTTTTTTGTTTCGTATATAAATTTCATAACATCTAACGTATCATCATCAATTGTTGTCTACCACCTGTCTTTTTATTTATACAAGTTGTTTATGTTTTAAAAAATTCTCAATTAAACTGTCATACGAACATTTCTCATTGATCGGAGCGTTGAGATAAATTAAGAGATCGGAGGGATTTTAAGGTGCCAATATCAGTACTGTCAAAAATACATCAACTGCTTAAACTGAGTCACGTATGCTGTTGAGGGCGATATGTAGGAAGAAACAGCTACACAATACGATTTTGAATGCTTATTTTTTGTGCGTTTTACTGTAATCCATAACTCAAAATTTCTACGAATTGTCTTGTTTGAATTTGTTTTGTATCAGTTGATAATGCTCTCGATTAATGAAACCGGGCCTAATAATAATATAACATTGTAGAAATAGTACTTTGTTTTTATTTTGTATATATAATGCCTTTCCACTAAAAAGTGACGGTTTACATCTTAAAATCTAGATAATAAGTTCTTCTATTTATTAATATTTATTTATGTGATACATATACGTAACAAAAATAACAAATTATACATTTATTGATTTTGCAATGTAGTAATGATTCATTAAAGTTAATAGGGAAGTTAGCAGAGCAAGTTCACGAAAAATGTACTTTGATACATTAAAATATAGTATTCGTACGGACTCACTTTCGTCCATGTTGAATATTTCTACATCAATAAAAAATGGACGGTTCTAATCTTTAGAAGTACAAAAAATTCATATTCACGACTTCTAAAACAAAATAACAGGAAAATACAACTTGACAATATTAGGGATTGCAGATTCTCATTTTGGCCTTGTTTCCAAGCCTTCAAAATAATAAAAGTGTATCAAAAAGTCAGTTAGACATATCAGTGTGCACGTAATAATTTGCTACATTATGATGGACCAGTGAGTGCCCTATCTGAAACATCATTTGGTAATCTGTTACAACGCCAGCTGGGATTACGTGTTTGACGACATTATAGTAAGGTGAAAAGGAATGTCGTCGACGATGATTAGACGCCGTAATCATTACCTTCTTTAGTAGCCACCGGCAGGAATGCAATCGATCACTGTTTACTTTTTTATTAAGTTGGCTAGCTGTATCATAATTTTGTTATTCAATTGTCAACTGCAAATTTTCAAATTTAAGCAGTGTTCCGTAACATTTTTATTATCACGGTCCATCTGCTGTGAAAAAATATCTTTGTATGTCGACGCTCTTTATTTATTTATTAAATTAAAATGAAGGGATGTAAATGTCAAAGAAAAAAATAAACGCGACGACAATTTGCACTTTTTTTATTCTTGCCGAATAAATCCTCAGTTTTATGGAATTAAAATAGCTATACCCACAGTGTCAAATGTATTTGAGTCGCTGAAAATTGTATTATTGCCAACAAAGAATCGATTGCTATCAAATATTAAAACTAGTTTTTAGTGTACTTAAGCGTTTGTGATATTTATCGACTCGTTTCTTATTTTGTTACTGAGAACATTTTCTCTCGAAAATAAATGCATATTGACGTGAATAAAATGTTATATAGCTTTTTCGTTTAGTGTAAGATATGTTATTTAAGCAGAACAAATAAAAACCTTTAATTACCGCCATATGCATTGCAGCTACGAAATAGTGTCGTTGATGCAATAGTTTTATAATTTTCAAAAAATAGTCCATATTAGACGACGACATAAGGCTTCATCCGAGTTTTTTTTCTACATTTTTATGTGTATTACAATTTGCAAATAGATTTCATGCACAAACAGACGCTTCTATATTTTAGATCGTTTTTGTTTCGCTTAGCTTTCAATTACAATTTTGCACATTGAAATATTGTCTGATTTAAATTTAAATTTTTACAACTTTGTACGATTCCACATGTTTTGTCACTAACGACCCGAGTATCGCCTTTCGGCATCTTCAGGCATTCTATCACACGGATGCAACAAAACGGACGACTTGGTCCGTTCTGTTGCATCCGTGTGATAGAATGCCTGAAGATACCGGAAGGCGATTAATACTCAATTGATTACAATGACAATATCTATTAAATTTCAGTTCTATTGCAACTGTTTGACAGTATTCCTGAAGATGCCGAAGGGCGAAACCCGGACCGTGATAGGCAAAACACGAGGAATTGTTAATAGTTTTAACAATTCAAATTTGAAATATTTTGTAAAATAAAAAGTCTTTAATTGCCGCAAACTCATCACAGCGACAGATCAATCAGCTAACCAAAAGTCCTCGAATAAAGCGATGCAGTGCGGCCGAATAACTATTATCAAGTAACTGTTTGATATATGATAACTAATTTAATAATCGACAAATGACTCGAAAGGACTGAATTGTGAT
Organism: Himalopsyche japonica; assembly: GCA_028555115.1. NCBI lineage: Eukaryota > Metazoa > Arthropoda > Insecta > Trichoptera > Rhyacophilidae > Himalopsyche > Himalopsyche japonica. The sequence continues at coordinate 160,235 of JAHFWJ010000488.1, read as the reverse complement.
AAAGTAAAACCGCGTCCATAAAAACGTCAAATTATTGTTGACTTTGGAGGTTTTACGCCTCCTCGTGGGTCGCGACTAGGACGATCGATATGAGAAGCAAGGAATGAGAAGGAGGGCGGGGAAACGCGCGATTCCATACCGGAAGGAGACATCGAGGCGAACGTGGAACGTCTCTCAATATATTCGCAGACATTTCCGAAGAGCAGACAATTATTTTGGTTATACGCACAACGGAGCTTAAACCTTAAAACATTTCAACTATATACACCGAAATTTTGTCGAAAATATTTCGACATATTTTACTTTTCAATGCACGTTGTTTTCCAGATTATCAGAAAGGCGTTATTTAATAATTCAACAGTTAACTGCAATTATAAAAAATAAACATCAAAAATAACTACGGTAAATTTTATATAAAAAAAATATTTGTTTGCGTCGCAAAATCACATGTTTCGATATTTTTTTTTTTATTCTGGCCGAATGAAGTTATTGAACCGTAATAAAAACAGTGAAATACTGTCACAATTCCAGATTTACAAGAAAACCATTTTCAAAGTTTTTCTAAAATTCACTCATTTTAAGGAAAAAAATCTCTACAACCCACACTAGTTGCTATACTTCAAAATAAATAAAGTCGGAAACATTTAATTTTTGATTTCAACCTTTTTTAAGTGTAATCAAAAGAAATTAAACGCATTTCAAGAGTTCGTGATATAGAGCAAAAAATCACGGACTTATACGTGACCAAAAAAAAAACTATGATACTATTTTATTTGGGCTACGATTATAAACTCGACGCACACTTCTAGTTTTCTGAATCCTTCTCAAAGAAAGTAACCCAAATACTGTTGTTAGAATTGAAAAAAATCGATCATAACTAGCCACAGAGGTCACACTATCATGAAACGGGTCGAGAAGTAAAACTATGAATGAGTTAGTAATGCCGTACGTAAGATATTTTGGCGGGATCGTCGCCCGCAATGGGAAATAGAAAGTGGCATGGCGTCGAGCGAGGCTCGGGGCGGGCGGGCCGCGGGACGACGGGCGACCGCAAGCGACCTTGGCGGGGGGAGGGGACGGGGGCGAGGCAATTTTCCCACTGCAGCCGCCGTCTCCTCGCGAGCGCTCGATTGGAGTTCCCGGACCGCTCACATCGGTCACCTCGTTTTGCAAAGGAGATGATACATATTTAATATTAAAAAAAGTACGGAATCATACGATTTTCTTTTATATTGTTCACATGTAATATATCAAAGGGTTAGGGACACAGGGGCGTAACTACAAAATTAAAGCGGTAAAGCTCCGCAGTAGTGATAAACCAATCGAAAATTGCATTAAAAAAATCGAAATATATAAGTAAGTCAGCGTATGCATGGAAATACAGTAAGGACATAATGGAAATTGACAAATGTATTTGTTTGTTTGTCTGGTACGTCAGTATAAATAATATATTAAACAAAAAAACATAGAATAAGATTATTCTTAATTACTCAATTACTCTTTTTACTATTCTTCTTCAACCTTACTTAATACTTTTGTATTGTTTAAATATAAAAAAACTTTCACACAAAGAAAAAATATGTTTTGTCGTTATTTTCAGTTTGATATTTTTGTAGTAACAACCCCTCCCCCCCCTGTGTCTAAGGCCCCCAGGGTTAAATTAAAGAATAAATTTTCGAAATCATTAATTGTCAACCGGATAAGTCTACGCCAAAGATTTTCGTCCCTTTCCACAAATATACCTTAAGGCAAGGGGCAACTAAATTGTTTCACCCCATCATTTCATCATCACCCCTATTTGATTGACGAGGGTATACAATAACCCATTCCTTGTGTGAAATAGTATTTCCTTTATGTATATCTATCTTATACTTTCACATATTTGCGTATTGTTTTACAGAATCGTCGATTTAAAAAATTAAATGAATTATTTGAAACGATATTTTGTCGCAGTACGGAGCAAACTGTATTTGATGAATTTATCCACTAGGTTTAAAACGACATGGACATACTTGCGCCGACAATAATCAGAGATTAATGCGTTGCTAAGAATTAAAAAAATATTTTTTAAACTGACCATTTTTTATTATAATTACATTTATAATTTTCATATTACTTATTGATGATATCTGTCAATGCTATCAAGTTTGCGATATAAAGTTATTACGATGAATCAGTATCATTAAAACTTGCATTCAGTTCTCTGCCAAAGCTATACATAGCAGAGAATGCGGAAGGCATAACGTCATGGGTAAGAATTGCACTACCGATATTAGATACACCGGGATCCCGGTGTTTCGCAGTTGAAATAAAATTTTATTTTATCATTTAATGAATGCTTATCATATTTTTAGTTGAATGTTCCATATAGATTAAAATATTTCGGATTTTTTAGCGTTTTAGCCCGTTTGCTACTGAGCAACGTTTATGATATTCCAACACGAACTACTTCATAAAATCAATGAGAATTGTCGGTGTAAACGAAAATAAGACAGCTTATAAGAAAAAATCAGGATATAAATACATATAGCCTGATTGTAAATAAACACTTAAACCTCAACACTGCATTGATAATATTCGTATATGTTTGAGCAAAAACTAGAAACACTGCAATCTGCCTCATCAATAGCTAAGACGCTAAGCTATAGGGTTAAAGGGTAAAGGTAATGATTTAATTCAAATAAACGAGTTAACGAAATAACCTTTTCATCACATATGACACCTATTTAATATACAATATTTATTGTGAAATGACGAAATAGTAGTAAATTTAATTTTTTAGTGATTTTGATATACCACTTTTAAGGTGTTAACTGTCACTTCTTGATGAAAAGGCATGATATTTTAAATAATAAAAACACATTTCTTAGTACTTATTTCCACAATTTTATTTTTTGATCAGGACCGGTTTCGCTCATCGCGAGCATTATCAACTGATAATCTGAGATCAGTTGATAATGCTCGCGATGAGCGAAACCGGTCCTGATCAAAAAAAATATTGTGGAAATAAGTACTAAAAAATGTGTTTTTATCATTTAAAATTTTGATATACCGTATTTCCTCGAATATAAGGCGCATCCTAATTTTTATAGACTAAAAGCTAAATATAAAAATATGATATAAATTTTGTTATCACTGACAGTTATATAATCCCGATGTTATACGGTATTGAAAGCCCTAATCTCGATTCTCTCGAGAGTTACCCTTCAGTTGATTCTGCGTACCGCCTGGGGCGGACTTAATCCGATAAAGTAAACCTTCCCGAAGAGCGAAACGGTCCTGCAACTTAGCTTGTCCGGTCAACTCTGATGTCGCGTCAGGCTTAGCAGACAGATCATAATTATTATTTTCATCAGCATTAAGCGGTGCGCGTATCAACTCATTGACAACTTAATAACGTTAGTACTGGTTGTAAATTGCAGTAGGTCTCGGACAAACTAAGAAAGCAGATGTCGTTCCGGGAAAGCTACGCCGGAGCTACGAAAAATGTAACAGTGCTACGACGACTCGAACCCTCTACATTAAAAATTAATTAAATGAACGAACTTGATTTTGGACATTTTCTACATATTCCAGCATTCTGATAAGCAGAAAAATTTGAATAAGTGTCTAACATAATCGAACACCGATAGAAAAAGTAATAATTTAAAAAAACGAGTCATTATGATGAATAGGTAAGAAATAAATAAACAAAAAATATTAACACGGTGAAAAAAATAGCAATGTATTTTAGTTCCACCAAATTATTAAAAAAAAATATAGGTTGATAGCTATTTCGGCTCACGCCATCGTCAGAACTATGCTTAAACTAACATTTGCTGATCTAAATATAGCTGTGTAGAAAAGGTACACAAGACATCTTCTCTCCTGTTTTAACGGCCTAGCTTGTTACTTTCTCACAATAAAACTAAATTTTCAAAATTTTTAAATAAAACAAAAGGCGGCTATGACAATAAGTTTACATGTGGGACGGAAATGGTCATTACGGAAGCAAATCAGACCACGCCCCAGGAATAGGATGGACTAATGAGGACGCTATTATATTAGTTTGTTCGTTAAGAATCCTTTGTGCTAATTGATGTCTATTGATTTCCAGCTGTTCCAAAGCCGCCATTCTGCGACTCTTACTACAAAGATGCAAACATTTAGGCGCTGAGTTTGAATTTATATTATGCGATTCCTTAATAACGTGATTAGCGAATTGTGAATCTGTTTTTTTACTATTGGATGATTTTATATGTTCCTTAGCTCGAGTAGATATACTCCTACCTGTCTGTCCGATGTAAACGGACAAACATGAGCCACAGGACATTTTATAAATACCGCTTCTGTCAAGTTTATGTATAAAACAGCCTGGTAACATTTACAGAATTCAATCACCGTTGCATATTTTTCAACATTCGTCTATAATGGTAGACGAAAGACGAGGTCGGTTTATTGACGAAAAAAATGTTGAAAAACGCCGTCCCGCACTGTCTTACAAATACTGAATATAAAACAGTATCATAATTTTAACAGGGGAGACACGTGGTGTCCGGAAATGTAATTAATCATTCATCGCCGATTCTAGTCGGCAACATTGACCTTCGTCCTGCGGAAAAGGCCTCGGTGTAAAGGAGTCTGAGCGCGTTTTTCGTTGCGCCGTGATCTGCATTATTTTTAATATTTCGCAAATACGTTACGGCGCCGACATCTTGATAAGCGATAAGATAACAGCTCGCAATACAATTAAAAACGTTGAACCGAAGTTTGGATATCGACAAAAAAACTATTTACGAATATAATAATAGAACATCTACCTGACATTAGGACATCAGCTATTCATATTTTTTTGTTAATCACATGTAAACTAGAAAATAAAATCTTTGCACGGGGTTTGGAGATCGAGCTCCGATAAATAGAGACCGATACATATAAGCCAGAGGTATTCAAACTACGGACCGCGAGCATTCAATCGGAAATTTGTGCGTAATTAAAAACTACAGTACGTTGATATGATGAAGGAGCTAGGTCTTAGCCCTTCAGACTTTTTGGAGGACCCCTTTTCGTCTATAATAGTGATAATACTCAACCCGATCCCTGCCGCCCACTAGTGGGCGCTTCGGCGTTCACGGCCGGTAGGGGTTTTAAAAAAACATCAAGTAAAGCAAGTTTCTTACTTTATAAATAACAATTACTGTGGAACCAATGGACGGTTATTTTTTTACTATTAACAGAGATACAAAAGTGGTTGGTAGTTATAAAAAGAATGACTACCTCCGGTCTATAATTGAAATAGCTTAAAATATTGGAAACAGATAAATAGCCAAAAAAAAACATTTTTCCACCGTTTTATAATGGAGTTCTACCGAGTGAATGCCAATTCAATCAATTCATTAAGTATTCACTATTACTCTTATTCACTAAGTTAGGGGTAGTTATGAATATTTAGATTTTAATATTTATTGCACTGTTTTTCTAATGAGAATGTAAGCCGAAATAGCTATCAACTATAATATATACCTTAAAAATTTTGCAGAATCAAAATACATACATTGCTACTTTTTCACCGTGTCATAATGAAGTTCTACCAAGTAAATACCAATTCAATCGACACAATTTAATATTTATGATGAAAAAATCTTTAAATAAGCTCCACCATTGGATTTAGTCTGTGAAAAATCTTTATATTACATTATAACGTATATTCAATTCGTTAATCATTTATTTACAAATGTCTAATAAAAATATACTTAAAGGAAATGCAATACCTTCACCATTTATTTACAAGACGGAGAATTTTTATGAAAATAATACGAGAATTTTTTTCCAAAATCTATGATATCAACTGAAGGTACTTGATGGAGTTTTAATATCAAATTTGAATGTTCTAATATTTATTGTGTTTATCTTAGCTTTTTTTTTTAAATTGAAATTCGAATAGATTACAAATATTTAATAGCTTTATAATGGCATTATAATATTACAAAAAATAAAAACAAGATGATAGGTCAATTCATTGCAGCTCAGTTACTCTTATTTTGTTAAAAAACAAAACTTTGGTGAAAGGAAAACGATTTCATATGCTTAGAGAAATGTGCGTATAATCATACGAAAAAGAGATAAATGCATTATTTTTACCCTAAAATTAAATGTTATATTCAATGGTGAAGTATGAACAATATCGAATCAGTATCAACTGCACGGCCGCCACGTGCTTTACAAAATAGAAAAGCAATTAAAATTGAAATATCGATATGGGCGATATTTAGATAGTAAAAAAAGACTTTCTGTTCATGTACCAAGATGCCATTTGATAGTCAACGTGAGTATGCAAGTGAGCGTTTAACTTAGCGAGAGGAGTTAATTTCTAAAATTTCCTCAAGTCTCATGTAGAGCGTGACCAATATTAGCTCTGCCTTGTATTATTATCAATCTTCAGTGTTGGCACTTACACTCAAACATGTTTTCCAACTTTTAATATTGATTAAGAGACAAAGACTTTATTTCGCCATTCACACAAATCCAATGTGCAATCCGTGACGTACTGAATTTGTTTTCAGTCCATTTCCGCTATCAGTCAATATAGATCATACGGCATACTAATGCAGATATCTTAACTGACGTTTTCTTCTCCTGTAACTATTTATTACTCGGTTGCTCAACCTCTATTAACACATCGAATCCCGGAACCGTGTTTTAACGTGTTACACGATCCAACGCTTGAGTTCCGGAAACGTGTTTTGATGTGATAGACCGGCCCGTCGAAAAAATGTAAATTAGGGACATTATATGAAATATTTGACAGAGAATTTTAATGTTTTCTTATTTTCAAGACTTAAGCCATTTCAAAACAGTCATTCAATTAGTTCTAGCGCCCATGAAAGTATTGATTTACACGATCTAAAAACACAACCATTTCACGTGCAATACACGACTAATTTTCATAATGTTGTTAACCATCTCAGAAAGTTTCATTTGATTTTGTCCTATATTACGATAGTTATAACACTTTTAATAAACTCTTAACTTAACTAAAACTAAAAAAGATAAACGCCATTCGCCTAAAAATGGGCCGGACATAGGGGCTGGGTTTGCCAAATTTTGGCCGGGGCTGATAGTGTTAAATTAAAAATGTAGAGATACAAGGAATATGCCCAGGAGATGACTAGTGTCTGGCTAAACACCACCGCTGCGCCCCATTATTTTAGAATCGGATGGATGGGAGGGAATATTCCCGAACGTTATTAACACCCATATGCCTTCGAACCGTAGCTGTGGATTGGGAGTCGCTATAACCGTGCGAGTCCGACTACTTTTCCTATTAGACGATTTTGAAAAATATTTCAATGAACAATTTGCCGGATTGGTTGGTTGATCTTCAATTTTATTGCGCATAAATAGGAGAGGAAAGAAAAAACCTGACAAATGATAAAAAATGAAAATATTAAATAGGACAGTGGTTCACACGTAAAATGTTACTGTGTCCGCATCATGAACATCGGCGTCTCGTGGCCGCACTAAATTTTTCTTTTAAGGTGTGATAAATATAGCAGTTGCATTTACAAACGACAAGTCAGGTGTATTCAATCAATTCGAAAATATCAATAATTTCAAAAAACATCACATATTTTTTGATACCAATATTTACTATGAAACTGATGGTGGTCGAAGCAAAAATATCTAATGGCCCCGCACATGAGAACCACTGACCTAGTGGTACGAGATAGTATTTTGAGCCTGGTAGTTAAGATAACGTGTGAACTATTTTATATTGTATGAATATATCGAATTATATCATACGATTGCTTTTTTACAATCAAAATATTTTTTAAATAATCATACAAAATACCACTCAATGCAATGTTCACTCTACAACAAAAGGTTCTCTGCGCATGTCAAAATATTGAACAGGTAAAACCAACAATCGCGCGTCATAAATTTAACCATTTTTTAGCAACAATGGCGTCACAACATTCAGCTGAACGCAGAACTAAGTTGATTGACATATCGTGAATTGTGAAAAGAAATCGAAATTTTAATATGACAGTGAAACCCTTTGACTAATCAAACTAATGGTTTATGTGTTCAAAAATTATTATTTATACTTTTAGGTATTCAAAAATAAACATTGAATTAAAAAATTTTTCTAACTTCATCCATTTTTGATACGTTAATATATATACGTATAAAAAAAAATTAGATTGTATTATTATTAAAGCGAGCGCCGCCCCGAGAATAGGTCACACACGCATACAGATTAAAGGAGTGATTGCTAGCATTTAAGAAACTTGGAATCAGATTATTCCAGATAAGACTAGACATAAAAATATACATTTATTCACTCAAATACAAGGCACATGGACTTTCCATGGAATATTTCTACGGTATGTCATTCCTGAGGAATAGTTGAATGTCATTCGCTTATAACTAAACTTACTAATGAATGGTTATGAGAAAATCATTCTAAAACAAAACAAGAGGTAAGTAGCAGTGGTCAATATTTGTTATATACTGATTATGTAAGATGCATATTATATATATAAGACATATTTATGTTTCTTCGATAAAAATAAAAGAAATATATAAAGTCCATTGTTTAGTCTGCACTAGTTAACTAAAATATAAAAACAAAATTTTTTTTTACTTAAGTTTACATAATATTTTCTGTTAGATGTGCAACCAATAGTTATGTTGATAGTTAAAGTGATGGATAGAATACATACATACATAACAAAAATCAGACATGCTATATAAGATTAAAAAATATCTGAGCGGAGAGAAGAAATTAAATCATATTAATTTTTTTAATGCATTATAATTTCAAAAGCCGATATCTGTATGAGAATTCAATAAATCAATATTAGGACAATTATTTTGCTTTTATGGTGTTAACTGTCACATCTTGGTGACAGGCGTGATATTTTGAATAAAAACAAAAACAAAATCTTAATACAATTTCCATGATAATTTGCATTAGTATTTTTTATTTAATGTGTTCAAATATATATGTAATAAGAGTATATAAGATAAAATTATCAGCAAGAACATAGGATAACAATAATTTCTATTTTAGATTTTCACATTTACACCTATGAGTAAAGTTGATATAAATATTTTTGTATGAATGACAAAATTATTATCATTAATCTATAATAAACTGCAGAGCAACACTGAAATTTATGTATTCACATAAATAACCTTGAAATAACTAAAATTCATATGAAACAATGTGATTAAATAGTGTATCAATTAAATAATCTGACTGATTATTGGCCAAAAGCTTATGAAATAATTGTGTAGATGTCATCTAATTTTCTTTTAAAGGCATCAAAGTGACTTGATATTCTCAGTTTTTAAATTATTGAAAGATAATTTAATATTGACTAGTTTACTAAGTAACTTGTGTGTAATAAGCGTTGTATTATTTATATACAAACTTTATAATTTATAATAACTTGGTTTTACAATTTTTTGTTAGAAAAACTTCTAAAAACTTACTTTTGTCAAAAAAAACGTAAAGAAAATCAATTATTCATGAAGGATTGGAAATTTGAAATTCGAAATTTGAAAATTCAAACTGTACTCACATCACTCTTGATTGCATATTGCAAATTAGTTAGATATACAATAGAAATATAATTCAAAACTATAGTAGACACAACAATGCTTGTATTTATGAACCTTGTGAAATATTAAGGCATTACAAACAAATAAAACAATTTTGTAATGAATAAGAGTGCATTCTTACACCCAAGTAAAAAAAGGTACTTTCTCAAACTTATATACCAATGATTTTTTGTGAATCTATGATTTATAAAAGTCTGAAGGAAAGATTCTTTATATGTTGAAATTCATTGATTTAACTACTTTGTAGATTGCACAATTTCATGATCTGATCAAAGCCTGTGATTAACAGTTTCAGTTTTTTACTTATAAAACAGAAGAAAATAAAAAAATTCAACAGATTCTCAATGGACCTTTACAAAGATTGAGACAATGACGATGCATAGCCTCTTCATTTCTAGTCAGCTGTGAAATCTTTTACTGCCATATTAAGACTATAACAATGTATAAGTGCTAAATATGTACCAGTTGTTCTACTAAGAACTTACCTTGAAGACTTCTGAGAAAAATCCTGACCCAATCTTCTCAGGAAGGAAGTCATCGAAGGGGTAGAGGGCAGCAACAGCAGTGCGCAGAGCCCTGCATGAGGAACCCGTCACCCGACGGTCGCTGGAGGGTGGCAGGATGGCCTGGGGGTCGCCTTCGTTTTCCGGGGAGCCGACCCCCAGCTTGCCGGCTTCACCTTGTGAAACGCTTGCAGCTTTTTTACTGAGCGTATTAGGAAAATAATTAGAAATATTATATAAAGAGTCGGAGTCCGGCGGGACATCACGGCCGTTTTCGGTTTGGCTCGGGTCATTCAGTCTTGTATCGGTGGCGACCGGGTCGCGGTCTCTAGGATTGGTGTACCTTGTCACTCTGCGATGCTTTTGAGGACAAGCTTCGCAATCGGGCGTCTTCGCCGATCCAGCGTCCGGCCTCGTCGGTTCAGACGGCCGCCTTTCGCTCTCCTCGCCCTCTCCATTGAAGGGGCCGCCGCTCCTCTTGCGCTTGGACAATTCATGATCTTTGTTGGTGAAACTTTCGGCTATTTTCAAAACTTTGGAGGATCTGGTCCTCAGATTGTCGTCCGCTGGGGGAGACTTTTTACTATTTCTGTAGCCCCCATCGCTTATTTCATTCACTTGCATTATAGATAAGAAGCGATTATGGATCGAATTCGATTATTTCTCAAAATCATACCTGTCTCGTCTACCCAATTTCGTACATGTTGGATAGCTATCTTTCAAAGCGTTAAACGACGACTGCCACATTCGAACGGTAGCGCTATCGTTCATTTACCATATCGTGCAGAAAAATTTACCTGACGGTTCACTTGTCACTTGTCATTTATAATATGAAAAAGTCATAAGGAAGAGTATTTATATTACGTTTATTTGTCGTCCTGCAAAGTGGAATCGACACTTTATACAATGTCATCGTAGCAATAGAAACTTCTTAATAGCGGTTGAATCTATTGCGATAAAACACAGTGAATGACAATACATCGTTTTGGTTTCACGGATCTTCAGATATCCGGATCATAACAGAACACTCACTCGAACGCGCAGATTAAAGAATTCTCTCATCTGAACGCAACACTGCAAATGAGAATAACTGACTTTTTAAAAATAACAATAAGATCTCCCGTCAGCTCACCGAGAGCGAGCGAAATGCGAGCAGAATCAATCGTAATATGCAGTTAATGCTTTCACCGTTCAGACAATCGAAGAGTAGCAGCTGCCATTTTAGACCATCTTACGTTGGTATTTAGAAGTGCAATAATTGTTACATCTCTTTCTCTCGTAAAGACAACCCCTTATATTAGAAAGAGATAAAACACACTCTGAAATTATAAAACAGTATGATATCGCTGTCTCCCCTATGTCAGTGAAATAATAGTATAATGCTGCCATAGAATTTGATAAAAAAAAATGTTCAGAGTTATCGGTCATGTAATATTTGCTGGCTATATTATTCTGTCAGGTTTCAAATCAAACCCGATACAGAAGAAACCGAAAAAATTGGAGGAGACAATTTCGATTTCTTTATTTTGTTTGTCTGATTCGCAATTACCTTTGTTTCAACCATATTTTTTTGAATTTCACTTTGTATCAATATTCAATGAAAAAAAATATATCATTCTCACTTAATAATTACATAAAATAATATGTACTCGCTTTCTCTCAATACTTAGCATCGATAGTTTGACTTTGTCTGTGGTATAATTCCAAGCATATTTTGGTCTCTAGTTCTAACCTCGAAGTTTGACACTTGACAGTTTCTATTCGATTTTTAGAATAATTTATTTTTTCTAAATTGAAAATGTTTGGCAAGATTCTTAAAGTGTCTCCATTGATATTGACATCAGTTCGATATTTAAACGCCAATACTTCAACCATAGTCAAAATACACAGAAAAGTATTTGCTAGAACATATCCTACGGTAATGGTTTTAGCGGACGGATCGACTATTAATATTCGATATCACGAACCAAGGAGAATTTTGAAAGTACGCCCTATATGATTATTGTTTTTAAATGATAAAAATCCGTTGTCTTGTCTTTATTTCAAGCTAAATTTTACAGATGCCATTGGACCTTTCGCAATTGACGGAAAGGGAGAGGATTGAACGACTGGAAAGAAGAAAGCCAAAAATACAAGTGAAGATAGAAGAAGAATTCGAAGACAATTTTAGTTCAAAGAAATATCTAAAATTTCTGAAAGGTGTTCCAAAAAAGTGAAAGCTCACGATTTTCGATGAATTTACATTTGAGTAATCAAAGCAATAGTTTTTTATCCACAGCAAAATTTGAACCAACGTTGTGATTAGATCATCTGAAAAATGCTGCTTGGTCAGTTTACTTACAATAAATGCTTTCCTGAGCTGTCGGGATTGTAAAAAAATATTATTTATCATCATGTTATTTATAGCAATTGTTAAAATTTCTCAATATGTTTAATTTTTAAAACATACAATTTTCTTGATATCAAACCTCTTAGTTTATTTCTGAAAGCATTTACAACTGATTGAGTGACATAATATAGACTATTAAAAAAACATGTTATTTTGGATGGTACATATAAAGCATCAAATATGATAAATATATCACAATTTTACCTAGCCCCGAGTATTGCAATCATTGCATTAAGCACTGACTATGCAAATATTTGTTTTGACCGAGCTCACGGTCAACGTTATGAGCTTCAATTGCTGTGTTCACAAGTTCGAATTTCAGTACAAGTAGATTCATAAATTATTTTATCAATCAATATGTGGATTTTTGTTCTAAAATATGGATCTAACAGATGTCTCAATTTGTCTCCCACCCATCGAAAAACAAGAAAAGGGTGTAGAGCACTGGTTCTTATGTGCTTCCATGATGATTGTATGTGGCCACCATAGGATTTTGCTGCAGCCACCAACAGTTTCATAGTAAATTTTAATATTAAAAAAAATTGTGTTTTTTAATTAATTTGTATCAGTGAAGCCATGAGACATTTCCACAAATGCACTGATGTAAATAATGCAGCCTCAGTAAAATTTTATTTGGAAACGAAGAACAATTCAATAATCACCAATATTCTCCATTTATCACTACTCCCTTAAAAAAAGATAAATTTAGTTGCTAATTTAATAGCCATTCTTGTAGATGAACTCAAATTAGAAATTCAAATTATGGTCCACGATTAGAGCAGAAATGGTTGAAAAAAATAATCATTGAAATTGTTTATTAAAAAACAATCAGCTAAATGTGTCAATTGAAGACCACCACAGCATTTTTGGAGGATTTGGTGTAACTTTGTAGACATTCATTTTATATGTAATTAAAATTGAAAACTTTGGTACTCCACTTGTAATTCGTAGGAGGTCTCTATTTTCTCAGGCTAAGAACCTCACCCTAAAAGAAAAGTCTGTAAGATCAATATCAAAATTCAGACTCATTTAACCCTTTCTGATGCTATGTTGAATCTCATTCGACATCAATTTTATTCCCATGAGCAAGCATTTTTTTTTCACTCGTATGCATTGCAATGGTATTCTGAGAATAGAATCAAATATTTTTTATTAATATTGGAATGTGTAACCATTTACCATGAAGGGATACCAAAGGGTCATTTTAGGGGCTGGTACAGTCGCCAAGTTCCGCACACGTTTTCCAACAGTTACTCACTAACATGATAATTATAACTGATATTTTGTAATGTTCTAATAATTCTAACCTTTGTGTTTCCCAACCATCATCAGTAGATCATATGATTTTTTACTTTCCTACACGTCATTTTAGGGCCCGCAATATTTGTAATTATAAATACAAATGTTTTACTAATTAAATAGGCTTTCGTTAATTGATTTATTGCTTATATCTTCAAAGTAAGTACATATTGCGTATGTGAAAAACACAACCTAAATTTAACACAGTATAGTTTTGATGATCGCGTTAAGTAACTGATTATCTATTTCATTTTTAGTAGATTTTCGTTTTTTACTTACAAAAAGATTTTTTCTTGATATTAATCATGCAATTATTGAGAAAGATTATACAAGGACTTATTTTGTGTTTATAGTTTTATTCTTGTAAACTTTGTAAAGAATATGTTTATTAAATACATATGTTTACATGACAATTTTTCTGCTACAATAAACATTAGTTACTCAAATTTGAATTGTTTCAATTTTGTACGATTCCACATGTTTTGTCACTAACGACCTGGGTTTGGCCTTTCGGCATCTACAAGCATTCTATCACACGGATGCAACAGAACTGACGTAAAATAAACAGTTAGCATCATATATATATTAAAGTTATTAATTACAGGAAAACACTTACCCCTAGGCAAGCAGTAAATTGCAGCTAAAACTATTAACTAATAATAATTAACTCAATTACCTGTGATAATTTTCATTAACGATCTCGCTAATGAGTCATTCTTTAAAGGGGTTTTTCAATAAATATCAATCAAGTAACATTATACATAAATGGGCTTTTTTCTTTCAAATAGAGAATACCAACTATCAAACATCTAGTGATGAAACATAACTATTTACGTCATGAGATTGTCGATTCATTGAACCGATCTCACGTAAAGGGTACAACAAGGGGGTGTTGGGAAGATTGAGTTGATCATTAAGAATGAAGTTTGAATTTAATAACTGGCCTCTATTAATTTCTAAAATCTCCTGATAAAACAGTTTATGGTCCCCCGTGTTATGATGCAATAATTGAACCCCCTCATCTGTGTCAAACGAATGTCCCTCCGACAGCAAAAAGTATCCTTGTTTATAGTAGAAGTATCCTTGTTTAATCTATATGCAGATAAGTGCTCTGAAACTCTAATCTTTATAGTGCACGTGGGTAGAATGCCTGAAGATGCCGAAAGGCGAAACCCGGATCGTTAGTGACAAAACATGTGGAATCTTACAAAATTGTAATAATTAAAATTTGATATTGAAATTCCATCAAGCACCTTCAGTCGATATCATACATTGGTAACTCACTTAAAGCATCATTTTATAATCAGCATATACAATTTGGTTAAATTTGGGTTGCCTACTTTAGCATCTTTTTATTGATTCCTTTTCATCCACATTCACAACTTGAATGTAAAAATAATGGCAAAAATATAACAGATTTAGGAATATAAATCTTTTGTATACTGGAATAAACCTTCCAATCAATTCTATCGAAGATATGGATGCTTATGATGTCGAACAATTCAGTCCCACATTTCCAATCCTAACAAACATGGCATAGTGAAAGTGGTTAACTAACTGCTAGCCCTGTTCTTGCCCTATTACCTCTACTCTCCAAGTTGTTTTAAATTGAAAGATTTTTTTTATTTAAAAATTTCTCAACCATTGGCTAATGAAGGAATTGGATTTCAAAAACATTAATCATTAGTGTAGAACCTAATTCAAATAGCTTTCAAAATAATACAATTAATTGTTTTCACAAATGCATTCTGTTGTAATTTATAATAATCCACTTACAGTACATAGTATAGTTTGAAGTAACCAAAGAATGGAGTACTCAAAAAATTACATTTTATTGTCACTAATCATCATCACATATCATTTTAAGGAAGTGACCAGGATTATTTACCGGAGGAAATAAATCTCTTCATTAGAATTTACAATGTCGTCAACATGCATCTCAGCTATGCCTATCGGTTTCCCCTTTTTTGTGTCGAGGAGCTACAATCCACATTGTGTGTGATACTGAATCGAAGGGTGTAATTATTTTTCTGACATCTGTTTGTTCCCAGTTTCTTATAAATGATTTATTATAAAGATTTGTGGAACTACGATAAATGTATTTCAATAATTTGTAATGTAAACAATGAAAAAGAAAAGTAACTAACTAAATCTTACAATACTATCCCATATTAGTATCAAACCATAAAAAAATAGATATTGAAGGTGAATAATTTTATTTTTTAGCTAAGTTTGAGTAATATCTATGCGTAATACAATTAAGGATTTCAAAACTTAGCAACAATCAAATTTAAATTGTTGAAATTTTGTACGATTTCACATGTTTTGTCACTAATGACCCGCGTTTTGCCTTTCGACATCTTCAGGCATTCTATCACACGGATGCGACAGAACATTCAAATTTAATATTGAAATTCCATCAAGCACCTTCAATCGATATTATAATTTGTATCAAAATATCTGGTTAAATCTGTATCTTTGCATCATTGGCTGACTGCCACTGAAATGTCATAAAAATAAAAGTGCATTGATAGATTCAAACTCATTGTGTGTTAAAATTAGACTTTATTATCATCAAGACTTACAATACGCATTAAAAAATATACACAAAAAACCTCCAACAAAATATTCATGTCAACCATAAAAAGGTGCTTTTTTTAAATGACTGGAAATCTGTTTAAAAATACAACATGCACATGTTGTTTATCATGATTTTATAGTGCAAGTCTTTGCTAAAACACCTCTTGACAAATCTTCGAAGCTAATATTGAAGTTATTTTTGGTTGTGAACTCATATGTGTAAAAAGATGTCAATGCAATATCATTTCATTTTCCAAACCAGCGCTGTTTAAAGTTATCCAACTGAAACATTTACTTGCAACGTATGCACGAAACCAGTATACGTTTACTAAAACTTATCACTAAGCACTTTGTTTCCTTTATAAGCATGTAATTTAACTTTAGACGAGCCTTCTTATGATAGAAAACCAAAATTGTTTCATCGAGGATAAAAATTGGATAAGCAAATATGCAAAGGACGATATGAAAAAAGTTAATCAATCGATTAAAAGCAATATCAATGATTTCTTCGCAATCAAATAAATGAAAATGTATCGATCGTAAATTTGCTGTAACAATCTGGTAATGGAGGTCGCTAATGCTACCTTCGCAGTAAACAGTGTTTAGATACCTCCATTTGGAGGTCATATGCATCATATTGGGAGCGGTGATGGATTTTACCCTATGATTGCTAACGCCTCAACTGTTGAGACATATGATTGCAATATGTAGCAAGTTAAAAATATATCAGTGTTAGCAGTGTGAATATTTTCCCGTGACAGCTTTTTTTTATTCGCAAATATGAAATTTTTATTTTGGTATAATCATAACTTTGGTTAACACCAACACTCCCAAATTAATTTTCAAAATATTCAGGATTGGAATATCCTTTACGCAGCACAGCAGGGAACAGTAAAAAAAGTAGAAAACAATCTCTGTTAAAAAATAATTGGGAAGTGATGTCTGATCAACACACTTGATCTCCATTAAACAATCATCTCAGTAAGTTTCTTAGCAGTATTTGGATCCAACTTTCTTTATTTTAGATGTTTACTAGCTTTGCACTTCAAAAATAAATAAATTTCACAATAGTAAATAGTGGAATTCTTATTTTTGTTGATTGAGTTAGAGTGAAACGAAAAAGGAAAATGAAAGATGTTTTAGGATTCACAGATGCCTAAATATTGATTAAGATTTATTGAGAAAACATTGAGCTCTTTATACAAACTTACAAAACTATGTTCTTAGATGATTACATTTGATTAGGGAATGCCAATTATATTATACATATATATATATCTCAAATCAATAACATTATTATATGTTACACTGCAAATATTTATGTGTGCTTCGGTAACACTCGGTTATCATTTGTGCTCCTCTGTGAAAATTGCTCTTTTCCGTATGGATGTTTTTTTTTTGTTAAATTAGAAGAGTATTATATAATTCATTACACACCAATCTATATGTCAATGAAAAGAATGTTATTTTTATTCAATATAAATGGTCACACTAGGGCACCTTTTAAACAGGAAACAAAAAAAAAATGAAGTATTAGAAACTGCATACTTCAACAACTCGGCAAAATTCCTTGTTACTATAAAATAAATTACTCTAATATAAGTCTTAAATACATGACTTTATGATATATCTAGTATCTTCAGAAATTATTCTAATTAAAATATGTTTTTAAAATCTCTTATCAACCGCAGAGAATCCAAAAACAAAAGAGAATCCGTTCTGTGTGTAAAATAATTCATGTAGAGACTCATCATTTCATTTTCCAAAACAGCGCTGTTTAAAGTTATCCAACTGAAACATTTACTTGCAACGTATGCACGAAACCAGTATACGTTTACTAAATCTTATCACTAAGCACTTTGTTTCCTTTATAAGCATGTAATTTAATTTTAGACGAGCCATCTTATGATAGAAAACCAAAATTGTATCATCGAGGATAAAAATTGGATAAGCAAATATGCAAAGGACGATATGAAAAAAGTTAATCAATCGATTAAAAGCAATATCAATGATTTCTTTGCAATCAAATAAATGAAAATGTATCGATCGTAAATTTTCCAGTTGACATTATTAATCTGAGTTTAAACAAAACAAAAAAAATTGTGTAATTATGATACAGATATTTATTTACATAAGTATCTTTATTGATGTAGAAAATATATTATTACTTTTTCCGAGTTGCTCTTTCAACAAAAAATTAAATTAGCTAAAGACACAAATATTCTTAAGCTATATCAAGCGCTTAAAAGCAAACGAATTTATTGCAAAATATACAAATTCAATTACATGTCTATCAATAAAAAATGTTTCAGTGTATAAGTTTGACTGCAATCGAGATCATCTGTGAGCATTTTACATTTGATTATGCTCGACCAGAATTCATTTTTGTAATACATGCGACCGATTTCAGATGGAAGAAGACAATTGAATGCATACTATTAATTTCTTTAAAAACGGCCACTTTTATGACTTTGTTTGAAATATGCATTTTATACCAAACTATCGAATTGATTTTTTAACTAAACGTGAACATTTTGCTACAGTCTAACATTTTAATATTATATATGTATATTTACACACGAAACGAGGTCAAAACATTTCTGTAAAAATATTAACTTCCCATTAAATCATTAGATACAATCAAATAAACACTCGGCCGGTCTGTCGCTTTGGTTTATCCTTACCTCATGATGAAATTCCCATTGTGACCTACGGTGACATGCCACAGCCGATCGAGAAAAAAATATTGTCTCATTGAAGTGACTAAAAAATTCCAGTAGACAGACATAAAACATGACAATTTTCTTTTATTTCAGTTTAGAATTTACAATTTCAAATTGTAAAACAAAACAGTAATGGACATTAAACGGAATATATATCAGTAATAGAAATTTCTTACGAATAAATAGACCGCACAATAATATATGATATAACAGCGAACGTTTTGACCTCCGATCGCACAAAACGAATATAGAGTGGCCAAGTTAAGAGGATTTCAAATTAAAAGCGCAAATGAAATTTTTTCTACCCAAAAATGACATGAAATCCAAAAATTTCAAGTTAAAAGCGTATAAATATAATTAAATTGATAATTTTTACTTAAACTTGTGTTCTTCCTACATTTAGCAATTGTCATGATATTTGTTCCTCTTAACGAGTGTCCAATTTCCATAGAGATTATGCTTATTAATAAATCAGCTAGGATAATTAAACGGCGATATCTTTTAACGCGTCGCTCCAGACTTACTGTGGGCAATCAACCATTGCAGCGTTATATCAATATTATCTTTTTCCTTGCAAGAAATAGAATAGCAGCAGATTTCACGATCTTGAATAGCCGATAGATTCCTACAATACACAAACACGAGTGATTATAATGCAGAGCTCCAACTCTCTTCCATGGGATATAACGAAAATCGAATTACTTTTTTTCTGTAGCATTTCACTTTCATCAGAAAAAATCTTGTACTCTGAGCAAAATATATAAATATAGTAAATGACAAACAGAAATAATTCATAACTTATATAATCGTCATTAAATATTAAGATTACTCTAGTCAATATAGATAAATTTGCAATGTTTGGTTATATGCGCTAATGTTCAAATATTTAAATTGGAGATTTCATAAATTAATTAAGTAGTTGATTTTCGATATGATCAGTTATTTCTAGGTTGAATAATGAGTATGGACAACGGTGCAAACAAATATAAGGCTAAGTTATCAATATATTCACACCATACACAAATATAATCTCAACCAGGTCAAAGTTCAAATATTTATATTTTGTTGACTAACAAACAAGCAACTGATTGTCATCAAATATTGAAGGTTTTCAGATTGGCAAGGGATGTAAATATTAAGTAACTATATTATCAAACTGTAAATATTTTCAAAAATAACTGAAGTGATTACTCACATCCTTTCTATGAGTCCGGTCTCGTCGAGGGCCTGAGGCAAGTCTCTCTTATTTCCGAGGACCAGAACAGGAATGCCGGTCAGCTGTTGTTTGTCTAATAAACTGTGCAGCTCATTTCTTGATGCTTCAATTTTGTCAGCGTCTGCTGCGTCGACCATATATCTACATTGATTTGAAAATATTAAATAATGACTGCATCACCGCAGACAAATACTAAATGGAAAAAGTATACTGATTACTGTCGCTTTTCATAAAAGTTTTAATTATCGTTAATTATGGTCCATAATATGGAATGCCATGAAAGTGAAAGTAGACTGTTTGCTCTTGCTTTGCATTTATTAAAAAAACCAATGTCAATTCGAAAAACTAAAAAAAATGCATTTTTGATGAATTTTGAAAATGGAGCATGTGATCAAATTAAATTTTAAAAAGTAAATTGGATTTAATTAAGAAAGCGTTTCCAAACTATTGTAACAACTTACACAATTGCATTGACACCTCTGCAATATCTCTCCCACATTGACCTGAATCGGGGCTGACCTCCGATGTCCCAGACCTTAAAAAGTGCAAGCTATGAATATTCGATAGTTTTGTTTGGATTAAATTATCATTTCAGAGTGCAGAAGGTCATGTCTACAACATATTTTAGGATTAGAGCTAAATTTAGGATTCAAAATATATCTATCATTTCAACAATGCCGAGCGAAGAAAGATATTTCAGATGCAAACGATCGAACTTGATAATGAACAATTTTTAAATTCCACTAGCATCACACATCAAACCCTCAATATAATAAATGTACGCTTTTTGCCTTGAAAATAATGTATGTTTTATAACAAACACATTTTCAGTTAAATATTTAATTAGTTTGATTTATTTCACATGGAATTCGAATAATATTGCAATAATTGCTTTTGTCAAATGAACAACTAACAAGTAATGTCATTGAATTAAATCTCGTTTTTTACCATCTCAAAAATAGAACCTCCAAATTGGGCTTGGAGCCTCATCAACCACTTGATACACCAATTAACTTTTCAAATAATTGTTTTTACTGCTCATTTCTTTTATCTTTAATAATAATTGCATATGCTTTAGTGGATCCTAAAGATATGTAAAGAAGTCGAATCCTTAACGGTGATATAATAAGTTTTCCAGATTATCATAAAGCAGAATTGCATCTCAAACATCATCTTTCATCAATAACCGGTAACTTGGATAAGAAATACAAACTAGAATATTGATTAATCATGACTTACAAAAAAAATTACACTTCATATAATTATATAATTGTGCTGCCATATTTATTTGTATGATTGATATTATTTTATGTAAACTACTCATCGAGGACGAGACATCAGAATGTCACATAGAAGATGTAACTTATAAATTAATTTCACCCATAGAATTGGGGAGGTTTTTAATTTTAACACTGGCGGAAAAATAATAAATTGGAGCATACCTTTATTGTTACGTTGCCTTTGGTAATCTTTCGCATGTTGAAGCCGACCGTTGGAATCATATCTTCGTTAAATTGACCAGACTGTAAAAATAAAATTGTATCAGAATTTTCGACATCTCGTTTTCATTCTTGTTCATTTGGACACAGGTAGGAAACGCAGCTGGCGCCATTAATGCAATCGAATAAAACATATTAAAAGGGTTAAATATTTTCAAAATGTTAAATCATGATTCACAAAAGAATGTATGTATAGGTAAAGTTATCTTACGGCTATGACATTAACAAAAGTTGTTTTCCCGGAATACTGTAAGCCGACTAGAGTTAATTCCATTTCCTCCTTCCAAAACAGGCTTTTAAACCAATCTAAAATTCGATTTATTAACGCCAACATGTTGAATAATATGTCTAATAATCCCGGCGGACGAAGTTCTGTATTTATCAACGAAAAATGACACTATTGACAACATGTACTTCGCCACAGCCCGATTGTCAAATTGTGTGTTGCTACTACTTGAATAATTATTGATAATATCATTTTTACCACTATTCACACTTTGTAATAATAAGAAAAGCGTGAATTTATTCGGTTTATTTTTTGTTATTTTTTGATTTTTAAAAAAAATGTTTATTTATTTTATAACTCGTATGTATGTATGCGCTATAATTTGAATTAAGCGTATGATCATTCAAAGATCATATTTATTCCTGTTGCTTTATTTAGTAATAATAATATAGTACACTAATATGTCATTGAATTCAAATCAAAACCCACAATTAGTTTGATTTGAAAAATTCAATACTCAATCAACAGATATAAATAAAATAATTCAATCATAATATGATGTGTAACAATTATTTCACCTTCACAAATGCAGTGTTCATCATTTCATCATTTGTCATACATTGATAATGGAGTAGTAGTTTTTTTTGGCAAATATTTTAAGATATTTGTCAGTTTATAAAAACATTTATAGGAACTGATTCTAGAATATGGCAGAATATACTCTAACTGTATTTAGGAAATCATTTTTGAAAATTTTTCGTGCTTAGAGTAATTTATCCTGCCATGTTTTTTTTAACCGTGGAATAATTTTTTCTGCAGTAAATGTGTGGATTCAATTGTATAGAAAAACATTTAATCTGTGATGGTAGTGCAAGTTCATTTTTAAAAGCATTGCAATATTCCAACATCCTAGTGGCAAATATTTTTTCTTAGCTAAAGAGTAAGCTTGGGCACTTTAAAAATAAATAACCCCCATATTTTTCATTCTGTCAATTGTATTATTTTATTTAGAAACACAATAGTTTCCTTGTAGAGTAAACAATCTATGCAATGTTTCACAAGCTATGATTTTGTTGGAATTTATTAAAATTGATATTTGTAATTAAGTGATTACGTATTGGGAATTTTATAACAGAGTGTGAAGACCGCGAAGTTAAATGGAATAATTAACAATTTGTAGATTTAACACCTAAGTATAATAAAACAGCCCAAATTCACAAATGAGCATAATTTATCTATACACTTAAAAATGCCATCATTTCTTGCTATATATGATTACTTACAGATTTTTTGTTTGTATTTGAATACTGCTACTTCTTATGAATGCTTTCAAATGAATATTTCATTCATTGCTTGTTATTAACTCCTTGACTAATATTATTTCAAGTGTTAGGACAGTGGTCGGCAAAGTGCGGCTCCGGAGTCGCATGTGGCTCTTTAGCTCCTTAAGTGCGGCTCTGGCACAAATATCCACGGAATAGTTTTATTTAGTGTACTATATATTTAGTCTAATAAAAGTTTACTAAACAAGCAGATTTGGCTCCCATTTTTTTTTTAATTGTTGTAATGTTCATATTTGGCTCTTTGGCTAATAAGTTTGCCGACCACTGTGTTAGGACATCTGATTGCAGTGTTGATAGTTGAAATTCAACAATATAAGATAAAAAATATAAGTTAAAAGTGTTCTAGCTGTTGTGTAAAAAATTATTTGTGTATTATAGTTGTGTCCACAGTGATATCTAATTTAGTTACCCAAACATTATTTTCACGTTTAATGAATTTTGTGTTAAGCAATTCATACAGAAACATGTTTTCGATGTCATAAGTTACACTCAGGGAGGAATTTCAATTGAAGTTGTATATTGTCAAACACATCACAATAGGTCAACTAACTAACCCGTCACGACCTTAAGTCTGCTATTAGCAGTCGTTTCCTGTGGCGTAACAGTTAAGTATTACTTTATTTGAGTGCTGAAATTGTCACGAGAGCAATCACCCAAGCTTGCACTACCATCATATTACCAATATACTTGGTCTACTAACCATTGATTTAAAAAAAAAAGCTTTCAGTAATGTAGAGTTATGTATGAATGTATGTTCGAAAATTCCATCCTTCAAACACAGTTAATTAGCCTTGCACATACCAATTTTTTCAAGTCATTTTCATGATTCCCATAAATGTCTCGAAATAAAAATTACCTTATGTTAACCTCCAGTTGATCACTTTCACTGCTGCAAAATTAAATAAAGAAAAAACTTTTTAGCATATGCATTGATTTATTTTGTAACATCAAATATATTGAAACATGCTTTTGGATTAACCATTATCTGAATGAAACTTAGATAAGTTGACAAAGACGTAATCACCCGTTGGTTTAACTACCATTCGTCATTACAAAATATTTTATTTAATAGCTTATTTACAATATACACAATATGTAGAAAATTCTTATAAATCATTTATATTTATTAAAAAATTAATAAAGTTCATAATATATTGTAACATGCAATATTAACTTTCTATTATAATGTAACAAATTTAAAAATTACGCAATTATAACACGATACAGGTTCCCTCTTAAAATATAATAACATAAATAACCTGAAAGAGTGTAGGTTTATCATGTTTTCAGTCTTTTGCAGGTGAAAAGATAACAAAATTAGATATGAAATCTATGAAAATTAACAAAACTTATGACTTCTCATCAATCCATCCGACAATAATTATTATGACCTCTTGAGTTGAGCATCGCACTGTTTCACTGACAAAAGAATCTACACAATTTTTAATATCAAAAATATTCTAAACTTTGATGTAATTTATCAAACCGTATACTAATGTCAATTACCTAAGTTGAGATGAATATATTTTATTGTTTTCAAATATCTGCCAGGATGAGTTAAATAATTTTTATAGCAATGGATAAAAGAGATATTACGTCTCAAGAAATAAAGCAAGTCGCGCTTAACAAGTTAAAAATAAAATATCAACATCGTAAAACAGAATATAATATGTCAGCATAAATGATATTTGAAAGTTAAGACTACCTCAATCATTGCACAGCCATTCTTTCATTCATATTACATTTTAACGTACATCTACCTACTTCGAAATCACATGTGAGTAGAAAATTATCAAATACAGTATATTATATATTTCACATAAATATATATATTTATAAATCAGTCATTCAAAATGCTGCTATTTTGCATTTATTTTAATCAAACTAAATTTTATGGTAGAATATGTTGGGGTGATATTTGAACAGCTATTTGTTAATTGCAAATCTATTTCTCCGCCGAATGATAATCTTAAATATAACTATATGCTGCTCTGATTCAATTTGTACGCCGATTGCTTTGCAGTGACTGCATTTTGTTAAAATAATCTATTACGTACAGACTCCACGTTTTAAACGTATCGATAGATAGAAATTTTTCTTTCATTGGTAGAATTGCAAAAATGCTTTTATTTTAATTATTTTTCCTTTATCATAAGGCATTTATTAGTGATAAACTAAAAATATCAATAAACAAATGCCAATTTAATTCAGTAATTTTTACTTTCAGTTTAGATACATATTAAAATACGGAGTCAACCATAAAACGTTTTACGTTTTCAATATTTACATGTAATCTTAAAATACAATTCCCCGAACGATTAACAATGAACAACTTTTAATTTATTTTAAACAGAATCCATAAATATAATGTGACTCTTGAAATAAGAAAATGTGGAAATGCATTTTCGTATTCGTTTATTTATTTAAAAAGGCATTATGTCAAGCCTTACATATCAATTTAAATTAATTATCATATTATTATATATAGACAACTTCGGAACAATTGAATTTTTATTCCAATTTATGTTTGAATATTTTATGATTAATTTGAGGCTTTCGGTCCTAAGAGGTCAAAAAAACCTTTATCAATGGCAAACATTTGTCAAGCACGGTTTAAATTAACATTTGTTTCCATTCATCGAGGATGAAAAACATGTAGAATTCATAGTATAACACACAATCCTCTGAACACACTTAGTCATAGTTCAATAATTGTGTTTGTATAATGCAATAAGTTCAATATTCAATCATACTTGCATTGCGTATTCATTGCCAGTCTTTCCGTTCTGACTTTGCTCTAACAGAGGGCACCTGGGGCTTGTTATCAAAAAACATTGGCTGAAAGTTGACACTGATGGTGACAGGATGAAGCGAGATGCTGGGCTGCAACGAGCTCGCGTCCAGCAAATCATAAGGTCCCAAAAAGGGAATCAAACTGTCATAGTCGACGTTCATCGGCACATAGAAAGATCCTTTCGCATGCAATGCGAATATTGGAACTCCGACGCCAGACATTTTGGATGAATAATTTTCCGAACCGAACGTTTCCGGGCGGTCGCACAATTTCACATTTTTTTTCGCATTTATCATCGATTGAACTATTTTAATGTGATCCTTTTCATTGGCAGTGTTGTTATTTTTAACGTCCGTTTGCTGCAATTTGTTCAGCCGATATCCACAATTTTGGGAAACACTACTGATATTTTCGCTGGAATTCGTCTCAGAAGATGACATCTGATCCTTGTATTGACCGTATGCGTTGGTGGTCTTCCGCCGCTTGTGAGACGTCTTACCGTTGAGGTGGAAGTGTTCCCGCCGAGGCGGGACATGGTCGGCTGCGCTGAAACAGTTGGCATTTTGAGCACCATCGCTAGGGCTGGATGACCGATAGTCGGTTGACTGAGACTGCGACTGAGAGAATCTCTGCTTTATGGTATTTTTAAATTTGTACGAATGAATGTTGTCGACGTCCGTAGCCGCGCTCGTCACGCTGAGACCGCTGTCTCCCGGCTGCAGAGACTCCGATTTCCTGATGCGGTGGAGCTCAGCCTCCGCCTGGAGCCGCTGCAGAGGGTGACGGTACAACGGCGAGAGCCGCGGGTAAACGTTAGAAGCGCACAGATCACCGCTCGGACGCCGTTTGACTTCCGCACTTTCTTCGATTTCCAGCAGCTCTTTGCGTGCAAACGCGGTCCCTCCGCCTTCGTCGGCGTCACCCTCCGACGATTTCTGACCGGCAAAGCTCCGAACTCCACTCTGCTGGGAATAGAGATCGCCGATTTCGATATCCGTAACTTCCGGCGACGCGCCCGGTCGGCCGTGCTCCATGTCAGCGACGATGTCGAAAGTTTTTCGTTCGCCGCAAGAATACATATCGGAACGTTGGTGGAGTCGCTCTTTCGGATCGGCGGACTTTGGCGCGGAAGTCTGCTCGCTTCGCAGCTGCTGGAGGTTCATTAGGTACGCGGTCGAGCTGCCGCATGAGCTTCCACTTTCGGGGTGAGACCGCGATTTGCTCAATGCATCACCTAAAATAAAATAATAATATTGAAAATAGTTACCAAACGTAGAAGATCTAGGCATAATATTATGGGTAGGCGATCTTGAAACTTGAAACAACTGCACCATTTGGCATGACAAGCATTTGCTAAAAATCTAATGTATATATATTTATATTTTTTAAATCAATGCTCAAATAATTTATGATAATGACTGAAGGTGGTTAACGTCAGTTCTGTTGCATCCGTGTGATAGAATGCCTGAAGATGCCGAAAGGCGAAACCCGGGACGTTAGTGACAAAACATGTGGAATCGTACAAAGTTGTAACAATTCAAATCAATGATCTAGATTTTACAAGTAATGTATATTTCATTTGACATCAAGAAGCCAACATAGAATAATTAATCACCTTTCATGACTCTTTCGCAGTGCCTCTGCAAATGGTTGATGAGATGGACGCAGATGTTCTCCGATGGAAAGTGTCCCTGGCTTTCTATCAGGTACCGCATCATTTCAGAAACGCATTCCTGATATCCCAAATGGAAATTATTTGGTGAAATAGGGTTGTTTTCTCGCTGCTCAGCACCTTTGAATACAAAAAAAAATGTGAAATTTTTACAATAATTCACTTTGCGATAGGATCCTCCATCGTCGGAGAAGTGATCATCTTAGTGCTATTTAAAAGACAATATTTAATATTCAAATAATAAAACAAAAACGCTTAGTACTGTTTTGAATGGATGTCCCTAAAATATTTATTCTTAACTGCGTTTTTATCTTCGTATTGTCTATATATTGACTAAATTAATTATTTAGTTCATTATGTTATCTAAAATTATTAACTCGTTCATAATTTGATTATCCCATTCGGTATTCATGTTCTAAGTATTTCGCAATTGTTTGTTCACTCTTAATGTACTTTTAATCAAATTTATTTTTGATTGATTTAAAATAAGTCATTTAATTGCAAGAGGTACACTCGATGACAATAATTTACTATAAATTTGTATAAATAGCCTTGTTTTAGTTTGTATCGTATCAGTGCATAATTCTCGCGGTGAGCAAAACCGGTCCTGATTTGGACATTATAAATTTATGAAAAATAATACACAATGGTGCTTTACTATTTAATTATGATCTACAAAGAAGTGGCAGTCGACGCCTTAAAAGTGATAATATAATACTCACAGTTCACTCTCTCTTGCAAGTATTTGAGATGTCTGATGGCCATCTCGATGATCTCCGTCTTTTCGATCCGCCCTCTCCCCTTCTTAAGGTAATCTGGCGGAATGAGCCGCGAGAGATCGGCGAGGCAGTTGTTCATCCTGTCTCGCCGCCGCTTCTCAATGATGCGATGGGACATGGGGTCCTGCTGTAGGCGGATGCAAAAAATAAGCTTTTATAATTGATGTCAGCGAAATGCCCAGCGAAATGCCAAACGAAAACACAACTGCACGTTTATATTATGATGATAGCTCACCGAGCCCAGATTTACGCGGCTACACTAAAAAGCAATAAATGTACGTTTCGTGCATATTATGGTGTTCCTATGAGAACAATTTGAAAATTCCTCAAAGTTACTTTGACAAACGACAAAGAAGACAATAAATATTAAAATGATCGCTTTGACGCTTGATCCCTTCATTTTTCGGAAGTTTGACATTATGGAACCCATTATTTGATGGTGTAGTTACCGTTTCCGTTCCCGCGTATTTTCTGGAAACCGTTTACCGCGTAAATCGACTCTGGTGTATCTGTTCACGTCCACAACGTAATACGGGATGCGCGGGTGGGGGCGGGGTGGGGGTATAGGGTTCATCTAAACGTATAGTAACGACAAAAATTATAATCTACTTCGGAATCATATGGATAATAATAGATGGTGCTCAGTGAACTCAGTGGCGACATTTCAAATGCACCACGACCTTTATGTGCGTGGATTTATACCAAAGTGTCACACAAAGCTGCACGTGATACAATTAATCTAAATTAAAACATAACATTACCTTTAACACGACCGAGTAGCCGGTGATAAAGCAATAAAATGGCAAGCAGTTCAGATGCGTCACCGAATCCCCTTTCCTTTGATTTATTTCATTATCGGTATAATGTTTCAGTTTATAAATTTAACCTTTTAATTACGGGGCGTCGATTTTTCGAACATGCTCATCGTGTAATTTTGAATTCCATGGTCACACTTCTCGTCAATGGAGAACCCATTTTCATGTACATAACTGTTAGGAGGTAGTATAGAGTTACGTTGTTATATTTCATCCGTATTTATTTTATCAAAATATCGTAAAAAGACCTCGTATTCAAAGGGTTAAACAGAGACGCGTGCGGGGAGACGGCGGTTCGCATCGTGCCCTGAGGGATGGGGGGCAGAGCGGCGAGGGCGGCGAGCCGCCGATTAATCGGCGGATAGTCAGTATCCGGAAATTTGATTTGTATTGAAGCTAGGAACGCGTTATCATTCCGCAAATCTGCATAGCGGTAGAATTCAATTTTTTATGAGAAATTGTCAAGATAAGATGTTTAAATTGAGCTGAAGACGTAAAAGTGTTATGGAACAAATTGAAGAATCCGAGCAGAGTCGGCATCGATCATCGAATCAAACATTTATTTTTTACAAATATTAAGTGGCACATATAGATAGCCAACGTTTTGACTCCTAATTGTTGAATCAGCCAATTCACAACTGGCCATTGTTACTCCACAGCCAAGCTCTTCCAGGCTTGGCCGGTTAATTGAAAGTAATACATGTAAATGCGACAGTATGATTCGGGATACCGATCGAATCCTTCAGGAATGTCCGGATATGAACAACGAACGGGATAGTTGTTCAAGATGACACGACACCAGCGGGTCTGTCGGCCCCGTCGGACTCGGTTGCATTTCTGACAAATTGAAAAGCAAAATTACAAAGCATTGAAAGAATTCCCTTCGTCCTATGGAAAGCAAATGGAAATGGATTCTTTTAAAAAATAATACTTAGTAAGTTATTTATTTTAATTACTGCACACTTTAATGCATGCAATCAAGTCTTGACGAATTTCCGTCGGACATTCCTGGCAAAAATTTGAAATACGCATAGCGTTCTTACGCTGCAGAATATACCCTGTAAAAATAGTGTGAAGCCGTGGCGGTCGATGATGGATACAACGTTGAGTACCCTCGGTAACTGTAAATAATTTCATTCGTGAAACAAAAGAAGACGGATCGGACGAGCATGTAAAAAAATGTCAGAAAACGAATCAAGATCCATCTCGCAGACAATGGCTTCAAAAAAAGTATGTATGGACCCATACTATAATATTTGTATATAATTATATTATATATATTACCAATAATTAATGTAATGTTTTTTTACGAATGCTTTCAGTGAACCGCCTTCGACATTGATAACGAAAGATTTGTGATGAATAAATATTATGAATAGAGTAATATAATATTATTGAACTTCTTATAGATAATATAGAAATTTAGACTCTTATGTTATCTGGTCGTAAATAATCCGCCACTGATCATAGATAAACCGTGGTAGATACCTGTTTGAAAATATATTAAAGAATTAAATCAGCACAAAAATAAAAAGTAAGCATAAGAGAGAACTTTCGCATGATGAAATGAACGAAAATGTCTTGGGTCGAGCATATCACTGACAATATTTTGAAAACACATCGTTACATTACCTTCACCTTACACATTTCAAATATTCAAATAATCAGTAATGAACGTTTTACCTTGAATGTATAACGCATTCGTACACGACTATTTGAAAGACGCCCCAATTTATTTATTTTATAATTGTTAACGGGCCGAAGGGTGTAAAATGTTTCAAGAGTAATGATGTAGTATACATTTTATTATTTCTAATTTAAACACAATGTAACACAATTTTATCAGGTACATCAATCAATCTCCACTCTGGATTACATGTATATTTTCAAGATTAAACTAATTATCAATTGCAATGAGATTTCCGACGCTGCATGCTGGAAGCAAGCATTTTGATGTCGTCGGGTTCGTTGTTCAAGCGGTTTCTGTGTTGAACCTTGTTTAATTTAATCTAGGAGCTTTCAAAAAACACTTACATAAAGCGCAGCCTTCTTACGCATGGTGGAAAACTGTTCTTCGGAAAGATATTTTTAAAAACTCTGCATAAAGTTTTCCTTCAGTAATGATTCAATTATTTGTTCGCATATCAAACGCGTATTTTCTTGTATTCAATGAAAATTTTATTATGTGAGTTTATGTTTTATTTTTTGGGTCGCATTTGACCTACGGGCCGCGGTTTGTGCATCAACAGTAACACATTCTGTCAACATCCTATTATGAAATTGAATAAATAGATTTTCATTGAATTATTTACTGTTGTTTCTGAAGGAATTAAATATTGATTAGATTGTCTCAAAAAAGGTT
Source organism: Himalopsyche japonica (assembly GCA_028555115.1). Taxonomy (NCBI): domain Eukaryota; kingdom Metazoa; phylum Arthropoda; class Insecta; order Trichoptera; family Rhyacophilidae; genus Himalopsyche; species Himalopsyche japonica. The sequence goes on along the minus strand of JAHFWJ010000488.1, from coordinate 128,426 downwards.
AGAGACCGTTATATGTTAACCAATTCCTTAAAAGACGTAAATACGGGATAAATGAAATATTACACCAAGTTGCGTTGGGTGAATAATTTTTTCTCATATATCTACAAAAATATTGTTTTTAATGCTTTAAAAAATAAAAAAAGTCATGATAAAATCGAGTCTCGTAAACAAATTTTCGTCGTAAGTTTTAAAACGAGAATTGCGTATGCTAAATTCAGAAATAGCGTTATGCAATGTTTAACAAAAAGCGGCTTCTCAGTATCGCTTTGTATTTTTAATGAAGGAACTCGCCGTTTCAAAAAACATTTTCGTCAGGCGGGTATGTTAATTAGTGTTAAAAATAGAGATGAAGCCTTAAATGAGCCCACTCGGGCGAGTTTTGATCACTTAACGAGAGAATTTCGTTATTTTTGGAAAACGACTATTTATATTCTCATTTCGGACGCACGCGAACACGTTTTTAATATTAATTAAAATTGATAGCTTTGTTATTCATCGGCGTATAACTACATGTGAAACGTGTTTCGCTTCTTTGAGAAACATCTTCCTTCGTAATGTATTCGATTGTAAATTTCCATCTAATGTTATTTAGTTATTGAATGGTGAGACACCACACTTCAACTGGTGGCATTTATTAATTAATTTTTAATGCATGCTAACACATTTGACTAAAATTCCATAAACACAGAAAAGATAGTACAGCAAGAATAAAATAATTTCATGCATAAAAAAATACTAAAAATTAAAAATAAAAGCCACGTACAAATAATATTAACATGATTTTTAATCAAATCATTCTTTTCCGGGACAGCGCAATCTCATCATACTAGAACTGCTTAACTTCAAGTAAATTCAAACCAAGTATTTATTTCGTTCTGCTCGAAACAATAATGCTGAACATAGTTTAAATGACATAAAAAAAACCCTTTTATGGTGTTAACTGTCATTTCAAATAGTAAAAACACATTTTTAGTACTATTTCCACAACCATTGTTTTACTTCTAACGTGTTAATTGTTGGGACGGCTGATTGTAATGCTGATAATAGTTGGCAATTAAAAATATCGGTGAAGTGAAGTCAGTGTCTAAATTTGATGGAAAATCATCAGTTCTATCACATATACCGTGTGATAAAATCCGTGAAGATACCGAAAGGTTTGTCTTGGAAGTGTACATTGAATGATTCAAATTTGGTGTTTTTTATTCCAATAAAACCTGATTTTTCCTGTTAACCTCGTTTGCTTGGAAATGGGTTAAATACTCATTTTTATCAATTCGTAGGCAAATAAATTACCGTATCTATTTAAATGTACGATGTACGATGTATTTTATCTAAAAGAGAAAAAAATCATCACTTCAATTATTAATTTTCGCGATGAGCGAAACCATGCTGTATTTATTATGCTCGTATAAACGACGATTTTCCTTTGATTCTCCTGGAAAGTATAGATGTTTCGTACACAGATTTTCTCAGTATTGGCTACGAAATAAATGAAACGTGACAAACATGCTCCGGTTTGTTGTTCATAATATATTATAAATAATAAAAACACATTTTTTAGTACTTATTTCCACAATATATTTTTTGATCAGGACCGGTTTCGCTTATCGCGAGCATTATCAACTGATGATCAGTTGATAATGCTCGCGATGAGCGAAACCGGTCCTGATCAAAAAATATATTGTGGAAATAAGTACTAAAAAATGTGTTTTTATTATTTAAAATATAATGCCTTTCCATCAAGAAGTGACAGTTAACACCTTAAAAGTGGTTCATAATATAATTAATTTTATGTATCATTTAAACAATCGACGATATGATAATTTGCATCAAAACGTTTCGACCTAAATACGGTCAGTTGAACGATACTGGATGATCGATGCTACGAAATCGGCCGATGAACGGAAAACGCGAGCGATTAGGCCGATCGCAAAAGTGCGCTCGTCCGGATATTCGCCGGGCGGGCCGCGTGACTGGAAAACAACGAAGGATGAAGCGACTGTCACATTATTCAACTTAATCTAAGAATGCGGTCAAAAGAAATCTTCGCCGCGACTCCAGTGCACGGACACGTGAATCGACGCCGTCCCTCGCTACGTGCACGCGCCTCGCATAATCATCCGCGCGTAGTCTCAATCTCTCAACGCCCATTTAGATTCCGAATCTTAAATAAAAATTATATTTTCAGGCTTACATAAAACAATTTTAAATCAGAACTTGTTGATGAACAAATATCATTTTTTAGCCCTGCGGGTAACTAACAAGGAGAAATCTTTCTTTAGAATCGGAGAACAAGGGGAAAAGCGCCAATCGCTGGCCTTAGAACCTTTAGTTAGAACTTATTTTTTTTTTAAATATACTACGCTATCTACATTTTTATGCAATATATTTTACACCATCGATAGACTGCAATCTGCCGTCAAAACAGTTGAGACCTCAGCAGTCAGTAAGTTCAAAGTTGATCTAAGAAAATAAATAAACCCAAAGAGTAATATTAATAACCCGTTAGAATAAATGAATTTAATTTTAATGACTATAATAACTTATATTCTTTGTGTTTTAAAGACGGGTAATGAGTTAATATTCATTTGGTCATTAAAAAGATTTTTACCTTGGTTGTATACATTCATATCCAATTGTTCCAGAGCATTTAGCATAAGGCCGCTGTCAAAAGGATGTTAGCATACTGGACGAGAATCTGAAATAATGTTGCGTGATTCAGTTTGAAGATGGTTTGCGAATTGAGGCCATTTATTAATAAAAACGGATTCGTTTAAATTTAATGACTAAGTAGCTCCGAGAATGGCGGGTGCTGAAATAGTAAGTTATAGGTACAACCATATATACTTTATGGCTTGATTCTTCGTTATTTTTACCTTAGTATTACGACTCTTTCTAAAAGTAATTAAATTCCAATTCAATAAAAAATTCATTCATTTTATTTTCATTTCTAAATGACCAGTACCCAACTGCACAAGTGCACGCCTCGTAAGTGCATCGGATTAACATTATTCAGACTCTTGCTCAAATTTTAGCTTTTTTTTTTAGTTCTTTTGGCCTTCAAATTTTAGCTTACAGTTTTATTTCAATTTTCAATAACTATTTATTACAAATAGAATTCTTATAATGTCGCATTATTCTTTTTAGTGAATGTGCATTCATTCATGCAATGTTGTTAAATTTACGCATATATTTGGACGCTTTTGACATAAACAATCATGTAATTATTTGTGATTAGACGACTTTTTTGTAGTCGTTATTTTAAATCTAGAAGAAATTTTCCGACGACATTTTATCCTGTGAAAGAGCGCCTAGAATGGGAGACTTAATCCGTCACTGCGTTTATTTATTTTGTCCCAGTATAATTTAGGGAAATTTTTGAATCAGAAAAAATAGTAATAATATATGGTAAATGGTAGGTGATATTTTCGTAACGACCGCGCGGGCTGACACGTGACGAAGCCTTCATGTCGCCAAACTTATGTACATATAATGTTACGAGACACAACCAGTGTCTACTATACCAGCGATGCATACCCATTGGCACGCGGACTAATGACGTTCGCAGAAATTTTCTACCGATCTACGAAAAAATTACAACGTTCAGATAGAGCTGAAGACTGTGTATTTATTTATTCAACATAAAATAAGCATATATTTTGAACTCAGTAAAAATATTTGATAGTATTCGACTTTTAACTGCAAAAGACGATCAGCTTCCAAATTAAAAGTTTATTTCGCTCTAAAACGCGAATGAACGTGTATGCATATATATTGAAAGTGACCTAATAAGGCGACACGTTTTACGAAGAGCAGCGATAGAGGCTCTGAATTAATGATGCGATTACAGTGCACCGGGTGCAACGAGTGCAATCTCAATCGACGGCAAAAATATCGTTTGGTGCATGTTAAGATGAATAAAAACTAGTAAAAAATTACAAAATGTAATTGTACTTTTTTATATAAATTCAACGTGTTTCGCTTTTTATCCTTAACACACTGACTGCTTGATGAGACTAATGATTGATATAATGTGTTGATAGATTATAGTAAAAAATAAAAGAGCGCTGACGGTGTCTTCCCTGATTTCACTTTAGAATCTTCATTCGTTTTTTTACACCGTCACTACAAAAATTGTTTTTTCAATATTCATTGTTAAAAAAAACACCGTTCAATAAGCCCAGCAGGAAAAGGTTAACCGTCCTGCGCGAGCTGGAAATAGTGAGTTACTACCGACTTAAATAAAAACCAAATTATATCAAACACTTTTTTTTTTTTTTGTAAAAAGGGCTTTTGAAAATATTGTTCGTTTTTATGAATTTCAAAACAAAATTTATTCAGTAATTTTTATACTTATAAAATCAAACATAAATCACTTGGATATAATATTTCCATTAAGAATTGTTTGATTAAAGGCTTTAATGCTGTCTGGATCAAGCGAATATTTTTACTGTATAAATTGACTAAGTTGACCTAAGATTTGTACTGAATTATGTAAAAGAATGCATACAAAAAGCGTGTGTTTTGTTACTTAATCACTGAAAAAAGTTAATTAAAACTAAAAAAAAGGTTTTTATGATTATATACATATAAATCACATGTCCGTAATAAAAACGAATTTACCATATCAATAAATTAAACAATTTCGTATTGTAAGTTATTCTTATAGTCTAATAGTAATATAGGGCAGTTTACATCAAAAGCACGGAGGAATAAATATGAACAATTCGCTAAGATATACATAAACTATTTCTGTAGAAATATTCACGTATTCTCTCAATATTTTGTAATTTAATTTTTCATATAGAATTATAATACCTCATTAAAAAAAAGAATGTAGTTGAATTTTAGCTGTGTTGAAAATAGGTGGATGAAGTGATGTTTTTACGGATTTTCAAGTGTGAAATAGATAGACTTTATGAAGCGTCTTATTTGCTACGTCGTAGCGCCCGTATGCCGCTACGCTTCGTGATCGGCTCGAACGATTCTCGGCCCAGATCAAAATAGGATCGAGCTATCGGCGAGTCGATCGATAGGGAAAACTGCTACTTCGGTTTAAAATCAATCAACCATCGATATGCATGCCGCCGTCATCCGAAATTTTCCATCGAAAACTTCAGCCTGATGACATATACAGGAACGCACCTACTTGCGAACAGATCAGGGTAATACGTTTCCGGTATCAGTTGAAACGCGGAGTTTGAGATTTAAAGACGGCGCATTCTTTGCGCTTAGTACAGTAACAACATTAGATCTGAAACGTCGCAAGCAGTGCGAGTCCCGTTTTACATTGAACACTCACTTACAAATAAACAAACATAATAAATTATAAGTGGATAAAGTATCACCTTTCATCGCCAAATGAAGCAATAAAATAAAGTATAAACGAGAAAGCGAAAGCGAACGCACGAAGATGTCGCATCCTTCACCGCTCTATAAACTTACAATACATTTGTATACTCATTGAATGCAGCACAATTTCAACCAGACCAACTTTATGGAAATTTTCATAAACAAAATTAACAAGGTAAATTTTGATGCGCGGACGATAAAGTCGGAAGAATGCCGTCCACGAAAATATTATAGTAATATCCTTTCGTTATAAATTTTACTTTTAGATGTAACTTGAAATGCCTAATACCTATTACTGTAATTAAAATAACACATATTTTTATACATGATAGTTTGCAACTAACTTCTTTTGTAGATTGAAAGCTCTGCCGTTTTTTGGGGAAATCCATCATGTTGTTTCGCCCACAACTATTAAGTTTTAACACGGTTACCATTTCGGTCTTCGGAACTGACCGTCGGCCTCTTACCGAATCGCCTATTTAAAAAAGGGCGCTCTTTAAAAATTAAGATTATATTTATCTTACCGCATTCATCCCGACATGCGTCAAGATTAAGCAGTCACACGGATGGCGATTATTATACGCGCACACTTTCACGGAGATATCCTCAAAACTGGACTGGAAACGAACGTTTTGATGAATACGTGCTATTGATTATGTTATTATTAGTATAAAATATTTTTATGAGTATTATCTCAAAAAATCAAGCTTTTGAGAAAGGATTTTTATTTAAATTTACAAATCGATTTTTTATTTTAGCTGCGAGATAATAATTGTGATTATTAATTATCAGATATTTTTTTAAAGATTTCCTGGAAATATTTTCTGCAGACCTATTGTGACCCGCGACAACTTTGGTATTACAATTACTGAGTCGAACGAATGTACCGCGGCAACGGACGGGGCAAGTTTGAAGTGAACGGGCGCAGGCGGTCGCTTTTAAACGGGCGAACCACGCGGCTTTGCACGAGATTTTCGAAATCCGTCGACCGATCCTCGCCCGCCGAACGCATTTATTAATAACAAACGTAATTTCTCACCCCCGCGAAATTCACCCCTACCGGTTACGTGAACGCTAATTAAAACGACGCCGCGTCGAATCACCCGAACGGGTCTACCGAAATAAACATCATTCAATGAACTTTTTTAAACTCATAACACGTTATTTTTGGACATCGGATGAAAAGCAGGTTTGAAGGTGTAATAAAAACGAGAGATGGAAAAAGTTACAATCAAGTTTATGACATCACGAGAATTTTATGTTTTTCATGACAGATTTTCCTGATTAATGCCTAAATTAATACCAGGTCTCGGATGTCGCAATCCTGATGCTTTTTTTCACTGAAAGCCAGAGACAAACTGGAGTATAACTTCTTCCGTCAAAAAAATTACTTTTTACCAAAAATCTTTCAACAGAACTGATAGTTTCAAAAAAGAGCTTCTGTAGTCACCCTAAAATAGTTGGTCCATGTAAAAATTCCTAAGCAAGACGTTAAAAAATCCTCTAATATTTAAAATATATAAATTTATATTCTTATCTCTAAGTTATTATTTTATTCATTAAAATCTAATGGTAATTGATTCTGGTAAACACATCAAATACGCTGGTTTACAATATATTATTTATAACACTCCTTACTTCGCTTAATGAGTTCGTTGTGATTGTTCAGAGCTCTTGATGGATTATTGATTTACCTTAATTTTGTTTGAAAATTATAAATAAGTGATTGTTAAAATTTAACTTTAAACCTAATCTACATTATTTGTATTGATATAGTATGATTTCCTATAAATTGTTCCAAAGTTCTTGAATCCCTGGTTTTGTCATACCTGTTACCCTCAACTCAAATATTTTGTAGAAATAGAATTGTTTGCGAATTGTATTCTTTCGGTTGATAATGCTCGTGATGAACGAAACCGGTCCTGATCAAAAAATGTATTGTGGAAATAAGTTCTGAAAAATGTGTTTTATTATTAAAAATATTATTTATATGAGACTAGTTTTAAAAATTTAATGACATTATTATCAAATTTGTAATTATTAAAAATTACTTCAAATATCAGTTTTGCTCCAAGGCTTAGTGTTTATATTGCTTTTGTATATTAACTGTATACAGAATGTCTGTACAGTATGAGTGCATCCCTGTACTGGAACATCTGAAGATGGCGACAGGCGAAACCCGGTCAGGAGTGACAATACGTAATGTGAAATTGTACACAGTCCGAATGATTACAGATTTTCCACCAAACACCACATTAATGAGGTTGATATTTGTGAGCTTACAGAAAAATGTTTATTTTGCTAATGGCGTCACAACTCAAATGATAAGGACTATATTCCTAGCCTGGAAACTTCACCAGCAACACTCAAACTTTTCTGAATCGGACCGCAGACATGTGTTTATGTGATAAATAATGCGTATTATAGCATTGTCAACTATACCATAATAATTACAAAGATGTAAAATATTAACAATTTTTTATTAAAAAATATGTGACATTTTGAAACTCTTACACGCATTTTGTATCTTAGATGTGTTATGCAATTGCTACATGAATGCAAACTCTGTGGACTGAGTGTACAGGCTGAGGTGTCATGGCTACCCTATACGAATACATATCATGATCAGGATGTTTTCACGTACGTTATATATTAGATGTGGTTTTGATTGAAATCATAAAATTTTACATTTGGCATAACTTAGAATTACGGATGCAAAGAATCATACAAAGATATACATTTAGCATGTTCGTATTTTTTTACAGCAGTGGTTCTCATATGCGGTCACCAACAGTTTTATAGTAAATATTGATATTATCCTTAAATTGATTTAATAAGCCTGTCTTATCCAGCATTTACTCGGGTTTAAGTAAATGGCCGTTTTAATAATAAAACTGTTAAAAAAATGATCGGAGTTATACGTTGACCATGAATCAAGTCAGTATAAAGAATTAACAACAATTGCTTTGTTAATTTGCCGATTTTAACTACAGCTTTATGTGTATATATGTAATATTGTGAAAGATCATTCAGTGTAATGCGCTATATACAAAATAAACATCAAAACTATTTTTATCACATTTGGTGCGGCCACGAGACATTTCAATGAGCAGCTGATGTTTATAATGTGGCCACGTGAGAAACACTGTTGTACAGGGATTGCATCATTATTCCGTAATTATGATGTCACAGCAATAACATAAATATGTTTATTTTCAGGCTGTTGTGTAAAATTAACAAAAGCGTTCTCCACTTTGGATATATTTCTAGACGTGCACGCCAGCGAAGCTTTTTAATTGAGCAATGCATTCATTCGCAGAATAAAGCCCAATCGCATCTATTTTGGCCACCTTTTAATCGTGTATTATGGATTCAATTACCCGTTCACTCCGTCGTCAGTACGGTATTGTTTCGCATCGAGTCACGTTAAAATCAACGCTCGTATATAGGCCGCGGAGGCGGGGGAAGTTTTGTCACCTCCCTCTTTCGTTATTTTCCATTCATCGCGATTACGGCGACCACGTGAATTCGGTGGACGGGGTTTATCCTAATTTTATCACGCTTTATTCGTGTGTTACGCGAGGCCCTAGGCCCAACTTTCAAGGTTCGGGGATGTTTTTCAAATGGAAGCGGAAAGCGTCAGTCGCCGGATATGAATATCGAACAATCGAACCGGAATAAAAAAGGACATTACGCAATCAGGAAACTCTCGAGACATTTGCGCCAATTCGCAATCAATGCAACGATAGTGGATAGTGAATTGCAATCACCAATAATTCCCAAGTATTTAGCTGCATAATTTTTATATTAAGGTATTCATACCTATTTCGATTTCCGTCATCGACATAACTATTATTGAACAAAATTTATTTATGGAGAAAATTATTTAAGTATTCAACGTGTAATTGTGTTAGTGTGAATATTTGAATCTGTGGACACTTTCGTATGTTACGGTGAAAAAATAGCAATTTATTTTAGTTATACAAAAGTTCAATTATATCCCGTATAATTTTCTAGGACTGAAATACATTGGTGTTATAAAGGGTTCTACCTAGTAAATGTGGTAGAATTCTAAAAGGCAAAAACAGTGTCGTAAATAACGAATCATTTGGAAGTGATGTTGATATTGAAATTCCATCAAGCACCAAAATACTCTTTATAAACTTATTCGTTTATCAAAAACTAAAATAAATACAGTTGTATTTTTAATGGATTTTGATTTGTAGAATATCAATTCTAATTTTAATTTAATTTCTGATAATAATGGCTTCATTTATAGACTCAAAAATTTCAAAAAGGAATCCGTATTTGTTCGACTGAGCGAGGGGGGAGAGGAGAAATTCTGGATACGATCTGTTTTCAGGGGAAAATCCCAAGAGAAATAAATTTATTCGCAGCAAGGCGCTTGTCTTATTTTAGTATTATTAAATAATAGTAAGTTTACGGCAGAACTATTCTGAGGTTCCTTCTAAAAGACGCCAAACACGGTCACAGCTACTAACACAAACAATGAAATAACAAACTTATCTATTTTATGATGTGAATATTGTAAATTGACAGACACAAGTGACCAAAAATATTCATTTTTATAGAATATGCTGAACTGTTATATTTTGGTTTCTGAATAGAATAGTTACAATGGAAAGTTCAATTTAACATACTTAACTGACAATTACAAACTGTACAGAAATGAATTTTTGTTAATACTTATGTACGAGAAAACTTTTCGTAGCCGAGGTTTTAAGCGACATGATTTCGCGGTAAAATTTGTTCTACCCGTACAAGCAATTTTTCAAAATTATTTAACATCATTTCCATTGAAAAGGTCTCTCAGTAGTATGGCATCTTTTTCATCCGCGTTTATTATAGCATCGATTGTTAACTTTTTTGTTTAAAAAGTGTTATTTTTTGGTCGAGAATTCATTTAAAACATTGGTAATTTTATGTGCATGAAAATAATTATGTAACGTAAATTAAAATAGATTTCCTTGCACGTTACGTGAAATTTATATTCTGCGCTCGAAATGTTATGATTTAAAATTAATCGGGCAATTTTATTTTTATCGAATTCTCTCACTGCTGACCCTCGTCAGTTTATATAATTTTATCTTCAAAATAGAAGCATTCTAATAAACTCAATTAGTGCTAAAATTACTAAAACAAAAGAGAAACGATCCGCAAATAAACCATTTCAATAAGGCTTCACTCAACTTTGTTTGCGAGTTTTTTCAGCGTTTGATATTTTCACTTGCCCACTCCGCTACGGTAAACAATATATTTTTCGAATTACATTATATAAGGTGATATTTTTAAATCGAAGCACCTCGATGGGCGAAAACGGGTTGAATTTTTCATTGTGATTGTTATTACGTGTGCCGAATATATACCTATTTTGAAAAGTTTCTTTTGAGCTTTCTTGACTGCCCACGATTTTTTCCGAAATTGAGCAATCAATTATGTTTTAATTACAATTCGAAATTCGGAGACATTTCTCTAAAGACTAAATATAGACTCGTAATAATTGAAAGGTCGGCCAACTCTTCGAAAAGTACGCAGTTATGAAATTTATACAATTGTGTAATGTATAAAAAAAAAACCGATTTTGTACTTATTTTATTGTGATAGATTCCACCGACAGATTTATCCGTTGTTAAGATAAAGGTACTCTCGTTTAATCGACAAACAGCAAAATTGGTTTAGTCTTGCTTCGAATGTCAACATACGCTATGCGGACGAGAGCGTGTCAGTCTAATACTATTTTTTATCTATCAATGTAGATTTGGTTTGAACTCGATCGGTTGACTTTCTTGATATGTTATATTAATCTTTTTTAAGTTACGGAAACAATACATGAATAATTTATATGTATTTCAATGGATATCTAATCGTATGGTTTTATTTACCTGTTTGCTCTCTTATTTTTTTGTATCAACTCTTTCCGTGCTCAGAATACGCCTAGCGTGTCCATGCGTATATCCACTATGTGCTCAGGACCCGCGTAGCGTGTTCATGTCCGAAACCGAAAAAATATTTTTATATCGTCGCCTTTGGATCTTACCGCGCGGAACACTTTTTGCATAGTAAAGCTGAGTCTACAAGTGCCGTTGAGAATATTTTTCTTTTAATTTCCATTTAAATTGTTTTCATTGTTTTGTTGCACTGTTGTTTATAACAATTGGAATATAAAAATAACTAGAATATTTCTAATGGTAAATTTTGACTATGGTAATTTAAATTTTTTTGTGATTTAGAGAATTTGGAGAAAACGTAAATGCTTATTGAATAATATAGTATAGAAATTTGTGTGTAAAGTAGATATAAACAATCATGAATCAAAATATTTTTGAAAATAAATACACGTGCGGACCAACCGTTACAGTATTAACTTGCCTCCGATTTATCAGTGGAATATGAGACGCAAAAATTTATTATTTAAAATATTATTCTTTTCCATCAATAAATAATAATACAGTTGACAACTTGACTTATCTGTGATGTAACTATAGTTTCAGACTACCTTACAAACTTTTCCGAGAAGCCAAAGCTTGATCGATATAGATAGAGTCTTTTTTATGATGAATCGTAATGAAATAAATGGTTCATACTTGTACCATATAACTATATACATAACATTGATATAAATACAACAGTAAAATTTTTACATTCCATTCACAAAATACGACTGACGGCTCACAACAAATATTTAGCTTTCAGTCTTGAACTCTACAATTTATATATATTTTTTGACAGCTATTTCTGACTTCTCTATCGTCAGAATAGTTTAGTGATTGAATTCAAACGAATAATAATTAATCACCTCTACTGAAACTGTTACAAGAAATCATCAAAATCAATGCATCCGTTTTAACAATTAAAGTTAAACAATAAAATATATCAAAGTTGAATTGTTGAAACATTATTATGTACATTTTCACATGTTTTGTCACTCTAAGATTTAACAATTCAATAGTTTATCCAATTCCACCAAGTGAGGGTCGATATCGTAAAAATATAATTAAAGCATACATTAAAGTTATGATGGTAGAATAATTGAGATGTATTGTGTATCACTTCTAAATATGTACATAAATCTCGGCTTAAATAAAGTTTAACTTTAGTTCTGACAAGGCGAAACAGTAATAATAGTAATCGATAGAAATAAATGCTAACCACCAAGTCTTTAAGTAAAAATTAAATGTAATGCAATCTTCAGCTGATTGAAATGTTCTTTTTTGAGTATTTTTTTATTGTCAGAGTAGCGTTTCAGTCACGTTTCTAAAATAGAAGTCAAAAGTTTCATAAATACCCTTTGCGCTTTTCCTCTTCTAAGGCTATCGGCGCCTGGCGATGAGGAAAAGTTCAGGCTGGTTTGGCAAATTGCAAATACCGCCTCCTCCTCGGAACCACTACAAAATAAAACAAAAAATCATTTTTATTATAGCAAGAATTAAACGAAACAAAGAGTTGACAGGCACTACGACAGTGCAACGAACACACAAATTATATTTTCACGAAATGACATGAATATCTTTCATATAAACCAAGAATATTCAAACATGGTCTCAATACGAGAACGTATTAAGATAAAATATTCCTGATTATATTTTCTTATTAACACACTGATTGCTAACGTTTCAACAATTGAAACGGCTTTTAAAAATTTATTGATGGGTGATACTGTTTTTATAATAGACATAAAACTTGTGTTTGCGGGCCAACGTTATATTCAAAATATAAAGTATTATTTGCCATTTAAATCCCCCTTAGTCGTTTTGACCCTAGAATTACTGAATCATTTATTAAGTATTGCAGATAGTGTTGGAATATCATTTAGGCGGCTAAACATGGAAGTGGTTAAGTTTATAAAATTTTCGGAAAAGTTTATTGAAGGATTTTACTTTGTAGTGAAAATGAAAAATTCGTTCAAATAGTGTTTCCCGATTTTATTATTTAAATATAAGACCACCAAGAAGTGACAGTTATGTTCAATGTTTGGATTTTTACCGACTTTTTTGTTTTAGTTTTATGTCGCATGATAGAATGAATTGAAATAAATATTACGTATAAGTCGTGTGTGATATAGAAAAAGTTAATTTTGGAATTCCAATTGCTGGTCGACTTCGGATAGTATTATATCAATCAATTTTTTTTCATTTTTCAAAAGTGACTTTCAAAGCGTAACATTTATTGTGAAATCAATTATGCTACCTAAACGAAAAGCAATAGGTTAGAGTACAAATCAAGCACGAAAGAAAAGGGCGACACAATGACGTTGAAGTTGCTAATCGTTGGATTGTACCGTATTCACCGCTTCTCTCGAAATCGTAGAAAGCACACATCAATGTCAAGCTGCAATTCGGTGAAATCCATCAAATACAATTGTAAATATGTCAATAAAGGAAGCGACATGGCAGTTTTTGGAGTGGGAAATTCAACTGCATCTATTGATGAAATCAACCAATATCAACTGGGACGCTACATTAGTAGCAATGAAGCAAAATGACGCATTTTATCATTTCCAATTCATGAACGGCATCCAACAGTTACTCATTTGGCAGTTCACCTCGAAAATGGACAGCGAGTGTACTTCACAACAGAAAATGCACGTGTAAGAGTATTGTAACAACAGTAAACGACGTTAACTGGATTTTTCTTATTGTGTAGGGATGATATGTTTGCAAAGACGCTACTTTACTCTGAAGTGCCAACATTCTACAGATGGAATGCATCAGAAAAAAAATTCAACGTTGCAAACAAGGTAAAGCAGTTGAAGGACATTACAATGTATATTCAACCGACGCATTAGGCCGTCTGTACAATTTTCACCCAAAAAATGCAGAATGCTTTTACTTGCGATTACTGTTAATCAATATACGTGGACCGACATCCTTCCAAGAATTGAGAACAGTAAATGGTCGAATATGTGTCACCTATCGTGAAGCTTGCATCGAATTAAATCTTCTAGAAAACGCGCGTCCCAATGATTCCGACAGATATACCAGTTGAATTATAGCGTCTGCAGTTTCCAGTGCGGGTCGCCTTTGCAATGACCATCAAAAAGGCACAAGGACAGTCGTTACAAGTGTGTGGACTAAATTTAGAAAATCCATGCTTCTCACATGGACAACTGTATGTGGCGTTGGAAAACCTTCTGATTTATTTGTGTACGCACCAGATAGAAAAACCAAAAACATTGTGTATTCAAAAGCACTCCAATAAATAAAAACACACACGGCCCCCACTGTCTAATTTAGAAAAGAAAAACATAACCTAAGCTTATCGTTTCTAATTAGCTCCGGCCTCGCCTCAAGTCTAACTTATCCAATCGGAAGGCGAAAGGCTCCCGACGAGACGCTTCCATAAACTCGCGGTTTCTTTTATTTCGGCATTGCAACGCATGCCGGATACACGCTAGTATAAAATAAAAGTTGATAATTTCGTTATTCTCTTCGGGGTGTTGGTAGATTTTTACGTAGCATACATAATAATGAAGAAATATTCAATTGACAAAACAATTAAGAAACTAAAACGAACGGCTTAGAGTTCTTAGAAACTACTCGCTACTATTAAATTTATTTTCCTTGAGATTTTCAAATCCAAGCGCTAGTAATTTATTTGTAGTAAGGTTTCTAACCCCTTCCTAATGACTATTTTTTTCCTGCATGATGAATAACTCAAAAATACAGTTAACCCGGAGATATAAAACAGTGAAAAAAATATTGAAAGTTATCAATTTTAAATAAAAAAATTTACATCCATCAAAATAATGTTGTTCGAATTATTTATCATCTTTAGCATAAATAGTGACTATCTTTTAACCTAAGTAGGGTATAAAGCGTGTGTTATTATGGTATGAACTATTTTTGCAGCGGGAAGCGGAAGGGGAAACATGTCGTAGCACGGGCTACGACGCGTGACGTCACGAAGCTCGACTCAAAATGGCTGAATCACATTGTGCCAAACGTGACAAACGCGAGACACAATAAAATAAAATGCGACAAAGTCGTTGAAGTCAGCTGAGCGCTGATTTATATAATAAGTATTATTAATAACATTTATCAGAGTTAAACGCTCAACCGCAGACAAAAAAACAGCATTCAACAGAAATATCACAATTTAAAAATGAAAATAAACGAAAATAGGTCATTTTCTCAAACAAAATATAATTGATATTTGCAGTGTGGCCTTCCATGAACTTTACTTCTGGCTTTAAATATTATTTCCAACAATATATATATTAATTGACGAAAATAGAATAAACATAAACGTATCATTTATGACATCGACCAAATGTGCTTGAAAGAAATATCGAATTTGAATTGAATGACTGAAGATGCCGAAAGGCGAAACCCGGTGGCTAAACACATCGAAATTCCACTTTTTCTTGCGCCGCTATATATATGTATATATTTATTATTTTTAAGCATATGAAAAAAACAATCCAGGATAGCAGACGAAAGTCCTTCAATAATCTCGAAAAGGACTTTACAAACACATGTGCCAACATCTAAAATTTATTGTAAACCCCTTACATCAAAAACTCATCAAAAAATTATATGCAAAATGAATGTCATAATAATAAAATAGTTAAGAAAGATTTCAGATAAATATCTTGCCTCTAAGCCAATTAATTTTTAATTAGATTTTCTATGTATATTTTATTAAAACAAAGCTATATTTATAAATATTACCTAATTACTCTCATATGTATATTCTCTTAACATAAGTGTGTTTCTATGATATCTGCTATTCTCAGAAATAGAGTGCAAATAGAAGAGATATGGCTAGGGACAGCATATCGCGCTCTCTACGCCCTATGTTTAAGGATTTGATGGGTGGAGAGTACTTTTAGACGTCCTTTGCATGCGAACAGAATCTATGTCGATTAATTAAAACGTTATTCGTACCGATATTCGTATCCAAAAGATCCATTGTTGTCGACCACTGCGTCGACAATATGTTTATATAGCTATAACTATAAACTACACTAAATATCACTTTTAAGGTGTTAACTGTCACTTCTTGATGGAAAGGCATATTTTAAATAATAAAAACACATTTTTTTAGTACTTATTTCCACAATATATTTTTTAACTTTATTTTTTTACAGAAAATATTGGAACGCCCCTGACTGACCATATCTTCCCATCTCATCGATTCATCTTTAATCGACTTCTCATGTATTAATTTATTCTGTTCCATTAAGTAGTGAGTGTGGGTTATTTTCGTCATTAAAAATTTCCCACTCCTTACTTCCTTATTGATTGTTCAGAGCTCCTAATGGATTATTGATTTAACATAATTGTAATTGTAATTCTTAATAAGTGATTGTGAACATTTAATTTTTATACTAATTTACTTTATTTGTATCAATATTGTATGATTTTATGTAAATCGTTTCCTAGTTCTTGTACCCATGGTTTTGTACACCTGCTACCATTAACTCAAATTAATTTTTTGTTTTGTATAAATAGACTTGTTTGTAAATTTTATTCTATCAGTTGATAATGCTCGCGATGAGCGAAACCGGTCCCGATCAAAAAATATATTGTGGAAATAAGTACTAAAAAAATGTGTTTTTATTATTTAAAATACACTAAATATGTTAGGTATATATAGGTGATATAGTTTTCACCTCTATTAAGGAGTATATATTTGACAAAAAAAAAACATAAGTCTAATTAATCAATTGTTTTATGGATATCGGGAAAAAACATTTGATAATTATACGATATCAAACTGACGGCGCTTGATGGAGTTTCAATATCAAATTAGTATTGTTGAAACTTTATATATTTCTACGTGTTGTGTCACTCACGCTTTTTGGCATTTCCATTTACATTCTACCACATGAATGGAACTGACACACTGTGAACGGTTTGCATTGGTTATATACGAGAGGAAAAATATAGACCCTAAGGCTGAAAGTTAAATATATATATCTGAAATAATCTACTGATTTGATTATGATATTAAATTTTAGACGTGATAATCTAAAACAATACAGCCTTATGACTTTTTGCATATATGGTATGGTATATTGTATCCGTGCGATAGAATGTTTGAAGATGTCAAAAGATGAATACCGGGTCGTGAGTGACTAAACATATGTAAATGTACAAACTATCCACAATTCAAATTGTATTCGATGATGTTGACACTAATTTAACTGGCCGTGGGCCTTGGCCCTGCTATGGTGAATTTCGAAATTGTCATTTCTTGTTATGTGAAATATGTACAGTGGAACCCCGATCAACCGTTCTTGCATAATAACTTTTCCAGAATGGACCGTTCATTTTTTACAGTCCCGTCAAAAACCCATAAGAACAATATTAAATAATCCCACATTAACCGTTCCCCGATTTATCGATTTCCTCGATCTGTCGGGTTATTATCTAATATTATAGTCCCGTGTCAAATATTATCCCAATTGACTTTGATTAATCTTTCTTTCTAATACAATTTGTGAGTTTGAGGACATTAAATTTTATGTATTAACCAAAGAACATTTACAAAACCCTCTCACATTCATAAATTTTTGGATAACCCTATTTTTGGAAATTAAAAAGGGGATGGACTTTATTTTTATAAGATTTAACTTTTTTATTATTATTTTAAGCTTTCCCGCATTCTTCACTTTCCGCATTTTTCGTTTTGTTTTTAGGATCCCTTGTGGAATCGAGGTTTCACTGTACTCATAAAATACGTGAAATGGCCGCTTCTTGCACTAACATAAATTTCACTGAACATTGCAATTCTAATATCTTTCTTTAGCTGTTCAATGAACGTTACATCGTTTACATAAACAAGCATTTTATGAAAGGCCAAAAAAATATGTCCCCCTCGGTCGAATATGACCAATTATGAATTTTACAGTAATGAACTCGCCGTAAGAGTAATAATTTATCAAATTTTCGGATGTTATTTTTCAATATTTTGTGTTTTTATACTTATAGATTAACATTTTGGCTGGCAGGATAATGCCTCCTCATAAAAACTTCTGTAATGTACTTTTAAATTCATTCAATATTTTTAAGACGCAATCGTTACGTTGCAAATAAATGCCGAACGGCGACGCAAATTGTTTTTACGTTATTGTATTCTATGTGACGAAAACATCGTAATAGTTTTTCGTTTCTCGAGATATTTTTATGACACTCTTGTTGTTCAATAAACGAAATTGATTCCAGTTCAGAAAATAATATAAAAAGATATAAATATATTCAATTGAAACGAAGAATAAAATTAATTAAACTCCCATATACATACAAAATTATAAGTAATCGAAAGATTTGCCAAAAATATTCGGCAGTTTAATTTCAGGCACCGTAAGCCTCAAATGTTGTATTTCATACATGATATAGATGTTCGCCAAATAAATTTTAACCTATTGGCTACTTTCCATGTTTTCAACAATATCGACGAGAAATGTCAACAATTATTCTTGATAAAATAAGAAGCTTCAATCTATTGTATTTTAAGCACTATTTTTCAAATTTATTGTGCAATTACGAAATTTTTAAAAATATTTTCGTGTGGTTCACAGTAATAAGAACTTGAAAGAGAAAAATTGTGTTTTTGTACAGGAAATAATGATATTTGATCAAAAAATTAATGACTGCATTCGATAATAACTCACTTAGCGTTATGATAAGACAGCACGTCGTCTCTATAAAAAACATTATTACCTATATTAATTGATTGTCCATTTGTTTGAATCTCGCAAAAATAAGGAATCAGCGAAAGTGATGGTAAATCAAATAAACAAACTGACGCACCAGTGCAGCAGGTATGTTCACGAATAAATTCAGTTTTAAGACAAAAATAATCCTTGTCAACGACTTACATTATGTTCATAAATAAACAATGTATCGTAATCGGTAGTCAAAGGGTTAATGTTGTATCCACTGAATTACACCTATCCTTCAATTTAAGCGGTAGATAGGTTCTTGAGAAAAACGTGTAAATCGAAATTGTATATTTTGATGTAAAGCCGTGTAAAACGAAAAATACACAAAAGACGCATAACGTTTTCCATTGCAATATCTCTGATAATGAAGTTGTACTCTTACTCGTTGTGCCAGCTGATACACTCTTTCTAATTGAATTTTCATTTTTTTCTAATAGTTCATATTGTTGCTTCATTCATGCTATATAATCTAGCAATATCTAGAATTACAATTACAATTAATAAGTGATTGTGAACATTTAATTTTTATACTAATTTACTTTATTTGTATCAATATTGTATGATTTTATGTAAATTGTTTCCTAGTTCTTGTACCCATGGTTTTGTACACCTGCTACCTTTAACTCAACTTAATTTTTTGTTTTGTATAAATAGACTTGTTTGTAAATTGTATTCTATCAGTTGATAATGCTTCGCGATGAGCGAAACCGGTCCTGATCAAAAAATATATTGTGGAAATAAGTACTAAAAAAATGTGTTTTTATTATTTAAAAATTATGTACTCGTTATTTATTTAAAAATATTAAGAATTAAAATTTTCAATTTAAAGACCCAAACAGAATTTGCATCGTTGTAGCAGATGTCAAGCTCAAGTCAAGAATAAGCGCCGAATGGCGGTAGCAGACATACGTGCAGTGGAATGCATACAGAATGCATTCGCCTAGAAATGGACTCACCCAGATGAATACTTCGGCACACGGGTGCACAAACAAATACAATTGGCGAGAACATTGTTTCTGTTAATCATAGCAAGTTATTTTCACATTTTTAAATCCGTGTAAAACAAGTACCGTGTAAAGCGAGGGATATGTATACAATAAAAACCTTTGATAAAACCAAGCACATGATGAAAGGTCGAGACCACCCCAAAATAAAATTAAAAAAAAACTCAATTCATGTCACTATAATGTGTTAATTATCATTTCTTAATCCCCTGACTGCTGCTAACGCCTCAACTGTTGAGACGGCGGATTGCGGAGTGTTTCAGGATTGTTCTGAACTCCAAATGGATTATTGATCTGTTTTTATTTTCCTCGCAAATTATTAATGATTGTTAAAATTTCATTTTTAAATTAATATACTAAATTTAATGTTTTTTATTAGTAAATTAAATTGTAAATAAACTCCCAGTAAATTGTTTTCTTCGTTTTTGAGCCTTTGGTTTTGAATAACTGTTTAATTTATTTTATTTTTTTTTGTATAAATAGTCTTCTCTCTTTATTGTGTCCTATATACGGTCAAATAAAAAAAAAAATTGTATGGGGGGTGGCGGGTCACATGAATTTTATGAAAAGGGGTCACCACCCGAAAAGGTTGGGAGCCTATGCTCTAGATGAAGAACTACATGGATCTTTATGATTTTTTTATACATGCCATTTTCTGTAACCAATGTTAACAAAACAAATGGTCAATAACTAAGACAAGAAATGACAGGTTATCATACAAAATATTTCACTTGATTGTGTCATTCACTGTTCACGGAAAGATTTGGGGTACGACCCTGACCTATTGGAAGGCTCCCTGTGGAAGACCGCGAATGGCAAAATGTATAGATAAGGAAACCGTAATTAATGTATGAAAAAATAATTGTACCGTAATCAATTCTTTTAAGTTAGATCTGACTAACTGTAACAATATTTATGTCGTTTGTGATAGGACGTTCGTGTTTCACGGCGACGCCAGTGCTGCACTTACTTACGCCCGAGAAACAGACTATGTTATAAATCAGTTGTCTAATTACAGTCATTGCAAACATCAGCTTTCGACGTTAAAATTTAAATACGACAATATATTTTTCTGCATAGCCATCGAGATGACATTTAAAATTACTTGATTCATCCGTTCAAATATTCGAGGCCTAGAAAGAAATTTATACAAACGAACAGTATGCTGGAGCAAACAACCTGAGCACGTTTGCAATTACATTTTCACTTTTTTATGGAAAGGCATGAGGACCGGTTTCGCTCATCGCGAGCATTATCAACTGATCAGTTACAACAAAAATTTAACTTAAAAAAAAAATGTTATTTTGCACTTATTTAGATAAAATATAGCAGGTATGGTAAGCCTTATTGGTATACGAAGGCAGCGAATGCGTTAAATTTTCTAACTGCTATTACAGGGCTCATCGCGAGCATTATCAACTGATCAGTTACAACAAAAATTTAACTTAAAAAAAAAATGTTATTTTGCACTTATTTAGATAAAATATAGCAGGTATGGTAAGCCTTATTGGTATACGAAGGCAGCGAATGCGTTAAATCTAACTGCTATTACAGGGATAGCTAATCGGTGGAAAAAATATATTTTCGTGAGGTAAGATACTGTGAAATATAAAATATTTAATAAATTACATAATATAATTACATGAGGGTTATAATATAAATGCATCTCGGTGCCAATGCATGTCAACCGTAATAAATTATTTAATTTATAATTATCATCGGCGTGTCGCCATTCCCCACCGACACACATTGCAAATACAGTGGAACCCCGATGAATCGTTCTCGCATAATACGTTTTCCCGGATGGAACGTTCATTTTTCATAATCCCATTGGTCCGCGGGCCACCAGGTTGAGAAACTGTGATCAAAGCTACGATTCATTGGCCCCGCACTCGCTTATGGGTAATCCGTGAAGTCCCATCCCGTTTTAAGTTTGCTTGTCCCGTTGTCCCCAAGCACTGCACGCTAAAATGTACCATTTATAAAGAGCAACCCAAGACAATTTCAAAAAAAAATGATTTCAATGAAGAGGCACGTGTTTTGAAAAATACCACGCACAGAAAAAAAATGTATATTTTTAATTTTATTGTGTTTATAAATATATCATATCACTTTTAAGGTCATAACTGTCACTTCTTGGTGGAAAGGTATTATGTTTTAAATGATAAAAACACATGTCTGGTACTATTTCCAGAATATATATAAGTAAATATTTATATTTTGCTCTTAGTGTACTTCTATTTGTACCGAAGTTTTTTTTTATGACGATGCTATAATGCCATTCGTATCGAGTTTGAATTTTTGACGTTGTTTCAATATGATATAAATCCGGGTATTTAACTTTTTAACAAAAAATAACGATTACTGGAGACTCCAATGTTTTATTCCCTATTAAATAAAGCCGGCTTGTTAATCTACGCACTTAATAGCATTAAACAACAAAGTTTACAGTAACACGGTGAAAAAAATAGCAATGTATTTTAGTTCTACAATATTTTTTTTTTTTAATATAGTTGATAGCTATTTCGGCTCACGCCTTCGTCAGAACTATATAGTTTACAGTACTTATCTCAATGGGATAACGCATTTCCTCAACCGGTGTTTCACGTCATCGCTCATCGTCCATCGACAACGAAAGTCACGTTTTCGTGTCAGTATGTACCCACTATCTATATTCTATATACACGCATAGATTGTAATTATTATGTGACCGGTTATTGACGACGGTGCTGGCTAAAAATAGCAACAAAATATGAATACATCGCCTCTCTTGCAATGTATCGAGTGCGAGAAGAACTCAAATAATGTACTCACTTTTCACACTTGACGTTTCCCTGTAAACTATCCTCCCAGAAGTGTTGCGAATCCATCATGTTATTTTTCCACGAAACACGATCCTCGTTTCATCACATGAGATTTGAATCGCTACCTCGTATCGAAAGAAAAGCACTAAGTCGTGTGTTATTATTTTATATAGTAATAAAACTGACCGTCAATATTGTCATGCACGATCGACGGAATCGAGCAAGTTTCGACTGATATAACGATTGTGTCAAAAATAGAACGAGTCAAACTCTGATTCACACGAAAATATACTATTATTTGTGTGTATTTTTGTCTCGGAAAACTTGTCAGTGCGAGTTGCGTATTGTCGGCGGATAATTTAAGTGACGGAGTGGGAAGTTAATAACTTTTTAAATCGAATAATGAAATAAAATACAATTCGCAATGATTTCGCTCGCCGTCAAAACACGGCGGTCGGAGATACAGAATACCTATAGTACTACGCTTTTACTAGTGCTAGTGTGTCTGCGTTCGAGTTGAACACGCTCGCGAGCACGTGAGCCCCCCTCCCGCCGCATTCGCGATTCGAGTCGCTCCGCGTTAACCCTGTCGCGTTGCGTCGTGCAGCTGATAAAAGGTTCGCCGATCGAGCGATCACGTTTCTGTCTTGCGATCGTGAATAAGTCAGCGACTGCGAACCTTCAACTTGCCATCCCAGAAAAAAATGTCACAATACTCGACGTTTCGATGGTACAACATGATATAGCACAATAAATAAAAGAAACCGATTTCAAGCGCCTTTCAGTCAAATTGATCTTTTTTCGTGAATGGCAAACCAAAATTTGGCAATTGTTTAAATAAGTTGTCTTTCTGGCATTTCATGAAATCGATTTCGGGGGGGAGTCAATCCTCATGTCTGAATGGCAATTTTTATTTTATCGATAATTAATTAATCCAGCACATTTTTTCGATCTTACTATTAGGTTTTCAATGAATTTTCAAAAGCACCATTGCTTGTTTTCCTCATTGAAAGTGGATAGGTGATTTTTTTTACTCTGTAATCTGTAACATGGGGTCAAGAGGGGCCCATCTCCCCCTCAATTTGAATTAACAAAAATTGATCCATTATACACCGACTTATTCATTAAGGATAAAAAAAACACTTACTCTTTGAAATATATATTAAATATACTGATTTTTTTTGTGCTCGGGAAATACGTTCCGAGGAACCACCGTGCAAAAAAAGATAATATGACCGTATAAAAATGTTAGATGGACTCTATTTAACTATGGTTAACAAAAAGTGCTTAATTTCATATAAAATATATATTTAACGTATAAATAAATATAATATTCAGTCATTCAGTGCTAATAACTAAAAAACAGACCCGCCCTTTTCATCTTATATTATACGGTGGAAAATTATCACTCTCATCTCGCGATATAGTTGATAGCGATATATCTACATACCGTTTTATATGCGAATTCAATTGTAAGATACTGTGGTTTTGTTAGTTTGTTACCATTGTATGAAAAATATTCATATATATATATTTAAGCCGTGTTGAAGTGAGAAAAAAATAATCTGACGTTTGGACCGTGTTACATCAAAGCCAAAACGGAAATGGAGTAAGCTACAGCAAATATATGATCTTTGAAAAGGTTTGATACCGCTGATTGAATTGTATGCTATTAACATATTTAATGATTAATAAACAAAGAGCTATCTCGATTATCTGCGCTACATGTCGACTGTAAACTTTTCGAGTTTAGATCTAAGGCAACCAGCGGCATAACTAAGATATTACGCGGTGAAAAAGAATAGCAATGTTCCAATTCAATCAATAAATAAGATAATATTATTTATTAGACAATATTATCAATTTCTTAACGCGGGCTTACTATGACTCTTATGTAACAAGCATTTTTTAAATATTTTTTTATACCGCTGAGTATAGGTTTCATTACGAAATTTTGCAAAAAAAAAACACACGCACTATTTACTTACTGCTGGCATGATTGCTTTTGTTGTTTTCACGAAATTTGATTTCCCAGAAAAAGCCCAGTTTATTCACTTGGTTTGATCGACTTCCTAATTCACCTGAAGTCGAAATGACCCAAGGTCGAGCTAGCTCTCAGTTTCAGTTTTCAGTCAATTGCTTTTATTTGGTATCCCCTTACCTCCACCTCCCGGATATTTATAATAATGCAAAAAACACAACTTTTTTAATATGAATACTAGTCATATGGTCACAGCGACAACAGTTGCGCACCAAGCTGCAGTCACAATTACATTCCAAGTTCAAGGGTCTTCCGTACATCTAAATCGATCATTCCATACATTGTTGTCGGCGAAGGTTAACTGTGCGCAGTTTAAGACCAAACTGAAAGTATTCCTCAGCCTGACATGAAAAGATGAAGATTCCTTAAAGTTAATTTGTCACACAAATTGGCAGCGTGAAATTCGGGAGAAATACATGTGTATCACAAAGCAACAGCCGATTTAATGCAATAAAACTTCAAAAGAACTATTTTTTGTTTTATTAATTAGAATAAAATATATTTAAACACTTATTTTTGACATATAATGTGATGAATATTTCATTTTATACACAATAAAACCTTCTACTATTCTTAGAACTATTTCACATATTTATAAACTTTTAATTAAATTGTTCATAAATTATCATACATGTGAGAGAAATACCTTTGCAAAATGTACAAAATATGTTCGTGTTAAGCTGCGTGATTCCAAAGAAGTCATATTCTAGAAATACATGAAGCATCATGTATATATATATATATAAATAGTAGGCCATTATTTAAATAACTTTAAAAATGATCTCGTCATAATGGCAACCACAACCGAATGATGTATTATGCTTGAAGAAAGAAGACATTCGACGGTCGCATCGGACACATCCCGTTGTTCATGAAATTCATCTCTACCGATCCTTATAAAGAAACATCTGCAGGCTACCATTACTGTAACGTATCAATAGTTAGCTGGTAATATTTCTTAGATCTAATTATAAAATTATCAATAATACTCTTACTTTATACACAAGGATATTTTCACATTTGTACATGAATCGGAGAATCGGTTACGTTCAGGCGGTGGCCTAACTAAAAATGCATACCAATATTTGAATATCCAATCTCAAGTCATCCGATCTATGCTAACGGACAATTCGTAAGGAATATAACTAAAAATTAGGCAAGATGTACATCTTTAATAACGAACTATAAAATTGAATATGGCACATAGCATAGAAAAAAAATATCAATATTTCTTAGCTGCGTGCAATTATTAAATATACATTATGCAACGGGCGGGTCTTTCTGATGTGCCGATGACAATTTTTTATTTTTAAAAAAGTAGTATTCATGTAGTACAAAAAACAATATAAATAGGTACACTAAAGGGAGACTAATGATCGATTGCACTGTTCAATTAAAACTATTTCACTTATGTTATATTAATGTTACGTTTCAGACACGACACCCTTTCACACAAAAAACATAATTAAAAATAAGATTTTTAGCGGTAGTCGATGATTGTCCAGGAATGTTTGACTACCGTTGTCAGCAGAGCTAGTAAATGTTCACTGGTTGCCAAAAGTAATCGGTTTGGAGATCCATGTCTGAGGAAAGGATTAGATACATTCACAGAATAAAAAAATATTTTTAAGGTATTAACTGTCACTTCTTGATGGAGTCATTATATTTTCAATAATAAAAACACATTTTTAGCACTATTTTCGCAATATATTTTATGATCAGGACCAGTTTCACTCACTTGAGCGCTTTCTCCTGATATGCGATGAGCAAAGCTGGTCCCGATTCCAAAATACATTACGGAGATATATAAAAAAAAATGTGTTTCTTAGAACTGAAACTATAATATCGACCTGCAGAGACCTTAGAGTGATGATTCAAGAGCCAATCTAAATTGCTGGATGTATATAGCGTTTTCCAAACTGTGCCCTTCAGTTACACTAAACTTTCAAAGAATGCGAGCGTTGTGATTGCGCATTGCAAGAATACACAGCGATTTGGCCGAAACTTGGTCGACGTTTATTTCTATTATAATATTGATAACATTGTTGTTCTGCTCAGTGTGCCACTAAAGATTACCTGTTACACTGTTTTGGGAAGGATTTTCATATAGTTTGTCTGAAGATGCCAGAATGATAATGTTTCAGAAATTAATTTTAATGTTATATTAAATATACAGTGAGTTTAATAATGCCACAATAAATAATATATAAATATAATGAAATGCTCAAAGGTGCAAAGCAAAGCAAAGCATGGATGAACACATTTGAAATAATTATCAACATAAACTTAATGGCAATTTTTGAATCGTCAAGATCTATCTGCATTGTGCAAATTTAATATCTTCCACAAGATAGAAGACATTGAGAGCAATATAGGATATCTATTTCCCTAGCATTGAAGGGAAATGACAATATTAAATTTATTGATAAAAAAAAGCAATAACTAAAATCTCTATATTTATTTAACTGGAGAGGAGACGTGTGTAGGATATTTAATATTGTCGCCGAAGCAGCCTTCAAGTATATATTTCAAATCAAAACAAGTTACAAGTAATTTGAAGTGAAAAAATAAAACATCACTTATCCCATTCACATTCACCGGTTCCTATTCTAGCTATAGCTAGCATAATAATCCTAGTATTGTTGCTGTAAGAAAAAAGACAACTAACTGAAGGCATATTCCAAGTCACCGTACAGAAACTACGATGTCAACAATATAAATATTGATAGATTGATTTTTCAATTCATGATGATATTGGCGAACAAAAGAAGCAACATTTTTTTTTATTAAGGCTGAAATCAATCGATGGCGTGAGCCGAAATAGCTATCAACTATATTTGTTAAAAATAATTTTGTAGAACTAAAATACATTGCTATTTTTTCACCGTGTTATAATGAAGTTCTACCAAGTGAATGCCAATTCAATCAATAATATTAATATTCATTTGTTCTGATTATCCTGACAATGACTATTTACAATGTTTCTCACAAATTCCACCATCGCTGAAACTGATAAAGGTAAATTTATTTGTGAGGATAATGACAATCTTTTAAATATAAAACTGGCAATAAAAATTAATGTGTGAATAGGTGCATTCATGAATTCAAAACCTCAGCTATATAACAGATATGCCAAAAGGCATCTATAGGCTAATGTGACCGTCGATTCTGTTACTAACCGATCTAATATATTAATTGACAGTTTTACTAGCATGATACCACAACACCTTAACGGCCAACGGTGCAAGGCTTAAAAAATTTGTAATGCTTACAATCAAAAATATTTAGTAAAAAGTTTCTTACATTCTTAGTTCTTTTTATTTATTTACCGTATTAATTCACAATGATTTTAGTGTTTAGCATTTATGATACTGAGCAGCATTATGACTTTGAAAATTTATGAAACAAATATATTTTTTCTTGAATAAATATGAAAACCTATTTCACACGATATTAAAAAATAATATTAATAATCTTACATTACGATATCTTGATATAAAGCTCGCAACCGTACAAACAGCAACATTGCAGGAGAATATTTTAACATAATAAACTTATTCAGGATCTTCTAGATTTTCCACATATGGATAATCCCACTGGTATTTTTATGATACATATATGAAGTGTATCTCAATTTTTTTTTAGAATATTGAATATTTTTACTATTGCTAAAGAAATGGAAACAAATAAAAGTAGTATGAATGGTAAAAAAAAAACATGTCAGATGTGTATTTAGAGAAATAATGACAATTCAATAATAATAAATGCAAACTGTACAGCAATACCACTCGAAGGGTGAAGAAATTTTTCATATAGAATATATAAATGTGAACTACGGCAGCTTTGAATTTTCACTTAACCTTACTATGTGAACTGTGAGGTTTTAACTCTAGCTTGTTGATATTACAAATACAGCCATCGGCTAAGCCTTCAGTGATGGAAAACTCTGAGGTGAAACACTATAAATCAGTATTCAATGTGTTCTTTAATTATATTTTAAGATGAGACACTATGATTCAGTATTTTATAAAAATAGAAGAGAGCGATAGCTGACCATCGTCTGGAAAGCGTCCAATGACTGTTCATTTTGAACAATCGATCACTATGAAATATGGAGACAAAAACCAGCAAATTATATTATATCTGTATATATGAAAAAAATGTGTTTATGCCGACCTACCAAAGCAACCCATACCCCTAACCCGCCGACCATTGTATCTGTTACCCGACTACAGTCTCTCATCTTTTTTAAGATTTGAAAAGCTTTCTTAGTGGACTCTCAGGTCTTTCTGCTTCCTATTAAATGTATAATGATCACCGCCGACAGTAAATAGATATTAAATTTGAATTGTTGCAACTTTGTACGATTCCATATGTCTTGTCACAAACGACCCAGGTTTCGCCCTTCGCCATCTTCAGGTATTCCATCGCACGGATGCAACAGAACTTCGGGTCGTTTGTGACAAGACATATGGAATCATACAAAGTTGCAACAATTCAAATTTAATATTGAAGTTCCATCAAGCACCTTCAGTCGATATCATAAATTATGTAAATAGATATGATATGATATGATTCAGACTGTACACGGCGGTATAACAACACAAATTCACTAATTGCCACAAGTAAAAAGTATCTACC
Source organism: Himalopsyche japonica (assembly GCA_028555115.1). NCBI lineage: Eukaryota > Metazoa > Arthropoda > Insecta > Trichoptera > Rhyacophilidae > Himalopsyche > Himalopsyche japonica. The sequence goes on along the minus strand of JAHFWJ010000488.1, from coordinate 98,894 downwards.
GAATTAGACATGCGAGTGGCTAATAATGTTCACAAATAAATATTGTAGAATTTTGATCGTTCATTCCTTGTACAGTTTACATTTACCACAGCACACCGTTGACTATTTGTATTTATCAACAATTTGTAATATTTTTACCGTTATTTCACATATTTAGGGCACAGATGTACGTTAATAAGAAAACACATTTCTATTGTTTGAATCAAACACCTGAGGTTTTATACATCTGCGTCGTGACAAAATAACACATGAGAATCAGAATTTGTTTTTTTTTTTTTGAACATTCAATCGATACGTTTCATTTTAACTATATTTCACTATAAAAGTTTCTACAAAATATAAAAAAATATATTATATTGTTAAACAATCTTTCTAGAATAATATCAACTAAATGAGACTTACTTCGATTCGATGATATTTACAAAGAAAAACTAATAAGAATAAAAATATTTCAACAATATCACCATTCGACCGGCAGTCGACGATGAATTTAACAGCTCACATTCGGCCTATTGCGCCGTCTCGACACTTCTATCCACATATAAGGAAAGTTTCTCAACTATTGTTGTCATAAGAAAAAAATTTGATTGCAAAATTCACATTGCGAGCAATAAAATATAAACTGCCATTTCAATGATTGTCAACTATATTTAAAAAATTACCAGTTGTTTTATTTCTTACTATTATTTGTATGGAATAGCAATAAAACTTGTCTTTTCTTTCTTTTAGATCTTGTAAACGCCTCTCAAAGGTCACGAGGATGTATTGGTTATAAATTTGTGCAAATCATTAATTATAAAAATTGATTTGGATATCACTTTTGCCCCTACACTTTGGGTCTATTCCATTTTTCATAATTATTCTCATATATAAACAATGAAAACTGTCAACAACCGTTAGAGCTCAAGATCGTACCAAAAGGTAAAAAAAATAGGTTGCGAATAACAAAACGAGTGGAGTTATACCGATTATACCGAGTCGGTATGACATAAATTTAATATTAAAATTCTATTAAGTATGGTGGAAGATCACAGTTCATGTTTCATTGCTCAGAATATCCGACCCAAAGTAACCTGCGGTTTTATATATTTCTTACATTGTAAATTAGGTTCAATCTTCATGGGGAAAAATAGCGATACCTTGCCAAGATCATGACTGAATAATAGCCTGCATTTTAAATTTACCGGAAAGCCTGGCACTTACGAAGCCTATTGTGCATACAACTTACGGATATTGACCAGACACATCAGATGGATACATCATTCCAGGGCTTGAATACAAAAAGCGAATAACCGGCATCGATGTGAGTCAACTAGAACCAAAATCACTCCCAAACCTTAAATGATTTTCGCAGACTGTTACAATTGTTGGGTACAATTAGATTCTGGAGAAAACTGTCAGTACTTTTTAAGATAAGGCAGTAATTGACAATGCGTCCAAAGAGTTTTTCTATGAATTTAATATTTCAGTAAATGTTTAAATAAAAAGTTCAGTTCTCTTACAAAATGTATGAAATGTCAATTAACCTAATTGCGAATTCAGCTGACGAAATGCGGTTATTTCATATAGTCCAGGATGGTGGTGAGAAAATAGGCGAGGTGCACTATTTCTTCTGAGAAAGGTCTGGCAGATAAGAGTACTTTGTGAATAGTGAATGGAAAAGCGATTCCTTGATTTAAGATGGCTGTATATCGATACAAATAATGAAATATAAAAAACTTATAGATAATTTTTAACTGCAGGATAGTGTCTAATGAGAAGCACTGTAGCACGAGAAGTCGACAACAATTGCACTGACCGAGATTTCCGAAAAAATGAGCCCTACAACAATAACTGATATATTTATTCAAAGAGAAACATTACCTACTATATTTGCCATTGAAAATAATACTATCACTCTCGTCGGTGTCGGTTTCGAGATGAAATAGAAGGAAAAAGAAGCGGCACATAGAATGCTCTTAAAAACAACTTAACATCTTCGAGTCAATTGCTGTGTCCCCTACACCGGGGGTTGATGCCGTCTGTTTTGATGTCGACAGCTAAACACTGACTTAAACATATAAAACTTAACTTTTAAATGGATAATCGCATTATCTAACACTATTTATATAAAAATTATATACATTATGTACAAAATGAAAAAAATTAAGTTTGTACTTGCAGAAATATAAAAAAAGCTGATTATTATAGATTTATATATGCCCTTTTTACATATTATTTTTATAGTCATTTACAATACACTTGTCCGAAAGTTGCCGCAGTCATTGTGCGAGCATATCGCTCAACTGCGGTGTCCTTTGCGTGCAGAAATCGCAGTATAGGACCCTCCCCCGATTTGTCCCTTCATCAGCATTGGGAGACTTCAATATTTTACCTGTCCAATCTGAACGGACGCATCTCAGAGGGAGAGGACAGGGACGGGGCGGGGGAGGGAGAAGGCGGAGGACTCCCGTCGTTGGCCTCTCGCTGGACTGGGGCCATTGGCTGTGCAATTTCACCCGTGCCGTTGGTCACACCCACTGGGATACCTGTAAACAACAAAATCAGACACTCAATCGGATGGCTGTCTGAGACGAGATATATCGTCAATATCTTTAAACGTATTTTCCTCCAAAAATATTCCTTCTCTTAAAATGATTCTTTGACAGGACACACACTGATATTTATAAGAAACGTTCAAAAACATTTAACCATAACTGTAAAGGATTTCTACATTGATTTTTCGTGATTTCTTCGAGTGTTCGAACTGTCAATAGTTGCAGGGCTACTAAAATCAAATTTCTTCAAAATTATACAAGAAAACCTGTTTTATTATGATATAACAATTAACAATTGGTGAGAATATTGGTGACATTGATTATTTGTGTATAAAAAAAACCACAAAAATTCACATTTTTTTGTTGCAAATTATAGTTGGCGTGCTGAAGAATAGGGCTATAAATAGGATAGGGCTAGGACAGCAGCAGTGTTCGACTATGATACACCTAATCAGCCTTTGAATACTTCAATTCAATCCATTAATTCAAGAGTGGGCAATCTTTCCGAGAATTGAAGCTATTTATTTTCATAGATATCTGCTTCCAATCAGAATTGTACAAGAAATTTTATAATTTTTTAAACATTTAAAAAAAAATCTTAATATTAAAATCATTTAATATTTTCAAAATTTCTAATTATAATTGGGATTGGCTAAATTTTGTTATACGATCGACCGATTGTTGTTCACGTTTGCATTGATGAATTAAACAATATAAATGAGATTCAACCCTGTGAGCACTGTCACCGAAGGCAAGAACTTAACTGCTTAATTTAAGATGTATCTTTCTACGCATATTAAGTTATTAAATATTGTATTAGACCGCTTTTAAGGTGTAAGCTGTGATTTCTTAGCGTAAAGGCATATTTTAAATAATAACACATTATCAGTACTATTTTCAAAATATATTTGATGATCCGGATCGGTTTGTCAATTAATTCTCGCAATCAGCGAATTATTAAGCATCATTATTGAAAACAACCGTTTTAGAATCAAATAAATATGAAACTTTTATGAAAAAAAGCTAGCCTGGCTTAAAAAGTCAAAAAATCACTTTTATGAAAATGTAATTCATGTAAAAACATTATAAATAAATGCCGGAATAATTTGTAGAAAATGATAAAATTGTGATCGAGGATGTACTATGTATGTTAACTGATGTATACCGGTCAAAGAAGCCGACTCTTCTTCTCCTGTTAGAGTCAATCCGAATTCTCTTCGGAGTCTCTCGCTCAGCTTATCCCTCTCTCTTTCTCTCCTGGGTGAAGGTGGCTCGTCTGGACCTGACGGAACAACAACAAATAATTTAGACAGATATTCTGTTTTTTTATAATAAAACTATTTGATTATGAAATACATGCATTAATCTTAACACTTTACGGTCGGCAAACGAAATATTTCGTTTTTTGCGGACTGTCGTTTGTTTGCGGAACCCGATAAAATTCGTTTTTGTATCCTGTCCGTTGTTTCCAGATTTCAAACTTCCAGTGGTTCTAAACTTGCAGGAATCGCAAGTATATATTATTATTTATTATATAATTATACAGTAAGAATAAATATATTATCTTTTACATAGAATGTTTTAAAAATTTATATTGATGAGATGTAGAGTACCATTTACATAATTGAGAATATAGGAGTTTTACCTACCAATAAAACTCTTATTGTGTTTCCAGCAATGTCCAAGATCCTCTGAGATGATGCGTCTCTGTTTTCGAGCCACGCGTCCAAATCCTACGTTGGCAACACCTTTTCTTCTCCCCTCTCTTCCCTACCCAAGCCACGCCATCCGGGTGACGCCGTTATGTATGTCATTGTCACTCAAGGTGCACCAGGTAGGGGTTACCTGGATCTTGGACATTGCTGGAAACACAATAAGAGTTTTATTGGTAGGTAAAACTCCTATATTGTGTGTTCTGGCAGCAATGCCCAAGATCCTCTGAGTGAATGTTTGTTATCACCCGGTGATTATTTATTATAGTTATTTATAAGGTGCCAGAGTGAAATACTCTTTATATTGAGCCTTCACGTTATACCCAGGGCGATTAGATATATTTGGCAATCTTTGGTGTGTGCAGATCTCCTAATCTGCCAAGCTACTGGACTGTATTCAAAGAACTTTTCTTTCCTTTTTTCAGCCTTTAGCTGTTTTAGCAGCTTCTAATTAATCCACTGAAACTCCACCAGGGTTAGTTGATGGTGGATGCTAAAGTGGCGCTTTAGACCCAAGAAACGAGATACTCAAACCACTGGCTATCTCACCATCATGACTGATAATAGGAGCTATGTGAAAGACGTCTGTGCAGTGGGTGTTGCCACTCCAATTGTCTGAACCCACCAATTCAACTCCTCTATGGCTGGACCTAGAATCGCGACCCTAAGGTGAGGCGGCAGATGGCGCAATTGGCGGATGTGTTGTTGTAGGTGACGGCAATGCAGCCGTCCTCGGGGAGTGACGAAGGATATGAAATTTAGTCTGCCTAGCAGGCGTTGAGCTGATTTGAGGGACCATTCCTGCTTCTGTGTCATCTCTTGCACTGCGTTGCGGAGAGCTGTGCACTTTTCGTGGGATATGCTCTTGGTGTAAGTGCCCCACTCGATCCCCAGGAATTTCAGTTTCTGGCAGGGTACGGGGATTGATTTCTTGTCTTAAGATGTACTTGATGTCTGAAGTTTACTGTCCAACCTAGCTTTTTTAGAAACCCTACGATCTCTAATGCTTGAGAGGTCAGGACTGTTTTGGATTGATTTGCAATCAAGAAGTCGTCCAGGTACGTAATCCTCCTAATGTCTCGGTCGCGAAGTCTTTCAGCTACCCAATTCGTCAGTAATGTGAACATTCGTGGAGCCGCTGATAGACCGAAGGTGAGGCTTGTGAACCGGATCAGCTCGTCTCTGAAGCAGGGCGGAGGAGTTGCCGATGTCGCTTCGCTATAGGAAGATGGAGGTATGCCTGATGCAGGTCTATCTTTATCATTCAGTTGTTCCTCTGCAGGCACTGCGGAACTCAGCCATCGTTGAACAGCTTGAAAGGTCTGGGATCCAAAAAGAAAACCATTCAACATCTTCAAGCAGAAGATTGGTCGTTCTCCGCCATCTGTTTCCTGACTAAAAATAACTTCGAGAGGTAGCTGGGCGTTCCGTCTGCCGCTCCCAAGATTTACAAATCCTTTAACACAGTTACTTGGGCCTGCATCTTGCCCTTATCTGCGTCTGGAATTCACGCAGTAGCTGTAGTGTCTGAGGGAGAAGGGCGGCTTCAGAGTGAATGGAATGCCCCCCCCCCCCCCTAACATCCTCAGAAGGGGTAAGGGGGCTACTTCTGCCTTCCAACTTCCACAAGGTGTCGCAGGCAACCCCCTTTGAAGGGTTTGGCGTCATCTGGGGCGGCGCGCCCCCACGAAGATTCTTTCTTTTGTGCAATTCCGTTTTTTTTTTTTTTGTAGGGGGGCCTTCAATTGTACCTTGCTGAAGGTCTAACACTGAGCGTCAGGGCCAACCTATCATTCACAGGTAAGGGTCTAGGTCTCGCCAGCCTTTCCTGCAACCTGGGGGGGGGGGGGTTTTCGCCAGTCTGTCTCTGACGTGTTCCTCCTTCACCTTGGCCCGGATGGTTTCGGCGGTGCTGGATCTGTTCGGCCCTCTTCCCACACACTATTTGCATAATGTCTTCTGTTATAAGTTGGTGGGAAGAGTCTCTTCCGAACTTTCTTTCGATTGACTGAAACAGCCCCGCGGGTGTAAGAGGTACCGTCTTATTTCAACCCCCCCACTCAATGACAAACTTCCGGCCCTCGAGTAAAGCGTCCTCCCCGTCAGCTGAGCTGTAAGAGCTCCTTGGTCGTACCCACGGAACTCATCGTTCACTTCCAGCTCGGTGAACAACGGCGTCGCGGCATATTTTTTCTGCTATTTTTCCGGCCCAATCTGATGTGCCACATCGCTGGATGCCGATCATCGTCGATATCCTGGCCGGGTCCGCATTGGGTACGGTCGGCTCCTTCACAGTCCCGACCAACACTGTCAGTTGTTGTTTATTGGATGGGGCTGCCTCCTTCGGGAGGCGAAAGGAATCTCCTATCGACTCGAGGGGGATTCTTTCGATTTGAGGTGGACGGTTGATCTTGTTTGATCGATTGAAACAAGAATTTACTATCTGGCTCTCCAGTCTGTCCAAACGATCACCCGCCACGCTTGGCGTCTGGCCGGCTTTCGTTTTGTCTTCTGACGCGGAGTTTTCATGCGAAGCCAACGATACATCACGCATGAGTACGATATGTATATATATATATATTAAAAGTCACGTCACTTTGGAAGCACTACAGTGGTTTACGCACGGATGCTAATTTAATGACTTTAAAAATAGTCAACACGTGTCGATGTTTACGGATTTGTTTTTGTAGCGACAATCACGTAACACTTCAGGCGCGTTCAAAAACAACGTCATCAATGACATACATAACGGCGTCACCGGATGGCGTGGCTTGGGTAGGGAAGAGGGGAGAAGAAAAGGTGTTGCCAACATAGGATTTGGACGCGTGGCTCGAAAACAGAGACGCATCATCTCAGAGGATCTTGGACATTGCTGCCAGAACACACAATAGGTCTTTATATTCAGCTTAGAAATATAATGAAATTAAGATGTAATCAGAATGTTTATAAATTATTTTTAAAGATCAAATGTCACATATCATTTCTTTGAAGATTTAAATCAAAAATATTGTTTGGTTTAGAAGTTGTGTCGATTTTAAGAAAGTAATATTTTTTTGCATTAATCGCAAAAAACGCCCGCTACAGGCTTGAGTATATTGCTCGAGGGGCACGACCACATAGTGTTAATAATAGTATTATGGAATAACATGATAAGGCATTTATTGGTTTTTAAATATAATAATATTTATTATTTTTATATCCTTCGAAACTGTGAAAGAGAACGATCAAATTATTTATGGATTAATTTTTATTCTCACTATTGTAATAGAGCAGACCGTCCTTGACATCACCCACATTGGGACGAGATGTGAGTGAATTTCCAGTTGTGTTTGCCGAGAGCGATAGCACTGGGCTGCCTCTTCCGTCTTCTCCCCCTCCTCCGTCTCCAGGATCGCCTCCCTCTCCGGTGCTGATGTTGTGTCTTTTTCGATACTCAGTAATGGAGAGCTGCAAACAATTTGATGGTATCAAGATCGATGAAAACTCATGGAAAAATTTAGTCTGTAATGTTTTCACAGTTTAAAAACAATAATTAATACTATAACTGCCTGTGACTAGACACATTTTCAGAAGAAAACATTTTTCTAAGCAATATTGAAATAAATCAACATGTTTAACATGTCGAGCGCAGCTCTCGTCTCTTGTATCCACATAAATATTATGCTTGGATGAAGTTTCACAAGTGTGAAGAATGGTCTGGCGCATTACCAACAATGAATGTAATTTTATAAACGCTGAGTTCTTCTCTTCTTCTTCATTTTCTTTCTTTAGAGTTTTTTTTAATATGGGCAATATGTTTTTGAGAATCGCATTTTCATAGGGCAGGGCAAATGATCGTAATTGAACATAGTCTCAAGTCAAGGAATCATTGTACACTTCCTTTTAATCAATAGAGACCCATCTATAGATCATACTGATAAAAAATCTCAACTTACCTTTCTTCTAACCGGCTTAGGTCTTTCGGCGACAGGCGGCGGGTTCAGGCGAGGATCGTTAGCTCTCGCATGGAAGGTTTTGGCAGGAGGCGTCGGCCGAGGTTGGGAGAGAGCCGGAAGTGGAGTCTCGGCGACAGAATGGCCCGCATCTCGCAGCACCTCAGAAAGCACTAGGCTGCTGCTAGAATCCATCCGGTTAACCCGGCTCAGGATCTCACGTACGTTCACATACTCATCGGCAGCTCCCGTTTCCAGGTTTGTGGTGAGATCGATTGCATTTTTTATGGCATCTACATCCACGAGGGTTTCGGATAGATCTCTCTGGAATCCATCAGAAGAGAAGAGTCCGGCGGAAGGAAAGCGCGGGTGAGGAGGATCCGGACGAGGGGGCGTCCTGGGTGAAGGGAGAGGCCTATCGGACGGGTTCACCAGCGGCATCTCTGAAGGGGAGACCGGCGGCTGTGGAGGCGTGCCATCAGGCGACACCGACATTTCCGACGGAGGTGGCGGAGTCGGCGGTCGGGTGGTTTCGCCTTCACTCTTCAGCTTAACGCCGACTGTCTGGTCGTCTAAAACGCATAAATCAAAATTGAGATTGACCTTTTTGCGTTTTTCTTTTGGTGGTTTTTTGTTTCTTATCTTAAGTATCTGAATATTTTCCGTGTGGAAGGAGTGTATCTTTTTCTGAATGTCGTCCATTTCATCTAGAGATGGAGAAGAGCCGCCACTGGTCTCCGCAGATGGAGCATCGCCGGCATCGGGGAGGGAAGCGCCGTTTCTATCGGAAGGAGATATCTCTCTAGAGGTTTCCGGCTGACAGAGGGGTGTCTTCGATTCAACCTCAATAACTTGCGTACACGAGTGTTCGTATTGCCGAAAGGTGTTCTCCACTGCGACTTTGTATGGTTCATTGTTGTGAACGTAGTCGAAAGATTCCTCTCGGCTATTGCGCACCAAAGGAAGAGGTTCTGTGTCTTCTGGATTCAACATATTTATTCGACCACCGACAGGAGCGAAGGATGATTCAACCGTCATATGATTGTTATATTCAGCGACAGCCTCGACTGAGGGCAGTTTAGGAGATGTCAAATTCGAGAGAGTCGATGACCCGACAGAGGCATCAGCAGTCGGAGTTCCTCCGCATCCAGCATCTTCACTCTGTAATATCAAAAAAGGTCTTTATGAAATTGAATTGTTATCATTATCGAAAATGCTATTTTTGTTTACTATGTTAAGTTTCTTTTTCTACAAATGCACATGTGACTAAATATGCAGTCTTAGTATTTTGCCATCACTATAGAAATAATCATCCCTTATTCCAATATTTTTTTTTATAACATATGTTATCTATTAGGTGTAGTAAAAAGTCCTGACGTTTTTTTCAAACGCGTGTCTTAAAATCGGTCGGCTTCGGGCCTTTGGCTAAATAAGATGTCATAATATTTTTTTTCGTGTTATGTGACATCTCAAGTTACGTTCCGTATAGAAAAAAAGGTTCATTCGTCTCAAACAGAATGACCGACCTTTGCCCTTCATAAGAATATCTGCGCGGTTGCATGCTTTTTCAATATTACGCCCAGAACAGTGCAGTCGTCGCCACTTTTGCGACGTTTATAGAGACTTGTTAAGGGTTCGAAAATGTCAGAGATGGTTTACAAAATTTATATTTGGCAATTTAAGCATTGAAAATTACCCTCGAAGTGGACGACCTCATACAGTGGATGAAGTCGCCCTGAAAGCTGAAATCGAAAAAAATCCTATGCTAACAAAAAAGGAATTGTCCAATATAGTCAGTACTAAATGGTCCATAAAACAAAAGTACCTGAAAAGGCTGGGAAAAATTCGAAAAGTAGGAATTTGAGCGCCACACGCGTTGAGCGATCGGAACAAGGCGCAGCGACTAAGCGCGTGCTAATTGTTGCAAAAATAACACACTTTACGACCATGTTTTCTAAACCTGATTATCGGAGATTAAAAGTGGGTGTTATATACGAATATATCGAAGAAAAAACCATATCTAAATCGTCGACAACAACCAATTCCGACCCCTCGAACTGGGTTACACCCAAAACAACTCTTACTTTGTGTTTGGAGGGATTTCAAAGAAATAATTCATTATGAAGTGTTAAAATATGGTGAAACTATGACGGCACAAGTATACTGTGACCAATTAAACAAATTAAGTGCAGCTTTGACAAGAAAGAGGCCGGGCAGGATGAATGGACGCAACGATAAACTGCAAAACGAAAAGGCGCGACCGCATGTGGCGAATATGACCTGGGAAAAAATCCAGGACTTGGGTGGGAAAACTTTATTGCATCCACCTTATTTACCAGATCTAGCACAATCGGATTACCATTTATTCCGTTTAATATAAAAAGCTTTTAGGGATAAACAATTTCAAACAAAAAATTACGTGAAAAACACTATTTCCGACTATTTTAATCAGTAGAGTTTTTTTACTAACTACATACTGGATTTTAGACTTGTCTAATAGGTAGCAGAAGGTTATAGATAGACAGGGAGATTACTTTTTATAAATAAAAATAAAAAAAATACTAAAAAAAAACACTTTGAGTTTCATTTAAAAAATAGTCAGGACTTTTTACTACACCTAACGGAAATATATTAATGCTTCTTTTGTTATTTATGGACTATTTTCGGCTTCTGTGCCTGATTATTAAAAATTACCTTATAAACTTACAATGTTAAATGCTATATAAATGTTTTTAAGTACTCAAGTTGGAAAATAAAGAAATGTTTTAATGAAAAATCTTGATCGAGATGAATTTTTTCTTAAACTTCCAAATTCCTCGTCCACCATAATTGACAGTGCCAGCACTGAAATTAAATATTTTCAATTTTTTTCTATCTCACTGACCTGTCCTTGTGTAGGAGGCTCGAGGGAGAGAGATTCCCGCGCCAGCCTTCTCTTTTTAAGCGGAGTCACCATTTCGCTGGGCGGAGATTCTATAAAAAAAAAATTACATCAATTGAGGTGATTTGATAGTTTCAATATCAAATTTGAGTACATAAATTTCCACATGTTATTTACGTCACTGACAACCTGGGTTTTGTCTTTTGTCATCTTCAGGCATTCTATTACACAGATGCACTCAAACTCAACTCATCCGTTCAATCGTATTTAAATGATGCGTGTTTCGTTAACGTGATAGTTACCTGATAAACTTCAATAAAGATATCCCAAAAAAATTGTTCTATAAGTTTCATCATTTGGCACCAGGCTTTCAGTCTCTTAAGGCCTATGAAACCTACATTTATATGTAATTTTTTAAATAAACCTATTCCTCAATTTATGTTTTGTTTCTTTTTTGTATCTTTAATGTAAAACAGTTTAAAAAGATATTTTTCGGTAATTTATTTTATGTATTGTTATTAGGATGATTGCATTATTTGGGATTCAAAGACCCTTTGTAGGTGTGGAGAGAAACGTCACTGGTTTACAAATCTCCACTCAGTGTTTGGGCCGTTGACATTTTACATGTTGCAAAATGATTGTCTAGACTCAATATCAGATTTCGTAAGGGAGGCAATTATAACTAGGTTCACAAGCTAAAGAAAATCACCTGCTCCTGCTGTGGGGGAATCACTTTCCTCGCTGATAGCTTGTCGAAGCCACCGCTTCTTAGCACTGTGTTGTGGAGGTCTTGGAACGGTAGCAAATGCATCAACACCGCCGTCTCTAATGGGAGTAACCTCTGGGGCATCTATGGTAGTTTCTGTCTCGGCAGGAAAGATTACTTCTTCTGGTCTTCCGGGAGCTGTCCCGCTTCGCAAGGATCTCTTGTGAGGGCTCGGCCGGTCATCGGGGCCAGTTTTAAAACCTCTACGGCACTTTTTGGGGGTTTTTATTTTGCTTTCTGGGGAAAGACCGACAGACTCTCTGAAAGTGTCCCGAATTGGCTTTTTGAGACCCCTTTGCGGTGACGAAGGAGGTGAAGTGGGAGAGGAAGAGTCGACACCTCCATCGAGGGAACCAATCATGTCACTCGCCACCCTGACAAGATTCTCTATCGAACGACTGCCAGGCGGAAGACCTCGGTCAGCAAATGCTCGAGATTCTTCGTGAAGATGGGAATGGTGATGATCACGAGCTTCACCGAACCATTCGCTGATGATTGTTTTTTTAGTTTTCGGGAATTTGAAAGCGGCGTCAAAAGGCGCCACGGCCGCTTCCACCAATAGACAAGCAGAACTCAACCCTACTCCAATACGCTGAAATGATTTATCACAATTATTAAAACTGAAGAGTGTTTCCAATCAATGTACAGCAATCAGCCATCCAGTGGTTGAAATGTAATCTATGGATTAAAGTTGCAGAAATCCAAAAAATCTATGATTAATAAGCCCAATGATTTGATTGTATTTCAATACCATTTCTTAGTTCATACATCAAGTAGAAATATTTTGTCATTATCAATAACATATAAATACTCTTTAGAGGGTAGAGAAAAGATGTCCACCTGAACAGTTCGCTCCAGATCCAGTTGCGTCTCAGATAGGGTCATTTGTCTGTATTGAGATGTGAGAGGGGGCGGCAAGGATGAAGACGGTGGTGATAGAAGAGGCACAGCTGTTGACGGCGGGGATAGGAGCGGAAGGGGAAGACTTTCCTCCCCTGACGTGACCATGTCGCTGTCCGCCGAATCCGGTCTGGCACCACTACGACTGTCACTCATAGTTCTCCCTTTGCGCCTGAAAATTGATATTTTTACACCAAATTATAAGTATGAATTGCAGAAGATCGCCAGAGGTGATGAATATTTCAGTAAAATTAATGAGTACCTGCGTCTTCGCCGAACTGGGCTCAACTGGGTGAAATCATCTCCGAGATCGACGCCTGTTTCATCCCTTGTTCCTCCAGGAGACACCGAATCGTTAGCCGTGGGTTGAGAGGAGGATACGGACTCTCTTCTCTTCGTCTGACGGTCACGGTTCTCCTGTTTTCGCTGTTCAGCTTTTTCCATCCGCTCGATAGCTTTCATAATGGCCTCTAACTTTCTCTCTTCGCGAGTCTGAAATTTATTTTACATATATCATGCAGAGTCGAATAGTCACAGCAGTTACACCTACAGCTCGTATGTCTTTGAATATATGATAAAAGGGTTTCTTTTTGAAGATGGCCAAACTTTTAACTTGAGGGTTACATTTGACAAGTTTTCTAATAATAACTTTTTATTATCGACATAATTATCACAAATAAAGAAAATAAACTTTGCTGCTTGAGCGCTGTTTTCAAGGAGTCTTCTCGACATGAGTCAATGAAGACAATTAATCTTCACTTTACTTCGTTAAAATTTGTTATTAAATATTAGAGCCAACCACTAGATTTACTCTTGTCAGATATGAAAATGAACTCGGTCAAAACACAAACTCAAAAGAAACTCACCATCTTCTTTTTATCTTTGGCAGACAGTGGAGGCGTTGCAGATTCTCCCTGACAATCACTTTTCTCATCAGCAGATGTGGGGTCAACGAGTGGACGAGAAGCAGCGCAAAGCGAAGCTCGAGTGGCACGACAAGACGTCAAAGAAGGACGCCGAGCCGGCACAGATGTTTCAGTGTGATCTTCTTTTGGTGAAACCTGTACCTCTTCAGAGACAGGTGCAGTGTCTGATATTTCCGTTTTATCACATACAGTGGAATCTATTGATTCCGCTTCCGGCTCAAGCTTGATCGGTGGTGAAGCGGTAACCTGCAGAACCTTCTCCGGCGGAGATTCAGGAGCGGACTGTTCTTCTTCTTTGATGGATATTTGTATTTGAGGCTGAGGAAGCCGGATGTCTTCTTTCAATTCTAGGAATTCATCTTTTGGCAACCATTCAATGACTTCTAATTTCAGAGGGGATTTCTTTTCAGGGGAAGGCGGCACAGTGACTTCGACCTTCTCTTCTTTGACTGGCGACAAGAGTTTGGCATCTTCATCTGGGAGGGGAGAGTGTATCTTTTCAGACTTTTCTTTATCTTCATGCGGCTGTTTGTCAGTTTCAGATTCAGCCTTCCGCTCAAGAGGAAAATCAACAGACGGTTCACTGAGCAATGCGACGGGAGATTGTCGAGCGCGTCCTCTTCTCTCCCGAAATGCACCCCGCACTGTATCTCGTCGGTTAAACCCGCGAGAGCCGGGAGCTGAAGCGGGAGCTCGCTCGCATCGTTCAGGATTTCCACACGCGCACGCTTGCCGGCTGCCAGCTGCGGATTCATGCCGAATGCTTATCTCTGTGTTGGAGCGAACGGGGGCAACGGTCGCCAGGTAGACATGAAGAGCGCCTTTAACAATGCAGTGTTGCAATTCAGCATTAGGTTTACATGACCGTCTAACAAATCGAGCCTCATTACCATAGGTTCTTGTGTCGATGCAAACCTGAGCAGAATCTCTTGGTAAGCGGTAGAAAAAAAGAAACGGTCCTGGCCTCTGCCCACCGGCTCGACCGGATGGCTGCGGCCGCGGTCGATGCCGCGCTGACAGCATATATTTTCCACGCAGTTCGACAACGGGTGTGTTCTCTCGCAAATCTCTCGTTGCGATGAGAATTTTACCTCCAGCATGGGGAACAGTGGTACAATGGCGGGCTGCTAGTGCAGTAGCCGCACCCGAACCGGGAGTTCCGACTTTTGCACAGTACCGTGCAACTCGGGCCCTCAGTTCTGGACTGTAATGATTGGTAGCGGCAGACTCATACCCATCGCCTCGTCGAGCCGGAGGACCGGCAGATATAGGAATGGGGGGTCTGTCCGTTCGAGTGTTAGCTGTCAGATCGTTTCCTTTCCTTTTCGATCTCTTTTCAGGTGGCTTTCTTTTGGGTCCCTTTCTGCCGGCATCCGACCTACGCGGTCTTTTAGGTCCCCTTTTGCCAATAGGGGTTGAAACTACAGGCAGAACCGGCGGTAACCGGATACCTGGCATCGCACGGCTGACACCGCCGACAGTGTTACTATAGGTAGTGACAGTCAATGGTCGGCGACGAAGAGGTGTGGCAGGAGAGGCAGCATCGAGAGCTAAGCGGCGACGACGTAAAGGCGACGCTCCCATGGAGGAATCACTGGCAGAAGAGCAGAATCCTGGCAACTCTTCCCTTTTGCGCGTCTGAATGGCACGGGCCCTTTTACGGTCAACCAGTCTCGGTTGACAGCGGTCACACATATAGTCATCCGGTATGTTCTGACGATCAATTCCCATGCAGTCTACATGCTGCCATTCACCACATCGATCACAACATATCATGTAGCCATCGTCGTGGGCAAAATCACACACACACCGTGTCTTACCTTCTTCCTCACCTTCGGGAGCGGTCTCTGTGTCACTATCGTGCCTTCCGTCCGTTCTCTCCTGACGTGCTTCTCCGGCTGAGGACACAATCGATGCTGTGTCTTCTTCCGGTCGGCTGTCTTCGAAACGCTCGAGGATTCGACGGGGTTCTTCAGTTGGAGGCGGAGAATGGCGAGGTCGGGCTGGCGATATCGAAAGTACGCCACCGGATTGAGGCGCAGGCGACGGAACAGGAACACTGTTGCTGTTTCTCTCCGAATCGACAGTCCCACCGGCAGCTGACACTGCATAAGTGTGATCAAGCATGATTGTCTGCAAAGCTCGGTAATGGTATGGGAGCGCATCATCAGAGGCAGCGGGGCGTTCCTCAGTACCGACAGTGTCATCTATAACGAGGGCAGACGAAGGATCTCCACTAAAAGGAAGAGATTCAATTGATAATTAAGATTATTTATAAAAATATATATTTATTTGGTTTGATTTATGTACATATCCACAACTTACGAATGGGATTGAAAAGTGTGCAAAAAAAATAGTTTTCGGCATAATTGCATTTCATTTTCAATATAGATCTAATTTCAAAGTTAATGTTTATTAGCAGAATGAATTTCTTTTGCTATTATGACTATAATTTGATATTGCTTTTGTCAACAAAAATTATTTTGAAGGAAATCATTTTGTCTGTTTTGAGCAAAACATGTGAACCATCAAAATTCAAGACCAAGTTTATTCTCATACAAAGAATTGAAAACGAAAATAGTTTCAGTTTAAAGCAATTCCATTCAAAGTGGCTAAATTTGAATATAATAGATATTTAAGAAAAATACATACAACAACATATGAAAAATAATATCATTGAGTAAAGAGTGATCAGTTGTTAATTTTAGACTTACTGAATGTGACGTTTTCGGCGCTGGTAGTCATATCCTCGACGGCTGTCACCGTCCATTCGCTGCTCAGATTGGAATTCCCCACCATGTGACGGAAATGACACCTTGGACCGGGAAAGAGAGTGCAATATCTGGGCGGTGAGATTCCGATTGGAAGAAGCGGTAGTAAAACTAACACTTTCAGAACCCGTTCGGCTTTTGACAGACTTCAAGGAGGCATCTGATTCTGGAGAACGATAATACTGCGTGTGTATTTTGCTATTCAGTCGAGCAGAATTAGACACTATTATGCGTGCTGAACTTTGATGCGGGGTTACTTTGAGAGGGCCAGTTGTCTCACAAGCGTTTTTAGCACCCGGGGAACCTTGCTTTTGAGCGCACGCTCGATCATTATCAGAACTTCGCATGGGACCACGGCACTTTCCCCCAGAATGAATAGCGACACCTTCAGCTCCTGATCGATGCGTGATCTTGGTTGACGTCGGTTGTACTCTGCGAGCCCGGATCGCATCGTTGATGAGATCATACTTTTCTTGAAATCTCTTATCCGACTGGTGAAATTCATGAGCCTTCGACCCTCCGATGGCGCCGGAATGAATAGCCACCTCAGGTTTAGTGATGTGGCGCACTTCAGCGTCGGGGTCAAGAGACGTCCTGATACCTAGAGCCCGAACCGCCGTCGGGCTGCCGTTCCCTAACGCGGTGTTCACTACAGGAAATTCAGGTGCGGTTACTGTACAATCCATTTCCGCTATAATGTTTTGATTCAAGTATTCAGCATGCACAGTACCCCTGACATTGTTGATGGCTCGACGTGGCAGAGGGGATGCGGGACCCCGCCTAGGTATGGTGACGCTACTTAATATTTGAACTTTAGGAGGTTGTTTGGGGACCGTAGCGGTAACACGATTGGAGGCAAACCGGCGAGTGCCTTCTGCAAAGACAAATTCGGAAACCTGGGAAGGCGGAGAGGTTCCATCTTCAGGAGGTCTACCGGTGGTCGCAATTACGGCTGGCAACCATAGGGTTCTGCCACCGGAGACACTTCGAACCACGTTTCGAATGGCAGCGAGATCGCCGATGCCGCAGTCAGTGACAGAAAAATCCGAGACACTTCGGACAGATGTCCTGGGCTGAGTGCGGACAGAGCGTTCGCTGACTTCACGGGATTCCGGCAGCGGTTTCACCGTTTCCAACAGAACCCCGCCGAATCGGGTTCGGCCAGAGGCGCCGTCGTCCGCACCGCCGACGCTGGAGTCGGGCTCGGGGTCGGCGGACGGGGCGGACATTCCGTTCGTTAATGGCGAATCCGGGGAGAGAGCGCCGACGTCGGCCCCGGAGGAGGCCGGCCTGCAGTCCTGCAATAGATAATGTAGAGAAGCCTTAAATCTATGCTAGCATTTCTCAATTTCCAGAAATATCAAAAAGATAATACAAATCTGATCCAGGACTGTCATAATAGCATTTGATCCTCTGATGATATTTTTCCCCTACGCAGACTTGTCCACAAACTTTCAAGCAGCGAAAACGGTGTTCAGAATATTCTAGATGATTACCAAGCTCCATGGGTGGATGTTATTGAATTTCATAAAAAAATATTTATATATATATATATATATAAATTGTGCAGCCTGCGGGTGGTGGTTTTTAGTTTTTTTAGCTTTGAGTAGTTGAGCGGTTAGTAAATAGACATCTTGTGCAATAAATTTTCACTTTTTTTTTTAATTGTTACATCAATTTTTTTTAACACTAACTTTTAACATATAAAAACCCACTAAAAATGGCTTGGAGGTGGGGGGAAATGAAGGTTAAGCACTTTAATACATGCCGAAATACAATATATATAAATGTACAATGCCTCAAAATGGTTATTTGATTTTTATTCAGTGACACGTATGTGAATTTTGTGGATATGGTAAAAAATTTCAAAATACTTAGGAATTTATGTCCTTAAGTAATAAAGTAAGTGATTGATGGTTTGCAACTTGAAACTACACTAATCCACTCGTCTAACTGACGGCTGAAAGGGCTGATTTGTCAAGGCAATAGTAAGGATTGAAAGCGAGTTATTTGTAAGGGATATATTTATTAAAGTGATTGTGACAACATAGGACATTTCTTTGTTATTTTTAACGTTGTGAAACATTATTAATGCATCTGGCTTCCATAAAAGCTAACCAAATTATTTTTTATTGCTGTATTTATAGCTTTATATGGAAAGAAAACTTTTCAAACAAAATCAAAGACAGATTTTGTTTTTGAAAAACCTTGAAAAAAAAAAATTTTGGGTTACAAAAATGTTGAATTTTGATAACTCTCAAACGAAATGGATTACACTCAGTCCTTTTTTTACGCGAATTTGATTATAAGCGATTTTTTGGACGGCAGTTTTTCATACGTTCCTGGGACTTTTTCACGCGATATTTCAATTTTTGGAACCAAATTGTCAAATTATATGAAAGTTGTGATTTTTTTACGCGCCGTTTTCTGGAACCAATGTATCGCGTAAAAAAAAGGACTGGGTGTATAATATATATTTTTATGCTATGTACATTGGCATAAAATTCTTTTAACACTGCGGAGACCAGATATAATTATAATATGCAACACAGTTATCTCATAAGTTGCTTCACCGATTTGGCAACATCTATGGTATATTTGAGGTTCAATCATGGATTCTATTTCAAAATTTCAATAGCCTTCTGTGAAAATATAAACAAAATTACAAATCTATCTCTTGTTTTCATAGACTATTTTTAGACCAATCCTATATTATTGAAAAAAATAATCAGTACAATCTTTACTTCAATGAAATGGAGTTAATTTTTGTAATAACTTTTGTATATGAAAGTTGTAATGATTTTTAGAACAATTGAGAAGACAATGAAACAGGTCAGGGATATTTCTCTAGCAATATGCAACATTGTTGATATTAAAAAATGGAAAGGCGAAGCAGTAAATGTAAGTCGATAAAAAGAAATGAGTAATACATTCAAGCAAATCAAACAACGGGATATCAAATAAATGCAAAGCATTTTAATAGCCCACATGATATGAACTACTGAAAGCGCAAATAAATACTACATTATAATTATATCAATATTTAACGACAAGTAAACACATTTGAAATTTTGCCATCTTTTCCATAAATTTGTAAGTCTCACTTAATGCAGTTTCATTTCACCGGGTCATATCTTCCATGTACATTACTTCCGTTAAAAGTAACATTTCACAATATTGCACACAAAATCAAAGATGTACTCTTACCAGCCGGGCCTCAGAATCGTACTCTCCTTTTTGAGCAAACATTCTTTCGTCACTATCATTTTGCAAGTTAGACCGCTCGCCGAGCCGGAGATCGCTCCCTTCAGCGCGGAGAGTGAAAATTTTGAGTGCCAGCACTGGAACCTACAAAAGAAGATTATTAATTTTGAATACAAGAATCCAAACATATAAAATTGTTTTGAAATCAAGTCTCCAAAATCAAGTCTCCAAAATCTACTCTAAATAAGAATCACTTACAGAGGGCCCTATTATTTCATGTTTCAATTTACAAAACAAAAAAATTATAATCACATATTCTTACTATAGTGATAACATGAAGATTTTTGTTCAAATTTATGGTTGAAACGATTTTTTTATCAACAAATAGTTGCGTGCTCCCTGTGAGAATCAAGTTTAAATATAATGTAATGAATGATGTAGAGAATTTTTTGCGCATTGTAATATATTGATAATGAATTAACTTATAACCATTTAAATTTTCCTTGGCATTTTGCAGTCTGCTAATTACAGGTGGATTGTCACCATGGGTACCAAGTGGTTTAGTAAAAAAATATAGAAAATAGAGCCATTCATTGTTGACTGGTGAAAAAATAAAATATTATTTCATTATAATTACACGTAACAGAGGCGCAGATTACTACTCAAGTGGAAAGTTGGCTTAGATAGGCGCATATTATTAAAAAAAAATTACACTAGTTGTCAGCTATGGCACATTTGTGAAAAATGTAATCAATTCTGTTAATATTTTCAGCGATAGAATGGTGGAATGCATGACCGGACATTTATTCTTTAAACCAAACTGTGAACTACAGCAATATGTCAAAGATCGGTGGAAGCAAGTAATCAACTTTCTGGCAAAATATAATAATAATACCAAATCGAACTGACAAAATGACCTGACCTAAGACAATTTTTATTATCATATATCTCCATAAGCTGAAACTTGCAGTATCAATTCTTTTTTCAAGATTTATGTATTTGTGTAATATTTATTAGTTTGTACGTGATTTCCTTTAATATCATACCTTTTTTTATCTTTCAGTTTTTTCAAGATATGCATCAATTTTCCTATTTGTAAAAATCCTTGTATTTATTTTTGATTTTTCAAAGATCAAAAATGACTACACACATGCTGAATTATTAATCACTGATGTTGCTATAATCGTATTGCAAGGATTCTTCGGAACGCAGTATTTATCGAGGCGGTATTCAAGACAATTCAACTGGATATAATTTTAAATGAAGAAATCTGAAAAGCTGCAGTTTCCTCACCTCTGCTATATGGTAATATATTTAACTGCTGAAATACAATCAGATATCAATCACGCTGGGGGCGAATAAAAAAGTTTACTGAAAAAAAGACACTTCAGCAATATAGCTGATAGGTTCAAAATAAGGATTTTTGAAAGTAAATGCTTTGTGCAATTCAAAAGTCAAATTGTGCATATACAAATATATGCTTTACAGTGTTCTAATCTACCGGCTGAAAACAAGGCAATGTTGTGGGGAATTTGATTGTAGATAGGAGATTGACGATACATTTAACAATAATTCAATAAAACCGATAATTATAAATGAATTACGAATTATTTCGTCGCGAGTTTGCCGAAATTTTCTCTATGGTTTTTTTTTTCCCGAACGACCATTTGACATATTATGACATTTTCGTACAGATAATAAATTCGTATTTTCAGTTAAATTATCGGATTACTTAATACCGGTCGGCAATAATGAGGCATTTATCGATTCGTAATTAAATTTACAAAAGAACTACATCGTAACTATCGGAATTCGGTGTAATTTCGAGAAGAATTCGAGCAACATGTCGTAAAGCATTTAAGGCACGAATAATACAACCAGTTTGTTAGACTGCTTATTTTTTATTCAATTTTAGGTTTGTTTGAGAGATTACTGGGTGTCTATAACAAAAAGAAATATTCATCCGATAATTTAAAAATGAGCAATAAAGAATCTGAATACTAAGGTGCCGATACTGTATTATCTGCTGAAACACGACGCTTACTAGTTACGGTAACAAAAGGGGGGTTATGAGAAACGCCATTATTAAACAACAACAAAACATTCTTCTCGGTCTCTGAGCACGATAAGTAATGTGTGAGAGCCAACTGTCCGGTTTATTGAAGGCACTGCGTTCTCACCAGACGCGCAATCATGAAAATATCTAAATTAACAAATAAAACTTTGGGAGAAATCTCGAGTCATATCTGAAAAATAATAACAAACATGCATTGCGAAATTTATATAAATAACTCAATCGATGCGTGAGATAAGACAACTGTGACCGAGCTGACAGAGAGCAGATATTATTAAATATATAGAACCCTTTACCTTTTAATTGACAGCAACACAACAAAAAAATTCTAACATGGATGTAAACATAGTGAAATCACTAGTATGCTTGAGATTCCGCGTCCAAATAGAAATTCATCAAAATATTTCACACTGTTTTTCTATTTTGAAAATCACATTGATCAACGTTCATGAATATAACCAACAATTGGCTTGAATGTTTTTATCGACGTCGAAAAACATACATCTAAACTAAAGATGGCGGCCATAGTTCTCCGATGAACAAAACAAGGGGTCTACGTTAACAGTCGATTTTTAGCCTCGAAAGCGCAAATCCATACTATCCGGCTTCCGGTTGTTCGTTTTTTCATACTATGAAGCCAAAGGTTCCATTTTTGATTGGTTAGATGAGGCTAATACCACAGAGAAACACTTTACTAAGCTCAATTTGGAAAAAGGAAAAATCCACAATGTTTTCTTAAAGCATAGAGAAAATATAGAAATCGTTCAAGGTATTTACATAAACATAAAATATCGTAACTATAATTTTTCATTTTTACATAATTAAAAATTAGAATATCTTAAATAATAAAAACACATTTTTTAGTACTTATTTCCACAATAAATTTTTTGATCAGGACCAGTTTCGCTCAGCGCGAGCATTATCAACTGATGATCTTCAGCTCGTTCATGCTCGTGGTGAGCGAAACCGTTCCTGATCATAAAATATATTGTGGAAATAAGTACTAAAAAAATGTGTTTTTATTATTTAAAATATCATGCCTTTCCATCAAGAAGTGACAGTTAACACCTTAAAACTTAAAAATTAGAATTTTTATTTTAATAAAAAGGTTTTATATTTTTAAAAAAAAGTGCTCAATATTTAAATGTTCTCCAAGCAAACAAAACACGATACATTAAAAAAAATGCATCTTTGTGCGATTTATATAAAAATAAAGCCGAAAATGTATTTCATTCTCTCTTTGGCCACATATGTAAAAGGGGTTTCCACGCGCCAATTCTCAGACTTATTAAATATAATTATTCAAAAAAAAAAAAAGATTAACATATTTCGCTTCCATAATCAATAAACTTTTTTATTATATTTTTTAATCCTGTATGATCCAGGAAATATTTTAATAAAAAAGAATTCTCGAAAACAGAAAAATGAATATTTTTTTAAATCTGTAACGACAAAAGAATTTTAAAAACCAATATGTGCTGGTTTCAATAGCAATGAATTAAAAATGATATAGATCTATAAATTTAGAGTAAGGATCGGAGAATTGGGGAAAATTATCATAAAGTGCAAGAGAAAACATGAATAAAAGAGATAAATAAAAATAAAATTACAACTCGTATTTCTAATTTAACTAATAGACTTGGTACAATAAAGTGCATAAAAATAATCTGTATAATTTTGGTTTTTATCAATAATATCGCAAAAAGTAAATAGTTTACTCAATCCTTGCCTAAGAAAATAAGGTCCAACATGATTAAGCAGCATTTAGCTGAGCAAGTTTGATAGGATAATACGTAAGAAGAAATGTTTTCTTCTTGACGAGGTATTTGACATATTATATTATTGACATATATATTGTCTCTGGTTTCACTATGTGCGCTCCATAGTATGTGGTGAGCTCTAACTCCAGTATTGACCAACAAAACGAAACCGACAAAAAAAGATTTTTTCCAATCTCTCTATATATGTGTAGTAAATTAAAAATCCATCAACTAATCAGGCAAACAGCTAAATATTTCATACTAAACATGTTATGGGCATACATACAAATAAAACAAGTTTGAACTTTGAATTTATTCTTAAAAATAGTATTGCTCCAATTCGGATATCATATCTGCACTTGCTGGTTAACAAACTCCGCCATGATTGGATGATTTTTTCACACTGAAAAGAAAATAGCAATTTTCAGTAAATATGCTTTATAACATACTATGATTTTTCTTAACTAAAAATTATTTAATTCTATTGAAAACAATGCCACTTTTGAAGAATAGTTGTCCAATTTTCTAATAAACATTTGAAAGTAGCCATGTACAGTGGAACCTTGATCAACCGTTCTCGCATAATACGTTTTCCCGGCTGGAACGCTTATTTTTTATAGTCCCGCCAAACTCCCATAAGAACAATGTTAAATAATCCCGCATTGACCGTTTCCCGATTCCCCGATTTCCTCGATAAACCATCTAAATATTTTGGCCCCGTCACAAATATTATCACGATTGACCGTTTTCATTGCACATTTCTCCGTATCTTGGCAAGCAAGTTTGACACAGCCGAGTGCAGGTGTTATGTCTAGACACATTGGAATCCGCTGTACATGTTAGACGTAACGCATTGGACGCATGTGCTATTTTTTGGGT
The DNA here is from genome assembly GCA_028555115.1 of Himalopsyche japonica. NCBI lineage: Eukaryota > Metazoa > Arthropoda > Insecta > Trichoptera > Rhyacophilidae > Himalopsyche > Himalopsyche japonica. The sequence continues at coordinate 74,552 of JAHFWJ010000488.1, read as the reverse complement.
TGAAATCTACCACACGCGTATTATTGTTTATGATGCAAATGTAGAGTTGTTTAAAATTCATGGTAATAATGATTCCTGTACATACAAAATTTTAGTCACAAATTTACTAAAAAGTCTTTGTTCCGATTAAAGTGCCAAATAACAAAGAAGCAAGCTAACATAAAGGACTTTTTAAAAAATAAATTTTATATACAGTATGTACAAGTAACTAATAAACAATTATTTTTTACGATTTTACTTGTTTATTATTATTTGAAGCTTTCCCGCATTAACCGTTTCCCGCATTTACCGTTATTTTTTTAAGGGTCCCTTGGAAAACGTAAAATCGAGGTTTCACAGTATTGTGTTCACATTGGTCAGTCAATAGATCTCTGAGTGCTGCAGCCTACATGCATTCGATTTTTGATTTAGGAAGTACTTAATTTTTCTTGCAAGACACGACACACCAAAAATTTCAATTGAACTGCGAGAGACAAGACTAATGCTTTTCTGAATTATAAATACTGCCCGGATGATAGTTTACCCAGCTTGTTTTCAAAGGAATTAAATCTGCATTCGCAGAAGTGCATAGTGGCACACATAATATATTTAATTTATTGAGATATACGTTGTACCTATTTACCATTAATATATGATAGTTAAGCCCTAAAGGGTTTAGAAACGCCTACAAATTGTTTTTAAATTACATTTTGAAACATATACAGGATCAGGAGCATTTATCTCAAAATGATCATAAAAATAAAACATATTTTTTAATAGATCATTAACCACATAATTAAAAAAAAAATGAGAAAGGCTATATAAAGGCTATATAATAGATTTAACAGTTGATATTTTATTGCCAAGCTTAAAACTTCATAAAAGTTTTAATCGTTATCGTATATGGACCGAAATGATTTTTATATTTTACTTTTGTAACATATGATTGCGTATGATACATAGAATTTAGATGTTTTAACATATTTTTTAAGGTTTTAATAGACACTTAACACATGATTAAAAGATGGATGTATTGAAACTAGAAGAAGCTTTATAATCATGTTTTTTAAGCTACGTTATCATCTGGTATTTTTTAAAAAAGAAATTTCGTTTTTACGTATACACACTATTTAATCACGCGTGAGAGCTCTCGAATGTATAACAGGTTATTCCTTTCTGAATGTATGGCAACATAGACCTGTCATCCACAGACAATAAATCTCATTATTCGAGTGCATTTCGAATCTATGACATACACAACTGTCAACTCAACACGTGGGAAAGTTCTACAGAGTCAAAATCTAGCCCATGTCCGCCTCGATTTGAAATTGACTAGAATTGATATTTGAAGTTGTAGCTAAAATAATGGTAGCCAAAAGTATAAAATAGGGTTTTATTCCGTAGATAATACTGAAGAGCGGATAATCACGATTCATTGAGAATCAATCTAAAATCATTGTTTTTCTATTTATGATCTTTAGGCACTAAGAGGTTATTAATCATGACGGAATTTGAAATGAATACAAGCGATTCAGAAGTGAGCGATTCAGACGCCGAGGTATGTTGCAGTCGTTTTTTGCTTTTTATTTGAATCTGAAAATATTGTATGTTTCAGTGTCTTACGACATGCGCGCCTGTCGTAAGTATAATGATATATGCTCATTAAATATTTTTAATTAATTAAGTTGGGCAATAATTTACTTGTAATACTAAAATAGATGTACAGATTCACTAATGCTCTTACAACAACTGATGTTAACATAGTATATCTACGTCAGAATCAATTGCCGGTGACAACACAACAGCACTAGACAAAATATGGTTGATTTGCATTTCTGCATGCTAGTCTTCTTTTAAATTACCTGAAAACTAACATCCGATTCAAGGAAAACAAATAAATCATGTGAAATACTTAATATGTAGCTAAATTTTCTCTATGGTTCGAAGACATTTTTTTCCACATTCCACATCGATATAAAAATTTGTAGGTAGTGTAAATTATCAGTTTCCCTGATTTCTACCAACTGCATTGAAAAACATAGTTTAGCGGCATTATTAGCGTGGACACAAGAACATGGTTATAATCATATTTATTCACAAACTTATTTTACGTAATTTGTAATTATTATTTTAGTTACAAGAGGCCTTTGCGAAAGGATTACTCAAACCTGGATTAAATGAGGTGATTGTGAAAGATAGCAAAAAGACTGCAAACAATGTGGCCGATATGAAAATGAAAATTAATGAGATGCACTTAAAATTACCATGGGTGGAAACATTAGACTTGGTAAGCAAACCGGCTCCTATGGCTCCAGATGTTGCCATTCAGTTGCAAGATTCTGCTCAGAGACAGATGTAAGTAGTTTTCTACACAGAATCTGACAGACGTGCTCTCTTAATGTTACTTGATTTTTCACTCATTTCAATATTTCTTTTTCAGAAATATCAGAGCAAACAATGCAAAGCTACCTTCGATTGACATAAGCGAAGACCCGGTTTTGAATGAATTCAAAAGAGAGACTCTCCTTCATCGTCAAGCTCAGGCTTCAGTCATAGATGCCATTCAAAGATTGCACCAACTGGGAATCGTGACAAAAAGGTTTTGTGGGAAATTTTTCCAAATACACTTGGGCCTCGTATAACACGGTTTTACACAACACGGTTGCAAAAATTGTGGTGTATTTTGTTGTATACGCTTTATATAACACGGTTTCAAAAAAAAAAAAAAATAATTTACATGTTTAATTTGTACGCCAATGTAATGTGCACATGGCAAATCTTTCTGAGCGTGTCGAGGCCTGTCAATTTTTTTTGTTTCGATACATTTCAGTTGCACTCTGGTAGTCAATGGTGCGGTGCATATTTCTTTGTAATCTTTACATATTTCATTTTATCATTACGTATGTACATACATGTACATAATAACCCTTGGCAGTTCAGAAGCATGATGTACATTCCCTACTAGATTCCACTTGCCTTGCTAAATCCTTGGTTATTTGAAAAAGGAGATTCCATAATGAAGCCATTATTTATTAATCGAGCCTTAAACCCCCGAGCACTAAAAGGTTATGATAAAAAGAATTTACCTGTTTATTGGAGAGCCAATAAAAAGGCTTGGACCACAAGTATTCTTTTTAAAGATTGGTTTTACAATTGTTTTATACCTGATGCAAGAGATTATATGAGAAAAAAGAATCTTGATTTTAAAATATTGATATTGGACAATGCACCAGGACATCCTCTCGATTTAAAATATCCTAATTTGAAATATTATTTTTACCACCAAATACTACGTCTTTAATCCAGCCCTTAGACCAAGGTATAATTTCAACATTTAAAGCCTATTACATTCGTCGAACATTTGAAAAAATATTAGAAGACATTGATCAAGGTGAAAATTTAACACTTCCACAGGCTTGGAAAAAATTTTCTATTCGAAGTTGTGTCGAAATTGTTTCAGCATCCGCTAAAGAAATAAAATAATCCACTCTAAATTCTTGTTGGAAAAAAACTATGGCCAGAAGTAGTGTCTGGAGAAAATGTTTTACCACCAATAGAAGATGAATACCAAAGGACAATAAATATTTGTCGTGAAATTGGTAGAGAAGGTTTTAATGACATGAATATTCATGACATCCAAGAAATATTGGAGGATTGTACGTTGAACGAAGAAGAATTAGTCGAAATGTTAGATGAACCCACCACAATTAACGACTCAGAAAGCAGTTGCAGCTAAGAAGCTACATGTTTCACATTAAAAACGATAAATGACGGATTGGAATTGGCTACAAAGTTAGAAAACTTTTTAATTGAAAATGATCCTATAATGGAAAGAAGTTGGAAATTTAAGAGGGAATTGCAACAGATTTTGGAACCTTATAAGGAAATACGTAAGGATTTATACGCTAAAAGCAGACAATCGCTTATTACTGAATTTTGAATGCTAACACCACAAGAAATCCAGAGTCCTCCGATGATGAAAACGTACAACCGATTTCGAAAAAGAGTGAAACATATAGAATCATAAGTGATAGTGATGATGAATGATTACCATTTTATGTTATTAAAGTTTTTTTCACGAATATGTAAATATATATTTGTTTATTTATAAAAATAAAGTACATATTCATATAAATTATCTTCGTTATTTTTTTTTTGGAACGCATCCCCTAATTTTGTATGAACTTCAAACCTTGCATAACACGGATTTGTATTACAAGAGGTTTTTGTGGAACCATATACCCGTGTTATACGGGGCCCAAGTGTATAACCATTAAAAACAACATTTAGTACTTTAAGTGGGCAGTGCACTTATAAGTAGATATCATAGATTAGATAAAACTATGGCCTGAAATTTTATGATGCGCGCACGTAAATACTCCTTTGTCATGAAGGTTTCCATTGTAAGTGGGTTTGTTTTTGTTTTTTTCTCACTTGAAATGTACTGTCCAGATGTCCACGAAGAGCAACAGCAAGAAAGACGTGCATCTTCTGAGATTAAATAATTGGTAAACTTCAAATTTTTTATATTCAAAATCATAGACGTTCCGGCACGATATTTATTTGACAAAAAAGTCTAAACAATATGTGGCTTTTACATATTAGTTTACTCACCCGTTGTCATTTTCCTAGGCCAGAAACTTACTTTGCCGAAATGGCAAAAACTGATGTGCATATGCAAAAAGTTCGTCAAAATCTTATGGCAAAACAGGCCGGGCAGGCGCGAGCAGAAAAGGTCCGACAGTTGAGGCAGCAAAAGAAAATGGGAAAACAGCTTCAGGTCTGTGAGAATGGATAACTTTAAAATTTTTTTAAAAATATCTTAGTTCATGTGTATTTACTATTTTTTAATTGCCTTATGTATTCTTTTTGTACAATTAGACATAGTACTTTTTTTAGAGTGAATATAACGCGATTTAAGTAAAAATGAATAGTGAAGTGTTTTATTAAATTTATAGCAATATATCTGGCCGAGCGACTGGGCTAAGGTGCTGTGTGTGCAGTCACATTTCGTCACTTGTTCCAAGCTTGTATTTTTGAATAAACAGTGTTTAATGCTTACAATTAATTATATTTTTATTTTTAGGCACAAACAAGGCAACAGAGAGCGGTCGAAAAGAAAGATGCGATGAGTCAAGTGAAGAAATATCGAAAAGGGCTGAAAGATCGAGATGACTTTTCTGGTGACAGTGGGTCAAGTAAAAAGAGTGCTTTCTCCCAAAAGAAGAGTTTAGCTAAAAGAAATATGAAAAATAGTAAATATGGATTTGGCGGTAAAAAGAAAGGCAACAAATTGAACACCAGAGATTCTTCGGCTGATTTTGGTGATTATAACAAGTCAAGTAAATCCAGAAACGTTTTCAAAGGCAAAGGAGGGTCAAAACAAAGTAAACGACCAGGTAAAGCGAGGAGACAAAATTCAAAATCGAAAGGTGGGAAGTAATCAATGTGTTCAGTGAAGCACCATGTGTGCGCTGCATTAGCAACATATTTTTAATGTTATTCCAGAAAAGGAAAATAGGCGTAACTGTTAATACTTTTAAAATAAATTAATTATTGACTTACATGCTTAATTTTAATTTAATGTCTTTCCTTCCACAACTCTTGATGACCTCATTTTCCAAATTATGTTTGGAAACTTAATAACGTGATTCATAAGTTGAATGTGATAATTGAACTATTTCCTAAGATGACAGTGACATCTAGTACATCGAAGAATAATTCTTGAAAATAATTGAGAAGTGAGGTGTAAAAGTATGTATAATCTATTTCAGTGCATTTTATTAAAAACACTGTTTCCACTCAACTTTACCGTTGCTGATATATCAGCAGATTGTAATATTTATACATATTAGTTTGCCCCTAGAGTGACTATCGATGTAAGGGTTACTGCCAAATTTGGGAATCAGCTTCATTCTATGACCAGTTCTTGGAATTCTTTTTTTTGTGCATTTACTACTTCAATTACATTTCATATATTTTTTTTCAAAAGCTACCTTTTATTCTAACCTGCTGTTGAGCTTGTCAATTATTCAGATGTTAACCTCCCTCAGTCCTGACTTTTTGCTTGATGAAAATTCTGTTTTTTTTAATGAATAATTCATTCATTGGGAAAACTAAGAAAATTAAAAAAAGTTTTATTATACTATGTTTTTTGCATTGTACATTACAATGTACAAAAGGTCTGGAGACTGCCAATACATACTACAAGCAGTATGACATGGATGTATTATATTTTTTGAATGAAAGATGGAAAAACATTTTTTTTCTATTGAAACAAGTTTATTTTGCATTTTTTACAATACACATGTGACACTCGGAGAACTTGGATCTCATCGCTTCTTTTTTGTCATTAAAATACGGCATATGATCCATTTAGTGATATTGGATATCTTTGAATGGCTGTTTTACTCCACGCATTTTAGATTATTTTGGAGGAGGCATGTCACAAAGGGCATTCGGTCTTCCCCTTATTGGCTTCAACACTCGCCCACATAGTCCTTCAGCCACTCTCAATCGAAAATATTGTAACTTGAGTACATCTTTTTATTTATTCATAATTTTTTTTTGGAATCTTTTTTATACTTGTACCAACTGCCGATCAATGCCAGCATTAATATCCATTTTCTAGACCTTATCGTAGTTCGGTGATGACTAATCATTTGCGCGTGAATGCATAAATTTTCTTCCAATCTTAACTCAAGTGACCGAACCGTTATTGAATTATACAAATGACACACTTTATATAATTTATCGGTCCATCCTCGAGTCAGATAAATCATTTATGTAATATACAATCATGATCGCGCAATTCAAAGAATCTGTTCTTTGTCATATTATTCAAAAATATGTCGATTCCTTAGGCTCTATCCCAAAATATAATCGTGGAAACTTGTTCAGACATCCCATAACAATATGGAGAGCAAATAATACTTCAATTTCATGCACATCTGTGTTTTTATATCATATTCTTCTGTATTGCAAAATATTTTTTTTTATTTTTTTCTTATATCAGTCTTTTTTATATATTTTCCAAAATATTCTAATGGAGAAAGTAAACCCAATACTATTTCCACATCTTCATTCCATTCAATATAATGTGGCTTAAATGGTCTCGTGCAAATACTTCGTTTCATGTAAAGAAATCTATACATTCATGCCTCCAACTCGTGGAACCTTTTCCAAAACAATTGGTGTCAATAACTTCATTTCACTATCCACGTCTTCAATATCTGATATGTCTCCAGTAACGAATTCCTTCCATATTTCATCTGCATTTACCAACACCTGATTTGATGGGCCTAAAATAAGGCCCGTATTTTTGTACAGTTTTGGTCATATTTTTTATTACATTGGTCAAAAATTATATAAAATGGTCATAATTTAGATGAAATTCGTCATATTTTATATTTTAAATAATAAAAACACATTTTTTTAGTACTTATTTCCACAATATATTTTTTGATCAGGACCGGTTTCGCTCATCGCGAGCATTATTAACTGATAGAATACAATTTACAAACAAGTCTATTTACACAAAACAAAAAATTAAGTTGAGTTAAAGGTAGCAGGTGTACAAAACCATGGGTACAAGAACTAGGAAACAATTTACATAAAATCATACAATATTGATACAAATAAAGTAAATTAGTATAAAAATTAAATGTTCACAATCACTTATTAAGAATTACAATTACAATTATGGTAAATCAATAATCCATTAGGAGCTCTAAACAATCAATAAGGAAGTAAGGAGTGGGAAATTTTTAATGACGAAAATAACCCACACTCACTACTTAATGGAACAGAATAAATTAATACATGAGAAGTTGATTAAAGATGAATCAATGAGATGGGAATTGACTTCTCATGTATTAATTTATTTTGTTCCATTAAGTAGTGAGTGTGGGTTATTTTCGTCATTAAAAATTTCCCACTTCTTACTTCCTTATTGATTGTTCAGAGCTCCTAATGGATTATTGATTTACCATAATTGTAATTGTAATTCTTAATAAGTGATTGTGAACATTTAATTTTTATACTAATTTACTTTATTTGTATCAATATTGTATGATTTTATGTAAATTGTTTCCTAGTTCTTGTACCCATGGTTTTGTACACCTGCTACCTTTAACTCAAATTAATTTTTTGTTTTGTATAAATAGACTTGTTTGTAAATTGTATTCTATCAGTTGATAATGCTCGCGATGAGCGAAACCGGTCCTGATCAAAAAATATATTGTGGAAATAAGTACTAAAAAAATGTGTTTTTATTATTTAAAATATCATGCCTTTCCATCAAGAAGTGACAGTTAACACCTTAAAAGTGATATTGTATATTATTTTGGCACATGGTTTGAATTTTTTTGTGTTTGTATTGCTTTACTATTGGTGTAAAGTAAATTGTTTAAGAAAAATCGTCCAATGAGAGGCAAGACTGCTAGTGTCGCGCAGTCATTGAAAAAGCTAGTAGTTAAATCGCTAGTGTTGTACGCCCAATTTGACTTGACAGTTCTTCGGCACTGATCGATCGATCCTAATCAAAAACTATACTGTGGAAATAAGTACTAAAATATGTGTTTTTTTATTTAATATATACACCTGTATTAAAATATAATTATCGTCTGTTTGAAAATAAAACATGCAAGCAAGTTGACATTTGTCTGACTAGGGAACTTGTGTACATTGTGATGTACACTAATTTTGATATCAAATTGAAGTATGAAAAATTATAATCAACAATGCAATCAAGTCCAATCAATAAAACCGTTTTTTATGATTTTTTACAATAATAATAATATATAAATGATATTTTTTATTATAAAATAACATAAAACAGTATGACATACCTGAGCACATGTTGACCAGCCCAACATCGTTTACAATTTGCCAGATAGAAAAATTCCCAAGCCACGTAAGCTACATGGCAACACTGTCTATGACAAATGAAGATGTACATTATAATGTAAAAAAGATCCCGGTGGAAATAATACGAAAATGGCTTTTAAAAAATTGGTAAAACTTTGTGTACATCACAATGTGCATCAGGTCTGAGGACGATAAGCTGTGAGCTGCACCGATTCTATATTATAGCTTCCCGAGTCTGTAGTAACCTGAAATGTGTCCCTGTACTCTGGTTTTTATGACAAAATATGTCGTTGATTTTGATATTTGACTAATCGATTTTAACTTGAAATTTTTTGGAAGTTTAATATGTTACAATTATTTTCTCTATGCTAATTTGTGCCAAACATGACAAGAAACATGGAATATGAATAAAAATTTCATGGTTAATCTTATCGTCGAATTTAATTATTTAAATTTGAATTGTTACAACTTTGTACGATTCCATATGTCTTATCACAAACGACCCGGGTTTTGCCCTTCGGCATCTTCAGGTATTCCATCACACTGTTCAGCTCTGTTGCATTTAAGACATATGGAATCGTACAAAGTTATAACAATTCAAATTTAATATTGAAGTTCCATCAAGCACCTTCAGTCGATATCATAAATTAATTATTTAATCGAATATTTCCATTAATTCTTTCCTGTACAATTCATATTCAAGGTATCTCATTTGCTTTCAATGCGTTGCCGTTAATCCACTTTGAGAGCAAATATAGTCACTATTCATTGCTGATATTTATATTTACCTATCGTCCATCTCTGATGAGCAATATGAAGCAGAGAGAAAAAGAAATAAAAGCAACATTGCCCAGTAAAAAACTGCTTTATTTGGAAAAAATACAAGATAAAGCACAGTTTGATAGATAACAATATAAACCTATCAAAATTCGTTTGAATAATAGAGAACAATTCGCAAGACATAATAAATACTATGTGAAATCGTTTGCATTATCAAATAACAGAATTGCGGAATTGCCGGCGGTTCACCGGACCGACGGACTGTTTCCTTTATTCAAAAATAATGGCACCAATTTCCAATCTCCATCCGTCGAGATTCACCTGGACCCATTGAGCCTCGCACATTGTTTGCATCGGGCGCTCGGCGACAGAAGACGTCGTAAGCGTCTGAATAGGAAATATTCTGTCATACGGCGTGGTGAAAACAAACACAGGCGAACAAAACGGTCACCACAAATTGCAGTTATAAAAAAAAACAAAGAATGGAACGCTGCTCGACCATAGTCGTAGATTTTTTTTGTAACATTTTTTTATTTCATATAAAAGTTTTTCATATTTTTAAAAATATCTTTGTACACTTTTATTCTTAAAACTAGTAAGCATTCAACTCTTGTTCACGGACTAACGCTCTGAATCGCAACGCGTAGCAGCCCACCATAAAAATCAAAGAGGAACAGCGGACAAAAAGACCGTTTATCTCGTCTCCAGCGTCGGAAAGTGACCGGGAGACTACGAGAGTACCTCGGGTGGGAAAAATGACATCGATGATAACATCGGAACAAAACAGCAGGTCAAGTTTCGCACGGGGAAAGGCTCGGGAAGTCCTCTCGTATCAGACAAATACCTATTCCAATGCTGCCAGACACTATGAGCCGACAATTAAGCCGAAGGAGGTCAATAAAATTCGACAAGTATCAAATCTGATAACAATGGTTGAATACAACGCACTCTCTTCAGATGGCAGAAATGGGCGCCAGCTCCTTGCAGCTGAAGGTCGAGCATCTTAGATGTTCGATTTCAAATTGCCCAAAAATCTTTATAACAAATAAAGACCTCCGGAAAAGAGCTACACCGACGCAACTGCGCTCCCATAAAACTCTCCCTGTGTTTCGGCGCTTCAGTTGGAGGTCATTATTATTGCTTATGCATATATCACAAAATTATAAGAGTCTGCAGTTCAATAACTGTTTACAAAACAACAAATAGACAATCACATCTGACAGTTTGCCAAGCCTTCTGGTGACTTTGTCCGAAGACTCGCAAAACACAACATAATAATGGAAATTTCATTTGAATAAGTATATAAATATATTCAATTTAACAAGCTTGTAAAGATAGAAACATATTTCTCTGTAACATTTAAAAAAGAAGGCTCTTTATATTATTTATATTTTGATTTGATTGAAAATATTTTTACATTTAAATAAGTAGAAAGAAGTACCGACATTCTTCGATGAAATATAAAATAATCACGAATAGAACTGGATGTCTCCGTCCGAGTAAGTCTCGGGTTCGTCCCTCAGTCAAAAACAGATTTTAAACAGACCATTGAAAAAAATCCTTTTCCATGTGGCATGCCAAATCATCATTTTGAATATAAAAGTAGACTTAAAAGGTTAAAAACTTAGTAGGAAGCAGTGTGTGACGGGGAACTAGAGCATGCCGCATTGCATGCCACTCAAATAAGTCGGGAGGTAAAGGGTTATAAATTGAAGCAGACCATGTCTACTCTGACAGAAAAACATAAATTTTTGCATCCTTTCTAAAATAATATGCCGAGGAGACCCCACGATGCTGCTCATCCAATGTGAAAGAGGCCATCAACAGACTCCGGTGGCGATCTCTTCAGCGGACGGAGCAGCCCGGAGACGGCGCCGCATCAGCCGAGACTCTGCGGGCGGGGATAGCCCGACGACTGCTGCGGGCGCCGCTCGTCCGCGGCGCCCTTCACGCTGATCGCATTCCTCGTCCTCGTTGTCCACTAGGGAGCGATTCCAGCGGCGGAGGTCGTCCGCGAGAACGTCCACAGCGGCATTCATCCTGACACGGTTCTCTAGATCCTCCGTTCGGATGTTCTCACTGTGCAACTCCAATCTGTAGATGCTGTCGACTTCTTTCGGCACATGCTTGCTACGCCTGGCTAGAGCTGCAGCACGTCGACGGGAGGGGCAGCAGGATTGCGTCGCGCGCACGGCATCTCCTCGAGGCCTGTACACATTTGGCCTCTCCATGTAAGAGTAGTTCATGGAGAAATGTTGCATTATGACCCGGTTCACCTCCATCGCCGACTCTGCAAAGCCAGAAAGGTCTCTGGTGGAGCGGTTCCTAGAGAAGGCACGGTATTGTAAATGAATACATGTGAAATTTGTGTTAAGTAATTGAGTTACCGTATTAGTGATACCTCATTACATAATCATTATTAAGTTTTGGACTATATCAAATATTGTATACCGCAATTAAAATTGTGAAACTATCAGATTTATGTACATATCCATGTTTATACTTTCCTATTTCTGAAAATACATTTGCAACTATAGAATTATACACCCAGTCCTTTTTTTACGCGATACATTGGTTCCAGAAAAAGGCGCGTAAAAAAAACACAACTTTCATATAATTTGATAGATTGGTACCAAAAATTAAAATATCGCGTAAAAAGGTACCAGAAACGTATGGAAAACCAAAATATGCTCTTTAAAATTCGTGCAAAAAAATTATACATTTTCATGTCTTTATTGCTTATAAAAATATAATGAGACTATAAAAATACGAGGATATGTTGTGTACCTTTTCTACACAGCTATATATAGATAAGCAAATGTTAATTTAAGCATAGTTCTGACGATGGCGTGAGCCGAAATAGCTATCAACTATATTTTTTAAAAATAATTTTGTAGAACTAAAATACATTGCTATTTTTTCACCGTGTTATCTATCAGTGTTTAGATGTCGCCATAATGTGGTTTGAGAGTCAAAAAAAGTGCAATTTAGGATAAGTTATGTCTTAAAAAAAGTCTTGTCTTTTCCTGTCAATTATGATTTTTTCCTGTTGTCTGGATTTCTCCTTATCCAGACTATCTTCAACCCCAATTAATCCGGATAATCGAGGTTCTACTGTTGTTTATAAATAGCACAAAATGCTTCTCACTCTAATACGCTCCATTAATCGCTTTAATAAGGTGCAAGCCCAAGTGACATCTGTCAACTAACTTCAAATAAAACGAAAATGGTTCAACGCATGGATATTCTAACAATCACATTGCCTCGAAAAGGTGTCTCTGCATAAGATTGCATTTAAAAATATTATATTTATTCATAAATAAATCCAATAACACCGTGGCGACTGAATGGTTAATGTTATACATATACAGAAAAACAGAATTAGCGTACTGATCTTTTAAATTTATCTAATCTTAATAAATCTTATCAAGTCTATTGATCCTCCATTTTCAAGGTGACCCCTAAACACCCATCAATATTTCCAAACGTTCTAACTGTAGACGATTGCTTAATCTAAATTCTAAAATATTCCTTAAACTATTGTGAACTCCGTTGTAATGTATGTGCGCACGCACACAGCTCAAAGAGCACTGCACCCAATCTTTTTATCGGGATCGGTTACAATAACAAAAAATGTATGAATAACATATAATAGATTGAAATTGGTTCATTTTTATCACACAAAGACAGTTATTTACATTTAAACTTAAAATTGCCTTGTTTAAAAGCAGATATAATTATGAATTATGATATCTACTGAGTGCCCGGTTGGAATTTCAGTATCAAAATTATTAAGCCTCAGTTTTAATGCACCCGTCTCTTAAATGGCTGAAAATTGAACCCAGGTAGAGTGACCTTGTGAAGTGTACAAAGTTTGAACAATTGAAATTTGACATAACTTTTTCGAGTAATCTGTGTTTGTAAAAACCCATCTCGATAAAAATATTATTTCGTATAATGGAGACCTGTTATGTAAAAGTAAAGATTTTTAAATGTACCTTCCGATGTTAGCGGGAGTCCTCAGAGTGGCAGACGGGGAGTCGTGACTGGCATTTCCATGTCCATTGGCAAGCTTGAGCCACGGGTGCTCAAGAATCTTCGCAGCGCTGAGACGACCCGGGGCATTTCTGACCAGAAGATTATCGATCAGGTTCTTTGCTTCATTGGAGATGCTCGACCATTCGTCTTCAGGAAAACAATATCTGTCGACAGAAGGAAACGGTGAGTCGTCAACTAAAAAAAATGGATCTCTCTATCTCGAGAGATGAAATATTCATTATCACAGCAGTGGCAGCCATGAAAAAAAACAGTCAAAGATAATTACCTTCCTTCCTGAATCGAATTGAAGAGAATCTCTTGACAGCGCTGGCAGTTGTCGCCCCTTTCCCAGCCGCAATCCGATCCGCAGTTGCCGTAGAAAGGCGGATAGCCGCACAGGAGGATGTATGCGATGACTCCGAGGGACCATAGATCGCAACGCTTGTCATAGCTCGCCGACGCTCCCACAAAAAGAGATACAACCTCGGGTGCCATGAATTCCGCGCTCCCAACCTGTAATTGCATCCATTAAATTAAGTGATCGCTTGGTCAAATTTCAATGGGAATATTCAAGACCAGGTCGGACATTTTTTCAGCATTTTTCGGGCACTTTACCTATTGTGATTAGGAAACATATTGTAGGCACAGTGCAGAACATGTAAAGATAATTTTTATACGATCGGTTGTTTGTGGGTTTATTTTGCTGTCACGAATTACAACATTCGCAATCTCAAAACAAACGCGTAAGAATTTGCGATGCTACATATATATTGGGTAAAGCGAAAAGAAATCGCCGTTTTTCAGTTCAACCATTCTCTTATAATATATTTTCTTGGATGAATGATTCATTTTTAATTGTCTCGTCAAACACCCATAAGAACAATGTTAAATAATCCCGCTTTGACTGCTCCCCTATTTATTGTCTCAAATATTATCCCAATTGACCGGTTTTGGTAGATAAATCTTTCTATCCAATGCAATTTGTGAATTTGAGCACATAAAATCTAATATATTAACTAACGACATTAATGATGAAATATATAGTTTGCCCAAATTTCTTAAGATTTTCTTTAATAAAGCATTTCACAAGAAAAAGATTAGAACACTATTTGATTATTTTAATAAATTAGATTTAATTAATATAGCTTTTACAAAACCGTCCGTGTGATAGTATGTACGAAGATCCAGAAAGGCGAAACCCAGAGCGCGAGTGACAAAACATGTGGAATTGCAAATGTTTCAACAATTCAAATTTAAATAGAGGAATGAATTTAATATAGTTATCGTCAATATCTATAATGTGCGACACAAATGTCATTTCAGAGATAACACAGATGAAAAGGCTGAAGCATTTACCGGTGTTCTGAGTTGAGGAGTGGCCAAAGGGCTAGTCAGACTGGCACTGAAATTGATGCCTGATCCGAGGTCAAAATCGCAAATCTTGATCGGACAAAGTCGATCTGGATAGACACAAAGAATGTTCTCAGGCTTGAGATCTCTGTGCGCTATTCCCTTGCCGTGCAGGAAGTTCAGTGCCAGTGCGATCTCCCGAACGATCTCTGCCGCCTGCTGCTCGGAAAAGTAAAGATGTGCCTGAATTCGGGTCAACAGCTGCCCTCCGATGATCTGAAATTGTCATTATGAATTATGTTTTTGTTATCCGATCGAACCATCCCCATCACGCTGAATGACAAAGACACAAAAAGAGAAAAGCTTGTTTATTTTCAGGATTCAAGTGGTATTTGTTTTCAATTCATAACCGTAATGCGTAACACTAAACTTTTCTTTCCATCAATTTTGATATAAATTGTCATCAGCAAGCAACTCAATTCATATAATTATGGCGTGATTTCAAATTTAACTGATTTGAGAGAGAGCAAAAAAAGATGCTGACCTTCTCGAAGACGAGATAAAACTTTTCTTCATCCTCGAAGAACTCAATGAGTTGGATGATGCCGGGATGTCCATGACAGTGGTGGAACGTTTCCACCTCACGGAAGACCCGGGCCCGTGCGTGACCTGGCACTTTATCAATTATTTTCACAGCGAATTCCATCTCGGTGTAGATGTTCACGCAGGTCTGCACTGAAGCGTACGCTCCCTCGCCTAGCACTTCTCCCGTTAGCTTGTACAGTTCTGCGACGAAATGTAAAATACATTTATTTTAGCCATTAAGGGTTGCAAAATTGAGTTATAAATCAACTCATCGTGTAAAACAAATAAGGCAAATAATGTGAAAGATTCCATTTGTAACCCAAAGCGAAAGGGAAAATGGGACCATTTATAAGGCAAAACTAACATTAATTACTTTTAAGGTGTTAACTGTCACTTCTTGATGGAAAGGCATTATATTTTAAATAATAAAAACACATTTTTTAGTACTTATTTCCACAATATATTTTTTGATCAGGACCGGTTTCGCTCATCGCGAGCATTATCAACTGATAGAATACAATTTACAAACAAGTCTATTTATACAAAACAAAAAATTAATTTGAGTTAATGGTAGCAGGTGTACAAAACTATGGGTACAAGAACTAGGAAACGATTTACATAAAATCATACAATATTGATACAAATAAAGTAAATTAGTATAAAAATTAAATGTTCACAATCACTTATTAAGAATTACAATTACAATTATGGTAAATCAATAATCCATTAGGAGCTCTAAACAATCAATAAGGAAAGACAAATATTTTTACAGAAAATATTGGAACGCCCCTGACTGACCATATCTTCCCATCTCATCGATTCATCTTTAATCGACTTCTCATGTGTTAATTTATTTTGATCCATTAAGTAGTGAGTGTGGGTTATTTTCGTCATTAAAAATTTCCCACTCCTTACTTCCTTATTGATTGTTCAGAGCTCCTAATGGATTATTGATTTACCATAATTGTAATTGTAATTCTTAATAAGTGATTGTGAACATTTAATTTTTATACTAATTTACTTTATTTGTATCAATATTGTATGATTTTATGTAAATCGTTTCCTAGTTCTTGTACCCATGGTTTGTACACCTGCTACCATTAACTCAAATTAATTTTTTGTTTTGTATAAATAGACTTGTTTGTAAATTGTATTCTATCAGTTGATAATGCTCGCGATGAGCGAAACCGGTCCTGATCAAAAAATATATTGTGGAAATAAGTACTAAAAAATGTGTTTTTATTATTTAAAAAAAAAAAAAAAAACTAACATTAATTATCAAATGGATCCTTAAATTTCGACAAATTACCATCAAACATGATCAGTGATGGAATTGCAATTGACATGAACATAAATCGGTATAGTTATAATCTAAAAATCTTTAATTGAAGAATTTTAAGGATTTCTAGAATTGATTAATGAAGCTTAAGTAAAGGAAATTCTAACATGTATTATTAGAAGCGGCCATGCCTCTTTGCTCATAAATTTCTCAGGTATTAGCATTTATTGGAAATTTTACGAGAGTAGTGCAGGTAAAATATAAGACCAAATATTAAGTAGGGAAATTTTGTTCTTTATTTTTATGACCCCCTATTTCTAAGCACCTCAACCTGGCCCATTTATCATAATCGTTTGGTGACAGCAGATCTAGATATATGCATGATAAAATGAGAATAAAGTTTCCATGTGTGATAATCATATGAACTACAAAAAAACAAGTTTAATAATTCTGACGATGGCGTGAGCCGAAATAGCTATTAACTATATTTGTTAAAAATAATTTTGTAGAACTAAAATACATTGCTATTTTTTCACCGTGTTTATAATTTATGTTAACATTTTAAATTAACAAATATGAAATTTTCTTTTTCAACACAAGTTTATGTTATGGATATTATTTAATGAGCAGAAATTTGTGATTGCATTGATACATAAAAAAAAAAACATTTAAGGAAAAGAATGTAAGTATCAATTGAGAAAACTTTGAACAGATCAACCCTTTAAGCGCCAATACATTTCTATGGATTTTTGCTGTACGCCATTTTCAATCATTGATTTTTCCACGAAATTGCCACGTAACATACCCGGAAATCATTTAATACTCAAGTTATTATTGATTTTCATACAAAAGTGATTTTATAATAAATTATATAGTTCATAAATAGCACATAATGCTTCCAGGGTTGCCACAAATAAAATATATATGGAAAAACACAATTTATAATTTTCCCCCACGGTGCCTACCTGCCTTATTAGCAGGAACAATCGGTGAAATTACTATTTATTTCTTTTTTTTTGTATAATTTTCAAAACCCTCTTTTACTAAGACAAATTTCAAAACACGGCAGAGTACAAAACGATATGTCATATTGTTTGGAATAGTACTTTGTATCCTTTGTTGTGGTGTTTTGGTGCACATACGCAGTATCCCTTTTATACATTTTTTTGGGTGGTTTACCGGTGGATCTAGCAATCAAGTGATTTTTACGATAATAAGGTGCCAGCCCTAGTGACGTCTGTTTACTTGAGTAAACGTCAAATAAAACGAAAACAGTTCAACATATGGATATTCTAACTATCACATTGCCTCCAAAAGGTGTTTCTGCATTAGACTGCTAAATAATAAAAACACATTTTTTAGTACTTACTTCCACAATATATTTTTTAATCAGGACCGATAATGCTCGCGATGAGCGAAACCAATCCTGATCAAAAAATATATATTGTGGAATTATTTCCACCAGTACTTATGTACTAAAAATGTGTTTTTATTATTTAAAATATCATGCCTTTCCATCAAGAAGTGACAGTTAACACCTTAAAAGGTATTAGATTGCATTTAAAAATATGTTTATTCGTAAATAAACTCGTAATCGCATTTGTGTGCCTGCATGTCATGGTGGTAGTATCAATTCAGGTATGCTGTGGCGTCTGAACCGTTAAACATTGTTTAATAATATTATATCTCACTTACGAGTTGTGTTACGTGAAGTCAATTCTAGGTGGAGAGCAAGATCATTCATATGAAAATAAACCACAGTTTATCATAATGATCATGACCTGTTTTCATTTCAAAAAAATCTGATCATCGCAATCATATTGAGAATAATATAATTGTTTACAAAATTTTTTAACATAAAACACCCCCCCAAGTTGATGTCTTAAATAATAGAGATTAATATAATGAAATGTATTAAAATTCCATACTTAAAGATTGCGGGTGTATTAGGAGGCCTAGTCTGGTCTTCCTTTAACCTTCCATATTTTAAATACAGCGTTATATTTTATTAGTAAGGCTAAGCAAAGTTTTATGGCTGACTAAGCAAGCCACCGTCTCAAGATTGTTTCAAGATACACATCGTTCGGGTTGATTGGTCGATCGTATGTCATTTCTAATTCCAAAGTCATAGTCCTCGTTAACGGAGGATCTTTTTTTAAGGTGCATAGCTGTTTGTAGTAAATGAAGATTGTGTAGGGCTATGTTGTGTTATATCTCAAGTTGTATTTCATAAAAAAGCCATTATAATTAAGTCACCTTGAAAGCAGGAAGTCACGACGGAACTGGCAGCACGCTTCTTCTTTTTGCGCCTCCTGCGAGCTTCTTCCTTTCGGCGTTGGAGATCTTCAGCAGATTCAGGTCCGGAGACGTGGTCATGCTGAGGAGGGGCGTCGCCCTGGCCACTGCCTGCGCTGCCTCCTCCGCCGGCGCATCGAGCCGTCGGACGCTCGCGTTCGCTGCCCGAGTCCCCATTGAAGGAACCCTCTTGACCTGAAAAAGAAAAGAGGCAGTGAAGACTTTACCGTGCCCAAATTCATGACCAATGAAATAAAATCACAGATGCTATGTGCGAATGTTTAAGTGTGTAAGGTTGTCACATTTTAGACACCATCTGGACAATTTCACAATCAGGTTTTTTTCTTAAATAAGCGAAGGCAAATTGTAGATAAGTATTTTATTCCTATTTTTAAATTTCTATGATTTATTAGTCAAATATAATTATTATTTATTACAGTGTGTTACAGTTTTTTCATTTATTTTTTTGGTACATACATGTTACAAAAATTACAAATAATAACTTTATTGCTTTTGCGACATCAAAAATCTTAAAAAATTTAGTGTTGAAAATTAAAGGAATCAATAACAGAACAAAAAAACAAGGATATCAAAGGAAGTCAACCGATAAATATCAATGAAAAGTTTTAAGTGTCTCAGTGCAGACTGTTTGACTGGTCTATTTGAAAAACCGGATGAAAATTATTTGCGTTCGGCCACGGTTCTACAAAATTTTGGATACATTTTACGGATAGGACACTGTCAATAAAAAAAAGCGCTCTACTGCGCAACTGTTAGCTGTTGGTTTAAATTCTACTCAAACCGATGTATCAAATTTAGATTAGAGTAAATTTTATGTGAATGTTTTTAACTTGCTCAATATGGAAACCCATCTAACACATGATGCGGGATCAAGTGCAATTCAAATAAAATGATATTTTTTTTCAATCCTATTCAAAAATATCATGTGAAACTGTTCTGTTTTTCATAATGCTCCGAATCGTCCACGAGTAGAATCTTCTAAAGGCAATTGTCATAAAAAAATACTGCATTATTTAAATGTTGAAGTGATTTTTTTAAAATTCTTCATTCATAATTTTACGTTCATAAAATCATTCATAATGAAATTCGCAACCTTGTCGTTTGAGACAGTCATTTAAATTCAATCTTATAACCGTGCAGACCGACAAACGCATTCGCCGACCGTCACAGTTCCGCTGTGATCATTTGAAATCTTTACAAAAAAAGGAACAGAAATTACCATTCGTCTGCCGGTGCTCTCGCTTACGAGGTCACTCCATCCACTCGAGTGTCGAATGAGCCCTCACCGATTGGATCATTGTCGATTTGCTGATCGCTTTCCTTTCTAAGATTTTATTTATTTTTTGTATCTATTCTATAATCATTGTTTTCAGTTCGAGTAATTTTCTGTGTAAAATTAGCCGATTGGAAAAAAAACAATAAACTGTTATGAATGAACATTATAATTGAACGTATATTGAAATCTTATCTAACATCCTGCGCCTCTATCAAAAAGCTTCTTTTTTTTTTAAATAGGTAAATAATTCATCGACCTAAAGAATTCTCAAACAAAATGAATATTTAAGAACCAATAGGAAAATATAAAAAAAAACCTACCATTAGAATCGAGAAAACCGAAACTGTACTCAATTACCAAAATATTCATGTTTAAAAAATTTCTATGGTTTGTCCTTACAAACAATCGAAGCTGCTATTGTTATTTTTAGTTTTATACAAATTAACAGTTTTTTTTTTCAAATTTGACAAATTCTATTCTTAATTGAATTTATTTGTTGTAGTATTTTCTTCTACAAATTTTACATATGGCTGATGATAGCTATTTCGGGTACTGCTCTTGTCAGAATTATAGTTAAGCTTAAATCAAACCTATCCCCTCGGATGGGGCTTTTATGGCATGCGGTCATTGATTTGTAATGTATATTTTTTTTTTTTTTACGAATATCAATAATTGTTTATTTTACCAAAAATAGGAGAGCATGATAACATGCTAATGTATCATGTGCGAGATAACTACACGTGTATTTCAGATTCAAATATTAAAAAAGTAGCCTGATTTTACATGCCAGACATGCGGCGTGACATGTCACCAGATGTCCTTGTATTCCAAAATATCTCTTTGGAACATACTTGAATGTACAATCGTATAAAATATTAATCGGCAACTAACTTTTGTTCTACTACATACGGCGACCGATAACATTACATATGACATGCACATTTGAGAAATCATAATATCAAATTTATAGCACCCAAGTATGTTTTTTTTATCTGCTGTTCTTGGTCATCTGCAACGGCAACCCACTCAGGATATCTCATATCATGGCAACGTTTAACGCCGGGAGTATCTCTATAGGCGTCACTTAACATTTGTTCAATTTTAAGTTACCGATAGTCAATTTCCTCATTTTGTATTTGGCGGATAGCTTAAGATGATCTAGGTTCTATAGTTACGATCATTTACGAGCGATGCCTGTTACACATGGATAACTAATTTATAGAGAAGCAAACCAGGAAGGTATAAAAAAAAATTTAAATAATAAAAACACATTTTTTTAGTACTTATTTCCACAATATATTTTTTGATCAGGACCGGTTTCTGATCAGTTGATAATGCTCGCGATGAGCGAAACCGGTACTGATCAAAAAACATATTGTGGAATGAAATGAAAATAATAAAAATGTGTTTTTATTATTTAAAATATCATGCCTTTTCATCAAGAAATGACAGTTAACACCTTAAAAGTGAGGTATAAAAAAGGTCATTATATTTTCTAGAAACAGGACGAAACTCTGCAGCAAATATCAGAGAAATATACTCTGGTTAATGGCTAACCGTGACGGTTAGCAGCCTAGGGCACAAACACAAACAAATATTAGTGCCTGTCTGCTTCACAGTTGCCAAATTTTACATAAAACATGTCACGCTAGTGTAAGGGCACATGAGTGTTAGCAATATTTATTCAAAACTCACCAAGTTGGAGTTGCAATAGAATAGTCCAAATACATTAAATAATGTTGTTTCAAATGATACTTCAGATTTACTACAAGACTTAATTATTTAAAGCGAGGGCGACATTTCTGCCAACCCTCAAATGATACCACTGATTAAAATCTACAAGTTACAATATTTCCTTTTCTGATGTTTTAATTTACAATATTTAATTATAAATTGAAAAAATGATCAGGACCAGTTTCGCTCGTCGTGAACATTTTAAAACCAAGCCTGGTTCTGATCTCTTCATGAAACCCGATTTAACTTTTATAAATCGAGATGAGTTTAGTCAAAATGGAGACGGCCATGGCCGAGTGGTTAAGGGACTTTATTCAATATCGAAATTGGATGACAACTAGTCCTCTTTTCACTCCATTCTCGCTTACAATCAATTTTTTTAAAATATCTATTATTGAAATAAATTGTATAAATTTGAGTTGCATGTTTACATGTGGAATCGTACAATTTTAACAATTCTAATTTAATATAGAATTTCCATCAAGCACCTTCAGTCGATATCATAAAGAGGATAAAATTTTATATTCATTATTGCTTACCGAGTTGAAATCCAGATATGTATATCAAGTAATAATATAGCTTCCTCACACATCTTCGATAATAAACAATATGACCATTTAGAGATAAGAATAATAATTCAGAAAATAAATAGCAAAATAAAGTCGCAAGAATATTAGAAAATACATTTGTAGCACTCTTTTATTAGCATTAAACCAAAAAGCATTAATTGAATTCTTTTTACCAAAAAATTGATTAAATGCTTTTTGGTTTCGTGTATTTGACCAAAATAAAATAAAAGTTACGAAAAATATATGATCAGGTCTTGTTTATAAATTAAGCCATTAAAAAAATCAGCGAATAAAAAATGAATCAATCCGCGTCATTGTAAATTATTCAGTTTAAAAAAGTATCTTTCTCGATCGGGTGTCGAACTGTAAACAATATTTTACATTTATTTTCATCGCTTATCAGCTCTCTACTTTTTATACTCCGCATTCTGTTATTGAACAAATAATGTAATAATAATAAAAATGTGAATTAAAATAATCTAAATACAAACATTGCGTACGTTCGACGGAAACCGGTATTTAGGTTTGTTTTGAACAAGCTACTGCGCAACACAAGAAGTGAGACGGGCGCGCGTAGAAAAGAAGAACCACATAGTAAGCCGCGAGTACGTACGCCGGTGATCAGGTGATCGCCGACGGAGCACTCAAAACACACATAATCAGCCTACGCTTTAGACTAGCATGCGGTAGGCGAGATTTAAAGTCGGGATAACCTCCTTCGGGACGATCGGGCCGTCGATTCGATTGATTCGATACGCCCAACTGTGATATGAGAACGAGCATTAGGCAGTTTTAAGTACGTCGCCGATCCGTAAAATGACGGCACTTCTATATACTCTCACTATTATTGTGGGTGAACGAGATTAAGCAATGAAAATATTAATATTATCTCACCTTCGTAGCTGGTTTCTTCTAAAATTTTTTCAACCATGTTTATTGATGCGGTATTTAATCCAAAAATATATTCACAAAGGTGCACTGAACAAATTAATCTGATCGACGAAGACTCACGAGGTAAACAAAAAGAACCGCCGTCTGACGACACTTCATTTATAATTACACGCGAATTCACCACTGAAGGGGAGCAGCCAGCGATCGCGCTCCACGGAAGAAATGTTATGAAGAAAATAAAAAAAGTAAAACACGAATTAGCGGACAAAGGCCGTGGTGTGTGAAAAAGACAAATTCTTCCCTGCGCTAGCGATCCATATTACGTATACTGAGTTCGATGTTTCATTTCCGACTGATTTCTGCCGATGTGCGATGTGCGGCGTCACGTAGCTCTCGACGACAGCGCCAATTGCATTTTTTAACCGCGGCGCGATTGCCAGAACTAAAATTTTATATTCTTGACATCTTTATTCCAATAATTAATCAGAAACTCAAATTATTTTTCAATTATGCTTTTATTAATATTATTTTGTGAGATCGGTCCAGATTTAGTCGAGGTTCACCTCCAATGCCGTGGTAGTTTTTGTTCTGGAGAGCTTTTTTTTGCAGGTGTGCTGGCATATTCATAAAGGAAAAATTGCTGATTGTAACAATATTTTATAAGTTTTATAAATAATATTCGACATCAACGGCCACTGTCTTTTTAAGTTTCATTTGTGAAAATAGTACAGTTCTCCACTCAATACTTAAAAGCGTATTTTTCAAAATAAATTTATTTACTGCTAACAAAGGTATTGTCAATCACGTAAAAGTCAGTTCAGATAAGATTCTAATTAGATTACACTACAATGCAGATTCAAATGTAAAGTCTTTCCAACCTAGAACAGTTGAGAACACTTACTCTAATAGAAAAAAAAAGATTATTTTTAAATATAATTTGCTTACTTTTTTTGGTGGCTTTGCACCATTTTTGAAACCGGTTTCGCAAAATTTCTCGCCGGATATGGACGGTAGGTTTCTGTATAACCTTATTTGAATCCAATTTGTAACACTATGTATCTAGCTATCTAGAAAAACTATTTATATGTAAACGCAATTATGTTTAAATTTACTAAAATAGTTTTGACGATGTCGTAAATAAGTAAACGAGTCAACGAACTCTTATGTGCATACATTGCATTATTTTCATATTATAGAAAACAATACCTTAACTCCTATACACCTGTCATATTTCATAATTGTCTCTCATGATAAAAATATATTTTTAAGTAAAACTTTTGGACAGAAGTGAGAATCGGTTTCGATTTGAAACCTCTACAAAGCATCGGTGTTTTTTTTAGAAATGTTTACTTTGCAATAGCTGAATAGTCCGAGTTACATAGAAAATTTTATACTTTTGCAACCTGCATGAATTTTAGATATCCAACGGAGGCTGTTTTACGGATTGATACAGGGCAGTTTTTGCATGAAAGGCTTTGATAGAGATGCAACGAAGGCGATTACTTTAACTTCAATATTACCGGACAAATGAGATTAATAATTTTTATTTGAAATATCTAATTTTGTTGCATTTTATTAATTATGCTACATTACTCATCAACAATAATTTGCTGACAATTAAGTCATTTGATTGTGTTACTAAATTATTTATAGATATATGTTTACCTTATAATGTATTATATTACAATGTCAACGACTAGAGATGCATAGAGTCATACTGTGCAAACAAATTAAGTGCTAAGTAAGCATTATATATTATGATTTATTGATATGTTAGTAAACAATTCTATATGACGGCAATATTCTTCATGCAAACCATCAAACATCGCATAGAATTAGTGATTCACAGTCACAGTGTCGTCTATCATGCTGTCAAATCACAATATTTTTATTTACTTCTGTAAATGTGACAATCGCAATAAAGGTGCAAGTGCTATTTCTTTTATGTAGACATTGATAAGACCACGGCTACTGAACCTTTAGAGCATAAGAAACCAATCGATATTTATTTTCTTATTTATTCAATGAAATTAATATTTTCGACCAACCGTCCAACAAAATGGAATTTCTTAATTGATTTTTCCCATCATCATTTTTGACAGGCCGTCCTACATGGGATCTGTCTGCAGAATCTATTTTATAGTCAAAACTGCACTAGGGAATTGCAAACGGGAAAGTAGCAGGTAATTTATTATGATTGCTAAACTATATTATTATATCAGCTGTCGTCAAACCGAATTGACTTCGAAGTCTGTGTCAACCTGTAATGTCGATAAATTTATGTTCAATTACAAGGGGAAACCTTACTTTTTAATCGGCAGTCAAATCGTACTTTAAAAATAGATCAAGAAATAGGCGAATATTTTATATGTCAAAAGCGATATTTTTTCTTCTCTACTAAAAATTATTTCCCGTGTAAAATATTTATATATAGATTTTTAGGCGAGCTGGGACGACGGTGATCTGGTTCAATTCGGGCCCTACAAGATTATTTATTATTTTACGGAAATTTTCCTAAACGTCTCACTCGAGTATAGATAAATATTTATATTTTTATTACATTAGCAAATAATTGAATGACTGCGATGTCTATCCGGCAAATTCCAATAACAACGCAACATCATTATATTTCAAGCATCATGCCAGGAAGAGGAGTTGCAGTTCTAATATGTTTCCTTATGATTTTAATATTAAGGTACATTGAATATCATACAGGTCTCTAATTAACTTGAGTGGATTTTGAGTGTAGTACTTGAAAGTATTTTAATTACCAAAATAACAAACATTGTATTGTTTAACATATTTTATAAATAGGGTAAAACATATTACCATTTAATAATTGAAATAAGGTCAATTCTATATTACAATTGTAGCTTGCAATTTGAATAGATCAAAAACCAGGCGCCCTGAATTGACTGCCAAGTGTAGTAGATTGTAGAAAAGAGGTTAGAATTTTTGAAAATTTGGCACACCGAAGTTCGAAATATAGCATCAACATAATAGTTCCGCTACTTTTGAAATTTCCAAATGGACCGTAAAAATACAGCTGTATTTTTTTTAAACGCTTAGATAAGATTTTTATAACGAAGCTATTTTCAAAAACTTCCTTCTTTAAGACAATTTCAGATAAAATACATACATTCATACTTCATATAAGTTAATCTGCGACATCAAGCTATTATTAGCATTCTGCTTCTTTATGGCTCATGTAGGCTACACAGAAATTGGAATAGCCCACACGTTTCGACACTTATGTAAAATGCTTTAATGCATCCGGATTATTCTGGAAGAATTGCTGAAACATTTATGACTAATGACTGACCTAATTGATCGATATTACTTACTATTGGCTTTCAATTCAAGAATTTTCACACATCACCGGAACAATATAGGTAAAAATATCGGAGTTTTTAGCTTTACAAGATTTATACGGTTATTGATAGTTATTTCGATTTCTACCATCGTCAGAATTATGATTAAGCTAAATTTAAACTTAGCGTCTAATGCTGTTTGAGTATAGGTAGACAGAACATCGTCTCATTTATTCTAACATCATAAATTTTATGTATACTTCAAATATTAAATATGTATTAAAGTATTGTTCCGAGAAAATAAATAAATCCAAATAGTAATACTAATTAATCGTCAAAATAAATTCATTGACCGAGGTAATAGTCTTTCAAATTCAAACGACCCTTCTTAACCCATTCCCGCTGATTCACATAAAGAATGTTCTAAAATAGAATATTTCAACAATATATGTATATATATATACATATCAATGTTTCAATACAATTTCGCAATGAGTTATAATGTATAATAATATTAATGATATTATTCATGATAGAGTTTGAAAAAAATGAAAATTTTGGCACATTAGTCGCTTAGCATATAGGAGTGATGGGATGTAAAACCCAGACAGAAAACCGAACACCAACCCGCCTGAGCAGCGTGGTGTTGCTATGTCCAAACAACCCCCCTGAAAAAAAAGCAGGGGGAGGCCTTCATCCAGCAGTGGATCGACCCCGGCTGATGATGATGATGATATAGGAGTGGTTCCACAAAATCATACTTGACGCGTTTAATAAATGTATAATATATAATGATGGGCGGATAACATTCAAAAGGATGTTGAGAGGCTGGGGATAGTCAACTGGAAAGAGAGAGCGCTCGACAGAGATGCCTGGAGAGAGGTTGTGCAGTCGGCCATGGACATGAACGGCCCCTAGCGCCATTTTATATATAAAAAAAAATATAAATATAAAATAATATATAATTATTGAAAAATGGCAGACAGGTTCGTTTAAAGAATAATGTAATAAATATTTATATATTTTATGATATCGACTGAAGTGCTTTATGGAATTTCAATATCAAATTTGAATTGTCAAAACTTTGTACGATTCCACACGTTTTGTCACTAACGACCCGGGTTTCGCTTTATTTCCTTTGACAAAATCGATTGGACTCGCCCAGAGCTTTCGGTATAGCTTTTGATGTCCGTTGAAACTAGGGATTGCAATTTACCGTCAAATTTCAATAAACGGTAAACGGTAAATAGTTTCACCTCTTACCGTTTAGGTTTACCGGTAAATTACCGGTAAATGAAAAAAAATAAACGTAGATTATATGATTAAAGTATAACTGTACGTGGCTACTTTCACTAAAAATGGTATCCTGGATTGAAACACGTATAATTTAAAACACACTGTGAATAGTAATGTCATAAAATGTACTGTAAACATGTTTCAGGTGAATATATGTATGTTTTAAATGTACTTTTTTAAGTAAATCAGATAACTTATTATTTGCCACACAAAGATTGATTAATTTAAATTACGACTATGTAATATTCGGTTTACCTGCCTGTAAGAAGTTCATACGCTAAACTATTAGTTTATCCATTAACTTATTGATGTAGTATATATATATTTAATACATGTATGCATAATTTTTATCTATTATATATATGTAATTTCATAATTAAAATAAAATAAAAATACAATGTATTGGATTATAGAGTTAACTGAGTATTTTCTTTGGTATAATGATTTTTTTAAATTAAAATGTGCTCTCAGGAAGCAAATTATATCAATACTTTCATCTTTTAAATTTGACCTGATTTTTGTACATATTTGTCCCGCAGATGAAAACGCTCGATCGAATTCAATACTAGTTGGTCGGCGAGTTATTAGATGTTGAAGTGCAATGTTCAAATATTTGCCACGATTTTTTTCGAGTTCAAAATATGACATTTCACACTGTGAAAAACTTTTTATCAATGTTGCCGGAGTTGAAAAAAACTTCTCACTCCCTCATGCATATATCATAATAAAAATCCGTTATAATATGCCTGTATCTGGCATTAATTCGCGATAAAAACATTTCCAGTAAAAACCGATAAATTTTTCAATTACCGGTAATTACCGCTGGTGCATTTTGGGCCATTTACCGGTTAACCGGTAAACCGATAATGCAATCCCTGAAACTAAAATTGAAATGAAACTAAAGTTACCGCATCTACCGACACTTTTTCATTATTTTAATATAATATATTGACTGCGAGTGCTTGATAGAATTGAAATCAATCAATGTTCATCCTCAACCTAGGTTCCACGTTTCGGCGTCTTCAGGGATTCTAGTACACGGATGCAGCTTACGGTAGAAAATAAAGGTATTTATTAATTTTAATAAATAGAAAAATATAATTTGACGATATCGATAATATCCGTTATATGTTGTAATGGTTTAAGTAGAGTTGATTACTCAAAATGTCTTTGGCCATAAATAAATTATTACTCTTAATGACAAAATTGTTTGAGATCATTTATCCGTATACGCTTCATTTAAGTTTTCTAATACTTCTGACTGATCGTGAAAGCCGAAATAGCTATCGACAAACATATTTATGAAATAAGAGTTGAATAATTTCTTATTTTAACCCTCTTATAATAGAGTTCTTTCTACCTATCCAATAAATAAATAAGTTAATAATTTTTTGTCGTTTAACATGCAACCGATCGAAAGTGAAGTAAAATTGGCATGATTTACTGAGATAACATGAGGTCATCCCGCCATATATTCTCACAACATTGATTAAAAATATGCCGGTTTGATTGTTATGCTTGGTAAGATTGGTTTCCAGACAGATATTGCAGCTTATAAAAAACTTATTTTAATTAGAAAATACGTCAGCTGAACAAACTTCTCAAACAATTTATTTTGATTCCGAATATTTCTGTATGTCTACAAAAAAATGTATGTATGTACAGCTGTATTTTCTTAAATATAATAGAAAATATCTCTAATATTGTTTTTAATTTTCAAAACACACGACACGTTATAATTTCCTAGTGTTTTTGAGCGTTTCTGTTGTAAATTTAACTATACTCAAGTCCAGAAGCAAAACTGTGAGAAAAAAGACTGTAAATGTAAACTTGTGTTTTTTTTTGTGTATAGTTATATAATAAATATGTTATAAGTTTAAAGAAAACTTTTTCGAAGTCTTATTTCATTTGTAAATTTTAGAAAGGAAGGTTGACTAGATTCTTAGACGTAATTGAATTACCCACTATTGAACGGTGGGCGTAAAGTCCGGGGCTTCATATTTGTAATGGAAAGGTGTTAATTTATTATATCAAAACATGGGGGTTTGTAAACTATTTAATTGAGAGATTTGAGAAAAAAGCAAAGCCCTGTTAATGCCTGTAATAACGAGCAGTTCATTCTTCCTCGATGAAATCCTCTTGTGAGAATAGTTCAATTAGTCAAAAATCTGAAGAAAAAAACGCCATAGGTCATCTGATATTTAATCTCACCACAACCTGTCCGTTTCAAATAAGTAAGTATTTCTTAGTATAAAATTACCCAATTATGTACATTTTTATGGTAGTTGATTATAAGGAAAACTTTTCATCACTAAGTCTTTGAGCAATATTGTCAATTAGATTATTGTTTCCAAAATTGAATAACATCTATGAACAGTTATTACAAAAGTTTTATTTATTGATTAAATTGGCTAGATTATTGATAGGACTTCATTATAACACGTTTTAATATTACACATAGTTTTATTTACATTTACCACAAAGCCTCAGGGTCTATATTTTCGTCTATGTAATTTTTCTTGTGTTTGTATCGTTTATGCGATTCAAACTATTTACTGACTGTCAGTTCTACTGCATAAATTTGCACATAATGTGTGATATAATGCCTGAAGATGCCGAAAACCACATTACGGGTCATAGGTGACCAAGTATATAGAAGTGAACACAGTTTCAACATTTAAATTTAAATTTAAAAGCTTTGTAGTTTATTTGTTATTTTAATGCTTTGGTGTTTGTTTTATATATTTTTGGCAATTATTTAAAACGATTACATGTATTTTAATATTCTTCATCGAAAAACAGGTTAGATAGACAATCCAAAGATAGATCCAATATTATTATATTTACCGAATCATATTCGTGTACGCACCCAATGTGCAGCATTTGGATTCTTAATCCAGGTATATCTATACATTTTTTTTCTGCAATAATTGCTT
The DNA here is from genome assembly GCA_028555115.1 of Himalopsyche japonica. Classification (NCBI taxonomy): domain Eukaryota; kingdom Metazoa; phylum Arthropoda; class Insecta; order Trichoptera; family Rhyacophilidae; genus Himalopsyche; species Himalopsyche japonica. The sequence continues at coordinate 43,344 of JAHFWJ010000488.1, read as the reverse complement.
GTTACACAGTGCTCAATCTTTCATTTTTTCAAAAACATAAGGGATGGAATGGATTGAAACTCGACGGAAGCGGCTCGAACCCGTGAGATCCGATACGGAAGTTAACGACGTTGACCACTACACCGCTGAGCCGAAAATTATATATAATAATAATATAATATTTCATATTATCCGGTTTAAGACTCGGGTGCTCTTTCACTCTATTAGCTAGTGTGCCTGCTTTAAAACTACAACACGCTTAAAAACGAAAATGTCAAGTAAACCCTTTCTCGTTTTAAACCACACAAACCTCCCGACCGCGCGTGGAATCGTTTGTTTGCGAAGCCGGTTTTTAGGAGAGAGAACCATTATATGTATATAAATAAATAAAACGCTATTTTCAATACTATTTCCACAGTTTTTATATCGTTTAGTGCTCGTTGTTAGCGAAACTGGTTACTATTATTATGTTACAAAATTGTAGAAATAGTGCTAAAAATTGCGTTATATTAATAATACTCTCAATACTGTTGAATAATTTGTTTTATTTTTCAAATATTCACTGCTAAAAAAATGGCCAAAAGGCAATTTTTCAAGAGACCGTTTTGTAAAAAAGTGTTGAATATAAACATAAAATATTTTACCACTGCCTTGATGCAATATAACATCATCGCTATAAATAGGATTTTGAGCTCAGTATCGAATAATGTTATCAGTGTTATTGTGAATTACTATCACTGTTATCAGGTTTACTATTTTATAAATTACACATTTTTTTGCGAGGTGATCGACTTGTTGCACTTTTCAGCGATTACTATTATATTTTGTAAAAAAATATTGAACAATTGATCTTAATCGATGATCTTATATTCTTTCGCGTTTATATAGTTATCTCTCACTTTATTGTAGAATCAATCGTATAACAAATATGATTAGATTAAAAAATCAAAGAAAGGAAAAATAAGGAATAACATTTTTGCCCAAACATGCCCAACGCTCCCGAAAAAAAAGCTTTTTTGACAGGAAATCCTATGATGTCACAACCAGACAATCCGTTTTATCATACACGAAATACACACATTAACAATATAAATTTAATGTTGTAAATTTTCTACACATATTTACCTAGTGAAATAATTCTGGAGTCTATAAAGCGGACTCCCATTTTTCTCCAGCGCTGTTTGTGTAACGAATGAGTTTTCATATCCCTATCCCGCATATATTCTAATAAAATGCTGTTTTATTATCTCACTGATTGGTATCGTCCCAACTGTTGATATGCAGTGTAATATTTAAGATTTAACAGTGCTAAAACTTTCGTCTAAGGGCGTCTTTGTATCGAAAAAACGTAGCCCGATTGTCTACATACGTTTGTGTTTGAATATTCTTTAAGCGGCCCCGTAGAGAATAGGGTAAAGATTATAAAGCTGAAGGCTTCAATTGGGGAAAATCTATATACAGTGAAACCTCGATTTTACGTTTTCCAAGGGACCCTGAAAAAATAACGGTAAATGCGGGAAACGGTTAATGCGGGAAAGCTTTAAATAATAATAAACAAGTAAAATCGTATAAAATATTTATTACTTATATTGGTTACTTGTACATATGTATATAAAATTTATTTTTTAAAAAGTCCTTTATGTTCGTTTGCTTCTTTGTTATTTGGCATTTTGTGGCATGTACAGGAATCATTATTACCATGAATTTTAAACAACTCTACATTTGCATCATAAACAATAATACGCGTGTGGTGGATTTCAACTCAAAAAATCAAACAAAACTTGCTCGCCGAGATACGGAGAAATATGCAATAAAAACGGTCAATCGGGATAATATTTGTGACTGGACCAAAATATTTAGACGGTTTATCGAGAAAATCGGGGAATCGGGAAACGGTCAATGCGTGATTATTTAACATTGTTCTTATGGGAGTTTGACGGGACTATAAAAAATAAGCGTTCCATCCGGGAAAACGTATTATGCGAGAACGGCTGATCGAAGTTCCATTGTATAATATAAAAAAATGTATGTTTGTTTTTTTGTTTGTATATCCTGTTCATCTTATTGAAATTTTAGTGAGTTGTTGTGAACACGTTCGTGAAAGTTAAATCAGATCAGGACCGGTTTCACTTTTCGCGAACACTATCAACTGATACGATGAAACTGATGTGGATATGCTTCTTACATGGACAGATTTATGTGGCCGTCGCACGCGTCGTAAAAACGTTTGATTTATTCGTGTACGGTACACACGGAAAAACAAATATATTGTGTATCCAAAAGCACTTTAGTATACAGAATTAAAACGCGAACACTTTGTTTCTCTAAGTGGCATCGAAGCGCATGCCGGCTACTAGATAATAGTTAATAAAAAAAACTTTTTTGGATTAACATGGCAGGAAAATGCTTAATTTTTATCAGGAGACGCATACTAAAAATATTCAATGGAGGGTTTCTTCACGCTTTAACACCGGATTTTCAAATACGAATTGAAAAATAGAGCGATTTTTTACGAGTAAATTCGAAATGCTGAACTTTATGTGACATTGACACATTTGGTTTCAATTTAGTTCGTAAACTATTTAAAAATGCTCGTGTATTTGATCAAATCTATATAGATAGACATTAGAGCTCTGCTCACTTCATAAAATATAAATATATAAACAGCAGTTTTAGTAATAATACTAATTTCATTTAACAAATCAAATACAAAATAACAATATACATCATCCGCTTTTCAATTAATAATGCACACGTTAAAATTACTTTAATTGGTATCTTGCATATTATATTTCAAGTACTGACAAAATGTAATCTTATAAGAAATATTATTTAACGAATTGCCCACATATGCGTTAGACATTCCTAGCTGAGAAATTGTTCAACTGGCAACCGGAAATAGATATTTAATTCTTTTAACTCATTTTATGAATATTTATAAATAATTCAGTTGTTGAGCAAATTCCTCGAGAATATCAGAACAAACCAAGCTATATTTTTATAAAGCAATTAACGATACGAATGTTGTCAGAACACTCTTATATTTTTGATCAAGTCAGTTATCGACACACTGCAATCATTGTCTCAGCGGTTGAGACGTTAGTAGTCAGAAAATATGATTTATTATTATTATATATAAGTATATATATATGCTATATTAGTATGACGAACTGAGAATTATGATTAAGAAACAATATATATAATAGTTTGGTCACGGAAGATGAAACATTATTTATTTTTTACCTATAGGAATGCTCGCTATCAACGGTTGACCTGTTTCGCAGTTCTTAATTCAGATTATAAAAAGCCGTTTATTATGCCGACGGTATTATTGGTTAGAGTTTACGAATCATTGCAAGGAATAATAATAATGTATTTTACAATATGATAATATTATTGTATGCGGAACTTAGTAAAACGCGGTTGACCTTGGCGTATGTTTATTTCTTTCTTCTATATTGAAGCTATCGGGCGAGACACGCGTAGTTCTATGTACTGATAAAAATAAAGATTTATTCAACAATATATGAATAAATTTCATTTCATATTACTTATAACAACCCCACTAGACGCAGAAACAGTATTGTTTAATGAATTTTTGAAAAATTTGAGAAGCAAATCAGATTCAGTCTATATCGTCTGAACGAAAACATCGCTGGCCTTCTAAATAAGTTGTAGGTAGAAACGTAATATGCGCGTTAGTTTGACATTTTCAACCAAATTGAATTTGATCTTAACTGACTATGGATTGGGTCATAAAACAAACACTTTATTATAATATTAATAAAAGTATAATATGACGCTTTTGTTTCTCTACTCTTAGTTATACAAAAAGAAAGAGAATTTTTGTTTCTCTCAGAAATCTGTCAATGTGGTACAATAATAAAAACATGTAGCATAAAAATGTTAACCATTTTCTTATTTGACTGCTGGGCTACTCCAACTGTCTAGCTGTCTAACTGTCTATATAAAGAATACTTTTGATCTAAGAAGAATAGTTTTAATCAATAATGTGCGAAATCGAACACTCCGATGTAAACTGATGGATGTATGTACTATGGGAATCATACAATATTGATATAAATACAGTAAATTAGTATACAAATTTAATGTTCACAATCCCTTATCAAGACTAAATAAAATTAAGGTAAATCAATTTTATTTTATTTGTCTTAATAAGTAATTGTAAAAAATTAATTTTTATACTAATTTACTTTATTTCTATCAATATTGTATGATTTCCTGTAATTGTTTCTTAGTTGTTGAACCGATGGCTTTGTATACCTGCTACCTTTAACTCATTTTTTTTTGTATAAATAGACTTGTTTGTAAATTGTATTCTATCAGTTGATAATGCTCGCGATGAGCGAAACCGATCCTGATCAAATTTTTTTTTTGTTATTTCACTCGATGTGTTAGCTGCTGTGACACGTGTTTCGCCTCTTTGAAAAATCTTTAGATAGACTAAGCCGATGGTCAACGTTGTTGGGTTCTGTTAAGGATTTCACGGGCTTGATCCCACCCATCCATTTCTAAAAGTGGGGCGTAACGAGAGAGATTAGCTAATCGTTAGCTTCTCCATTTAAATCTTCTAAGCTTCTGATGACACTCTGCGATTACCTAGTCATATGCTCCATGATTTTTTTTAAAAGCACACGCACTTACCAACAACTTTTACTACTTTTTTATACCATGCTCGTTCCCGATGTGGACGACTCAACAGTTTTTTTCAATAGAAATTTTCTACGAAAATTGCTTTTTATTCACTTATTCGACCTTTCGTCTTTGAAGACATTCGGAATGGAAATGAGACAGCACTTAGTTAATTGTTTCAGCTACGCCAGATCAGATGGTTTCGACGGAGCTTAAGATATCGCATGCACCCATGTCTTCGAATCCACGAATAGATTGAAAATATCAATTAATGAGTTCCGTAACTATTATAAAACCACTCGACCGTAGACTGGATGTAACAAAATACGTTTCGTTATCTACAATATTATACCTCATATAACGTTGCTATTGATGGAGTTACAAGACTTTTCACCTAAAACTGATCATATGACGTCTGTGATAAATAAAACGAGCTAAACTTCGTAACCTTTAACATTTGATTCAGTGAAAAACTTGGAATTTCTTTTAACGCTTACACCAAACATGTGTCTCGTGTTTACAGTTGTTTCAGATAGGTTTTAGTAAACATGCGAAAAAAATTAGCTTAGAAAAGAAATTTCTGCTGCACACCTTCCTTATATAAAAGTCCACTAGTTTTGACCTGAGACCGTAAAAAAATATTTTATAAACATTGAAAATATCTCCAGTTGAATGAAATACTTTTATTTGACCCCTAGTCGCAGTTTAATTTCGACCTATCTGCGGAAAAAGGTTAAACGATAGACTACTAGACATCTGCTTATATTGAAATAGTCATTCTTGAATTGCCGAGCGCAATAGCAGTTTGAAGTGTTATCAAAGGATGCTCGTACATATTATGAATATATTTTTGTTCACACATCACAATGTACCGAGGTTTGCACGGTGGACAGGAAACATGGAATAATTTGGTATATAATTATAGATATGAAGCTGAAATTCTCTAGGATTTCATACTAGAAGGGATAATTCTTAGTGTTGAACATTTTTTTGTGGTTAAACATCAAACACGTAGTTTTTCCGGATTGCTCTTTGACGCTTCATATTATATTATAGAGCAGTGCTCCGTAACCTTTTGTCTTTCATGACACACATTTCGATTTGACTAAAATTTCGCAGTTCACCACTAGTCAATATTTATAAAAATGTGAAAGATTTCATAAACGCATCTCTCAATAATGACTGGTTCTTTACTTTATCAATGAAAATTTTTTGTAATAAAATTCACATTTCAAATTGTGAATGGTGTTTATAATATTTATGTATTTATACACATGGTTCCAACGAAGAAATAAGTCTTTCTGCTTTCCTGTTACTGCGTCTTTGCCAAATATTTTATTTTGTAGACGGATTTTTGTTTTTTTTTTCTAGTGTTAGAAAAATTCGGCGCGACATACCTAATATCGTCTGGTGGACATTGACGGGCCGCGGCACATCGGTTGCAGATCACTGTTATAAAGCAAAATGTATGTTATATTTACTTACATACATACATACATACATACATACATACATACATACATACATACATACATACATACATACATACATACATACATACATACATACATACATACATACATACTATACTTTTAGGTTGGCGTCGAGCTTATTAAGTGCATAGCAAAAAAATAATAAAGCACTTTTAAGGTGTTAACTGTCACTTCTTGATGGAAAGGCATTATATTTTAAATAATAAAAACACATTTTTTAGTACTTATTTACACAATATATTTTTTGATCAGGACCGGCTCGCGATGAGCGAAACCGGTCCTGATCAAAAAATATATTGTGGAAATAAGTACTAAAAAAATGTGTTTTTACTATTTAAAAAAAAATAAAAAATAAAGGTAAATTTATTTTTCAAAAACTATGCAAAAAATATTTTGAAAAATGCAGAACTAGTTCAACTATCATTTTTCCGAAAAATGAATTTTTCGGCATGTTTTTAAGATAAGACGGTAATTTGTAATCTGTGAAAAGGGTTCTCTGTCGTATTATTATTTTATTGTGATGAATATTAAATATTTATAAATTGTTCGTCTCCAATGCAAATGGCATTATTTGAAAGAATTGGGAAGTACATTTCGCCCCCGAATTTCGTTTAATTTGTAAAAAGAAAGATTTTACCATAGCGGCACTGGCTTGCACACATATATGTCTTACAAGTTTTTAACTTTCGGGCCCCTGAAAAAGTTAAAATGATATCTTTGCTTTGATATTCTTTCACTCTTTTTATATGCTCAAATCAACGGTATTAATGAAACACGATCATAAAATTATTGTTTTCTGAAAGTGCACCAAAGGAAGCTTCAAGAATAACGATTTGAATAGCGTTTATTTGTATATTTGGCAGCCTCGTCTCGGTTTAATGACTCGCCATTACTATTGTTAACATTCGACGTTGACATTTTTGCTGGAAAGAACATTTTTTCAGGTGTAAGTCTGATTTGTCGTATACTATACGAACAAATAACAAATCCTGCGATTGAATTTCGCTTAAGATTTTATTATGATATTCCATTATTTACGATGAACCAGCTACCTACATCTTGGTTTTTCATTTTTATTTTAAAACAAATAAAGCTTGCAATTATTTATCACTCATATGCGTTATTGTAGATTTCTACTAATAAATATCTCGATTTATTGAGAATCGTCGTCGGTATAATAGTGGGGTAGCCAACCGTTTGCATACCATATCCCAATTTTTTACATAGACGAGTTTTCAGGAGAACTAGAATGAGAATTCAGGCACTTTTTCTACCTTCTTACGTTTACAGTTGTGGCAGGAAAGTCGAAATGGGGTAGGATCTGTTTCGTTTTTAAAGTAACCCAGCCATGTTTAACATATGCGCCACGATTTGGCTACCCCTGGTGAAGAGTAATATAGTATGTGGTGTATTGGAGTAGTATAGTATTGACTGTCAAAAATGTGAAACACATGCAATGAATATATACTCAAAATAATTTTATCATAATCATTTAAACTTTTACGTAGTTTTTCAATTATACACAGGTTTTTGGCGTTTCAAAGAATTCATATTTATATTCGTTGATCATTTAGCTATTTCTGGCAAAGCTTAACATCGAATATTTATGACATCCCGAATTTCTAACGTTTATACATTTTATAACCTGCACAAGACAGAGTTCTGTTAATTGTGATATTATAACGAACTCGGCCCGTATCCCGAAACTCGGTGACTATGACCGAATTCTTAACGAGAAAGAAAAACTAATTACTATGTTACGTTTTCGATGGTTATTATTAATATTGCGTCGCTGTCTTTTTCGCTGAAAAGCGACGCGTGTCAATTTCATTTTTGTTGGTAGATACTTCGAAATGTGTTACGATGCTTAACATTTATAATTATTCTCACTTCCGTGTGCTAAAAAATAAAATTGTCGAAAATATCCACGCGACTGCGCGAGGTGCGTCATGAAGTCATTTCACGCATTGTGACGATTGAATTTTCCACAAATAAAACAATTCGTTTCAACGAATTTGGAATGAGTAAGTAGATGGGTTGACAGATATAATATGGCAACAGGAACACGTGTTTCCGAGAAATATTGCGATTTCCGAGACACATGTTACACACAGAACGTACAACAATATGTTAAATACATGGGATATGTATAATATGTCGAAAAACGTTTGTTAATAATTGTAATTTTTAAAATTTACATCAAAGATGATATAAAAACGCATGCATGTATTTATGTTAGAATTGATCGATAGGTAGTATACGCCAAAATGTATAAACAGTATTGAAGCATACCAATAAAATTAAAAATATAAACATTATTTGGAAATAGTCATCGTGGAGCATTTATTATCAATATTTGTTTTTCATAATACTTTGTAACAAATAGTTTTATCCATAATTCATATAAAATAAAACAATTTGTCTCAATGCTTTCCTTACTAACATTGAATAAAAACAATTGAGAGATTAGTTATCTTTTTATATCTCTAAAATGAGATTATAATGACCTACTAGTTTGAAAACGTTTGACATTGCTGACGTAAAACACATTCATATAATATACTTATCGTATACTATGGATATTTTTTGCCATATTATCTTTTTTATTGTAATTAAAATTGAAGCCAAGCGTCTGAAGATTTTTGGGAATAAACTGAGTAATTAGCTTATATTTAAAATGCAAATATTTTAGAATATCAGTAAATACCGCCAAAGCGTTGTAGGTATAACTGAATTGCAAACTGGATGGCCTCGAAACAATCAAAAATAAGATAAAAGAGAGAGATTTTTTAATTCCTTATCTACAATATTATTATGGAATGTACTGCGCAGTTTTTAAAAACATTCTCATATAATATTACACACATATTTTCTTCTACAGTCTACACAAAATTGAGGATTCTAAGTGTCAATGACAGAAATCCAAACAGTGACGATGATCAGCGAACGCTACGAATGACGTGTGTAATATTATAATACGTATTCGTCCTTGGTTTTACGAGATACATACATGTATATAAAGCATATTTTAGTCACTTCTAAAAAACATGAAATAATAAGTGTAATACGCAACAATTTGTAAAATCGAATAGTCAACGAAGTTTGAGTTCATATTTAAACGAAAGTCGTATTTAAATACAGTACGAATTACAAAGATTCCTATCCGGTCGATGGCAAAGCACGTTTTAGTCGATGCCTTGTACGATTGCGAATGAAAATAATTATTATTCGTATTATTGTCGCTCAATATCGCATTCACTGCCTTCCCAATAGAAATTTATTAAAAAAAAAAACTCATAAGATTTTCGTCTTGATAATTGATCTTAATTCATAGATCTTAAGTGCAATAAGAATGATCACAATGGTCTATATTGCAATTTTTTTTTCAAATAACATTAGTCTGGCGCCTTAGACCGCTCGGCCATCCTGACAAGTTTAAATAACATTAATTTGAATTTCTTGGTCCCTTTTAACCCTTTGGCTGCCAAGAGCCGATTTAATCGGCTTTTGCAATATATCGTGGATAGCCAGGGCCGACGGCTCTGCATCGTAAAAGAATAAAAGATTGAGTCATATTTTAAACGCCCTGTTGAAGTCTGCGCTACCTATTGTCATTATTATTACAACGTATTGCGCCTGGGGTTAATAACATTTTTTTAAATATATATATTTTTAATAAGTGTTATTTTTTCTTATCGTTCCTGTTGTGTACTTATTTATTTTTGATTATTTACAATGCCTAATAATATACGATATCACAAATATAAATATATATATATATATATATATATATATATATATATATAATATTTACATATACAAGATTTTTATATTACATAATCTACATACAATCTACAAATTTATTTATATATGTATATATATTTACTACGCATACGCATTGTGTATGTATACGTGTATGTTAGGCATACGCATTATTTTATCATTTATATATCACAGTTTGCGATCACTTCAAGAATATCCTGACTGTGCTAATAATAATAATAACTCGATCTCGAACGTCGTGACGAGGACGAAATATTCCGCAAATCGGTGTGTAATTGCATGTTGCTCCAGGGGTTCATAACATTTTTTAAATATATTAATTTCCATGAACCCAAATTAATCTTGGTTGCCAGCATCACCATCTAAAATTTCTTCAGAAAAATCTTCCTCGAAATCATGTGCTATCGTATCAAAATGCTCTTCTTCAGAACTATCATTCTCATTAATGAGACTTTGACTTGTCTGCCGGGGTCGTATCAAAGCACTTCCATCCGAGTCCGTATCTGAATCATAATTACTAGTATCTGTTTCACTCTCGTGATTCATTTTGAAGGGTTAGAATTTTTATGATCAAGATTTTCTATTGTAAATGGACGCAAAGTTTTTCTAAAATTATATATTCTATTTCTATTGATATGCGTTTTCTTATTTTATTTCCGTTATTATCCAAGGCTTAAATAATAGTTTGTAAGGTTAAGATTTTAAAGTGAGCTTATGTTATATGTAAAGTAAAAAAATATATTATATACTTTAAAATGCCAAAGATTGACCACACCACAAAACTTTCGAACAACACATAAAACTGTCAAACTAAAAAACAACAGACGAGTTATTTCATCTGTTGCAGTACATTTTATTTTGTCAAAACAATAGTACACACTGCTTAAAAACTTTAGAACACATTTTTATATGTTAATTTTTATATCATAATCGCGGCATTTCTGGCACATTCGGCCAAAAAGTCGTGGCATCCAAAGGGTTAAGCGTGTACATTACTCAGGGCCGGCGTGTACTTTTCCCTGACTGTTTCCAAAATTGTGACGGACAGACCAAAAAATAGTGTATTCTATTTTATAATGATTCTTCATCTCCAAGTTAATCTAATTTATGAGTTCAATGAGAATCCTATCAGAATTGTATTATATGTATATTTTTGATTATTCGAGTTTGACATATTCCGACCAAATACTTCTGTAATCTGCTAATGAAATATGACGACAATTTGGCCGCATTTGCTTTTTACTGGCGACATCAATATCGTGGCAGAGAATCTTAATTTTTAGTTTTCTTACGTGGGCTACAAATTAGACATATCAATTAAAAGTATTTTATTTAAAGCAATCAATTTTAAAGGATAAATGGAAGAAATTGTTGCTCAAGCAACATATAACATTGCGAGAGGGTTACATATCCAATAGAGTTTTCCCGTAATATTGTTTGTTTATAAAATTGTTATGCTTTTGATAATCACAATTGTATACGCGGTCGACCAATAAACTGCTTAATAACTGAATAACGAATGTAAAGCGAAATATGACTTGAATCCCTAAATAAGAAGTGAAGATTACACGATTTTTGGCTCATTGTTGCCATTAATAGTATTAGGTCGGTTCACATCAAAAACACTGATTTCCGTACAGTCAGAAACAAACCGCGATCAAAGGTAGATTGTGTGTAGAAGTGAAGCGATAATTAAAAATAATAATTTTATTATAATAGAACCTCGATTATTCGGACTAATTGGGATGAAGATAGTCCGAATAATCGAAAAAAACATAATTGACAATTTTATTCAGTGTGAATCATTTTTATTTGTTTTGATTAATAAAAAGCTTTAATTTGAAATTCTTTTTTATTGAAAAAATCATTTATCAATTTCTGCTTAAAGCTAGCTTTTCTTTTCGATTTTACCAAATCGCGAATACTTTTAAGATATATAACTTTTCCTGAATTGCACTCTTCTTGACTCTCAAATTACTTCATGTCGACATCTAAATGCTGAAAAGCTTCAGAATGTGAAGGACTAATCCAAAGGAAGGAGAGTTTCTTTCGTCTTCTTGATCTTGCTCTTCTGAGGCAGATATTTCTTTATGTGGAATCCAGGATCGTTTGCATCACAATTTAACAATTCGGTAACATCTTATTCATCGCATTCAGCACATATTGAAATTTGTATCGTTGCTTTCGCAACGTCTCCTATATCATTTTCTACTCGTTACTGGAACTTACTAATGGCCTTTTCAAAAAAATATTCCACATTCTGAAATTAAACAATTCAAAAAGTTCAAGATTTTTTACTTTGTTTTTTTTTATATCCGAGATTGTTGACGTTCCGACACCATATTGATTAGACAAAAAACGTCCCAATTCATAGTGTTTCAAAGCATTTATTATATGCAATTTGTCTTTTGATGAAACTACAACACTTCTTTGTTTCTTGTTTTCTTTTCGTTTACATTTCGGTAATATTAAAAATAAATGTTTTAATCGTGATGATTCAAGAAACAAACGTTTAATGCGTATCAAATTTGGATGATAACTGATTCGTATTTTACACAGGACTTGTTGGAACAAATGCAACGATCAAAATGTTGAGATTGCATCATGCACGTAAACAGTGAATGCGATTCGCCACATGCATATCAGAAAATTCGTAATATTTTTACCAATCCGGATAATCGAGGTCCGGATAATCAAGGTTCTACTGTATTTGATTCTTATAGGATTTACGCACAATTTTTTTGTATGAATTAAACTCCAACATAAAGCAGCATAGGCCACAAAAAAGATCAATTCGGCTTTTGGGGCAGACACCACTTATAAAAGAACCAGTAGATTTCTTGAAAATAGACCTCGTGGGAGACTGCCATCCGTTGTTGATAAGACGAAATTAAAAAAAATAAATAATAAAATCCTCAAACAACTGTTTGGGTTTCATTTTGGGTTTCTCATGCGACCATTGTACAACATTTGGATGCCATTGGAAAGGTAAAAACAAATACAAATGAATTCCGCATTTATTGATCAATATGCAAAAGAGACGACGTTTTGAAATCTACTATTACTTGCTTTTGAGAAACAAACAGATAGTTTTAAAGCAATCCTAAAAGATCTGGACAGTGGTTGGATAAAAACGAAGGCCCCAAACATGCTCCAAAGCCACCACTACACAATTATAGTTATTGTCACCGAGGAATGCTGTTGGTATGCTAAAGGAATCATCCATAGATCTTTTTTTAAGCCAGCTGAGTCAATAATAGCGGAATCATATTGCAAAGAAATAGATATTATGTTTAAAAAGCTACGAAAGAAACACGGCAATTTAGTGAATAGAGTCGTAATGCTATCACTCCACGATAACGCGAGACTGCATGCCTCACAAGTGACAATTTCAAAATTAAACCAGCTAAACATCCAAGTTCTTCCGCATTCTCCCTATTCACCAGACCTTTCTCAGATTTGGACTCATTTTTGAAAAATAAAACGTTCACTAATGTGAATGATATAATTACGACCTTCGGTAACTGTGCGGCTTCTAAAAATCGAGATGTTTATAAAAATGGCATATATTGATTATATTGTATAACCGGATTAATAATTTAACCATTGAAATCTTTAATGGAAGCACTGGCATTGGAACATTTACCAATTTACTATGGTTTTTGCCACCAATTGTACGGAGGATGTATGGGGAGCAGATAATCGTGTATGTATTAGTTTTCATTGAATTTAACGTATTTTAAAGAGTTTTGTGTGTTATCTTGTGACAATCAAGTGTTATAATATAGATAACAAATCTTCACAGTATCACTCCAAATTCGTAGTATGTAATGATTTATATCGTCGAAATAGTTTCGACTGTTTTGTTGTATAGGCGATATATACAAATTGACCAAAAATATAACATATCGCGCATTTAATTGCTCTTGATACACATTCTTAGTAACTATTTATATGACAATGGACAAACAATGGACAGATTTGTTAATTTGTTAATAGTATATTGAGCAACCAAACACTATGTTTACAAATTTGAATTGTTACAACTTTGTACGATTCCACATGTTTTGCCTCTAACGACCCGGGTTTTGCCTTTCGGTATCTTCAGGCATTCTATTGCACAGATGCAACAGAGCTGACGTAAAATAAACAGTTAGCATCGTCTATATACCAAAGTTATTAATTACAGGAAAACACTTACCCCAAGGCAAGCAGTAAATTGCAGCTAAAACAAATTTAATAATATTAATCTAATAATAATTAACACAACTGCCTGTGATAATTTGCACTAACGATCTTGTTAATGAGTCATTCTTGAAAGGGTTTTACAACAAATATTAATCAACTAACATTAAAATATAAATGGGGGTTTTTTAAGATATATCTACATATTTCAATATGGCAAGTAACGATCAAACATCTGGTGATGAAATATAAGAATTTACGTCATGAGATTGTCGATTCATTGAACCGATCTCACGTAAAGGGTACAACAAGGGGGAGTTGGGAAGATTGAGTTGATCATTGAGAATGAAATTTGAGTTTAATAACTGGCCTCTATTAATTTCTAAAATCTCCTGATAAAACAGTTTATGGTCCCCCGTGTTATGATGTAACAATTGAACCCCCTCATCTGCGTCAAACGAATGTCCCTCCGACAACAAATGGTTAGAAAACGTAGAAGTATCCTTGCTTAATCTATAAGCAGCTAAGTGCTCTGAAACTCTAATCTTTAAGGTGCGTGTGGTTTTACCCACGTAGAAGTGTTGGCAATCCAAACACTGCAATTTATGTTCATTATTTTTCATATGTTCATCATGTTATTTATTATTAAAACACTATGTTTACAATATCGATCAAAATTTTTGTCGAAGAGAAGCATCTTAGTGTGAATATTTTTTTTTTTTACCTAGATCATCTAAGAAGCATCAGGAGATAGCATACCAGATTGCGGTAGCCTAAACAATTAAAAGAATCGAAGAACCCTCTTTTGAGAAGTATCCAAAGACAAAATTTATTTTCAATTTTCACTCAGCACGTTATCATTTGGTATGTCTGGCTACATAAATATGTCATGAACATACCAAAATTCATTCGCATAAGCCAAGCCACATAGGAAACTTTTATTGATTTCATATAGGAATCACTGAACGTATTTGTTATCATTAAATGTATGCAGATGAAAAAGAAACGTTTGATTGAAATACAAATTAATAATGCGATTTGTCTCCTTATTTTCTTTTTACACTGAAACGCTTTCAAAATGGTTTGAATTAAAATTACAAACAAAAAAAAACTACATAACTTTCAATACAAGAAGGACGTAAATCCATGTCAGATTTTTGACACAATGTAAGTAAATCTAGTGTCAATGACGGATAGCAACAATAGTCCAAATATAATATTAGAGCTTGCGGTCGGAAACACACTTGCCATACCTACCAACACGGCTCATCATTATAGGGGACTGTTTTAAAAGTGAATGTTTGGTGAAAAGGCAATAAATTGATGGTAAATTGAATCTAAAATTAGGAGTAGTTTTATGTTTATTATGTTATTGTAATAAGCTTATTTGTGCAGGCAAAAAGTTGAGTAGACTCAATTGGATTATTCCAATGAATACATTACAAATTACTATATATAACATCAAAAAGGCCTTTCAGTGGATTTTATTCCACACAGATTTTACACACATTACATTTCATCGATCTGATAAAGCCATTTATTCCATTCAGCACCCAAAATGGATTTACAAATGAATGAAAATCTCAATATTATACATTTTATCAAGAACTGGCTGTAATTTTAGAAAAACCAAGTGCGTAATGCTTAACCAGTTGTTTTTCTGACGACTCATTGTTAAAATTTAATATAATAAAATGGTAAAAATAATATATTTCAAAAATTAATTTAAAAAATCAAAATACGATACGATGCAGATAATTCTAGAAAGTAGTGATATTTCGAAAAAAAAATATGTATGTCATCTTTTCCAGATAACGTATTATTAAGTTTTATAAAGTTGATTGGAATTTTATTATTCTGTCGTTCTTAAAATGATATAACTGTCGTTCTTAAAATTATTATACTCTAGTTATCGATAAAATTGTTTTAAATGATTATATTCATGAATATTATTATCGAACATTTTTGCAAAAAATAAAAAAATCCATCAGGTGCTATTATCACGATAAATTATAAAATCAAAAATAAAAAAGATTATACCTATCATATACACCTGATATTTTTACAATAAGTTTTGCGTTTTGGTTCGTGTTTTATTTTTTTGGAATAAAACTAGAGCAAATTGCATAAGGTTGTCACTGATACCTTATCCATAACATACGGTACATGGTTTGTAGACTAATTTAAAAAGTAACAATTAAAACAATTGAAAATTGCAGTGAGGCAGATTTAATTAAAAACGAATATTAATTTTTGAAAATACCATCTGGAGATTTTACTTTTAACAAACGTTATAAACAAAAACTTGTATTTTCCTTAAATTTTTATCTGGTTTTTATCGGATTGATTGTTGCACAATAGTAAAAAAAATCTATTGCTCTTAATCATTAAACATATAAAAATTAAAATCGCTTTTATAATATACGGTCAGTTATGTGGAATTTTTATTTTGAATAACATATATCTTAAGCTCTACGGCTCTTTTTATTATTATTGTCCATAATAGTACAAATAACAGAGGATAGACTGGGATAGACTATTTATATTATATATTAACAGATTACATACTAAAGTGTATTTATGGTGTATTGTCTATGGATAATACATAAAGGACAATATGGTGAGAAGTGCCTGGGACAATAAAAAGAATACTAAAAGTAAACTAATTTATGGTATACAATGGGTATTTTAGTTTATGGTACGTTTATCAAATTGGATAAGATAATTTGTTCTCGTATCATTCGTAGGTTAAAATTATAAAATTTACGTTAGATTTGTTATGATTAAAAATATACCTTAATCATAGTTTACTTGATTCAATGTTACAGAATATATTTGTGTGGCAGCCATTATAACATATAATGAAATTTCGTAATATGTCAAAACATTGGAATAAATGAACATTGAATATCGGTTGTTATGTTCAACGGTGCTGTCATAAAGCGTCTCTGTAATAGAATGCAAACCTCATAGTTACTCGATTTTTTTTTGAATACACAAATGTTCAATTTTTTTTGTGACTGGCTTATGTTGATACTTATGCTGTCGACTCGGAATCAGTAGTGTCAGAAAAATGAATGGCGAGAAAAGAGGCCGCGGCCGCGGCAGGGGCCGAGGCAGAGGGAGAGGCAGAGGCCGAGGAAGGGGTCGAGGCAAAAAGGCACAAAAAGTTCTTTCCTCTGACGAAGAAGAGTGCTCTGTCGAAGAAAATTCTAACGCTGAGCCTGACGAGACCAGCGGCCCTGATGCTAAGGATGAAAACGAAGAGAATGAGCCTCCAAAATGTAATTTATAAGTATAAAAAATTATGATAATATTGCTATTGATTTTGGTCTAACATATATATATTTTACAATGAATGTAACACATATTTGGTAAAAATACTTTATAATGTCTGAGAAACTTTCCCAGCGGTTCTCTTTAAATAGGTATGTATAGAAAGCAGTTTTAGAGTATGTCATATCTCAATATAATCTTGAGTTGTTAAAATTTGGTAGTTTAAAAGGAATCCATAATCCAGGGATCCAGGAACAAAATAATAATTGCTGAGTGAGTGCTTGATAAATAATGTAATATGACATATTGCTTACTCCACAAATTCGTTGGCTTGGACTGTTTATTGTTGGATTTTCCTACAGAGAGATGTGTACCATTCATCAATGAAGCGAGATTGAATGGGATATGTTAATTTGTCTTAATTAACCCGCCGACTGTTAACATCACAACTGTCAAGATGGCTGATTTCACTGTGATAACATTGAAAACTATTAAGGAGAAATAATAGTGTGAAAACATTTGTGCTTAAGATAATTTGTTATTGAAATTTGGCCTAATATGCACAGCCAGTCTCTTAAAGTTTGTTTTATGCAACATTACTGAATTGATTTTTTAAATATTCAGTTCATATTTTCTCTTTCAGTGGAAGTTCCAGCTGACATATCCCAGCTGGAAGCGCCCGTTTTCACGACTATTCATAGAGGCCCTCCAGAGCCGATGCTGAGATTGAATTGGAATCATAGAGCCACCCTCATTGGAGAAAAAGTACTCAACCCTATGATATATTGCTGTGACACTTGCCTCAAACCGATTCTCATCTATGGTCGAATGGTATGCATTGTTTCCCAATTTTGAGTTCTTCGGAAACAAATACTTTTAGGTTTATTATAAAAGTAAACTAAGAAATTGTTTTACCCGTCTCAACAGTAAATCATTTTTATTTTTAATCTAATGGTTTTATCTTTTAAAGCTTTGTCCTAAAACTTCTGAAAATATTTAATACTAGAAGTGTACAATGCTCTCAATTATCAAAGGCTATACTTTAGCTCACTATTGCAAGAAAAAGAGCAATGAAGCCCATTTCTTCAAGATTTATTATTGGAGATGAGAGATGGGTTCTCTATTTAAACAGGTCATAAAAGCCCAGCTCTGGTCATTAAAGAAGGAAAAAATCTACTGAATGATAACATCTGCCCTCACATTCATGAATTGACTGTCGAAAAAATTGATGACCTCGAATGGGTCACGTTATTGCATTCTCCCTCTTAATTTGCACATGTTTTGTCACTCACGACCTGGATTTACCTTTAGGCATATTCAAGCAGTCAGGAGAGGTATATTGTATGATGCATATTCTAAAAGACACTACAATCAGTTAATTGAAAGACTGAATAATCTAAACACTCGGTTCTTCTTTTCAGATACCTTGCAAACACGTCTTTTGTCTTCAATGTGCTCGGTCTGATCATACACATTGTCCACGCTGCAGTGACAAAGTATGTATAATCACTATTTTTTTTAACTCGGTTGAGAATAACACAATCAGAATATAAGGTATTAAGAATAAATGATATGATTTCTTTAATTGTAAAACCTTGATTAATTCTTATTTTTTTATGCCAATATCTGATGATGCTTTTTTAAAGTTTAAATAATAATAAAACATTAGTCTTAGAAAGCATTAACTCGGGTCTGGCTTATTTTTGTATTTATAAGATGTCTTGCGGCTCGTGCCAACTGATGTACATCGGAAAGACAGGCAGGATTGTATTGACTTGCACTAAAGAACATATAACATCATTTAATTATAAAAATAAAGATTCACAATTTGGAAATCTTCTCATAAAGAAATTGCATAACAGTGTCCACATTTTTACATATTTGTTATAAAAGTCCTATGCTAAATGCATTGGAACAATTAAAAATTAATAGATATCAGGAATCCGGTGACATTCTTAATAAAAAAAAAAACAAATATAAATCTATCACCGCTTCTCAGACCATTACAATTGCATTTTGTTAATAAATCATCTTAGTATAATACTTATTCACTATTTACATTTATTTTCCATAAAAACCCAAATTAACTCTCACTTTGAGAAATGCATAAAATCGTTTTGCCACATTTAAAATTTATTACCACAATATGAAACTAAGATGTTAGAACAGACGAGAAGATGTACTGTATATCTTTTCTATAGAGCTATATAGAGGTAATTAAATGCACATTTAAACATAGTTCTGATGAGGGCGTAAGCCGAAATAGTTATAAACTATTTATTTTATAAAAATTGTAGAACTAAAGTATATTACTAATTTTTCTCGTTGTTATAATAGAGTTCTACCAAGTAAATGACAATTCAATCAATAAAATATTTTTTTTAAAGGTGTCCAGGGTGGAGCAGACGGGTCTAGGTACCGTGTTCATGTGCACGCATGCTGGGACAAGATATGGCAACGCTGGTTGCAGACGAACTTATCTCTCTCAGGTATTATGGGATTATAATTATTGAATATTATTGATTGAATTGGCATTCA
Organism: Himalopsyche japonica; assembly: GCA_028555115.1. Taxonomy (NCBI): domain Eukaryota; kingdom Metazoa; phylum Arthropoda; class Insecta; order Trichoptera; family Rhyacophilidae; genus Himalopsyche; species Himalopsyche japonica. Next base: position 23,437 of record JAHFWJ010000488.1, on the reverse strand, counting down.
CTTGGTAGAACTCCATTATAACACGGTGAAAAAATATTTTAGTTCTACAAAGTTGATAGCTATTTCGGCTCACGCCATCGTCAGAACTATGCTTAAACTAACATTCGCTTATCTATATATAGCTGTGCAGAAAAGGCACACAACACATCCTCTCTCCTGTTCCAACGGCCTAGCTTGTTACTTTAACACAATGACACTAAATTTTCAAAATTCTAAATGAAACAATAGGTGTCTATGACAATAAGATTATATGTGGGACGGAAGTGGTCCTTATGGAAGCAAATCAGACCACCCCTTTATACAACGGCTGGACAAGTGGCGATACTATTATGTTAGTTTGTTCGTTAAGAATCCTTTGTGATAATTGGTGTCATTCTCCGACCCTTACTACAAAGATGCAAACATTTAGGGGCTGAGTTTGAATTTAACTAACTGAAAACTAACATAATAAAGGGTCCGCCATCTAAAGTTTTTTTTTTCAACTAGTGCTTATTTCGTGAATGGTAACACTTAGCTCATGTCTGATTTGACAGATAATTAGTTTTATCCTTCCGCTGAACGAATATGGTTGTGTATACGCTTGAACAACGCTGGGAAATATTGCGACATTACTTTGAAAATCATGGTAATGTTGCAGAATGTGTGCGAAAATTGCGTACGGATTTTGGAAGAAGAGAAGCACCGTCAGCTCCGTATGTTCGTTATCTTGTGAAAAAAAAGAAACTGGCATCCTCATCGATAAACCAAAGCGTGAAAAGCCAAAAACAGTGCGTACACCCGAGAATATTGATGCTGTGACAGAAAGTGTGCGTGAAGCGCCATCAACATCAATTCACCGTCGTTCTCAACAATTGAACATTTCGGAGACATCATTGAGACGAATTTTGCATAAAGACCTTGGTATGACGCCATACAAAGTCCAATTGGTTCAGGAGTTGAAGCCAACTGACCATCCAATGCGTTTTCGCTTTGCTGAGTGGGCCTGCGATCGACTTACAGAAGATGCCGATTTTGCCAAAAAAATCATCTTTTCGGATGAAGCTCATTTTGATCTTGGCGGGTATGTAAACAAGCAAATTGTCGCATTTGGGGCACAGAAAACCCGCACGCATACATTGAAAAGCCGGTACACCCAAAACGAGTCACTGTTTGGTGCGGATTTTGGTCCAGAGGCATAATTGGGCCATTTTTCTTCGAAAATGAGCAAGGAGTGGCCGTTACAGTCAATGGCGATCGTTATCGGACCATGCTGAACGAATTTTTGTTCACAAAAATTGAAGAGGAGGATATTGGCAACATTTGGTTTCAACAGGACGGCGCTACGTGCCACACAGCCGAAGCTACACTCGATGTTTTGCGCCCTGTTTTTGAAGATCGCATTATCAGCCGCAGAGCTGATGTCGTTTGGCCACCTCGGAGCTGCGATTTGACACCGTTGGACTATTATTTGTGGGGTGCCCTCAAAGATAAGTGTTACGCCGACAAGCCAGAGACAATTGACGCTTTAAAGGACAATATTCGTGAAGCCATTGGTGAAATACAGCTGCACACAATCGATAATGTGCTTAAAAATTGGACCGATCGTGTAGGCTACTGCATGGCCAGCCGAGGCAGCCATTTGAATGAAGTTATTTTCCATTATTAACCGGAAGGATTGTACTTTCAAATAAAAAAAGAAATTTGAGAAAATATTAGTAGTTTTTTTTTTATAGCATTTTCAAAAAAAAAAGTTATTTGGCGGACCCTTTAGTATCGCCACTTGTCCAGCCGTTGTATAAAGGGGTGGTCTGATTTGCTTCCATAAGGACCACTTCCGTCCCACATATAATCTTATTGTCATAGACACCTATTGTTTCATTTAGAATTTTGAAAATTTAGTGTCATTGTGTTAAAGTAACAAGCTAGGCCGTTGGAACAGGAGAGAAGATGTGTTGTGTGCCTTTTCTGCACAGCTATATATAGATAAGCGAATGTTAGTTTAAGCATAGTTCTGACGATGGCGTGAGCCGAAATAGCTATCAACTATATTTGCTAAAAATAATTTTGTGGAACTAAAATAAAATTGCTATTTTTTCACCGTGTTATTGAATATTATATTCCTAAATAAATTATCAGTGACACCATAGCCCGGTGCTGCAAAATAATACATTACAGGATCGGCTAAACTATCCCTAGGCTATACCTTCCACCCAGAACTCTGCAATTGGCAAATTGAGGAAATCCATCAATTAAATTGACTTAATTAATATAAAATTTAAAATGATGACTTTGTTATTCCACTTGGGGTGTTAATAGATGTTTCACTTCTTTGGGAACTAACTGAAGCAAATCACGGTGAATGGACAAAATGATTCTGGATTAAAAAATATCCTGTAAACTGGATGGGAATAAAATTGTACACATTAAAAATCACATGTGGATAAAATAAAAAAAGTATTCACATTTAGTTTCTTCAAATTTTATACACTTTAATATATTTTGGCACTCACGACTTTGAAAGAAAGAGAAGAAAAGGCTTAGGTTGTCAGCGACAAAATATATTAAAATGTACACTCTTACTAATACTCGTAAATAACTCGTACTAATCTTGCATTTATAAATATGTGTCAAAGTAGGTTTTGCTTCCGTGTGGACAGCACACATGTCCATCCGGGGACTAGCTTCAATGCTCGTGCTGTGTATGTCACCTGACCCTGAAGGGTTAACACCGACTGAACTCAATTAATTTTTGAAATATTGAATGTTCATAATTATTATATCAGCACCATTTATCAAGTTACATTAAAAAAAAAAAACAAGATTTTCGCTTGGCAGACATTACAATGTTCAAACTGCCGCTTAGTATTTGTTTATGTTTCAGCGAGATCTGCAGGCTCACATCAACCACCGACATTTGCCGACAGGCGGCTCGGTCACGGTCAATCCCAATCGACCGACATCTGCGCATCAAGACTTTGCCGTCAAGCTGGCGCCCATCACGCCCTCTCCTGAATCCACTCACAGAGTCAACCCCCCAGAGGGAGCTCCTAAACCAGCTCCCCCGCCTCAAATCGCACCCACTCAGACGCCTGCAGCTACACTTCTTAAAACAATGACTGTGAGTCACTTCTTTCTACTGAACTCATTGAAAATTCATTACTTAAGGCTTGGTCTGGTGTCAAATATTTACTCTGAATACTCAATACACATTTTAGATAACAGGCTTATAATCCTTTCCGCAAGGCGCGGGGCCAGTACCCGAGTGTTGCAGACCTTAACTTGACGCTAACTTTCGATCGTCAGTAATGTAGGCAATCTTTTGCATATAGTACTGATTTTGGTTTCAAAAAAAATATCGCCTTATTTGTCCTGCTACTGCCGCCTCCATCCACTTATTAAAAGTATAAAGTTTAAAAGTTTAAAACATCAATTTTTTGAAGCTTTTAAGTTTATCAAATCAGTTTTAAACTTTGCGCCGAACTTCGCACCAATCTCGCGGCTTCGCAATGTGACACTCCATGACACGTGACAGTAATGGCGATTACGAATGAGTTATTTGTTAGGGATTTCTTTGTTAAAGTGATTGTGACAACATAGGTCATTTCTTTGTGTTTTTTTATGTTGTGAAACATTCCTAATGCATCTGGCTTCCATAAAAGCCAACCCAATTATTTTTTACCTCTTTCATTCTGTCAAAAAATATATATATGTATATTAACTCATTCCCTGATGAGCCGTTTAAAAGATATTCCAACATCTGGACTTCAAAAATTTATTGAATAATATTGGTTTAACACAATCTTATTGAGTTTGTCAGGACAAATCAAGCAATGCATTAACTCAAACATTAGCGAGAACGAGAAGGTTTTAACCACTGTTAATTCATATATTTTTGGGAATCAACTATCAACACAGAAAAATCAGCCGTCTCAACAGTTGAGGCGTTAGCAGTCTGAGGGTTAAAAATAACATGATTTATTGTGTCTATCATCATTTTTATACTTTTTCTAGTCTTATTTGGATTATATTCTTGTAATTATAGTTATGTGTAGTTGTCCTCAAAATTGGTGTACAACTAAAACTTACTAACAAAAATATTGAATGAATGGAAAACAAAATTTGATACCATGGTGAAAAAATAGCAATGTATTTTAGTTCTACAAAATTATATTTAAAGAATATAGTTTACTATATTTTTTAAAAATAATTTTCTAGATCTAAAATACATTACTATTTTTTTCACTGTTTTATAATGGAGTTCTACCAAGTGAATGCCAATTCAATCAATAAATACTTTAAAATTTGTGATACTAGAATTCATGCAAAGTTCCTCCACTCATGGAATCATAAACTCGCAGCTTACAACTCCATGATACACAGATTAGTAACTGTACCTATGAGTCAGGCAGATTACGATAACGAACTGCAGACTATAAAATGCATAGCCCTTAATAATGGTTATGAGATAGCGACAATAAATAATTTATTATATAAAAAACAACTAAATCTTGCTAGAAAACTCATTTACCCGAACACAATTCAGGATAACCGTTTCTTTAAATCAATCAATTACCTAGGTAGCATTAGTAAAAACAAATCATCGGGAGATTATAAACTCAGTAAACGTAGCTTTCAAGGTCAACAACAATTCAGGCAGACATCTTAAAAATAGTAAAGATACAATTAATATACTTGACAGAAGCGGTATTTATAAGATGTCCTGTGGCGAATGTTTGTCCGTTTATATCGGACAGACAGTTAGAAGTATATCCACTCGAGCTAAGAAACATGTAAGATCATTCAACTTTAAAAAAACAGATTCACAATTCGCTAATCACATAATATAAATTCAAACTCAGCGCCTAAGTGATTGCATCTTTGTAGTAAGGGTCGCAGGATGACGGCTTTGGAACAGCTGGAAATCAATAAACATCAACTATCACAAAGGATTCTTAAAGAACAAACTAATATATGTCCGTCACCATTGTTGACTTCGCTGACTGATGTATCTTTGTTTCGGTAATGGACCATTTCCGTGCCATATATAAACCTAAAGCCGCCTTTTTAGTTTCATTTACAATTGTTAATTTTATTGCGAACAGGAAACAAGCTAGGTCGTTAAAACAGGAGAGAAGATGTATTGTGTACTTTTTCTACACAGATATATATAGATAAGCAAATGTTAGTTTAAACATAGTTCTGACGATGGCATGAGCCGAAATAGCTATCAACTATATTTAAAAAAATAATTTTGTAGAACTTAAATACATTGCTATTTTTTCACCGTGTTATAATGGAGTTCTACCAAGTGAATGCCAATTCAATCAACAAAATTTGACGCTTTTTTATTTACATATTTTTTGTCTGATGGTGTACAAAATTAAGCTTTTGCAACAAGGCATACACCATTTCTATGAATATAGTTGTGTATAAATTATGTATGATGACAGTTATAAATAAGACGATTCTTAAAGTTATAGGGTTATTAAATGAATGAATGTGTGACATCCGACTTTGATTGTAATAATTTATGTATAATGCGTTATTTCAGATGCCAAGCGTAGCCGATCCTCGGGCGCATGCGGCACAAGGTGTCGCAACTCACGGTTTGGGCCCCCCCACCCTCGCTCGCAGTCAACTGGTCGCTCCCAGCCGAACTAACCTCATAACTGTGCCCATACAGGACGATCATAGCGTCCCTCCTCCGGGTCGCGGTCTCCCCGAGACGAGCGCTCCTCAAGGGTATCGCGCGTATCGTCCGCCCCACGGCTACTACATCAGGCCAGCTGCCGCTCCGGCTCTCGGTCCGGCGCCGCCGCCTCAGATGGCAACCATGGGACACAGCATGTCTGTACCGCCTCCTCCTTTCTACGGAGCCGGTCCCGGGCCCCCGCCCGGCGGGTACGCAGGACCGCCGGCCTACGCTCCGGGCGGACAGCCGGGCGCTCCTGCTCCCGTTGCCTCCGATCGTAGTCCCGCACGTGTTTATGAACAGGCTTATGCCGGACCCGGCGTCGGCTGGCCCCAACCGTCGCAGCCCCCTCTGCAGCATTACTACAGATGATAGAGAAAATATCCTGTTTTGATTCAGCGTTCATTGCTCGTTTTGTATGTGATTTCTCGATTGGCATATATAACTTGAGCGGTGAAATTTCACGAGTGCAATGGAATTTGAAATGTCAAGAAAAATTTCAGTTTTTGTGCATAGGTTTCACGCCTTAATTCAGTGTTTGATTTCAACAACAATCAATTATATAAAATGTATTGTAAAGAATTGTTTATTACTTTTTTAGAAAGTACAAGTGGAAATCATATTCCATATATATAAAATATATAAGTTTTTATAAATATGCTTATAATGAAATAAACAATGAAATTTTACTTTTGTATTTTTACATAAAAATTACTGCAAACGGTGCCCACGATTTGGCACAGCAGAATGATCGATCACGCTATCCGATGAACACTTTTTGTACCATCGAGAATTTTATGATTTATCATTTCCAAACTGGGAATGTAACATTTGAAAATTGTATTATCGTTTTCCATACAATGCATTAATAATTAACTGATTCACTATATAAATATACTAACTGAATTAATTGGTGCAAATAAATTTCCTGTACATAATATGTTTGTGTGTGATACAAAACTTTATGTGAATAATAGATTTTGGGCATAATAACCAATTTCTCTAGTCTGCCGCCACCTTGATGAGAGGCTCAAAGTAAAGTAATGCGATTTGTGGGTGATAGTACACTGGGATGAGCCCCTCTTTCGTTTTCTGCCCAGGAAGCAAGATATCACTTTGCTATGTTCACAGAATTGGAGATCTTAATAGAATCAAATGTGTAATAATCTATATACACTATATTTTTTCATTGATGAACAATGCAGTGCTTGGATAAAAATATTGTGTACACTTATCCGTTGATTTACATGGATTGAAAAAAAAAATGTTCAAAATAACTGGCACGATCAACAGAAACAATGTTCTCGCCAATCGTATTTGTTCGTGCGTCTGTGCCGGGGTATTCATTTGGGCGAGTTCATTTGTAGGCGAATCCAACTGTATACATTCCAGTGCGCGTGTGTCTCCTCCCGCCATTCGGCGTTTAACCTTTACTTGAGCTTGACGACAGCTACAACGACACAAATTGTGTTTGAGTCTTTAACTTGAAAATTTTAATTATTCATATTCGTAAATAAAAAACGAGTGCATAATTTTTAATTGCGTGTTTAATATATTGAATAATATCTGTACCCTTTTTTATGTCGAAAGAAGTAAAAAGAAAAGTTATTTCGTTAGCAACCAAAATAAAAATTTTGGCTCGCTTATAAAAGGAAGAAAGAGTAATAGATGTTGCTAGATTATATAGTATGAATGAAGCTACACTCATTACACAAAAATCATTAGAAAAAATGAAAACTCAATTAGAAAAGTGTAGCAGCTGGCACTACGAGTATGACTTCATATATCAGAGATATTGCAATGGAAAACATGGGGAAGACATTAATGATTTGGATAGCGGACCCAAAACAAAAACGGATGCCAGTTGATACCGATGCTATTACAAATAAAGCATTGCGAATTTATGAAGAAATTAAAGAGAAGATACTATTCTCTTCTTCGTCTGAAAAGAAGCATACTACATACATCACAGCAAGTCATGGATGGTTCAAAAGATTTAAATCAAGACACTCTCTACATAGTTTAAAATTAAAAGGTGAACTGGCATCCGGCCATGCAGATGTATCGCAAGAATATTCAACAAATTCGCTGGAATTGTTGCCATCAATTCACATACTCCCGATCAGGTTTTCAATGCTGATGAGTCAGGGTTATTTTGGAAAAAAAATGCCAGAGAGGACTTATGTGTCTAAAGTTCATAAATCATCTAGCGGTCATAAGGCCTCAAAAGATCGCATAACAATTTTTTTCTGTAGCAACACTTCGGGAGTTCACATTATGAAACCATTAGTTATTAACAAATCAAAAAAGCCCTGTGTAAATAAAGCAATAAATATCAACCGTCTTCTTTTTTTATTGGAGGGCTGATAAAAAAGCGTGCGTTACTGCTGTAATGTTTAATTAATGGTTTCATGATTGTTTTATTCCAGATACCAAAAAATGTTTCAATGAAAAGGGACTGCCTTCCAAAGTGCTTTTATTAATTGACAATGCATCAGTCATCCACAATATCTACAGCATGAGAATGTCCAAGTTATATTTTTACCAAAAAAGACGATTTCATTATTACATCAAGGAATTAGATTAGGGAATAATTTCGACTTTTAAGGCTCTCCACATTTATGTTTTAACGAGTCTTCGCACACATTATAGAACAAATGGAAAATTTTTACAATTCTAGACTGTGTTAAGCAAATTGCTTTATCATATGCCGCGATTAAGAAATCAAAACCCAATGGCTATTGAAAAAAATTGCGGCCAAATATAGTAAATGTTGAAGCTTCTATTTCAGCATTAAATGATGAATATTCTCAAATAGTACAATTGGCACATTCATTGGGTTGAGAAGATTTCCCTGAAGGAGATATTTCAGAAATGGTGGCTGATATAGAACTAAGTGATGATGATCTAATTAACCTATTTGATTAAACTAGTGATTGTGACAATGATTTTGATGAAAAAGAATTTGAACCAGTTACATTTACAGCTAATCATCCATCATCAACCATCCATCCACGTAGGACTCGAATTGGGAAGAAAGTTAGGTAACCATTTTGTACAAAATGAATAAAATGTTGAACGGGCCCTTTGATTCCAACATGATATTAATCAATGCTTGGCTCAATATGCTGAGGTCCAAAAAGATCTAACAAGAAATTCGAAGCAAATGTTAACACATTCATTATTGCAGGAAAGGTATTATTACCCTTTATGCCAACTACTGGTTAACTGCGGGAAAGGTATTAATACCTGTTTTTTTTCACAAGCATTTACTTTTATCTTGCTTACGAATTTTAATATGACCTAGATTTACATAAATGAACCCATATTTATGAAACAGGGTGACCAAAAACTATGTTTCATTTTTGGAAATAAAAACTCCCATGTCGATTTTGCTTCATGCTGTGAACCACGTTCAGTGAGTATATACATTTTAACTTCATGTGTTCCATCTACACTATAATCCGATGAAAAGTATATTTAATTAAATTAGTATTTTCATTAAAATAAATATGTAAAATTATAGCTTTAATAATTATACAATATGGAAAATATTTTACTTTTTAAATGTGAAATATCAACATACAATTTAAATTAAAATGATAAAATACACATTATTCTGGGGGCTGTGTTCTGGAAGGCCCCATACCTCTATCCAAAAGAACATCTGTAGGTCATAAATTATGAAATAGTGCAAAAAAGCTTGACATTGAATGCCTCACATGCGCCGCTGATATTTGAGTGCTCTATACAAATCCCTGAGATGGTTGTCGATATTACCAGTTGTGTTTCCAACTAATTGCTGTGACAAGTTGCCCATAAAACAAACTTTTATGACGGGCAAAAATAAATGCATGGCGTACTGTGCGTCTAAATGTTGATTAGTAAAGGTCCTTTATTTTATCATATATTTTGAAATGTTTTATATCTGAAAGAAAAATTCTTTGCGGAAATATGAATATTTATTTAATAAACTGGTGGTGATATACTTGGTGAGTACCATATTGAAAAAAACACTTAAATGTTGGGTATTTTAAAAGTTATGGCATTTTATGTAAAAATGTGTTTTTTTACGCGTGATTTTATGCCCAAATTAAGCTATCAGCGTAGTGCGAATCTCACCCACAAATAATGTGTTGATAGATTTTATTACCAAATCTCCTCGAGGTGTAAATGTTTCTACTTCAAACATCAAATTGGCACAAATAATTTCAAGTGATAAAAGTGACTTTGAACTGCTTTCGAAGAAGAGATTGACAGTGATCTGTGATAGTGATGAATGATAAAAACTACACCAACCACCATTGCAATAATTTTTTTATGAATCTTTTAGATTTAATTTTTTTGTTCCTCTATATATGCTTTATGTGTATTTAATTAATAAAAGAATATGTGTATTTATACTTTTTAATAATTTTGTTTTACTTCTGTATTTTAGAAAATAACCAAATTATGTGTTTTTTTGTGTACTTTTCGATTGACACAGTTTCACATTAAAAAATATACAATTTCGATTTACACGTTTTTCTCAGGAACCTATCTACCGTGTAAATTGAAGTAAAAGGTGTAATTAATAAATAAAAGTAAGTGTGTATAATCGTATATTAATTCAAACGTTTTTCTTTTTTGACAGATTTGATTGGTAATTCAAACAGTTCTTTTTCAATCGATATTTCTGACATCCAAACATCTGTTGGTTCTCTTTTTATCTTTTTACATGGCATATTTTCTGGCGTGATTGCAATGTCTTTGTTTTTTCTCTTTTTTGTAAATTTGACTGCGGGTTTTTTTTCAATATTCTTTTTTTTTTCAGTCGGGTTATTGAGTTTTTCAATGACGGATGATGGAAGTTTGAGTTGATTTTTATAGTGCACACCGAATAGAGGATGACGTTTCTTCAGGCCGGTAGGAAATGGGATTTTCTCAATTGGATCGTATGAAACTTCTACATCGTAAGAGCTCATTAATTTTTCTCTCAATAGAAAAACACCGTTGACTTTACATTGATGCATTGTTTTGAAGTTTTCAGAACCAGACACCTGAGATGAGATAAGAGAAATAGTATTAACACGTTCATTATCATCATCCACTGAAATGCATTCGAAGACTTTCCCATTCAATTTTATTTTCTTTCTCTTTTGCAACAAGTCGACATCTCGAAGGGTGCTCAAATTTAATGTTTGGGGACACTGAACCAACCAAATGTCTTCATCTTCATCGATGTCTGCGATGCTGTCGCACGAAACCCTATTCAAATCAGTGTTGGCACTCAAATAATTATTTAAAATCAATTCATTGGATTGACTTTTTGCTAAAGCTGATGGTGAACAAGTTGAGGAATCATTTTTCTTTTTTGTTTTAGCGTTGTTATTATTGATCGAATGATTGGCTATTTCACAGGGATCATCCTCTTCGTCACATGTGGAATCACTTGCATATTCACGCTTGATTGGTGTTATTTCTTTGTCACTGTGGTTTTCCATTTTAACTCGAATCTCGGTGTGTTGTTCCGCAAAGTTTCTAAAACAATAAAAAAAGTACAATGAAAAATATTCTTTTTTTTTCAGTGAAAAGGGAGTTTTTTCAAAATGAAATTGTTTTTCTGTTTTTTTTTTGCAAGAAAAATCACCTGTTATTTTGTTTTGAATCAGAATATTTATTCTCCAGTGAAATAAAAAAAACCTTTTATAATTCATGTTTTAAGTTATTTTAGCCGATGAAAACAATAATATTTATAGAATTAATATAAAATGAGAAAAAAGGTTGTCATAGTATGTAGAAGAGTGCTGCTATCTGGGCCAACTTACTCATACAAAACCACATGATACATAGTTTATTTCAGCAAAATACTAATAAAACTAGCTGTCGTAAATTCTGTTATAGGGGAAATTACACTAGATTGAATATTAATATTCATAAAAGGTACGATCAATCTTATTTTTAGTTTGCATCTGATTCCAATGTGGAGTGTATAGCCTCTTAATGGTAGCATCTGAAAAATTATTTCTTTTGAACTATTGTTGGTTTCGATTTAAAATAAATTAAGTAATATTTGAGGTCCCTGATACTTATATTTGTCAGATAACTTTTGCTGTCGGAAAATAAGCCTGGTTAATCAAGATAATTATCGCGACTCACCTGTGATCGTCTTCGTCCAACGATTCCCATCCCTGACTGTGTTCGCTATCCGACGGCATGGTAATAAAGGTGAACTCACAATGAATAATTATTTAACTACTCTCTCGATTGTTTAAAAACCTTAGATAACCTAAAACGTCAAAATGACACTATACTATAACGTCCATGCAATTCGGACATCTTTTTTGGTAAGCCGAATAATAATAACAATAATAAGTTTAACGCTTGTTGCCTAGATGTTGTCACATAATATTAAATATATATTATTTAAAAAAAAAGGAAGACAATATTTCGCCACAGCAAGTAGAAAAATACGGAAGATAATATTTCACCACAGAAAAATACATTATTGGCAATCAACACAACACACAGTTGTAATGTTTAATTTAATAATGTAAAATATTTATATAATTAATCAATGTATACTTTATCAAATTGTCTATTAACTGACTCTTGCAAATTAGCTATTGTTAGGACGCTTAAAACAATCAATCGCCATCCGCCATTTTTAATCGATGCTATTGTCGCGTCGCAAAATTTCCGTTCGATTTGTTTTGGTTTCATGTTAATTGTAATTGAGATATTGTTTATTTTTGTCATTAATATTTGTACATTTAAGATTCTACCATGCCTCATGTTTACTGGGTTCCCGGTTGCAATGCTCGAATGTTATGCCATTCTTTACCAAAGGGTGACTCGATAAAGAAACAATAGCGTCGTATAATTGCAAATGACAAATTGAAAGGTGACACGCATTGTGTGACATTCCACAACGGGTGGGCATTTGTAGAATTTTTATCATTTTCTACGCACGGACTATTTCTGCCCGATTAGATTAAAGCCGGGTGTGGTGCCTTCGCAAAATTTTTTCGAATCCGAAAACCACGAGGTCGATTTAGAGACGAGCGAAATTGACCTGCCGGTGGAAAATGATTCGGAGACTAGCCAATTATCGTTGTCGTTTCCTGACGATACATGGCCCATTAAATATAGTCGAAGCCCCTTCAAATTCAATCCGAATCCTTCAAACTTGACAAGTCCCACAAAATTATTCACGAAGGAAAATTTGACAGTTGCGTCGTGTTCATCCGATTCATCCATGCATTTTGTGAAAGGTTAGTCGTGTCGTGATTTCATTATATTTGTTATATGTGTTGTTTCATCTGTGATCAGGTATTGTCATTTTTCTGGCACGCATATTTTCAGGCCTTACCTGCCAAAATGTAATATATTGACTTTTACAAGAGTTGCAAAATCTTGGCTATCCTATTTGTTCTTTTTTCGATTATAGAACACATTATGAATACTAACCCTCCAACAAGAGTACATCACTTCAAGAATCACTTCTTTCGTGCAGTAATTTATTAATGCAATACCAGTTTATTTTGTCAGTGTAGTCATTGATAATTAAAATTTTCAGGCTTGAAAATTGTAGCAACCGTGTGTAACCAGGGCTCCGCTAACCAAGCTGCGATAAATATGCTGCGCAAGGATACTATTCGCTTAAGATCTACAACAGGCTATGAAAGTAAGAGTTATATAAATATCTACATTTTTAGTACATTTTTTAGCAGTAGACCAAATCTTCATATTGTATTCCATCACATTCGTAAACAGTGAACGCAATTCGCCACACACATATCAGCAAATTCGTAATATTTTTGTTTGTTTTGACTAATCCAGATAATCGAGGTTCTACTGTACATAGATAAACTATAACAAGATAAAATAAATTTGAATTTGTGTTAATGAAGATGTAATTTATTTAAAAAAAATAATTTGTAGATCACTTGTTCACTGATGGATTGCTCACGATTACATGGTGATTTTTTTTTTCTGGAAGTACTATTGAAATTATTCCAGGGAAAGAAGTTGTTGTCTTATTCGATGTTCCACATTTGTTAAAAGGAATTCGTAACAATTTAATGATGAAAAACTAGAGTTCTATGATGATGACAAATCTATAAAAAGATACGCATCGTGGAAATACATATTAAAACTATATGAGATGGACACCTTGTCTATTGGAATGGAGCACTTTATACCAAAAATTAATGAGTGGCATGTCCGGTAAAACAAAATGAAAAAGATGAAAGTATCGCATTGCACCCAGGTTTTATGCCAAAGATTTGGCGCCGCTATACTCCATTGTGCTGTAACAGGTATGTGTTTTTACAGACTTTTTCTCAACCAAAATTACTTCATTCTGCATTAATCTGTAAAGCATTAGCTTCCTGTACTAATTCAATATTTCTTTAAAAATAAATGCTTTCCCATACTGAGATCAGCGCTTTGCTAGACATGAAATGATTTATTTTCTTTCAAAAATTATGGCTGAAACTCATCACATTCAACAATATTCGACATACTGTCTGGCTATAATTCTACAACACACAATTTTTTTTTTCTTTAAAAAAGTACATGTTTTTTTTTATTATTATAATAAAACAGATATTTCAGTATTTATGTCTACAATATATTTTTTGAATTCAAAAAATATACTGTGGAAATAAGTACTATAAAATGTGTTTTTATTATTTAAAATATGCCTTTCCATCAAGCAGTGGCAATTAACACCTTAAAAGTGAAGGTACACAATGTTATATATTTGTTATCATCTGTTCCAGTTCAGAGGGGAAGAGAGCTTTTATCCCTGAATACCACAAAGCTTTTTGGCTTGAAGCAATAGCAATAGAGACAATTAACCTTTCCGGGAGTAGGATAATTTATATGGTAAAAGCTATGGGGAGTGAGTTTTTTTGACATGGAAAATACAAACTTTTTTTTATCAAATCATGATACAAGAATATGAAAATAGTAAAAAATAGTAAAAAAAATATTACCCCCCCTTTGTTAAAGTTTTATCCTTAAAAAATTGATTGCGGATTTCAGGGATCGCAAACCATATATACACACTAAAAACACTCCACTTTTCACTATTATAGTAAGTATACAAAATAAATAAAAAAACAGTTATAAAAACAATATTAACTTATAAGTGTTTTTTTGTATGATAATCCAGGCCAGAAAAACAAAGATTTCTCGCGCTGTCGTGTTTACCCATTTTTTCATTTTGGACGATTCAGGTGTTTTCTGAGATACAGCCGCGGCATAAATATTTGTTTCTCTAACTATTACGTCCACAACATCATCGGTAAAAAAGAGCTGAGAAAGTTCCAACTCGACGTAATCCCCTTGTACATTTATATGTGTTTTTATCCCGGACTGAAACCCATCGAAATCGTGAAGAGTTGGAGTAAATGTGGAGTTGTTCCATATTCTTGATTCTTCCCGCCTGCGTTTTGCACTAGGTTGAATATCTGGTTCCTCATCATCATCAGAAGAAGAATCATAAAACTCCATTGATATATCATCAATATCTTCGATGTTTTCTTCGTCATTGTCACTATTCATAAATATGTCCTCAATTCCTAAGTCTCTCCATTTTAGCAATATAGATCGGTAAAAATAAATCACGGCAGTAAAAGTTCAAAAGTAAATACAGAAGGTGGTATATTAAAAAAACTTCAAATCACGTTAAAATATAGTGTGGTACTGTAAAACTTATAAAAATTGCAAGAAAAGTATGATAAAACACTGTATAAAACTGTAATTCACATTAAACTATGTAAAACACTAATAAACCTCCGAACCTTACGAGAATTTTGTAGAAACACACAATATAAAACAACAAAATCACACTAGAACACGCTAAAAAACAGTAAAACTTCACAATATCGCGAAAAAAGTATGAAAAAGCGCGCGCACAAAAATCTTTTGTTTGCAATATATGACTTGTTGAAGCTTGCTCGTGTGACGTCATACAAACATCACGTGACATTCGATAAAGTAGATTTTCGCAGTTTTTAAATTTGGAATCTTTTTTTGGAATGATAAAATAATACTCTATATTGTCCACAGATGGCATTTTAATTCATACTTGAAGCATAAACACACCAGTCACCCATACAAATGCACTGTCGTATATATACGACCATACTCCCCTAAAGGTTTAACTCATAAGCTTTGTGGATCGAAATACTAGTCAGCCAACACCTGTTGTGCCATCTTTGAAGAATTGAATTGTTACATTAGAAGGCTTCATAAAGTCGTGGGATATTTTAAAAGACCAAGGTTTCCAATATTTAGCAACGCGTAATATCAATCAAGATCCATTGGAGAATTTTTTCGGTAGCATAAGAAGCCACAGCTTAAGAAATATAAATCCAACTGTACATCAATATGTAGGCTCATTTAAAAGCCTTCTAATTAACAATCTGATGTCGAGACACTCTCAAAAGCAATTTTAGGATGATGGTGCTGAAGGTCTGTTCGAAAATTTGTTAGAATTAGAAGGACAAGAATTAGACCCTCAGCACTATATTGATTAAACAATATATCCAGTGGTCATAAACATTCCAACAGATGACAGCATTGCGGTTTCTGATGTGCAAGTATACACCGCTGGATACATAGTGAAAAAATTTAAGTTCTTCTTGTCTTGAGTGTCAGTGTATGCTGACATGTGAACCTGCAGAAATGCATAGATTTGTATCGTCCATGGAATACTCTAGAAGAGGTTAAAATATGTTTCACCTAAAATGACTCAGTGCTATAGGTG
This sequence comes from Himalopsyche japonica, assembly GCA_028555115.1. Lineage (NCBI taxonomy): Eukaryota > Metazoa > Arthropoda > Insecta > Trichoptera > Rhyacophilidae > Himalopsyche > Himalopsyche japonica. Next base: position 7,007 of record JAHFWJ010000488.1, on the reverse strand, counting down.
CAACTGGGTCATTGATAAGAATGTTTCTAGTTGACCATGCGCATAGTCCTAATATTAGTCATAAATTAGTTAGAAAACTTCGAGACTCCATTGATTTTACAGTGTTCTCGTGCATTCTGCATAGAGAGACAAAGGTTGAAAAAATGCATATAGATGCAATGCTTTCATTGCAGATAAATCTTTTCAGCAGTAACACGAATAGACCTTTAATTAGGAAATACACATATAATGTTAGTAATCCAGTATATATGAATGCAGTGCGAAAATATCAAAAAAGATTGAAAAGAAAACCAAAATAAGGTTGCATTCACTTTGATACTTATCTGTTTATTAAGTTTTTTTTTAAATTTTCTGACCTGAATAAAGATTATAATACTGTTAAACTTTAATGAATACATTTTATTTCACTTTTAAGGTGTTAACTGTTTCAATCAATCATGCAACTGATATTACATTTGTCTAGCGTTAATATAGCAGAATTTTTAGTTTTAGTTTTTAGAAATTTGGTATCACACGAACAAAAAATATTATTTTCTCATAGCTTTTAATAGATTAAATACTCAAATGTGTGTACTTAATCTGTTGCACATTTAATCAATTGCAAGTTGACTAGTACCATTCGACCACAAAGAAAGCGTTTGGTGGAAAGAATGAAGTTTTGTGTTCATTATCAAAATATTGCTTTCTTATCCCCGATACGAAAGATTAAATTCATTGACTTCATCAAAATAAATCTGCCAAACCTTTTTTCCATACAATTTCTTCCATACAATGCTTCTACCTCCTCGTGGTTCTTACTAAACAGAGTGTTGATTTCCAGAATTTTTTTCATTTATCAACATTACTAACAAAAGGAAGCTGATGTGCATATGATGTTCGTTGCATCGACTATAGTAATAACATTTTATTAATCATTGTGTCCTCCTACTTACGAAACTGTGGCATCAGTTGCGAAAAACTTCATTGTATCAACACACAGACCTGAATCTGCAAACATCTCGACATGAGGCTGGGTGAATGCTGATGTGAATTGCTGTCAACCATTATTTATTCATGAATCGCTAGTTAATTTTATTTTTATCTTTGAAATTGTTCTATGATTTGTTATTTCCAATTCTGATGTACTTGAAATAAATAAAATTTATTCAAATGTCTTATGTATTTCGAATTCCATGCCTTTCGAAAACGTGGAGGGGAAGCCGTACAGCCGAGGGGTGAGGGGAATTGTCTTAGTTTTGTGGGAAATGAAAAGGTGGGGCTTTTTTTTTAGACCATTCCTATTGTATGGGAGTTGCCAATCTGATATAATTTGTGGATGAAAACGCGTTTTTAGATTGATACAATCAATACCTGCAAAGGCGATAACGCTAATTAGATATGTTTTAGATTAGACTGTTTTGAAAAGGTTTGACTCTCGACTTTATGAAACCCCCAGGGCTCCCTTGTCAAATACATTGATAGATGTCACTAATTTGACAGTATTTGAATGGCTGGTCTATCACGTGAAAACACTCAAGTGTTGGATTTTGTTGAACGTTAAAACAAGGTTGTGAGATTCGATAAGTAAACTTTTTTTATAGTATTAGAAAAAATATAGTATTATACAAAATTTCCTATATTGAATTATAAACACAAAACAAATATTGCGCTTAAGTATTTATGAGACAATAATAGCACACAAAGCTAAAGAAATAATTTCTTGATAAAAATTATATTGTACGCAAGAAATCTCGTGTCAAATGGTACGGAAGTGTAATAATTGCATATATGGCTAACATTTTTGAGCCTAAATGTGAATTTTGTTTTTTCAATATAATATTTCGCATGCCACATGTCATGGAAATAAAAATGCATGAAATGTTTGTGTAACTAAATGTAGGCAAAGCATTTATACATCGAAAAAAATAAAAGATACTAAATTAAAAAAAAAAATGTACAATATAATCTACAAATAGTCATTATTACTGAGATTTATCTTGTAGGATGATAGATGCCATATGTTTTATATTGGGTTCATATGAGAATTTAATTGACAACAAGAAGTACAACTTGCGTCAGTTACTTTTACAGGCTACTTTTTATGTCTGATTGATCTAGAGAAAATCATTCAAACACGAAAACATCCTCACACATCGTTGACTAGTACCATTCGACCACAAAGAAAGCGTTTGGTGGAAAGAATGAAGTTTTGTGTTCATTATCAAAATATTGCTTTCTTATTCCCGATACGAAAGATTAAATTCATTGACTTCATCAAAATAAATCTGCCAAATGATATGTAAACCATGAAAAAAACTAAAAGACTAGAATAATACTTTTTTAACTTCTTAAAATGACGTGCGATCATAATAAAACGGAAAAAAAAGTTTTTGCCACAACTCCCCGAAATGAAGTGCGATCGTCCTGAAAAAAAGAGCACACGCTTCTGCTCGTCCAAACGAACAGTTTGACAAGAAACACGACGTGTTTTTGTGCAGGCATCTCTGAGAACATGTGTTTTCGGCAAAACTTCCATATACTACGTCCGAAATAGGTGAAAGTGTAAAAAAAATGTTTTTGCCATAACTCCCCGAAATGAAGTGCGATCGACCGCATACAAAAAGCACACGTTTATGCTCGTCCAAACGAAAAGTTTGACGTGAAACACGACGTGTTTTTGTGAAGGCATCTCTGAGAACATGTTTTTTGGCATAACTCCTTTAAATGACGATCGATCGTCATAAAACAAACGGCGTTAGATAAGGCTCGTCATTCCGAACAGATTAATGTGCAACACGACGTTACTCGATGAGGGCGTCCCTGAAAAAAATTAATAATAACTGGATTTTTTTTTCTGACATAACTCCCGTATACGTCAGATCGAGGTGAAAGTGTGAAAAAATTGTTTTTTCCATAACTACCCGAAATGAAGTGCGATCGACCTCAAACATAGAGCACACGCTGCTTCTCGTCAAAACGAACAGTTTGACGTGTAACACGACGCGTTTTTCGGCAAAACTCCCTAAAATGACGTTCGATCGTCAAAATACAAACAGCGTTAGATAATGCTCATCGTTCCGAACAGTTTGATGTGTAACACGACGTGATTCGATGAAGGTGTCCCTGAAAAAATCTAAAAAAACTGAAAAAAATGTTTTTCCCTCATAACTCCCTTATACGACGTCCTAGCGAGGTGAAAGTGTGAAAAAATGTTTTTGCCATAACTCCCAGAAATGAAGTGCGATCGTGCTCAAACAACGATCATACGCTTCTTCTAGACCAAACTGACGTGCAACACGACGTGTTTTGTGCAGGCATGTCTGAAAACATGTTTTTGGGCAAAACTCTCTCGAATGACGTTCGATCGTTCCGAATCAAACAGCATTAGATAGAGCTCGTCATTCCAAAGAGATTGATGTGCAACATGACGTGATTCGGTGAAGGCGTCCCTGAAAAAATCTAAAAAAACTGAAAAAAAATGTTTTCCCTCATATCTCCCTTATACGACGTCCTAGCGAGGTGAAAGTGTGAAAAAATGTTTTTGCCATAACTCCCCGAAATGAAGTGCGATCGTGCTCAAACAACGATCATACGCTTCTTCTAGACCAAACGAACAGTTTGACGTGCAACACGACGCGTTTTGTGCAGGCATGTCTAAAAAAAACATGTTTTTTGGGCAAAACTCTCTCGAATGACGTTCGATCGTCTCGAAACAAACATCATTAGATAGAGCTCGTCATTCCAAATAGATTGATGTGCAACATGACGTGATTCGGTGAAGGCGTCCCTGAAAAAATCTAAAAAAACTGAAAAAAATGTTTTTCCCTCATAACTCCCTTATACGACGTCCTAGCGAGGTGAAAGTGTGAAAAAATGTTTTTGCCAAAACTCCCCGAAATGAAGTGCGATCGGGCTCAAACAACGATCATACGCCTCTGCTAGTCCAAACGAACAGTTTGAGGTGCAACACGACGTGTTTTGTGCATGGATATCTGAGAACATGTTTTTTGGCAAAACTCTCTCGAATGACGTTCGATCGTTCCGAAACAAACAGCATTAGATAGAGCTCGTCATTCCAAAGAGATTGATGTGCAACATGACGTGATTCGGTGAAGGCGTCCCTGAAAAAATAAAAAGAAACTGAAAAAAAGGTTTTTCCCTCATAACTCCCTTATACGACTTCTTAGCGAGGTGAAAGTGTGAAAAAATGTTTTTGCCATAACTCCCCGAAATGAAGTGCGATCGTGCTCAAACAACGATCATACGCTTCTTCTAGACCAAACGAACAGTTTGACGTGCAACACGACGTGTTTTGTGCAGGCATGTCTGAAAACATGTTTTTTGGGCAAAACTCTCTCGAATGACGTTCGATCGTTCCGAAACAAACAGCATTAGATAGAGCTCGTCATTCCAAAGAGATTGATGTGCAACATGACGTGATTCGGTGAAGGCGTCCCTGAAAAAATCTAAAAAAACTGAAAAAAAATGTTTTTCCCTCATAACTCCCTTATACGATGTCCTAGCGAGGTGAAAGTGTCAAAAAATGTTTTTGCCACAACTCCCCGAAATGAAGTGCGATCAGGCTCAAACGAAGATCATACGCTTCTTCTAGACCAAACGAACAGTTTGACGTGCAACACGACGTGTTTTGTGCAGGCATGTCTGAAAACATGTTTTTTGGGCAAAACTCTCTCGAATGACGTTCGATCGTTCCGAAACAAACAGCATTAGATAGAGCTCGTCATTCCAAAGAGATTGATGTGCAACATGACGTGATTCGGTGAAGGCGTCCCTGAAAAAATCTAAAAAAACTGAAAAAAAAATGTTTTTCCCTCATAACTCCCTTATACGACGTCCTAGCGAGGTGAAAGTGTGAAAAAAATGTTTTTGCCAAAACTCCCAGAAATGAAGTGCGATCGGGCTCAAACAAAGATCATACGCCTCTGCTAGTCCAAACGAACAGTTTGAGGTGCAACACGACGTGTTTTGTGCATGGATATCTGAGAACATGTTTTTTTGGCATAACTCTCTCGAATGACGTTCGATCGTTCCGAATCAAACAGCATTAGATAGAGCTCATCATTCCAAAGAGATTGATGTGCAACATGACGTGATTCGGTGAAGGCGTCCCTGAAAAAATCTAAAAAAACTGAAAAAATGTTTTTCCCTCATAACTCCCTTATACGACGTCCTAGCGAGGTGAAAGTGTGAAAAAATGTTTTTGCCAAAACTCCCCGAAATGAAGTGCGATCAGGCTCAAACAAAGATCATACGCCTCTGCTAGTCCAAACGAACAGTTTGAGGTGCAACACGACGTGTTTTGTGCATGGATATCTGAGAACATGTTTTTTTGGCATAACTCTCTCGAATGACGTTCGATCGTTACGAAACAAACAGCATTAGATAGAGCTCGTCATTCCAAAGAGATTGATGTGCAACATGACGTGATTCGGTGAAGGCGCCCCTGAAAAAAATCTAAAAAAACTGAAAAAAAATGTTTTTCCCTCATAACTCCCTTATACGACGTCCTAGCGAGGTGAAAGTGTGAAAAAATGTTTTTGCCATAACTCCTCGAAATGAAGTGCGATCGTGCTCAAACAACGATCATACGCTTCTTCTAGACCAAACCAACCGTATGACGTGCAACACGACGTGTTTTGTACAGGCATGTCTGAGAAACATGTTTTTGGGCAAAACTCTCTCGAATGACGTTCGATCGTTCCGAAACAAACATCATTAGATAGAGGCTCGTCATTCCAAAGTTGATGTGCAACATGACGTGATTCGGTGAAGGCGTCCCTGAAAAAATCTAAAAAAACTGAAAAATGTTTTCCCTCATAACTCCCTTATACGACGTCTAGCGGTGAAAGTGTGAAAAATGTTGTTGCCATAACTCCCCGAAGTAGAAGTGCGATCGTGCTCAAACAACGATCATACGCTTCTTCTAGACCAAACGAACAGTCTGACGTGCAACACGACGTGTTTTGTGCAGGCATGTCTGAAAACATGTTTTTTGGGCAAAACTCTCTCGAATGACGTTCGATCGTTCAGAACAAACAGCATTAGATAGAGCTCGTCATTCCAAAGAGATTGATGTGCAACATGTCGTGATTCGGTGAAGGCGTCCCTGAAAAAAATGTAAAAAAACTGAAAAAAAATGTTTTTCCCTCATAACTCCCTTATACGACGTCCTAGCGAGGTGAAGGTGTGAAAAAAAATGTTTTTGCCATAACTCCCCGAAATGAAGTGCGATCGTGCTCAAACAACGATCATACGCATCTTCTAGACCAAACGAACAGTTTGACGTGTTTTGTGCAGGCATGTCTGAAAACATGTTTTTTGGGCAAAACTCTCTCTCGAATGACGTTCGATTTTTCCGAAACAAACAGCATTAGATAGAGCTCGTCATTCCAAAGAGATTGATGTGCAACATGACGTTATTCGGTGAAGGCGTCCCTGAAAAATCTAAAAAAACTGAAAAAAAATGTTTTTCCCTCATAACTCCCTTATACGACGTCCTAGCGAGGTGAAAGTGTGAAAAATGTTTTTGCCATAACTCCCCGAAATGAAGTGCGATCGTGCTCAAACAACGATCATACGCTTCTTCTAGACAAACGAACAGTTTGACGTGCAACACGACGTGTTTTGTACAGGCTTGTCTGAAAACATGTTTTTTGGGCAAAACTCTCTCGAATGACGTTCGATCGTTCCGAAACAAACAGCATTAGATAGAGCTCGTCATTCCAAAGAGATTGATGTGCAACATGACGTGATTCGGTGAAGGCGTCCCTGAAAAAATCTAAAAAAACTGGAAAAAAATGTTAATCCCTCATAACTCCCTTATACGACGTCCTAGCGAGGTGAAAGTGTGAAAAAATGTTTTTGCCATAACTCCCCGAAACGAAGTGCGATCGTGCTCAAACAACGATCATACGCTACTTCTAGACCTAACGAACAGTTTGAAGTGCAACACGACGTGTTTGTGCAGGCATGTCTGAAAACATGTTTTTTGGGCAAAACTCTCTCGA